>JAVJGI010000050.1:24090696-24105893 GCA_035590275.1 Ibycter americanus | reverse complement strand
CTCCTTTTGTTGTTCTCCCGCGGCCCCGGCCGCCGTTCGGGCCGCGCCGCCTGTGCTGCCGCCGGCGGGAGGAGGCGTTCTGCTCCGGCCCGGAGTTAGCGCGCTGTGCCTACACCGCAGCCCTCGGCCTCCGCCCGTTCCGAAAAGTAAAGCTTGCCTAGTGCTGGGCTGGCTGCTCCAGCTGATGGTTCCTTCTCCTGTCAGCGTTTAACCTGCAAAGTAAAAATGTGAGGCTAGCAATCAACGATTATTTTTTTTTTTTTTACTGTTAGGAATTGCAAGAGCTGCTGACAGTTCTTGAGACGTAAGCAGCATGTTGTTGATGTGTTTGGAGTCTTGTCAGGGGTCAGAACTGTGGGTGTGACTGCTGTTCCTGTGGCACCAGAACGCTTCTTTGCGAGGCTGGCTTTTGTGGGTTCCTCCCTCCCACCCCTCAGAGGGAGCAGATGGGTAAAGTGATCTGTAATGGAACATGGTCTGCATCTGTGATGGGTGTGTCGGTTTTGCTTTGTCCTTTTTTCCAAAATAGGTGGTAGTAACAGCAGCAGAGGAAGCAGCTACTGAGTAAACTTGGAAGTTTCTGTTAATTTTCTAATGAGCTGATAGCAGTAGAAGGGACATTACTACCTCTTAATGCCAGGGTGTGTTTGGGGGGATTAAAACCAAACAAAATAGGAAGGCTGGTTTGTTAAGCTTGTGTGGCCCCTGCAAGTTAGGGTTGATAAAACTTTCCCTGGTGCAAAAGTTTGTGTTCTTTTTAATGGTGTCATGTGTGAATATGTTGGGTCTTCTAATTCTGTGCATTAGCAATAAATTTCTCAGGTGAAGAAAACAAATCGGATGTGATACTAGAAAAAATAAAATCAAAACCCTAAGAACTGGGGTGTTTGGGGTTTTTTTGTTTGTGCGGTTTTGGGGGTGGTTTTTTTTAATTGTAACTATTTCAGGTTAATAGAGTTGTCTTGCATTTGTGAGGAGTTTCAAAAGCTTACAAGAGCTAAACTTAACATACAGATATTTGGGCAAACAACTATTCGGGCGCGGGTGGGGGGGGGCAGCAGGAGAGCCAAACAAACAAACCATGCACATAAATTATTGAAGAAGATAAAAGTAGCAGTGAGAATATCATACCTTCAGGTTTAATACCTATTTAGTATCTCACTCCCTCTTGCTACTCCGTAATTTCTGAGACTAAAATATATACAGGGATGATCAGTCTTCATTTATCTTCTCTCAGGCTCCAGCAGAACTAAAGTTAAATTATTTTACCAAAATGCCGCTAGAGAGTATGTATCAGCAGTTTGTTAATAGATTGATTTGCGTTTGGGTGGATGCTTACCTAACGGGATCTTCATTTTTGAAGTGGTCTTCCAGTCTTACTTGTCTCTAATCTGTAGTTGGTAGTAGTTTGTGATGAGGTTTTAGATGCCTGTCTGCTCTTGTTAGGCCTGTGGAGGCCGTACACGTGAAGCCTGTGGTCTCTTGTATACAGTCACGTTTTGGATGTAGTCTTATCAGTGCTTAACCAAGTCAAATGCCTCAAGATTTGCAAAGGTATTTACAGAATGTAAGAAAACCTCTAATTTACTAGGGCACAGTATAGTGCATAACTAGTTTCAAAAGCAGGTGGGATACAGGGCCTGAAAACCTGCTGGTTTTTTTCTGTTGAAAAGTTACTTGATTGGTGATGTTTTGTAGGACACATGTTGTTTATATGCCCTCTGAGAAGCTGGCATTTCCCTTGAGGTGCGTGTAATTAATTGGCTGTTAGCCACAGGAAATATAATTCATGTATCTGAAAGCATACTGTAATATGTTTCTTGGCAGAAAAGGTAGTTGAGTTAGTAAACTATTGAAGAATATTTGAATGGTTTATAAGCACAAATAATTTTCTCAGCTTATTTTGGAAGGTGGTTATTAATACAGTGGACCACCAGGTACCAACAGCACAACCAAAATTGTTGTATATTCAGTAGTTCATTTACAGCTGTTGCATGGGCTCACAAAATACTTAAAATTACTCCCTGTATAATTTGGTTAAGGGAGAGGTTTTTCTTGTTCAGGCGGTATCTTCTCAGTGGCTCTGCATCTCCTGCATATGAACAGACTAAAATCTGAAGTGGTATGTACAGTTTGTGTTGACCAAGTCCTGCAGATCTTCTGACATAACCAAGATACAGATGCCTGTGTTGGGAATACTAAAGGAATATTGGGCTGAATGTAGGATTTCTTTGTGTGCGTGTTTACTGAGCATGCATAGTCCCTTTTTCAAAAAGATTTATCTGACATGAATTTAGTTGCTAGTTTGAAGTTGAAATTACGGATTATGGCTGTCCATGCAAAACTGACTTTGGGAGGCAGGGGGGAAAGCTAGAAGGAGGGATTTGAAATACCAATTGTCCTAGGAACTGCATAAAACTCTTAATCTGGTGCTTTTAAAGACTTTAATTAAGGTGCCTGCACTGCTAGCCACTTTTGATGATGTGTAAATACTTAAATTGGAAGCGTGCTGTCTTTTAATCTTTAAGGGTATAGCAGATGAACAGGAGATGAACATATCTACATAACTTCATGGAGTAGGTCAGTGCCTGGTAAATCTTTTCAGCATGAACATCATGCTAAAGGGCATAGCATGAACATGTGAGACCTCAGATATCTTTCTGAGCTACCATTCATATGGTTATAATAGTAGACTGCAATACTCTTACAAGTAATCTATGTACTAACAGAACGTGAATTTTGTGTAATTCTTAACCGGTGTTTATAAACATTCGTTTTAATGGAGTGGTAACACTCCTTCCATTATTTCTGTGAGCTTGTTTAGCGGAACAATTCTACTCTCCTGGCTGTTGTAAGGGCATGTTAGCTAGGTGTGGAGTTGAGAACAAATTGGCATGACTTCTCCAGCTGCCAGGTTATCAGCTGTTACTTAAAATGGGTAGAAATGCGGTAGGGAGGAGGATTAAAAACCTTCATTGGAGGTTTTTTTGACCATGTGGGTCATGAAACCCTGAGTTTAGATACAGTTTGACAAGGAAAAATACACTCTTGCTTTGACTGCTCTCCTGGGTGAATGGAGAACCCTTCCTTGAATTTGAAGACATCCCTCTGTTGCAACCATCCTGTCTGGAGCTGTTCATACATCATATGCAATAGTGACCTGTGCTCTACATGTTTCTTCTGCAGCCTCAGTCACCGTGCTTGGGTGTTAGTAAGGCAGTGAAGGTGCAGAAAGATCATTCAGTTTATACTGGAATTGGAAACCTGCCTCGTGGAATGAGTGGGCCAGTGGCTCTTCCTCAGCTCAATTCTGTATTGCTGTCTGTTCCTGCTGCTGTCGAGAAGTTGTATAGTGGCATCACTGCCAAACTGAGAAGATTTTGTTGTATTCTGTGCCTGTGTTGCTCTTGGGTAGAATACTGGCTTTCAATGGGCATTTACAGTCTAAAAATAATATTCCTTATTCCTGTTTGGCAGAAACAGGAGCAGTACGAGTGTTTGCCTACAGAAGAAAGCCATACCTTTTGTGGTCTAGTAAGGAGATAGGTATGTGTTCATCAGTCACGCAAGTAGGAAGCACTTTTCCCAATACTGATAGTGTTTCTGTTGTCAAGCTACTGTCAAAGTTTCTAAGATGTGGTTCAAATATAAAACACAAGGTGGGGATACTATTTTGTAGGTCAAGTCCAGTAACTAAGATGATGTTGACGTGGGAAAGCTTGATATTATTCCTGATGTTAACTTCTGCAAGGTGTGCAAAAACATGTGTCTTGGCTATAGTAGTGAAGATCAGAGGCCAAGATATTTCCTGAGCAGGGCTTATAAACAGATGATATAATGTGTTGTTTATACTAAAAGCAATTATTTTTGTTTTAGAGGGACTCTGAATATGTCTGGCATAGCTCTTAGCAGACTTGCACAGGAGAGAAAAGCCTGGAGAAAAGATCATCCATTTGTAAGTATGAGAGCTGTCAAACTTCTGACTCTGCAGTTGTTATGGTGTTCTAATGATGATTTTTTTCTTTACCCTGATGTGATTTTTTTTTTTATTAAATTTTTTAAATAAAAAAAGCTGCTTAAACCTGTGTAGTGCAAAAGGAAATAACTATGTAAAGATAAAATGTGTCATGAAGTATTCAAAGTACATCTACTGAAATCCTCACCCTTTGGCTTTTTGCCTTAATTCAGGGATTTGTAGCAGTACCTACAAAAAATCCAGATGGCACAATGAATCTAATGAACTGGGAGTGTGCTATTCCAGGAAAGAAAGGGGTAAGACTTATTGTTGTCCTGACATCTCACTTATGGTGAAAAGTAACATAAGCCTGCTTATGTGGTACACCGACAATTGAGGGTATAACTTACATGTAGTTTAACAGAAATGCTCAGAATCCTGCTGCTACTTTAGAATCCAGGTGGAGTAGCCTAAGAATGATACTGGACAAAATACACCATGAGCCTGTTCAGCTCTTGGCACTGACCACCTTAAGAATGAAAGTTTTCAGAGGAGTGTGTAAGAATCCTATCCTGCATTGAGCAAATCTGAGATTGTCTTCTGCTTCATGCCTTACTAAGTGCTGGTTTAAGCCCTAAAGCTTGAAAATTAATACTACCAGAATGTCTCCTCTGCTGGTTAACTGCCGGTACCTTTTTTTGTCCACAGAACAGTGAGACTCTTCAGTCCTAGAGAAGTGCCTTAGCACTGTTTTTAACTTTTTTTGATTCCATGGAAAATAATTCTGCATTATCAACATGGAATGTCATCACCTTCCATTTCACGGAATTCTCTCTTTTTGTATTGGGGAAAGAGAAATAGAACTCTCCAATGTTGTTTCTTTTTATCTGATTTCACATGTGCTCCTGTGTCCCTTTCCTTAAAATAATGAGGAAAAGCAAAAAGTCTGTAGAGAACAAAATTGGGTTTTTTTATCAACTTGATGTGGTTCTAGGGAATAGGACAAATGCAAACTTTCAAGTGGAGATAATCATTAATGCAAGAAGCTTCTTTGATTTTGTACACTGCCATTGTAACATCTCATTCTGAGCAGGATCTTGTTTCTATTTTTCAAGATGTTAGTATGTAGACGTTATTCTTCAATTCATTGGATGCAGTTGTTTCTTCTGAGATAATAGTATTAATTACTTCATCATTTTCATTCTTTGGGTCTTTAGTGTTTTGCATTGGATACGGGACTTTTGTTGCTGTGCCTGTTTTACTGCCTCTTGCTTAAGTCCCCTTCAGATCTCGTTTCCTAGATTCTGAGAAGACAGTGTGTGTAGGCAAAACCTGCAGATTCTGTACTACTGACTAAGTTTAACGTTGAGCATGGCATTGCTGTTACGGTTCTAACTTAGCTCAGTATTTGGTAGTTGTCTGCACAGCTCAAGTTAGTTCTTAAAGAAGCATCTAAAAATAATTTAACAGTGTAAGGAAAAACTCATCCCCTTGTGTTCCGCCAAAACAAGGTTACCCATCATAATAGTAAGTTAGGTACCTTATCAAGATGTCACCTTTAAATACATGCCATACAAAATCTTTATGCTACTGCTTTAAAGTTTTGTAAACCACAAAATGGAGTGAGTAAGATCCTTAAAGCCAACTTCTTGCCTCCTAGAAAATGCATCGCGCCAGGAAAAGATCAGTTATGCTCATGTGATCAATGATATTTTTAAAAAATCAGGGTTTTTAATCAGTAGTGACGCCATCGCTTTAACAAGCAGCAGCACGCCTCACTCAACTCTACCAGACCAACCAGTTGCTCTCTATTGCCTCTGTGTTTGGAGGCATGCTGTACGGCAGTTGCTTCCCCTGAGACAGATGAGTAGTTGAAACCACCAAAATGCTTTCTTGTCAACCAGATCAAAAATGGAAGTGTTGTTAATCCTGGGTTGGATATCTCCTTTCACCTTTTTGACAGCAAATCACTTGTTAACTACCTAGAACTCGACTTGAAGAACATTTGCAACCTGTCTGGTAATGCAATGTGATCTTGATGGTACTGCTGTCACACTGTTACCTTAGTAAGCCTTTAGAGTGTTTGTTGCCTTTCATCTGTAGCTATGTTGTTCTATCAGAAAGATAGAGTAAAAGTAAGTAAAGTAAGTATGTAAAAACTTTTTATTGACTGTTCTGGCATTCTACTTGAAGAAACAATTAAAAGCTATTTGGCTTTTCCTATGACTGAAGACAAACAAAATGGGAAAAGTTTATTCTATGAAAAGGCTCTTCTCTTCTAAAAATGGACAAGTTTGTCTCTTCTGAGAAGGTACGGGGAATAGGTATTGCTGGTTGTTGACAGCTGACTACTGCTGTTCAGAACAAGTTCTTTAAATACACTATAGCAAATGTAATCAAACTCACTTCTTAAAACAGGGTTATCTTAGTATTCTGTAGCAGGTTTTTCTCCTGTTCTATCTTGAGACTTTGTCCCAGCAACAATGGAGTGCCTTTTCTCTTCTGGAGTGTGGATTTTTTCCCCTTGTGCTAAAAATCAAATAATTCAGATAGGAAAGAATTGGGGATTTCCATCTAAGGTGGTCTTCAAACATACCTGAGGATAAGATTTGATCATTTATGCTGATGTGAGACCATCGTTACTCCAGTTTGTTTTAAAAAATGAACCCAACGCTTACTTCCATTGCAGTATTTCCATAGCAAGGGCAAGTTACAGAGGAGTGGTCTGAATTTTACATACGTAATAAACTTTTCTGTATTTCTATACTTCTTACCTGAAGTCAGTTTGTCAGAAGGTGGGCTTTTTTCCTTATTTCCAAGTAAGATGACAACGAACTATGTATTTGAGGCAGGGTTTTTCTATTTTGCTAGACGTTTTTCCTTGTTTATATGACCCTTTTGAGTCATGCTGTCCTATTTGGTCTGCTCTGCAGCATGGGACCTGCTCTTATTAGTGCTCTTTCCAGTTTCTGATGGGGATAAAAAGCTTCTTGGAATTTCTTTTACACAAAAAGATGAGATCTGTGAGACTCTTTGCTACCAACTGCAGACAGGGTTAGTTTAGTAAACCTTATATTAACTGTAGCAGTACTACAGTGCTGTCCAAATTTTTTGTTGATTTGTGGCTTGCTTAGACAGGTTCTTGTGAGGCAAAATGGGAGCCATTTACATCCACGTGCTTAAGGGGTGTATCCACATTCTATCTTCTCAGACTTCTTTTCAGTGGGGGTATAATGGCCCCTTCCTCATTGCATGTGTGTCATATAAAACTAGAAGTGTTCTGTTCTTCTATGTACTATGGAAATTTTACTTGTATATTGAATTGTCAGCTATGATCCCAACTCTGTTGATGACTCAGCAATGCTTGCTAGCTGTAATGAAGTGGAAGCAGGGTTTTTTTTTCCTTCAGCTCCTTATATAGGTAGGGTAACTTGTCTCAGTCTAGACAGCATGCTGCAGCATAGGACAGCTATTTTTTGCTGTGTAGCAGAAGGATGTCTTGTACTTTGCCTGAGAAACTGTCATCTTGATAAGCTTTTTTCCACGAGTTTGACTTTTCTATAATCTAAAGTCTACCTTAACTTTTTATAGACACCATGGGAAGGAGGCTTATTTAAACTACGGATGCTTTTCAAGGATGACTACCCTTCTTCACCCCCAAAATGTAAGTAAAATGTTCTAATAAGCCGGTGGTTTTTAGTCAATGTTAAACTAGTCCATGAGGTTCTATTAATGGTTATTACTTTCCTAACAGTTTGGTTTTTTTAAAGAAAAGTTGCTTTTTTCTTTTCCCACCCACCACTTTGCATGTAGAAAGTTGTGATGAAATGAGTGAAGTGCTCAACATAACAAAATTGGGAGGCAAGGGGGATTGCTGTGTGGGTTTCCTCAAAGTCTGACAGAAGAACAACTTGAAGTGTTCGCTGCTTAATCAGCACTCTTTGGAAACTAATACGTAGATATGGTTAAACCAAATCCCTTTGCGTGTTCTTACTGTTAAGTTGGCCTTACTCAGAAGCCAAGAACTTAGGGGGGAAAAAAAGTTCCATCAACTTCAACCTTCTCATCATCTTGCTCTAGAACATCAGTCTGTTCCTTTTCTGATACTATGTACAACAGGTATCTTCAGATACCTACTTTCCTTGTTAAGTTTTTGAATTTTCCGTATCCCATCTCAAACTTGCCTGCTTCAGAAATCTGAAAACATCTATTGCCTTGCCTAGTTTCTTGATTCTTGAATTGGCTACTGTCTCAAATCAATGACAGTGATTACCAACTGCTCTTTTGATAGCAGTTCTTGTTTCATTTTAGTGTTTCAGCTGTATCAGTTGTCTTGGCTACTCCTTCTGTTTATTACTACTTAAATACATGTGACACAAAGGGAAACATTTTAACTAGAAAACATTTAACATTAATATCTGGAGCAATATCAACTGGCACATCCTGCAAGTGTTAAACGAACTGTGGTGCCTTAAAGTAAGCTATGTGACTTATAAGACTTCTTACCAATACAGGTTCTGAGTTCCTACTGAAGCTCATTCAGCAGCTCATAAGCAAGACTTTACTTGTGATGTCAGATGGATTAGAAAACTGCATTAATATGTAGATACCTTATATATTGCTAAACAGGTGCTCGTTACATTACTCAAGATGGTGGCTGTTGCGTTTAAGTCCTGATTAAAGAAATGCCAGAATATAGATTGAGTAGCAGAAGGAGAGCTGCACAAGCATACTACTTCATTCAGTCTTGCGACTTAAACTTGGGTTCTTGTTCAGGGCATCTTGATTATAGGCAAAGGAAAAGTGAAACTGAAAAATTGCTAGGAACTTAGCCATCTTCTTATGGAACTTGCAGTGTTTTAAAGCGATGAGAGAAGAGATGAGTGAAGGGGCAGTATCTTTCTTTTATGTAACAGTATATGAGTCTAGAAAGATGGGAATGATTTGAAAAGGTCATTATTATAAAGCTGCTACAATCTGTGAGTTCCGATCCCTAAACCAAAAGATTACTGGTTACAAGGATAGTGTTATGTTGCCTGGACTGATACCACAGATCTGATGGAGTTACTGCTTTAAGTGCAGGATAGCTCCAGCAGTTTGCAAGGCTTTTTTTCTTTTTTTTGTGGGGTGGGGTGGGGGGAGGGGATGCTGGGGGTCGATGTGGGCCAGGGGCCAGGGACTTGTCTTCAGCCAGTTTTGGTTTTGTTTTTCTTTCCCAACTGATACAAACCAACTCTCTGATCTTAGTCTTAGCACTGCATGCAAGTAATTCTCTCTTCTTCATCAGGTAAATTTGAACCACCATTATTCCACCCAAACGTGTATCCTTCAGGCACAGTGTGTCTCTCCATCTTAGAGGAGGATAAGGACTGGAGGCCAGCAATCACAATTAAACAGGTTGTTAATTGCACTTGGACATATTCTTAGCCCTTTTATTTGCTTTGCTTGCTTATCTGATATGAATGTAAGATGTTTGCTGTGTGTTTCTACAGCTGGTTTTATAAGGTTTTTTTAATTGAATGTCTCTTTAGTAATGCCTATGTTACTTCTACTCCTTTGTCCACAGATCTTGTTAGGAATACAAGAACTTCTAAATGAACCAAATATTCAAGACCCAGCTCAAGCAGAGGCTTACACAATTTACTGGTAAGTATCTTTGTGTATCAGCTTGAAAGCTGTTATATTGCTTGCAGCTGTCTGTTACTTATAACATGCAAATGAAGGAATGATCAGGGTAATTTTCTTGACCTTCATGGCTGTGTCCTGTGGTGATGCCTAGCTTGTGCTAAACATGAACAAAACAGTAACTTCATGGTTAATAGACTAGTGGAGCTCTTAATAGCATCACAACAGCAATAAAGTGTGTGAAGACTGCTTCGGTTAGACCATAATTCTCATCCTGATTCTAGCCCAGCGCAGAATCCTTTCCCCTAAAGGCTGAGTAGTAGTAATGAGACGTAATGATTTCATGAGACCCAGTGACAGAGGAGACCAAATTAGGTGACAAGTGCCATTCATCAGTACAGGAGTAGCTTCTGTCCAGTAGTGGGTACCTATAAGCACTTGTGCCTGAAGGATGAAGGAGAGCTGGAGGAAATATGTGGCACTTTGTGAAAACTAGATCTTCCAGAAGAATAGGTTAAAAAGTACAGAAAGCTTTAGCTTTAGCAGAACGCAGCTTGCATCGGTTAGGAAAGATGATCCTTTGCGAGCTAGAAAGTACTTTTTCTTGTAGGCTTAATCTTAAAATTTTCCCACCATTAAAAATGAATGGCTGATTGGTAAACTTTAGGGGAGAAAAACACTTCAAACAAATGCTTTTGGCACTGACAGCTACTGAAATAATGTACAAGATGGAAACGCGGAATTATTATTCTGGACAGATGAACGATTTCAGGAGAGTACCATGTTTGAAAAATAGCATTTTGTGAGACTTTACGTGCAAGCTAATCGGAAATGTCTGTTACAGGATCCTACAGAAAAGGAAACAGGAATGGGTAGTGTGTCTTGGATTTAATTAAAGGCTTTGCTCAATGTTATTTTTTAAGTATCTACTCAAGACTTGATGGGACTGCGTGCATATGGAGGGCAGTTAGGTGGCCACAGTTGCAGGCAGCACCTTCAGCAGCCAGTGATGACAAGGCAGGCCCACCCCTTCCACCCCCACCCCATCCCCTTCATTTAAAAAAAAAACAAAACAAAACACTAAGGGAATATAGGGCAGGAATAATATACTTTTATACACGTATAAGTAGTCTGTGTGGTTTATTTTTCCATTTCCTCCGACACTTGTATGTACAAGGACCAGTCTTTGCTAGTCTTGTTCCTGCTTTATTGTGCTTCTAGAAAAAAATTCAAACCTACTGAGAATAAACTATTACACACTGGTTTTGTTACTTCATATATATATATATATATATAGTCTTCCATTTATTCTCTTAATGTCTTGGACATGTGTAGTATTTCAGATGGGTTGCTATATTTTCTGCAGTCTGAGAATGTCTCATTATGAGCAACAGGTAGAAGCACCTCAACAGAGCAGGATTGTGTGTGCATCTGTAATTTGGCATAGTTGATAAATACTGGGGAAGATGCAGTGTTGTTTACATAGATGTCTTTTAGTCAAGTTAAACTTCAAGAATAAACTTTGTATTCAAAATAAGAATACTTGTTCTCATTCTCAGGATTGCTTTGGTACTGTTGCTCTAAGTTTAGCACTCGTGATGTGCTAACCTGCTTCCTCCTCTGCTGTAGGCATGCAGAGTCTACTATGGCAGGTATTCTTCTGTGCAGATTGTGAGGGTGTGAGACTTAGCAGCTAGCTTGTGTTCTCATGTGACAGTGCACTATAACTTAAAAGAAAAATTCCAGAATAAAGTTTGTAAGTTTGTTTATGAGAAGAAGCTATAGTATTTTTAGTCTGTGTGCTGGTAATTTTTAATTGGATGTGATCAGAATTGGCATAACTACTTCTTCCCCCCAAACCGTCAACTTCTGAGGATATAATTTGCTGCCTCTTTTTTTTTTTTTCACTGCAGCAAGCCTTCATAGCTGAAAGTAAGTTAAGTTTACTGCAAAGCTGTCTGCAAAATCTAGTCACTGTAAACTACCTTTGGCACAAGAGTAATGGTAACAAATTTTTGTTTAGCTCTTGACTGACACTTCTGACAGTTAATACAAAATATGGTGTTGAATGTAAATGGATGTTCTACTAAGCTACTACCATTCCTTGTTGGCCCAAGAATAGAAAACAGAATTTGTCCTTGTATGTGTTGAGTCGGGGGCTTAATGACTGGTCTTGGTTCTCTGAGGTAGTACTTGCTTGTTTAATCAACCCATAGCAAGTATGCTAGACTTAAGTGAACTATAGTGTTTTTTCAAAATGTTGAGCTAGTTGTTTGGTTGGTTTTTTTCTACTGAAGGTTAAGATAAACCTAATGCTATGAGTCAGGGTCTGCAGAGATAAAGGCTGAAACTAGCATACCGTTATCATTTTACTGTTTCTTAAAAGTGCTTCCCCTCTCTCCCCAAAGCAGTAAAGATGATGCTTTAAAATCGCATAAAGTCCACCAACTGTTAGTGAACTGCTCTCATCAACCACTTTGTGCTGTTAGGATGCTGGAATTTATTTTTAATGACCTCAGGTCTTAAGGGGTATTGGAAAGCTTATGTTCAGAGGAGTAAGAATGCTTGCACGTAAGGTACAGCTGGCCTTCAGAAAGAGGAAGCACAGACCTGTTTATAGACACTGATATGGTATGAAGTCAGATAGTACAATCATTTAATGACAGGTGAAGTTCGGGAAGTAACTGGTTAAACAGAACAGTATTTCCCTCTAAAGGAAGTTATCAGACTAATGGTCCAGAAAGGCCTTTAACATATTGTAGTGTTCAGTGAATTCCTTTCTAACTGTTTTGCCTTCAGCAATGATGTAGTTTCACATTGAAGAGAAACAGAACAACAGTAACTCTGTAATATGGGCTCTGAATTCTCAAGCT
The DNA here is from genome assembly GCA_035590275.1 of Ibycter americanus. NCBI lineage: Eukaryota > Metazoa > Chordata > Aves > Falconiformes > Falconidae > Ibycter > Ibycter americanus. Next base: position 24,093,440 of record JAVJGI010000050.1, on the reverse strand, counting down.
GCAATTACCCTTTCTTTCTCTTCTATGCAGCCAAAACAGAGTGGAATATGAAAAGAGGGTTCGAGCACAAGCCAAGAAGTTTGCACCATCATAAGCGTCTGTCATGCAGCATCTTAAAAAGGAAGGGATTGGTTGGCAAGAACTTGTTTACAAAACTTTTGCAAAATCTAATGTTGCTATGTACAATTAATATCCACTTAGGGGAGGGGGTTGTATGTGTGCCATTTTCCATATTCGCCACTTGTATACAGTTCTAAATTTGCTGAATTGCCCCCAGTTTTTTCATACAGGGTCTCTTCCTTCAGTCTTTTGTATTTTTGATTGTTATGTAAAACTTGCTTTTATTTTAATATTGATGTCAGTATTTCAACTGCTGTAAAATTATAAACTTTTATACTTCTATAAATTCACTAGTATCTCTAGTTACTTTGCTATCTGATGCAGGCATGCTTTAAAATGTTAGAACTATATTTAGCCTCTAGCTGGCTGTATGAAAAAAAAAATCATGCCCTCTACCCCCTTCCCTCCCTGAATTTGTTTTTCTATCTTTCAGAAACTAGGTTGTTATTGCTTAAGAGCCTCTGAGATCCAAAGTCAGCCAGCATCCTTATTCTGCATCACTTCCTTTGTGTTTATATGGCATTCTGTCTGTGTTGCTGTTTAGAGTAAATAAACTGTTTATATAAAGGGCTTTGTTTCATTTATCTTCATTAAAATACTGCCATTTAAATGGCTCTGAACACAATTCAGTGCAAGTCCTGTGATGCTGCACTTACCTTTTTGTTTAGATGTTGCCTTCCATTTCTCTTCCCTGCCCTACCCCAAGGAGTGGCCCTTCTTTGGGCCTCCAGTGGTAACTGCAGCTATTCAACTGTTACCAGTTCCTTAAACAGCCTACGGATTTAGCTAGAGACCAACTGCTTACTGTGTGTAACGGGATCAACATACTGCTGTGACCACGTTAACATAAAATAACACAACGCTAGATCGATATGAACAGTAATAGAAGCTGTCCAAGGAATGCAAGGTGACCTACAGCAACTGGGGATTTTCAGTGGTACTTATCAGAAATTCTTTTGTGCCTTCTTCCATATGTCAATGTATATAGATTTTAGGGAAGGGACGTGCTCTATGCAATTACAGTTTCCTTCTGTAAAGGAAATCTGTTAAATTATGTAAGTTATTTTCATGTATGTCAAGCTGATGTGCCCTCTATTAAACTTTCACTGCTTTTTTTTAATTGTATTTTTTAGTCAAAATCATTCTGCAAACCAAATGAAGTGTGAAAAGCTTTGTGCCATACAAGCTGTAGCTTCTTCAGTGCTTTTGTTATTAAAAAATGGCAACTGCTAGAGACTTCAGTTATTCTAAGTGTGATACAGCTCTGTTTTCAGATCTGTTCTGCTTGTCTGTATTTGATTACAATAGCTTTGTAACATAAAAGCATTCCCCCAAATCAGAATAGCTAACACGTTCCCATTATTCTCAATCCTGTAAAAATTGTTTGTGCAGGGTTGCTTCCTTACCGCTATCTAAAGTCCACATTAAAACAGCTGATTTAGGAAAGACTGTGTGTGCTTGGGTGGGAAAGTGAGTAATTGAGTGAAACTGAGTTAAAGGAAAAGATTCCCTGACAAATTCATTTACTTGGGCTGCTTTTTTTTTTTTTTTCTTTTTAAAGGGAGATGGAATACTCGTACCACTGGAACTGCTGCTGTGACTCCCAATTCTAGCTCCAGTAGGGCTAGCCTTTAATCTCTCTAGTAGAAGAGGGTTAAGAGGTGAAAATCTTGCTGTGACTCGAAGGACTTGTATACATGAAGGTAACACAAAGATTTGTCCAGAGTATCTCCAGTTCTACTGAAGGGTTGGTGAAGTTTAGGCTTAAATAAGTTCCAGTTGGGTGCTGGAAACTCAAAAAGAGCATTCTATTTAAAAGTACAGAAAATAACTGTTAACAGCTGCACTTTTCACTACACATAAACTGGCAGTATATGGGAAAGTGAACTAAGATGCAAGTACTGATGAGACTGACTCACGTGTTGTCTGGCCCTTAAATATTTATTTCCCACTCAGCAGAGTGCCACTTCAAGTAAGGAGCATTGCTGAACCTGTTACCTGAAATTTTATGGTACAGTTCTGAATATAAAGTGCTAAAACAGTGTATGTTGCTTAGGGCTGTCTATCAGAGTAAATAAAAAATGGCATGTGAAGTTACTGAAAAGACATACTGAGATGTTAAAACAATTCCAGGAATCATTTTTTACTTTTAAGCTTAGATAGTCAGTTTACCCTAAACCAGATGAAGTAGTTGAAATACACGTGGCAGGTTCAAGGCTGCAAAAAGTCAGAGGCGCCTTCTGTGGCAGGTGCACTGAACAGGGCAGTAACTTGGTCAGGTTTCCCAGCTGAAATATAGCCCAGAAGTTAGAAGGGTTTACTTAATATAGTATTAGGTAAAAGTAATCCCTATAAAACACTTTCCAGACATTGAATAGGATACAGGGCTTTTTTTTTTTTTGTAACTTGTAACTAAGCTTCAGGCTCTTTACATAGTAATTAGCATTTCATAAACAGTCAGCTAAAAATTAAATAACCTAAAGCCTTCATGTGTATAAACAGGCCTGTAAATCCACATACAGCCCAAGAGTTCACCCAAAGGAAGGCATTTGCTAAGTTACAGGTGAACAAGCTCCTTAACCATTTATAAGCAAAGTTTTTATACAAGACGTTACAACTTTATG
>JAVJGI010000050.1:24055766-24072893 GCA_035590275.1 Ibycter americanus | reverse complement strand
CGGCCACCGTCCCCTGCCGCCCCTCCGCCCTCTGGCACGCTCTGTAGGGCCCCTGCCGCCCCCCAGCACTGGTGGCAGCCCCTCTCCTGCAGCGCCCTGTGCTCCCCGCAGATGCAGAGTAATTTGTCGCGGAACTGTGGCATCCCTTCGCTCCCGCCGCCTTGTCGTCGCTTCGTAGTGGCAGGCTTCCCGCACTCGGAGAGACCGCAGGAACGCAGCCGCTTACCCAGACGCTGCTACAGCCCCTCCCGCAGCCCTTAACGGCCAAAAATTCTATACCGTATTATTGATACTTTTCCCCCCCTCCCTACTATCCTGGATAATTCAGAAATTCTTCTCTAGACTCAAAGACGTGCTCCATAACTGTCACTACGTCCCCTGTGTGCCACTTTCAGCACCTGAGAACAAAAAGGTGCACTTTGTTCTTCTTTAAAGTCCTTCCCTTTGCCTGTACCCCCAGCTCCCCTGCAGCCTGTTGCACATTCCGTGTTCTGTTAGAGACCTCTGGGAGCTCTGAAGTTCTGAGAGCCCCAGCACCGCCCTTCTTCTGCAAATACTCCATGAATTTAGCAATGTAATGAGCTTGCTAAATTGGCTGATAGACATATAAACTGAGGCAGGGGAGGTGCTGTCTTACATCCTTTGACACGTGCTGCAGCAGTGCCCACCTGGTAGGATCTCCATAGCCTGTGGAAAGAAGTACCAGCCTTCGTCAGCAGCCTCCGTGCCCTGCATGCTGCTGGCGAGGGGTGGCCTCACTAGCTTCTACGTAACCATCAAAGACCAGGGACTCCCAGCACAAATGTAACAGTTGCTAAAGCAAGTTTGCTGAAGTCCTCTCTTGGCCCTTGGTAATAACCTTCATAAAGCTCTTTTGACCTTCTAGCCTTTTATATAGCGTGTCCACGTTCTGGGAATGTTGTGATTAAGGACTAATGTTTGAATTAGATGTGGTGTTTAGCTAAAATAGCCTTTGTAGGACTATTTGGTGTGGTAGCAAGCAATATGAATGGTCATTCACGTAACTTGTTGAATTTATAATCTCTGTTTGGTGGTTACTTAGGACAATATTCTCGATACTGTGCTTTTTAAATTAATGTATATATTTGATTTTAGTTTAGTTACAAAGCATAGTATAATTTGCCAGGCGTTCCACTGTATTTTATTAGTAATGCATCTGTCATAAAAAATAAAGTCACTTGTATTTAACAGCTAAACAGTAAATTGTGCGTAGGAACTAAAACTGTATGCAGGTACATTCGTACAATTTTTTTATGGGCTATGTGCGCTGAATTGTCAAGTGCCCTGTTAATACTGTAAAAATGTGCCTCCAATAAGATAAACTTGTAACACAGTTTAATTTTTTTAGGTATCTAAAGGAATTTAGGACAGAGCAGTGCCCCCTATTTTTGCAGCACAAGTGTACCCAGCACAGACCATTTACCTGTTTTCATTGGCATTTCCTAAATCAGCGTCGTCGTAGACCTATACGAAGGCGTGATGGGACTTTTAACTACAGTCCAGATGTTTATTGTACAAAATATGATGAGACTACAGGAATCTGCCCAGATGGAGATGAGTAAGTGATTTCTTTCAGTCCTAGGTGTTTATAGTGTTATCAATGACATTAAGGAAAGATGCTAATTTCTCCTTAGTGAAAATGATGGATAGAATCCTGCTGCAGTTTATTGGAAAACACATTTCTATAAGTGATTTCTCAGTTTTCGGCACATACACTTTTATATAAGCATGTATTCTTTAGGTTATCATACAGTTAGAACTGTGATTTTTGCATTTTGATGATCTTTAAAGCAAGAAACTAGTGTTCTGCTAGTATTGTTCCTGCACATTTGTGCTAGTATTGTTGCTTTTTTTTTTTTTTTCTTTTTTTCAGTTGGGCTTCCTTTTTCTCTTGACAGCTAGGTGCAAATTGTACTGTATAGAGGTGGCTTCAAGATTTTAAAGTTATGTAAGTTTTCTGAAGAATGATGAGTAGTGGAGGAGAATGACTGTTTCATGATGCTTCTAGTGAGAAAAAGCAAAGGAGTTTGCTGATAGTTGTCTGGCTAGGCCTGTCAGTGTGTGCATTTCCATGTACGTGTGTCTCTTCTAGGTAAAGGCTACAGGGGATCTTCAGTAAACTTGGGGAGGGGTAGAAGCTTTGCAGACAGGAGAATGAGCAAATGGTACGGTCAGCAGGCATACAGAGAGGGGCTGGGCATGTTGTGGTCATGTCAGAGGAGCTACCTTCATCTACACTGATGGAAGCGAGGAAGGACTTCTGACAAAAAAATTTGCCAGCGAACAGCCAGGAAGTATGTAGTTTCTGCCGGTTACCTGTTTTAAACATTGAAGATTAATTATTTTGGTTACTGTATTGCAGAGCAGCACTTGTCCCAGATCAGATGGCTTTTGTGTTACAGGCTGTAGTAACAGAAGAAAAAGGTGGATTTTTCCCAGAGGCTTCAGAAACTAAACAACAGAGATAAGGGAAGGTAAACAACAAAAATGCACTGGGCAGCATGACAATTTTGAGTACCAAGCTTAAGTGATATAAACAGCCAAAAATTACTCTGAGGGATGATTTAAAAGAGAACAATTTAGTTACCTTTTCAGGTCAGGTGTTTGTAAAGCATTCCTGCCCATCCTGGGGCAGTGTGGGCAGTTCTTTGAAAATCAACAGATGAGGATAATGGATGCTGGTGTATGTCATGCATTGGCTGGCGACAAAAAATTGACCTTTCATGATTGGGTGATAGATACTGATTCTAAAGGAGGAAAAAGGAAGCCATATTTTAAAAGGGCTTTTAACCGGGGCAAGATTGAATCGTTAAGAAGTAAGTAGTAAGAGGAGATATTTCAATAACTGAGATGTGAGATGGAAACCTTTTTCCTGCAATTGGATTGGAAGAGATGTCCCCAGCAGTTGCTGAAGGTTAGGAGCCTAATGGTTAGGAACCTAAATGACAAACAGGGTGGTTATATTGTCTGGCATAATGGAAGTGCAGAGGACTTGGCAGAAGTAAGACCAGTAGTGGGATTCATACCTCTGGTTTAGCCTGTTGTGCTTACAGTTTGAATTAAATCAATAGGTTTAGGAGCTATCAGCAAAGAGGTGGTGGTTTTCAAGTTTGTTTTTTGCAGTGAAATTGCCCAGATGTAGAAGGGTAAGAGCAGGGACTGTGGCTGGAGTCCTGTGAGACCCTTCATCAGAGGCATAAGAGGATGCCGAAGTCGGAAGATAAAGCTCCAGGAGGGATTGAGAGGAAAGCGTGAATGTAACTGAATTCCCATAAACAAAGGAGAACAGTGTTTCAAGGGGAGAAAAATTGAGTAAAACAGACAGTAAATTAAGAAAATGAAGATAGTTGCGAGCAGAGAAAAATGGAGCCTGTTTTCTTTGGCTCAGTTATAAGGTGAAATTATCGGAGACATTTGTGAGAAGAGTTTCATCTGAACTGTGGAGGCCTTGTTTTAGTTCCGATCCTGAGAGCTGGTGGCTGCAAATGGCTGTCAGCTCTTGTGAGTTGATAGCTGATTGAAGTTAAGGTGGAAGAGAAGAGGGATACAGGGCAAAGAGTTGGGAGAGGCAAGGGAGGTCAAAGGTAACTTTCTTAAAGGTAGGTGATGCTGGAGCATGTCAGTAGTGGCAGGAGAAAAAAAAAGGAGGGAAATGCCAACATTTTTGAGGACATGCTTACAGTGTGGCAGCTTTCCTGTTTCAGAACTCAGCAAAAGAGTATTTTTTGACCCTGGTTTGTCTTCTGCCTAAAATTTAGTCTTTTATTTGGAGCAACTTCAGATTCTTGTAGAAATAGGTTATAACCAGTAGTGTCAGGACACCTTCCTTTTATAAACTATCTGTGACGACATATTGGTACTCTTTTAGGTTTTATCTATGTCTCTGACCCCTCTGGTCTGCTCGTCTGAATACACCGTTAGGTTGATGCAGCCTGTGAGTTGATAGAGCGCTGGTGGGAAAGGTAGAGTGATGACACCCATAATGGTTCTCAGGAACATACTTTCAAGAGAGTTGAAGTAGAAATTGTTGGTTTCACCCGGGCTTGACTGTGGTATATCTTTCCAAAGTTCAACTTGGAATGAAAGGAAGCCCAAAAATTTAAAGCTGTTTAGAAAAGGGCTTTTCTAAGGGTAGCAAATTAAAACAATCTGTTCTAAGGAAAGGTCTGTGAGAAAGACTAGATTACTTGGAGAGTTAGGAGCATGTATTTTGAGCAGTGAATAGTGTTTCTCCCAATTTCACAAGGGAGAATAGAATTGATACTTTTTTTTTAATCCGACATGTTTTTCAGCCATTGTAGTCAACTTCAATGTCAGATTCTAAATGAGAAGATTATTTTGGATATGTTAGTATCCGTAAAGGAAGTCTGCTCTAAGTGAATGAATTACAGAAGCCTACTACAGAAGAGCACTTCAAGTAATCATAGGAAAAAATGTCAGTGCTTCAAGCTGAGCAGAAGTAGAACTGTGTAGTTGTTTTAGTACACTGAAGAACATCTAGCATTACCCTTTAAACTGGAACTGGTTTATTCTTAAAGAATATTTTTGGAACGTTTATGATGTGAATTAAGAAGAGTGTGAAAAGGAAAAACTACGTTTCGGTAACCAGTTAACCTTTTAAGTTTTTGTGAAATATATGTTCTGTTTCATGATACATACATCTACTTACTTTGAACGACGCTTTTACTTTGTGAGATCTGGATACAGAAAACAAGGCTGCTTTCAATAGTTAGATGTTGTGCGTAGACTCCAATAATGGAAAAATACAGAGTAATTAACGTTCTTTACTGATTCATGATTACCAAGTTAGGATTCGGTCCAGTTATTTTGAACTGGGAGATGGTGTAGAAATATGGGCCATGAAATAGATTTGTTATTCTGCCTGGGAACATTTTATTTTATTTTTTTTTTAATAAAAAATTTTGTTCCTAAGGAGTAAGTGATGTCTGAACAACCTTAGTACCAAACTGTGGTACATGAGAACAAGTTCATCAGTTTGCAGCCATGTAATCTGATGATAATTAGCCATTTTAAATCAAAAGACTAGTCTTGTTTAAGGCTATGTATTACAATGGTTTATGCTCCATTAAAATATTCCATTAATAAAGTGAAGGTAAGATCTAACACCCCTCTAGTTCATTAAAGGCTGAGTAGAACATCTGTTCTGTGGGTATTTCAGTGCATTGACTTGGTTTGATAATATGTGTAAGTACTATCTGCTATTCTAAAAGCTGCTTTTATTAGGGGTTTTTGCCTTTCTGACTAATGATCCTACGATGACCTACAGCTGATCAAGACGTCTGTGGTTAATAGCATATATATTATTGTGGTACCGTATGATTAACACACTTATGTAAAACATACACATGCAAAATTGATGCCATCATTTCCGCTCTTTGAGGTTCGCCTGCTGTTTAGTTCCCCTGAGTTACCTTTAGAACTAGCCCTTATGTAGTTCTTTACAAGGCTTAGGCAAAATTCAGGTAACAAACTGTCCCAGTCATGCTGGATCACCTCATTAAAGCACTGTTATTTTCTGGAGGACTTCACCTGTTATGGGAGTCTTTAGGCAGCTGGCAAAATGTGCGGTAGGAAAGCTGTGTTTTCAGTAAAATTCAGATTTCATTAGTCATTGATGGCACAAGTATTGAGTCTTAGGGCAAACAAACCTAGGTTTAATTTAGCAGAAGAGTCTGGTGACACAGTTTATGTTTCTTTCCCAGCTTGTTTTTGGAATCTGTGTTGTCTTTTTGCGGGCAAAATTGTGACCTGGGTATTTCTCCCTCTGTCACATTGCATACAAGTTGTGGCTAGCTTGTGTGACAAGCTATGTCTTACGTTCCATTGAATTTTCTTTTTTTTTTTCTCCCCCCATTAAACAATTATTTAAAAAAAAATGGACGGCTTTAACTTTTTCTTTTTTTTCTTTTTTTTTTTTTTTTTGTACCTCCACTGGTAAGATGATTTTGTTAGGGAAAAATTGCAGATATTTAAGCAAAAATGTTTGCCCTCTGATAAGGAACCATGGACTTAAGAGACAAGCAATGAGATGTAAACACCTGTACAGTTCTGGCATGGAGGATAAGACATTTAATTCTTGTTTTCAACAGGAACAAGCAAACAAGTAGATGAAAATGGAGGCATGAACTTTGTGCATAGGAGCATGACAGCGTATTCGTTCACCTTTGTGAGGTGTGCATGTATGAGTGAAAGATTATTTTGTAATTAAGAGTCCGCTGGGAAAATGGAAACATTCGACCCCTGCAAAGATTCTGCTAGTGGTGGAACAGTTAGCAATAACAAAAATACAGCCTCAGATTGCGTTTCCTCTTGTTTAGAGTTTCGTACAGGACTAGTGCTGGTAAAAGTATCTGATTGACTCTTGCGAATTTTCTCATTTTTCCATATCGGTAGCAACTCTAGCAGAACAGGAGGGCTGCGTCAGTGCTATTCACACATCAAAAAGAATTTCTCACAAAGTTCAGATGAGGCACTATAATGGGTCCAGCAAAGATTGCATCCCATGTAGAGCCAAGAAGTGTGGAAGAGCTACTTTCAGATCCTGAGTGCAGACTGTGTTCCATCTTACGCTGACAAAATGAGATATAGCACTGAATTTGGTATACCTAGTCTTCCCACTGATTAATTCTGTTGGGATTTAAAGAGATAGGTACAGATCACTAGCTGCAGCCCATTTGTCATCGTCAGCAGAATGCTGGCTTTAAATTCCTACAAGGAAGCAACTTGATTCTCAGAAATCATAAACAGTATCAATTCCTGGAAGTCAGCACAAGCTGCAGGTGTTCAGCACAGCAGGAAGAATGCATGATTTTGATGTAAATATGTGAATACCAGACTTGTAAGTGTTTGCAAACAATTGCATTTGTTTAGTCTAGTTTCTAAATAATCTTTTTTGAATATAGTAAATAACGCTTACACCAGCATAAAGTCCTATGAGTGTTAAAGTCTACTTAGTGCTTTGCTGTTCTCCCTCCATTCAAAGTAAAATATTTCTGTGGGACTTTTGATTTGTTGCTCTGTATCACTCTCGAAGCTTTTTGATGCAGTTTCTTTTTACTTTGGGGTGGGGGAAAGTAGTTTTTGGGGATTAGTATTTTTTCAAAACCAGCAGAGACCAGAATTAATTACACTGAAATAAAGTGGGAGAGAACAGACATTCCTGTATATATATTTTTGTGGTTTTTTAAAAACAAATTGTTTACTCTTGGTAGTTGGAATTATAATCCACACGTGATGCTAGCCATTTTAAAGTACAGACCATAACTCATGTAGTTCTGTCTGAAAAATGGTTAGTATATATGTACAAAGGTGTACTGCTGATAGAAAAGTTGTTCTCTGTCTTTTAATAGAAGAGTCATTTTACATTTCCCCTGAGATTGTTCAATAAGTTCCATGACTGTAAAGAGCAGGCAGGAAAAAAAAACCCGATGATGCTTCAAGTACCCCTTGATTTTAAATGATGATAACATTAAAAAAAAAAAAAAACAAAAAACAACTTGTACCTATTAGTGTAGAAATTATTTCAGCTTGTATCAGTATGGAAGATGTCATTCCTTAGCTCAGCTGATGTTGTTGCTTACAGGGGTGCTTGCTAGATTTATTAATAATATCTTTGTGAGCCAGCCTGCTATAAATTCTTCTAACTTTAGCAGAGACTAAGAAATAGATTAATGTTTTTCATTTTGGAGCTGATCTGTGATGGTGGTTTGTTTGGGACAATTTTTGTTTAACAGTCCTGCAAAGTTACTGTTAAAAGTTAATAAGAGAGAGAGCATAATTCAGAATTATATTAGTAAAAACAAAACCCAAAGCAATGCTCTAACTTTCCCCTTTCTGTCATGTAGTTGCCCTTACCTGCATCGAACAACAGGGGATACAGAAAGGAAGTACCATCTCAGATATTACAAGACTGGAACATGCATTCATGAAACAGATGCCCGGGGTCACTGTGTGAAGAATGGAATTCACTGTGCCTTTGCTCATGGTCCACATGACCTTAGACCACCAGTGTATGATATAAGGTAGTCTTGTTTCAAATTCTTCAGCCTAATTAACAGCAAATACCACGTCTGTTATCACCGCGTACCAGAAAATGAAAAATATACTTGGTTCTGTAACTAAACATAAGAATACAGTTCACTGTGTATCACGATAGCAGATAGAAGCCCACTGGGAAATACAAATACTAAGGTTTTGTAACTTGCAATTTCAAAAGCTGTATATATAATTCTTATGACTGATAAAAAGACCAGATGCTCTCCCTTTTGCATTTATGCCTTGTAAATTTGCGTGTGGTTTTTACATTCACAAGTTTATGATTTTGTGTAAGCCATCTTTCAGGTTCTCAGCTTGCGTGTTTGATATTTTGCCTACTGACGTTGCAGGTTTTTTAATTATGTTGTATTTTTTCATGTATAAGGTAGCAGTATTATCTTCTGCCTCTGCAACTGTATAACCAAGTTATTGTCAAAAGAAGGTGCTTAGTGAATCAAAGTAGTGGTAGGTATGAGTTTTAGCTGTGGCCAAAGCTGGGAGATAAGCATGTTGTTGGGAGGTATTATAAATGGGTGGAAGGGGAGCTCTTGCTACAGAAAGTGCTCTGTATATACTCAGTAGGAAAGGATTCCAATTTCTAGAGAGCTTTGAAGCCTTGGAGAGTCACAGGTATCTCTTACTGGACACTGGAAGAGCGTTCTGGGGAAGTATCACTATACACTTGCCCTATTCTTATACTCTTCCTTAGGCATCTGCTATTGGCCACTGTTGGAAACAGGATTCCAGGCTAGATGAACATTTGATCTGAGCTGGTATGGCTGCTATCTTATATTCTTACCTTTGTTATCCCTTATTCCCAACCATCTGTTGGGAGATAACTCTCACTTCACAGTAATTGTGGTAAAATTAGTGCCTTTTCAGTAGTTTCATAATTACTGAAAGTCATATTTTGCCACAGAATTCCCTGCTGCATTGCCTGGTCACATACTGTTTAGTTACACATAGCTTTTCTTTCCAGAAGACTTTCTCCAGTTAGCTAGCTGATGGTTCTTTTGCAAGACATCCTCCCATTTTCTTTTTCTTCTTTTTGACTTTTCTCATTTAGCACACGTGGCATGATGACACATCAGTCTGAATACAGAATGCTTAGTATCTTTGCAATCCTTTTTATTGTATTAGGTAGAGGAACCAACGTATAGCAAGACTGAAACCAAGCTCTGTTCTCTAAATGTCTTTTAATATGTTACGTGATTGTTTATTGGTGATTGGCTATGTGTAGAGCATCAGGAGGAGCTGAGGACATTGCGGCAGGAGTCTATGTTTAACGGCTTGAACCTGCAAGTAGGCTGTCTCAAACCTCTTTGATATTTGTGAAAAACACTCTTGTGCCATTGCTTCTGATTTCAGGCATCCGGCATTCATAAGGAAGTCCAAACTGTTGGGTCTTATTTTTTCTTTGGTGTTCATTTTGCTTTACGATGGGACACAGGTGTTAGGGTTTCTTTATTGTAAGTAAAGAGCAGAGAAGTAACAGTAGAATCACTGATGCAGACGTTAACTTTATTCCCCTCAATAACCTTGTTCTACATAGCCACCCTAAAGAAAAAACACTGTCTAGGAACTGTTTTCCTTCTCATTGCCTGCACCTTTTCTGAACCTGTAAAAGAAATATTTTGACTGTTTGAAAGGTTTTAGACTTGGCTTTGTGTCTGTCTTGTCTTCCTTTCCCTTTGAGATTTTCTTTCTTGGAGGATACTTGGGGTCTGGGAAGTTTTTGAAATTATAAGTAAATGATATCATAGCTAGTTACATTATAAACCACCACACCTTTCAGACTGCACTTCAGAGATTCTGAGCAGAAGTATTTTGGTATAAGAGGTGAGCTCCTTCAATGTGTGTGTCTAGAGAAAGCAGTGCCAATGGAAGGTAGAGAGAGACCTTTGATTCTCGTAGAGTACTATAGATCCACCTCTGGTATTTGATTCCTCACCTTGTTTCTCTTTTGCTTCAAAGTACGTCTAATGCAATTACGCTATATTATCTTTTTTTAAAAAAAAATCTTTTGTACTGATTTGCCATTGTTGAATCTCTATACAGCTTAATTTTACTAAAATGGTGTAATAAAATTGTCTCAGATTTTTTGGTAGAGGTTTCATACCAGTCATACAATACCTTTTGGTTTGGTCGTAGTTGTTCTGCAGCAAGCTTGTGGTTGCTTACTTGCAAAGCAGTTGTAAATTCTTGCAGAAGAGATTCCATTTCCTCATAATGATTGCTGTTTGTTACTAGGTCTCCTGAACATCTCGACACTTTTCTTGCAAAATCTTAGAGTGAGCCAAAAGTAGTTTGGCTCCTTCTATATGATGTTGTAGTTAATAGCTGTATTTTGTACCTTCCTTCAGTCATAACTTTTCCAAGGCATAGAGTCTTACGGTATTTAATTCTCCCTCATAGAGCAGTTCTTCTCTATTTCCGATTACCTTTATTGCCCTTTCTGTGTCTTTTTTAGTTCTACCATGTCCTGCATGGCAGTGGAATATCAGAAATTAATAGCACATTCAAAACGTTAGCACACCAGCACACAGCGGTACACATGGGCATTGCTGGTACAGACGTCGTCTGTGTACGTAGTGCCAGCATTCATTCGTTCATGTGTGTTCTTTGATTTGTATGACATGGCTATTCCTTATGATTGTTTGCCAGCTTCAGTGCAAGTAATGGTTTGAGATTCAGTCAATTTAATGTTTTTTTTACAATTTGGGCTTGTTAAGAGCTGGATTAAATGACAGAATTTTGATAGACTTGGACAGGTTTATGCTCGGGCAGATAGGATTACCGTAGCTATACAGTTTAGCAGTAGTATTTTCTTTCCCCTGTTCCAGAGAACTTCAGGCACAGGAAACATTACAGAATGGGCAGCTAGGATGTGGTGACGGCATTCCAGATCTGCAACCGGGAATTTTAGCAAGCCAGGCAATGATTGAGAAGACCCTTAGTGAAGATCCAAGATGGCAGGGTAATGTTAGCCCGTCTCCTTTCTCCGTTTCCTTACTGGTGCTCATCCAATTTGTTGATCCTGGGTCTTCACCTGGGAGAAGGTCAAAAACCTTTTCTAACAGAGTGAAGAATGGGTTTCTATAAGTAATTTGGGTATTTGTGAACAAATTGTATGTCTGTCACATTTATATTCAGACTGCATTTTACAAATGTTTGGTTTTGGAAATGTTTAATAGGTCTTTGTCAGTTTACTTGACACAGGTGTTGCTAATCTGTCAATTGAATAAATGTTCTTAAGCGTCAGTAGGAGCTCTGTCTTGTGCTAAGTAGTAGTAATGATTAGAGTCTTCATTTTTTAATCTAGTGGACTGTTACTTTTGCTGAGCTTGACTAACAGGAATGACGTAGAATATTAAACAGAAAATTGGAGCAGAATATTAAAACACAAGAACGTCTTGAAAGTGTGATACTAGATTTCTTAAAAGTAAATCTAATTGCCCTAGTTTTCTTAAGACTTTCAAAGTTGGTTTTCATGTTCTTGGTTTAGACTTGTTTATTAGGTAGCCAGAGATGTTAGTATCAATCTGATACTCTTAGAGCTCTTGCCCAAATTTTACTTTAGAAAAGACTGCTAGTTACAATTACTTCCACAAAATTCATGTGGGGACAGTAATACAGGAAGAGGTCACATGAAGATGCTGTCTCTAAGGAATTCAAGGGGAGATAGTTGTATGAAACTTGTGCTCTCTATATTTTTAAAGTCTACTGTAGGGTGAGTTCCAACTATTTAAGTACTGATAAAGCATAGAGCTTAATTGTCAGCTCTAGATCAAAAAATATTGGATGTCTGATGTAAAAAGACAGCAAAATTGAGTAACTACAAGCACTTTTATTGCATTCCTTGCATTGTGGTTTATAATGTTATGTGGCTTCTGTCAATCTCTGTAAATCTGGTGAGATTGCACATAGCTTTTGGGGATTGAAAATCATCCAACTAGTGATTTCAACATGTTTTTCCTACGTCTTTAATAGAACTGAAAAGGACTAAATAAAGATAGACTCCATGTGATACTCTGATTAATAATCTTTGCCATTTGAAAGTACATCATTAATGATTCTTTGAGAATGTTTCTTCAGCTAGTTTCCCACAAATCCTACAGGAGCCTTGTAATATTGTGCAGTTTGGTTTTGAGAACATCTTGGGCTAAAAGGTTTGCTGAAATCAAGATACGTGACATTGACTGCTCCTGTTTTACCTACATCCATTTTCCTACCTTAGGAAGAAGTGTGATTGGTTTAACATGATTTACCTCTCACAAACTCATGCTTGCTGTTAGCTAAATGGTACCTTCTAATTTCTTTACTTGCTCCATTGTTTTTCTGAATTTCTCTGTTTCTAGACAGAACCTTGTTTGTCATCTCCTAGTTCCTCCTTCCTGGAACCAAAGATGTAGAGACAGAGGCAAAGGTAGAGAAGAGGCTCTAGAATTTGTCCAGGAGTATTTTACTGGACCACCTTAACATGCCTTAACATGAAAGCAGTTTTAGTGAAATAAGGGCTGTCAACACTAAACTTAAGAGAAATCCAGATAAAAAAATGTATAAGTTTTCAGTGTATTTTCAGGCATTCATTTAAAAAATGTTAAATGTATGTAATGAGAATTTCCAGAGGGTTTCTCAACCAATAGATTGCTAGTGCTTTATTTGTGTACTTTATTGTAATATTGCTATTGAAGATAAAAGCAATGAAGATTGCTTTGCGTGCAAACGTGTTAGATTTTAATTTAAAAAAATGCAGGAGTCTAAGTTTATAAGAATGGAGGGGTCTGTGAATCATAATTTTTTTACAAAAAGCAGTGTGTTACCTAAGCCTCACTAAAGACACTCTGAATGCAAAACTTAATTGTTTATTTCTCTTAATTGTTGACCTGTTTACAGACACAAATTTTGTATTAGCTGGCTACAAGACAGAACAATGTACCAAGCCACCCAGACTCTGCCGCCAGGGTTATGCATGTCCACACTATCACAATAGTCGAGATAGAAGACGGAACCCCAGAAAATTCAAATACAGGTACATAAATACATATTGCTAATAGACTTGTTGGTCAGTTAGTTATTAATGGACTGATGCGTTTCCATTCTTCTGTAATGAAATTGGATATTCCTAATGGAATAAAACCCCATCTTTCCCAATAGCTTTGATAAAATATTTTTTTTTGAAGAAAACATATCTGTTCAGAATGATTAGAGAGTTCTGAAGACAAAAACTATGAAGCTGTAATGGAAATATCCTTCTTGTGAAGAATGAAAAAAAATTTCTGTAATTCTTAGCAAAAACTGAAATCACTAGGTCAAACCTTCTTTGTTAGGAAAAGATCAATTGTAATTTCAGTCTTTTTTTCTGATTTTGTTCTATAATTTTCCATTTCTAGGCAATATTTTTAGGACCAAAATTTAATGCATCTCCTCTCTAACTTCTCATCGTTACATCATTCATCAGTACATCATTTTACATCATTCTCGTACACTGTGGTTTCTTAATTGTTTTTGGTGGGGTTTTGTGCAGTGATACAAATGGGCTTTGCTTGACAGTCTCAGGACTGTGAATAAATGTCATTAGACATAAGATAGATAGAATCCTACTAGCTCATCTTTCTGTCCAAAAATTTCCAAAAAATTAGAGTCTCTCAGAATTTGCAACTTTTTAGGTCCCAGAACCTAAGATTCTGAGATTTAGTAGGAAGTTGTTTGAGACTTGTGTGAGGAAGTAGATACAATTATGTTCTGGACATCACTTTTTTCTAGGTCCACTCCTTGCCCCAGTGTAAAACACGCAGATGAATGGGGTGAACCTTCAAGGTGTGAAAGTGGGGACAGCTGTCAATATTGTCATTCTCGTACAGAGCAGCAATTTCATCCAGAGGTAAGAACTACATTTCTACTTGTTTTTAGCGATTTCAAATGTATTATGGATTAGATTATTGATTAAAGATATTATTTATGAAAAACATGTGAACATTTCATTAAACACTTCCAGTTGTTGAGGTATTTGCTTGAGCAAAACAAAATTTGCTAAGAAATAGTTATTTGTACTGTTGTGGTTTTCACTGTACTGCTAATGAAAAACTAATTAATGTTCTCTGGATTTGGGCATAAATAAGTGTGTTCTCTTTTTTACCTAACGTCTTGGGTTGGTGATGAAGTCACAGTAGTAATTGCCACTCAGTAACTTGGGACGAATTTCAATTTTAAGTGTAGTTAAAAAAGCTTTATTGCAAATAATTAAGAGAAATTTAATAGGTCAGGAGAAGGTGGAAAGAGCAGAAACTCCTAGTGGCTGCAGTAACCAGAAAAACAAGGTGATTTTGGATTCCTCTGTAGGCAAAGTCATTCTCACTTTGTTGGATGCGTGAGCATAAATGCTAGGGAAGAGAGCAGTGCCATGCTGAGGTCTGCTGAGATTTAATTCTTATATGACACTATGAAAGTATGTGCCAGTTAATGGAAACAAACATGATACTGAAAAAACATGTTGTGCTAGAAGCTGCCTGTACAACACTGGATATTTGTTTTCATTTTGGGACCTTTTAATGGACATTAAGAATTCGGAGCAGGATGTAATTTCTTGCATTAGAAAGTTCAGTACTTAGTAAGGTATAAGCAAAGACCATTCCAGCAATGGCTGATTTCTTTTCCAATTATGAAGGTTATTGAAGGCATCTCAAGACCATACTGGGAAAGGAATTCTTAGTATTCTAACTTCAGGATTGTTGCAGACTTTGTACCATACATTCCCTATCATAAGTTGACCAGCTACATCTTTAATACCAAATAGGTGTCAGCTATCTCTACTCTTGAGATGTTGCTCCAGAATGTCACTGTCCTGATTTTCAGAGATTTTATAGTCTAGATTTACTGCAGACCATCTAATTTCTTCTGCATCATATCCCAGCCCTTTTCTGTAGTAAAGGTGACTTCCTGCTTAGTATTGCTACCGTAATTTTATTTATAATAAAGCTATGAATGAAAGTGCTAAAATAAGTCACAAGGCTGAGCCTTGAGTTCTGCCACTAGTTTTGTCTGCTGCCTTCCTCTTTCATACCATCCATTGTTACCTCTCCACTAGTCAATTTAATGGCAGATATGTAACATTAGTAGAGTCATGTTCTTCATTATCTTAATTAATCTTACCACATCCTTTATTGAAGTCCTTACTACAATGACCACATTTCCATTTTAGAGAAGGATCTTTGATTTATCAAAGTTACACAGTGAGTCTACCATGATGTGCCTTTGCCAAGTGTACTTTTAATTTTATCCTATTTCTTTCTGTCTTTAATCGGTGACAGACTGAAAAATTAGTGGACGTGCAGTGACCTGAATTGGCTATTTTTGCTTTTCTCAAACATGTGAGTTACTTAAATGCTCATATAAACATATGTGGCCCAACTTAAATGCCTCCATGCAAACACACGTAGCATGGGGAATGAACAAGAGGAGTTAGAGATGTGCACGCACCTGTGGGGCTGTGATCTTATTGGCATCATGGAGACAGGGTGGAATGGCTCCTCTGACTGGGGTGTTGGAATGGAAGGATACAGGCTCTTTAGGAAGGACAGGCAGGGGAGATGAGGAGTGGGTGTTGCCCTCTATGTCAGTGACCACCTGGAGTACATGGAGCTCCACCTGGGGATGGGTGAGGAGCTGACTGAGAGCTGGTGGGTCAGGATTAAAGGGAGGGCAGGGACAGGTGACATTATAGTGGGGGTCTGCCACAGGCCACTAGACCAGGAAGACTGAGCGGATGAGGCCCTCTATAGACAGATAGGAGCAGCCTCGTGTTCAGGGTTCCCTGACCCTCATGTAGGACTTCATCCACCTCAATGTCTGGCGGAGGGACAACGCAGCAGGACATAGGCAATTCAGGAGGTTCTGGGAATGCGTTGATAACTTCCTTCTCCAAGTGATAGAGAAGTCAGTGAGGAGAGGTGCTGTGCTGGACCTTGTTCTTGCCGTCAAGGAGGGACTGGTGGGGAATGTGAAGGGCAGCCTGGGCTGCAGTGACCATGAAATGGTGGAGGTCAAGATCCTTGGGGCAGCAAGGAGGGTACATAGCAAGCTCACTACTCTGGGCTTTAGGAGAGCAGACGTTGGCCTCTTCAGGGATCTGCTTGGTAGAGTACCATGGGATAAAACCCTGAAGGGAAGAGGGGCCCAAGAAAGCTGATTAATATTCAAGGATCACCTCCTGCAAGCTCAGGATCGATGCAGCCCAACAAAGAGGAAGTCAGACAAAAACACCAGGAGGCTGCATGGATGAACAAGGAGCTCCTGGACAAACTCAAACACAAAAAGGAAGCCTACAGAGGATAGAAGCAAGGACAGGTAGCCTGAGAGGAATATAGAGAAATTGAGCAGCCAGGGATCAGGTTAGAAAAGCTAAAGCCCTGACAGAATTAGAGCTGGCCAGGGATGTTAAGGGCAACAAGAAAAGCTTCTATAGGTATGTTGGTGATAAAAGGAAGATGAGAGAAAATGTAGCCCCACTTTGGAAGGAAGCGGGAGACCTGGTTGCCCAGGATATGGAGAAGGCTGAGGTACTCTGACTTTTTTGCCTCAGTCTTCACCAACAAGTACTCTAGCCATACTGCCCAAGTCACAGGAGGCAAAGGCAAGGACTGGAAGAATGAAGAACTGCCCGCTGTAGGAGATCAGGTTCGAGGTCATCTAAGGGACGTGAAGGTGCACAAGTCCATGGCACCTGATGAGATGCATCTGCAGGTCCTGAAGGATAAGGTGGCTAAGCAACTATCCATCATATTTGAGAAGTCATGGCAGTCTGGTGAAGCTCCCACCAACTGGAATAGGGGAAATATAACCCCCATTTTTAAAAAGGGAAAGAAGGAAGACCCAGGGAGCCACAGGCCAGTCAGTCTTACCTCTGTGCCCAGCAAAATTATGGAGCAGATCCTGGAAACTATGCTAAGGCACATGGAAAATAAGGAGGTGATTAGTGACAGCCATCGTGGCCTCACTAAGGGCAAATAGTGCCTGACAAATTTGGTGGCATGCTACAACAGGGTTACAGCA
>JAVJGI010000050.1:24044760-24055666 GCA_035590275.1 Ibycter americanus | reverse complement strand
CCCTGCCCATGGCAGGGGGCTTGGAACTGGATGATCTTTAAGGTCCCTTCCAACCCAAACCACTGTGATTCTATGATAATGTACCTCAGTTATATGTGCTACTTTTGATGTGATGGCTTTATTAAAAGTGGTTGCTAACTGCATCTGTCCTATTTGCCAGTTTTTAAAAAATTCTGATGTAACAATTACCTAATTCACTTCCTGTTCCTGAACTGACTGTGATTTGCTTCCACATCACCTGTAGTCACCTCAGTCTTTGCTTTTTTCCATTAGCTGTGCTGCCTTTGTCAACAGTATGTTCAACACATAATTCCTGCTGATAATCAAAGCAGTTTGGTGGGAATAGTGTTATCACCTCACCTCATTTTAGGTCTAGTATTTAATTTCACTGAAACATTCCTGCGCTGAAAGAGGAGTTTCCATTTAACATCATACCCTGTGATCCTTTCCCCTCCTTGCTCCAGCTCCGACTTTCATCCAATTGTGTGGTTAGAATGGAAGTTCCATGCAGCTTTTGTACCACTGACGTGAGGATTCAAAACACTTATTTTATTCAGTTCATAATGAAAATCAGTGTATTTAATGGTGGTAATCAGTTGCCTTATTTCCTCAGTCTCCTTATTTGATGCCGGTAGCATTAGTTCAGCCTTACTTTTTTATGTCCTTTAATTTAAGTTGAATTAATTCTCACTTTATCCATATTATCTTCTCTTATCAGATATTTTCACTCACTTGTTCTTTACCAAATTCAAGTAAAGAATATTGTCATTACCTCTTGGCTCAGTGACTGTTTTTTGAAGAAATCTCTTGGTTATCACATTCAGAATAGCTTGATTCTGCTGTTAATAGATGTCCTGGTTTCAGCCAGGATGGAGTTAATTTTCTTCTTAGTAGCTGGTGCAGTGATGTGTTGTGGATTTGGTGTGAGGACAACGTTGATGGCACGCTGATGTTTTTAGTTGTTGCTTGGTAATGTTTGTATTAAATCAAGGGCTTTTCAGTTTCTCAGGCCCTGCCAGTGAGAGGGCTGGAGGGGCACGGGAAGTAGGGATGCGACATGGCCAGGACAGCTGACCCGAACTGGCAAAGGGATATTCCATACCGTGGGAAGTCATGCTGAGTATATAAGCTGGGGAAAGAAGAAGGAAGTGGGGGGGACATTTGGCGTTACGGTGTTTGTCTTCCCAAGTGCCTGTTATGCGTGATGGAGCCCTGATTGCCTGGAGATGGCGGAATGCCTGCCAGCCAATGGGAAGTGCTGAATGAATTCCTTGTTTTACTTTGCTTGCGTGCACGGCTTTTGCTTTACCTATTTAATTGTCTTCATCTCAGCCCACGAGTTTTCTCGGTTACTGTTCCGATCCTCTCCCCATCCCGCTGTAGGGGGAGTGAGTGAGTGAGTGGCTGCGTGGGGCCGAGTTACTGAGTGGGGTTGAGGCACGACAAATAGCAGCTGTGTTCTTGGCTGTAACTGGGAAGTTAGTTTTCTGTAAAGATTTAGTTCTTTGAGTTTGCTGTCTTGTAATATTGGTATGTGTAGATGATGTGTCCGTCTCCAGAATCAGTCTTTGAGGTGCAAACTCTGCCCCCATAGTATTTTGGTATTAGCTATATTATCACTTCTTGTATCTGTAGCATTTACCAGAAGGCACTCCACACCATCTGGGTAGCTCGTAGAATCAGGAAGGCTATTTTTTGGCTAGGACCTCAAACTAAGACTGAATTTCTAATCACACATCTTTTGTTGAAACTATTTGGAAGTCAGCTCTTCTCATTTTTTTTCTTTTGCATCATTAGCATTGTGTATACAACGTTAGAGGTTTATATTTAACCAATAAACAGGAAAGAAAGGAGATGGGCCCAGCTTAGTTTCCTAGTTCAGGTGTGGTATCCACAAATGACTCCTCCGTTTATTGCAATGCCTGTGATAGCTCCCAGTGAAAGTTGTGGAAAGGTCAGTTCCATTGCATTGTTTGTTAAGCGTGTCATTTGGGTAAATATTTGTCAACAGTATGGATATTTTGTTGCTTGTTCAGAGTTCAAGGAAAAATAAATCATGTGTAGAGTGATAAGCATCAGTAAAAATGTTGTGATTTAGCACTTTAATATAGTTTCTCAGATGATCTTTGGGTTATGCATGAACTAGTAGTGAATATAGCAACTAAATTTTCAGCCTCAATTCAAAATCACTTATGAGAGGGAAATTTATCTAAGATGCTTAAAATAGTTCTAAAATAAAGAGCTTACAGACCAGTTGTTGATTATTTTTTTAAATACATAGTTTCATTTTTCATGTTTGCTTTAATGCGGGACTCCAAGGTACACATTTTTTTACACAACATATGCAAAAATGCCAATGAAGTGGCATTCTGAACTAAGAATTATTACTTACTGAGTCGTGAATCACTCAACTGACACTGAAAGCCAAAGACCACAATACCAAGGTTTGGGGAACTAAAAGATCCCTCTGCTATTTGCCACAGACTTGCAAATCATCAGAATTAATTTTCCAAAGAATCTGTGTGATTTTAAATAGGTTCTAAATATTGCTCTAATATGATAGTATGTCAGCCCCTCCTCCCAGCCTTGTGAGATCCAAGCATCGTCAAGATCCTGGTAGATTAATAGACTGAATCTGGATCTTACTAGCAATTTTGATAATCATTACTGTCATGAACAGTCAGTATCACTTCAGTTCTCATGCACCCAGTCAGGTTAGAGAAAGACATTTGAATGTTAGGATGATTTTGAATATTAGAGGTGTCCTAACGAAGGAACTGTGTTGAAAAAAACCATACTGGTTATTTTTTCAGCTGTGTACACTGCTCTGCTACGTACCTAATTTCTCCTGGAAGATTCCTTAAAAGTGACTTTGAAAACTTTATTCCTCATGTTTGACTTGTTTCTTTACAACATGGAAAACCAAAGCAGTTTAAATACTGCTTTTCTAAAATATTACTGTTATTTACTATTTATTATTGTACAGGACAGAGTTAAGATTCTCTTGTATCAGATTTGCTTTTCTTAAAATTCTGCTCTTCTATGTGATTTTTTTAAAACAATCATAAGAACTGAATTTTCTGAGAAAATGGTGTAATACGTTTTGTTAGTAAATATTCAGAGTTTTTCACTTAAAGGTTTTTAAATTTTCTAACTGTTTTTTCATTATGTAACAAATATGTTTAGGTTAACCACCCTTCTGTTTTGTTTAGATATATAAATCTACAAAGTGCAATGACATGCGCCAAACAGGTTACTGCCCACGTGGTCCATTTTGTGCGTTTGCACATGTTGAAAGTAAGTAAGAGAACGGTTATACTGTATCAGTGTTCATAAAAGTGAACCATCATTTCTAAGCATCAGTAGCAGAAGTGCCTTAGCATCATTAATTTTAATGCATAAATGCCATTTGATGTCAGTTGTTTTTAGAAATTTATTCCATGTTTTCTAGTACTATACATTGCAATGGAAGCTTGCTGCATTTGCATCAAATTTACATCAGCAGTAAAACAGGAGGTGCTTTTCCTTACAAACGCAGCTTGTACCTGTAGCTTCTTGAGCTTGATTTAGCACTTGTCTACACACATGCTTGACTTTTCAAAATATATTAGCTGTCCTATTGAAACCTATAGTAAACATCTCAGGTAAAAGTTAACATCCTTGAAAGTATTTGCAGAACTAGGGCCTTAGCTAAACTGAAAAAGAATGCAGAGAAAATCATGTGACCTGTCCTCTTTCCTCCATAGCCCAAACACATCTTCACTGTACTCAAAACTGTTATGTACAGGAAAAAACCCTAATTGTTTTTTTCCAAGAGAGCACCCAGTTCTTCAGTATGCATCTACGCAGATGAATTCTGGGTATGCATCCTCAGATTCTTTTTAACAGTAGTATCAATTTAGGTTACCCCTACACAGTTCCAGTACTCCAGAATGTGAAGTAAGCAGTTGCTGCAAGAACTATTCATGCCTCCTTTTCAGTTGTGATGCAAGGCAGAACTTGAAGCATTTCTATGTAACTGGTTTCTTGTAGGTGATAAATCTTTTCTTTTTTGATTATGTAGGTTTTGCTTGATTACATAATCAGTAAAACCTCATATTTATTTTTCAAAAAGAAAAAAAAAATCTGCTCCTTTCTTACTTTTTGCCTTCTGCTTCTAGAGCTGGAAAGAGTTATGAGAGACCCTACCTATTTTGGAAAGCTCCAAATTTCTGCAATTCAGTAGTATTTATCTTACGATTCTCTAATGATAAGTAATGGCAGTCTCCTCTCTCTATCTAACCTGTCTAGGCAAATGTGATGTTCTATACAGCCATTGTGTCACTTGCTTACCTAAGAGACTGTCAGTGAATGGAG
This sequence comes from Ibycter americanus, assembly GCA_035590275.1. Classification (NCBI taxonomy): domain Eukaryota; kingdom Metazoa; phylum Chordata; class Aves; order Falconiformes; family Falconidae; genus Ibycter; species Ibycter americanus. Next base: position 24,051,310 of record JAVJGI010000050.1, on the reverse strand, counting down.
TCAGTCTTGCTGCCCACAGCTCTTGTTTCTGAGAATCTGTGGTATGGTCGACTTGTTTTTTAACTTCTGTGGGATGATCAATTTTACTTTTCCATGGTTTTGTTACTCAAAGAAGAGGAAGGGTAAAACACCTCCTGTGTTTATTTCTAGAAGCCCATTACTCTAAGACGTAGCAATTCTTCAAAACATTATGACAATGAAGTCAGTGTTGACTGTTCCTTCATGTCAAAAGTAGCTCACTGCCTTCACTTTCATGTTGTTGGGGGTGTCTCCTTAATGAAGTCCTTCATTGTTTGCCAGTGTTGGCAAGTACTTCTTTGACTCAAGAAAGTCTGAAAATACACATTTGTTACAGAAGTAATTTATGGCACTGGGTTTACTGTTCTCTTTGTATGATAGATGTTTTTTCTTTCTGAAACAACTGAAAGAGAGTGATTTAAACAAATTTACGGCATACATACAGCATGGTATAATTGTGACATGCTACAAAACTCCTGTGGGAGCAGACTACGTATTCTCTGTTTTCTTCCTTAGACCATATTGAATGCTGCCTCCCTTCTTGCCTTTCCAGCATGAAGAGCATACAGGATAAACTCAGCAGAGCTCTTCGACATTGCAGTTCTTTTGAGACTTCATCATGATCTACTTCTGTGCATCTTGATCATTAGTATCTTTTAACAGTCCAGTTGATGCTTGATTCCTGTGAGAGGAGTCATTCTCGCAGGAAGCTGTCATTGACAATAACCAAGATTTCCATCTGTAAGGAAAAGTTAAGCATTTCCTAGGCTAAAGATAAAGAGGACTGAGGGGAAGTCCAAACTTAACAATTTGCTGATCTTATTATCCCTAAGGGATACCTTTCGAATCTGTTGCTAATCCTTCTACCCCAGTCCCATTCTTTCTTCTACTCTGTAGAATGAATTGTTATATTCTTTAAAAATCTCCAGAGCTCTGATAGAATTCCTGAGACTTTGAACATGTTAGCAGTAATAACTGAGAAGCAGCAGCTTAAGTTTCTCCACATAGTTGCATTAGACAGAATTTTATGTCTATCGGAAGAGACTTACATGGCTCAAGCAGCATGCTCTGGAACTCTTTAGGTTGCATCATCTGGAATGAAGACTGTATAAGGGAAATCTTGACAAATGAACTTGTAATCTTACAACAGTACCCACCCCCTGTCTCTGGCAGTCTGAATAGTCCATCAGAAGTTAGGTGTTTGGTTACTGTCAGCAAGGGTGCCTTTCTGCTGTTGGCAACAGCTTTAAGCTTAGTTCAGCAGCTCTGACATTCTGCCTCCTATGTCTGTAGAATACAATGGTTTCTGTCCCTTCCATATTAGGGAAGGGGGGAGAATGGTTTCAGAGCTGTAGATGTCATCAGCAGTATGAAAAGCATGACACTCTTGGTTCATGGATCTCTTTGAATCACCAATTATGGGTGTTCTCCATACAACTTCAGTGAAGCCCTAGCTATGTGGGATGAGTAGAGGAAGATTTCCCACCATTCATACGTGTATCTTAGCAATTTTTATCATTCTTTGTGAAATAATCTGTGGAAGCACACGTTCTCTGTAATAACGTTCCTGGTCTTCCCTCAACGACTTCCTCAGAACCAGTTGACCATTTTTTACCCTTCTCTCCCTCCTTTGTGACGATCATGAGGAATATTACTATTCCTCCAAGACTGCTTTTCCCTTGAGGCACTGGCTGCAGATAGTATTGTCTTATAAATGTCACTCATTGTTTTTTTCCCCCACTCACTGAAGCCCTAGGTCCAGCGTACTCCCAAAGACACTTCGTGATGACAGGAGGGAGGGCACCCGATCCTGAAAGGTAGAGAAGTAGTGAGATCTGACGTATCACCCTGACACCCTTTGCAAAACAGAGAATAGCTGGGGTACATTGGGACACTTCAGTAACGGACTCTCTTAAAATAATGAACACCTCTCTGTGGCACTCATGTGTCCACTGACTGCCTGACTACAACTGGCACCTTAACAAAAAATAGAATTTTTTTGAAACGGAAGCACGAGCAGACTGAAATTCTGCTGCCAGGAATTTGGAAACACTTCAAAGGACACATCTCCTGTACAAGAGCTTCTGTTACTGAAGACATTTGCCTTCAGATTGTTCGTCCAAAACTGTTCTCTTCTATTGGTGCCAAGATTGCAATAATGAAAATCCTTACTCCTGACTTCCTGAAAGATGGGATTCCCCAGGTCAGACTTGGCCTGACCGTGGTAACTGTTACGTTCATAATACCCAAGCCTTGTTAGTGCACATTCTAAAGAGGCTATGTAGCAGATAAAGTTGTATCTCATAGAGAGTACAACTCTATTTGTACATAACATCCTAGGCTACTGATGCATAATCCCTGAACCACCACTGCACTGGCATTAGAGAGTTGAAGTTTTTTTGAGGGCTCTATCTTAATCTCCATGAGCTTCAGTGATCTCCATGAGATAGGCCACCATGTGAGACTGTTGCTTTTCTGTCCGATGCAATCTTCCATGACAGCCATAGGTCTTGGAGAAAATAGGGTTAGGCTGGGAGAGGCTTACACGATAGAATTTGCAGCTTTTTTGTGCAGCTGGCCATGGTTGTTTTTTGTTTACTCTTGGAACAAATCAGAATGATGTAGAAGCACACAGTCTGCATTTATTGTGTCTGTGTGACTTACTACAAGTAAGCAGAATAGCAAGAACTAATCACGCTGTTCTCCCTAAATACCTTGGAAAGAGAAAGGAGAGATTATTTCTCTTTGAAACACTTGGAAAGCAGTTTTATACTACCCTTTTAGGGTTGTATGGCTACTTACACTTACGTATAGAATATTGGATGTGTAAATGGTTGTGTCAGGGGAAAAAAAGCTAATGAAGATTTAAGGGAGAGCATGAATCAGGTAGTACTTCTATGACAGCGTGAGGGTTGACTGGGCATAAGGTGGCTGACTGGACTGCTGTGGGCAAGCAGCTGTGGAATGAGGTGATACGTAGTGAGAGTAAATTACAAAAGGTCAGTGCATCTGTTTCTGCCTTCCCAACTGTTCTTTGCACTCTCATTCTGTAGGCAGAATGGCAAGGGTCTAGTGACACCATTTCTGCAATCCCTATGGTTTCTTTTTCCTTTTTTTTTTTTTTTTTTTTTTTTTTTTTTTTTGGTGTGGCTGGACTGGACTTGTGTGTATAGTGGTACTTACTAGTAGCTTTTTCCTTTCTCTTTTGTGAGCCATGTCCCTGGTTTTGTAATTTATACAATACTGGGAATGTCTGGTAAAGCATTGGACAGTATAGTAAGAAGGCTATGGAGTTGTGATAAATCAAATGCTAGATACAAAGAACCCCCATCGTTAGAAGCAATCCTCAGCTATGCTATCTCCTCTAAAGAGGTGTGTCTACGTATCTCATACTCATTCTGTTTCCTACTATGGCTTGCACTTTTGCACACTCTGTCAGAGCTACTCACTGTTTCTGCTGGAGATAAATGTTTAAATCTGATTTTTAGCTGTAGTTTATCATTACCCCTTCAGAAATGCAGTAGTGGCTAGAGATGAAAAAAATCTTGCCATACCTGTAGAATTTACTGAGATTTTGGTCTCAGTCCTGACTTCTTTACTTTGATGTCTTGCGTGTGTGGATTATGAGGTGAGGAATGTTATTAACTGTAATTGCTTACTAAAGTAAACATTTTTTGTTAACTCATCATTTGCATGTAAATCTGGAAGTCTAAATCTCCTTGATATATTGCACAGTTAAAGAATCAAATGTCAAAGGTGTTTAACAGTTTAATGAAGTAGCCTTTGGGGAATTGCGAAGTAATTGTTCAGTCACCTGAGTTGAATTTTCTGGTATGAACATTAACAAGTCATTGATCATAATTTATGTATAAGTTAATAATGAACTTTCTCAAGGGTTATTGTTGCTTTTTAGGTTAAGTAGTACAAGTCCCATGTTCTCTTCACATTGTTTTATGATTTAAGTCAGTTGGTTCCAGACTGGGGGGAAAAAAAAAAAAGAACGCTATAATTGTGATGCCATTGTTACATTTCCAGTCAGGAGTTCTAAAAATGTTATCTTTAAGCCCTGGTGTGATAGAGATTCTAGAAAATAAAGCAAAATCTAGAATACTTTAAATATATTAATTTCGATCTACCTCCCACCAGTTTTTGGTGGAGGAAGTAAATAAGAGTATCATATTTGTTGGTAGCCACAAACATGTAATGGTGAATTATATTATTCTTACCTTGCCTTTATGCTTATATTAAAAGAAAGAGAGATTTCTTGTGTGATTGATGTTTCCACGTGATAGGTGCTGTGTTTGGTACTAGGTATGTAATTGTTAAATTCACACAGCTAAGTATCAAATCTGTGTGTAATTTGTTGGGGATTCCTTCAACAGAGGACACCATGAATGTAGTCATACTGCAAACTGGTTGTCAATCAAAGCCAGGCGCTCACCTGTTTTCAACAGACAGCATAGGAATTGCAAATGAATGGAGCAGCAGTCTTAACTCCACAAACAGCATTACAAATAGCAGTGGGCAGTCTGGAAATGTAAGTGTAAATAATTCTGGAAAAGTTACTAATAATAATCACTGTGCCGATATACAATGTTTATTTTACTTCTTAAATGTCTGTTTTTTATTTATTTGTACTAAAGCAAAAGAGAAAAAAGCCACAGCTATAGTAAATGTCAGGCAGTAATATTTAACTGGTACTTTAAGCCTAAATGGAATGTCTGCCCTTGGCACCAGATTTAACTATGTATTATTTGTGTTTTCTGTTCTTGTTTTTTGTCTTTAAATGCAGTATTTTGAATGCTACAGTGAGGAACGTAATTGTTAATCAAATACACAACTGTAGGACAGCTTAATTTACATGTCTCTTTATTTCTATAGGAAAGGTTTCATTAATGGAAGATCTTGCCTTATTCCAGCCCTCTTCTTTGCCCTAATTTGTTAACATTAGGAATGAATTGATGTCCTACCTGAACATGCTTTACACCTAAAGCTTATTACAATGGTGCAGTATATGCAGTGTGTTTGGTAGTAGAGGGCTGTTTGATTACAAAGGTGATAAATGTAGTTTATACTAGCAAATTTTATCGGTTAAGGATGGGGGAGAGGAAGGACAAAGATACATGGCAGAGCTTTTATTGTCTTCCTTTAGTATCAATTGGAATGGATCCTGTTGGTAGATTTTATGTTTGTTGCAAAATAATATATAACGATAGTGACATCTCTTTCCTGGCTTGTGTTTTTCTTACCTCATTTGCAGTGCAGAGTCATAAGTACATACACATTTATTCTCAGAATTTTCACTTCTAGCTTTCCAGCACTGTTGTTCTATACTGTTTGGTTAGAAACCAGATAAAAGGACACATTTTAAACAGTGTTTAAAAGGAATTGCCAATAAATAGTGCAGTTGTTAAAACTCCTGGGTTTCTTTCATGTAGGTTCATATTGCTGTCCTGTAGGTTGAGAATAAAGATATCAATATGCGTATATGTTGTCTTTGGTTCCCAGTGCAGAAGTCTGTTTCTGTATATGAAAGGTTCTGAGAGAGGGTCTGTCTTTTTATTTAGGAAGCTAATTTTGTTGTTGCCAACGTTCTGAAGCTTTCAGGAGAGACCCATAAAAGCATCTCTTCTCCCAGGAGCTTCTTAGCCTTTCATGAATGTTTTAGGTACAGCTGAAAACACTAACTATTCTGATACATCTTCCAGCTATGGAGAATCTTCCATATACATGCATTTTTCTGTTAGTCATTAGGAGTTTGATGAACATTATGTACATTTTCCATTCTGTGTTCAGTGAGTCTCTGCCTGCACTACTGTTCAAGTGTGAAAATGGAGAAGTTGACCCTGCTCTCTTCCCCATATTTCTAACTGAAGTTTTATTGCAAGTGGCCACCTTTTTTCTGATGTTTGGCAAAATGTTCTGTCTTTCACTTGACTTACCTGCAGCATTGTTCAATGCACTTCCCTTATCTATTTTTTTTGAATATTCAGTTCCTGATTTTTCATTAGCAGGTTGGTCTTCTGTATTTCCGTGTTTAATTCTTGAGGTTTTTTGCTAGCTTGCTTTCACCTTCTGCATCTGCTGTAAACTGCTTAATTTTAGTATTTAAATAATCAGTCTGTTTTCCTTCTTCCCCCCATTTTCTCTATCCCAGCAACTTGTTTACATTCATGGTTTTTGTTTTTCTCTGTTCCAATAAGCTGTCTGTCCTTCTGTCCCCTCCTTTGTTTTCATTCTCATCACTGTCAGACACTGGCTCCAAGTAAACTTAATTTTAGTGGGTTTTATCATGATGAAATTGAAATTGGACTTTCTATGCCTCTCTTCCTTTATGTCTTCAAAACAAAATCTCCTTGTTCATCTTCCAAAATATATTTCACATATTGTGTTACAGTGCACTGGGAGAGTACCCTACTATGTTATTTGCTTCTACAGGAAATGGATGATGTAGAATCATAGAATCACAGTGGTTTGGGTTGGAAGGGACCTTAAAGATCATCCAGTTCCAAGCCCCCTGCCATGGGCAGGG
>JAVJGI010000050.1:24025931-24044519 GCA_035590275.1 Ibycter americanus | reverse complement strand
TGGAAGGCTGCTATAAGGTCTCCCCGGAGCCTCCTCCTCTCCAGGCTGAACAACCCCAGCTCTCTCGGCTTGCCTTCGTAGGAGAGGTGCTCCAGCTGCCTTCATGGCCTTCTGTGGGTTCACTCCAACAGGTAGTGCTTGAGAGACCTAAACTCAGTTCTCTGCTTGATCAAAAGCAAAAAATTCCTCTTTGACTGTGAGCGGGTTGCTTAGGTCCCCATTTCTAGAAAGGGGCAATAGTGTTACTGCCAAATTCTATTATATGTGGCAATATAACAAATTGCTACATTTATAACAAATTATAACAAACTGTAAATTTTACTGGAAGAATGAGTCCATTAAGATTCTGTATGATCCAGGTTGATAGGGAGGCTGTAAAACTGTTTTTAAATATATACCTTCTTATCTCACCTATGCTGTGCCCTGGTGTCTTCATCTAAGTTGCTTTGTCAGTTGGACTGTCATCAGTCGTTCTTCTGCTTTATCCTTCCCTTACATTTCAGTCAGGAAATAATCTACTTTTCAGCCTTTTTTGGTAAGTGTCAGTTCAGTTTCCAGTAAGAGCTTCCACATCTATGTTTCTGTACCCCCATGTTCTGTCTTCTGGTTTGAAGCATCTAACATTATACTTTTGTCGGTCCCTTCACCTGATCTTTGATAGTACTGTTCTTCTCCAGCCTGGGTTCCCTTTGCTTTGTTCTCCACCAGTTGTATCATCTAAATGTACTTAACCTCCACAGTGCAGTTTACACAATGTGGTACAGTATTTCCCTTGACTGTAATTTTTCATTTTGATTAGTACTGCTTGTTTCTCCACACTTGCCATTGTCTCTTTCTTTTTGTTCTGTTGCTCTAGCAAGTCCTAGATTGGCTTTTGTGGCATACACATTTTTTCTTATATTGCATCAGAGCTGTGAAGTGCCTCAAGTGAGATGTGGAGTCTTCTTATGCATTGAAGCAACAAATTCACTCATCCTCTTCCCAGTCCTTTGTGTCTTCTTTAGGAGCTGCATTTGCACCAGCAACTTTCAGCTCTTACTCCTTGTTCTTAACCATTACTACTCTTTTGTGCTGTGCTTGGTGTCATCTAATTGCCAGAAGGAGCACTCTTTTTTTACTCCTTTTCCTACTGCTCCTTTTTTAATGACTTAAATTTCATTTCTTTCAGTCTTTATTTAACTTTAAGAGGGTCTTCCTTATCATTATTCTGTTGCACTAGTAAAATTCATGTAGCTGAACTCCTCATTTATGGGAAATGATAGTAGATTAGGTTTTTTGAATATTTCTGTGCATATAAGTCTTGAAATAGCATGATCCATGTTTCAGATACATTGCTTGCACCATTTAAACTTTGATGCCCTACTTGGTTAGTGAAGTTGGTTGTTATCTCTTCTTCATAATTACTTGTATTTCCATTACTCTTTGCATGTCCTTCTATGAATCTTCATCTATGTAATGTTTCATCATCCAGTACTCTTAGGCACCCGTTCTCCTCAGTCACTTTTATTGTCTACCCCTTTCCTCAGTCACCTTTGCTGAAAATACCTCTGGCATGCAGTCCTCTGCATCCCATACAGATGTGTCATACTCAGCTATGAGCTTCTGCCTTACCTGAATTTCATCCCTTCATTTCAACTGTTCTCATTTATATTCTGCAAATATATTGCAATTTAACGTACCCAAATGGTCTTCTGTGTTGGTTTTTTTCATAATGCCCTAAGAGTTGAATTAGTCAGGCTGTCTCAGTGCGTGCAACCATAGTCATAATTGCTGCTTTATACACTTTCTCTAGCTGATTGATTAGCTTTCCAGTGTTATTACAGCAATACAAATGCATATTATTTTGAGCGACTTTTCAGCTAAAAAATGTCAAGAATCTTACCACCTCTCCTTAAAACACACTCAGCTCATGCTTTAGGGCTATACTGCTGATCTTCTCCATACATCAGGTCTCTTGGTTACTGGTACCTAACTGCAGTGTACCTAAGTTAGGTGATGATATGGAACAAAGGCCTAGCTGTATGATAAAATTGGTCTGTAAATATTGCTCAAGTTTGTGGCACTGCAAAATTAATAGGAAAACTTGCTGTTTATTCTGGAGACGAAACAGGAGATACATCAAAGATTAATTGCATTTATCAGTTGTAGGGTATTTATGTTAGCCATTCTAGGTTCAGAGTGATAAATCATAGTTTCCTTTTGAAGAGTAAAAGCATAGAAATGTTGGCCATGATGTCATTATGCCTGGAGTCTATGATGTATTTAAAAGATTGAGTATTTGCGTAGGATATATGTTGATTGCAATGGATGAAGATGGGATAACCAGCACCACCTTTGTTTTATCAAGTTTATCAAAGATGTGTAAGTACTTGATCCTGTGTTCGAGTTAGCACAGTTAAGACGACAGTGCTTGTCAGCTCAGTTGCAGTAAAGATCGTGTGCCTTCATAGGTCATCTTGATTGCAGACTCAGTGCTAACATTCTGTTGCCTTCGTTAAGCCTCAAGTTGTCTGTTTTACTTCATAACTAAGATGACTTGACTGTGTGCGCAGGATCAGTTACTGCACTCATTTGGTAAAGCGTAGTTTATTAAGCTGTGATAATGCAGCTGAGTTTGGTTATGTGTTCATAGTCTACGTCTGAACAATGGTGATGAATCATGCTTCCTTTACTGTGGGATTAGTGTTCTGAGACAGTGAGGACGTAGGAAGGAAGTTGTTGGAGAGCAAAATTAGTTTTACAGCTTAATTAAAAATACCTACATGTTTCCTCTTCCTGTTGTCTTCCCCTCCACCCCTGACAAATGTAGGCAACGTAACAGTATATTTAAAGCCACAAAATTTAACACAAATCAAGAAACTCAAGAAGCTGCTATTTTCCTAGGAAATACAACTAGTTTTATAGGTATGTTTCCTCATTTGTTTTTTTAGAAGTTCAGCTGCAAGTTAAAGCCTTGAGTAGGCAAGAACCAAGGGAAAGAATGTATCGTTTGTTCTGCGTGCTCTTTTTCTAAGCAATTTAGCTGCAGTGAAGAATAGTGACAAATAATTTGTTCGTAAGAATCTAAGAGGCCAAGATCTGTGCAGTTACAACATTATGAGGATGTGACCCTTGTTAAGGCAAACTTGGCATCTTTTGACTAGTAATGTGTTAGAAATGTTTAGGCATCCACCTGTTGCCTTGAGCAAAGACGCAAAATGGAAAAAGTTGTTCTTTTGTAACCTTTGTGAAAGCGAGAGGTAATCCGAAGCGTGTCAAAATGCAGTGTTAAGCTTAAAAATGAATCTGTGAAGATTTACAGCTGAGCCTCTGTAGAGTAAGGAATGTCACCAAATACTGGTCTTTAATTAGACTATATCCTTAGGGCTTGAACCGTCCTGTGCTTATGTCTTTGACTACACAGCATAGCAGATTTCCATTTTTAGGAGGGCCACATTGCTGAAGAGTATTTAAATCTGCTGGGCCTCTATCCCACACTCAGGAAGTCAATGCTGCAAATTTTAAGTTACATTTGTAGAGCAGTTACAAAGATGACGTTGAAGGCTTCCTCCAGAGTTGAGGCAACTGTGTGAATTCTAGCTTCTGTTATTTGTACTTCTATCTTAATAAAGAAGACACCCTCCCTCAAATTAGGAAAAATTAAGACTGACAATTGGCATAGATTTTCCTAGCATCAGCAGTGCTGAAGACATTGCACTTCATGCCAGCACTGATACCAAAATGGAAGTTCTGCAACACTGAAGAACAAAAAGTAAGCACTGATAGTTTGCCTTCCCCCCTCTTGCACTTTTTTTGTCTCTGATACTAATATCACACTCATTTTATGTTAGTACTGACATTTGACTTCATGTTAACTGTGAATCACAGGTCCCTCTTGATACAAAATAGATGTTCGCTTACCATCTTGACATCAATACTGCATTAAGTTGTATGGCTCTTTCTAGTGATAGGTTTCTTGACATTTCCCAGATGTTCTCTGTATCTTACTCTGTGCAAAGAGCATGAGAGATGCAGGAGCAGTGGTCTTGCGGGTATACTGTAGCAAGCCATAAGGGATGAATGAATATTTGAGAATAAATTATTTCTTGCCATGTGAGGGGCAGAGTAACCTATCGTGGTTTCTCTGTGCAGGCCACCTAGCCTTGCGTCATAGAGGAGATGCTTCTTAGAAGCCTGGGCAAAACCAAAGAGGGTCCTGATCAATGTTGACATTTTGGGCCAGGGCATCTTCACCAGACCTGGAGGAGTCTCTGACAGAGGAATGGAGTTGGTCTGGAAAATCCTCCATTTACTTCCTCTGCCTCAAGAATTATCTTTGATGACTGTAGATAATACCCAGAATCAGGTATTCTCCCTAAATACTTCCTCCTCTTGCCTCTTGGTAACAGGATATTAGTCTGTGAACCCAACAGGCTATTTCTTATGTTCTTATTAGGAGGATAAAAATACAGTATAGAGGCGGACAGGAGATGAAATCAAAGAATCATTTAGGTTGGAAAAGACCTTTCAGGTCCATAAAGTCCAGCCATAAACCTAACACTGCCAAGGCCACCACTAGATGTCCCTAAGTACCGCATCCACACGTCTTTCAAATATCTCCAGGGACAGGTGACCACCACCTCCCTGGACAGCCTGTTTTAGTGCTTGATAACCCTTTCAGTGAAGAATTCTTTCCTAATATTCAATCTGAAGCTCCTCTGGCACAACTTGAGGCTGTTTCGTCTTGTCCTATCACTTCTTACCTGGGAAAAAGAGACCGACCCCATCTCACTACAACCTCCTCTCAGGTAGTTGTAGGGAGCAATGAGGTCTCCCCTCAGCCTCCCTTTCTCCAGACTAACCAGCCCCAGTTCCCTCAGCTGCTCCTCACAGGGCCCAGCCCCTTCCCCAGCCCCGTGCCCGCCCCTGGGCTCGCTCCAGCCCCGCAGTGTCTGTCTGGGAGCGAGGGGCCCAGCGCTGAACCCGGGGTCCCAGCTGCGGCCACACCGGTGCCCAGCACAGGGGGACGGGCACTGCCCTGGTCCTGCTGGCCACACGGTTTCGGACACAAGCCAGGATGCTGTTGGCCACCTGGGCACGCTGCTGGCCCATATTCAGCTGGCTGTTGACCAAGACTCCCGGGTCCTTTTACACTAGGAGGAATAAATTCTAAATAATAACTTCAGACCAAAAAGAGTGACTTTTCTGTAGTTGTCTTGTAAGTTGAGGCTAGGTTTGAAATTTATGACTTTTTCTTGCTTGTCTGTTTAACCTACCATGGATGTTACATGACCCATTTTCTTTTCCTGCTGTATTTGTATGAGTTCTTTGTATCTTCTTTGCATGTTGAGTCACACAGATTTTGTGGTACTGGGTAATCCAGTTATTAAAACTAAACTAACTTCTCTTTTCTGAAAAATATTAAAGACAATGTAGAGGCTGTCTCTGTCTATTGTCATCCTGGTGGGCTCTTCAGAGATTGAGACCAAAAGCCCCAGCATTAATGTAATCAGATAATGCTGCCTGCATCTTTGAGGGTTGAGCAATTATTTTAGTTTAATACAGTTTTTCAGAGCAAAACTACACAAAATTATATTGTAAGCTCTTAATGCTTACAGCTGTATATACATGTTAACACCACCGTTAATACCTGCTGTAACCAGAAGAATCATGTGAGTGTCACCTTATGGTCTTCCCTAATGGTCTACATACCTGATATCATCTGATCTTGAACAGTAACTGTGTGCCTCAAGCCCGGTACTTCTGGGTGAACAAGGGCATCGTTTCCCACTTACAGCCTTGTCTGCAGGTAGCTCTTCAGGACGAGTAATCCATAACAGCTATCTTCCTTCCTCCCTCTTCCCCTGATCTTCTTTAGGTCACAGTGTAGGAGAGCAACCATGATGTACATTCCTGTGTCGGTAAAATAGTCTGTGTTGCCTGCCTAGCTGAAAGAGTGGACATCGAATTTGCATCTGAGAAACATTCTGTGCAGATCAGGGAACTTATCCTTAAATTGAGTCAGTGGTTTATCTAAATTAGTACCTTTCTTTGGGTGTTAGTCTGCCTTCGCTGTCTAGTCGTTTTATCTTACGTATTTGTCTGCTGCATTAAGCAGTCTTGTGCTACCAGAAGCGTTAAAGGAGAAATTGACACAGATGTGGGCACCACTAGGTTTGCTTTAATCACAACTCAGAGCTGGGCCACCACCCCAGTGAATGGCAGAGAACCACGGGACACAGCACAGCTTATATACACTTACCAAATCATTAGTCAACGTCCAAAGTTTTTAGAAGTTTCCTTTGGTCTTGTCAGTTCTGTGAATCCATCACCTGACCCATAAAGAAGTTTTCAAAAATCTTCAGATATAGAACTGAATACCTTAGCATGTTTTTATTGAGGAAAAAAAAAAAATTTTTTTATTTCCCTGAAGAGCAGTGGGTTTTTTCCTGGCAGTGTCCTTTTATTTTATTTTTCTCACTAGCATAAAGAAAGGATTTCAGTATTTTGGAGCTGACATAATGTGCAAATTTAGCATCGCCCTGCACACGGGCAATCCTCAGTTTTGCATTTAGAGTAAATGGTAACAGAAGGAGAATGTTGCATGTTGTAACAAGCTTGTGGTCAAAACATGAATTCTTCAGCCTTTGAATTCAGAAGGAATTTTGTCAGAGCAAACCTTAGCTGTCAATTTAATCATTTTTGCTGTGGTGCCCACTCTTCTACTTCTGTCAGCTCTCAGGGTATACGTACATTTCGGACTGCTGTGTAGAGAAGCTGTCTTTGGATTTCAGAAGCAACCTAATTCCAGAACTCCACACAGTAAGGTTTGTGACAGGAGATGTTCTGTAAGGATAGGAGTGAGTGAATGTGTAGGTAATACTCTTCAGTGAGTATAGGGCTTACGTTTGTTGGAGGTGAGTTTTTTCTCACCCTTTTTTGAGGGTTAAGACCTCATCTAGGTTCATGTCTGTCCTCTACCTGATACACAGGAATTTGTTTCTGAAGTTCCTGCTCAGGAGGGGGCGTTTCGAGGTTATACTGTTCTGGGTAGAGAGGTGTCTCCTGTTAAAATCCTGATTTGCTTAAGTACTTTCACATTATTTGGAGCATAGAGTAAAATTAAGGGTTAGGGTTAACCCTAAGGTGAGAGTTGAACAGTAAACTATATAGTTATTCTTGTTTAGCCTGTCTGATTCCGTGTGTATTTTGTATTTAAACAAACCAAAACAGCTTTGGCAATTTCACTCTATTATTGTATTGACTAGTTCAGTTCCTTGAGAGCTGGCAGATTGTGTTCTGAAACAGGTACAGAAGGGAGTGAAATGTTTATCATCACCGAGTGTTCTCACCACTGGACTGTTAGGCATAAATGTAGGATGCAACTATTTCCATACTGCCTTTGTGAGTCTAGTTATAAATTTAGTTTAAGAAAATTGAACAGTTTACTTAAAAAATGTAGAAACAAGCAATTGCCACAGTTTCACTCAAACATACTATTGTAGGATGCTGGCACCTGAGTTCACAAATTTCAGAATTGTACTTTTGTTAAAAAAATTGTCCAGACCTATGTACAGATTGTACCTTCAGCTTAAGCCTTTTACTTTAGAAGTTTAAAACTCTCTGAAAAACATGTAGCAGAACTAAAAATTATAAATTCAGTAATGTTTTAAAACGTTTTTTAAATGTTAATTTATTAATCAGTAAACATTTTAATATTGAGGAATCTCAGAACAGTCTTTTGAGATTTACAAACAAGCACTGAGATGCTTTTTGCTAAGATTCTACATGTGTTTTTCTTTTTTAACTGCTTGGCTTGATCTGGATGAATTCCTTTAAAAGAGTAAAATGTTGTATAATGCTTGCATTAAACTGTAAATTAAGAAACAGTATCCTGGTGTGTACAAATGCATTACCTTTTGAAGTCTGTATATTTGCAGTAGCTGCTCCATGTTACTTTTGTCATCTCCTACTTTTTTAAGGTAATACCAAAAATAAGTACAAATAAATCAGTGTTAGTGTTGTATTGACATGACTGAAGTTAATTTATAATTTCAACTGATTGTGTTACAGAGGGAGACTGTAGCTGTAAACAAAAAATATCATAGGGTATATTAGACACTGTTTTCTGTCTTCTACAGATTTCCTGTTCTTCAAGTCCAACTGTAACGTCAAGTTCTGGTAGCAGTAGTTCTTTATCACCCCTTGGACCTCTTTGTAGACAGAGATCATTAGGAAATGGTGTTCTGTGTTCTGAGTCTAGCACATCAGGTGTTTCTTCACCAACATCTAGCTATCCAAAAGCACCAGGCTTTGAACGAGAAGATCAGGTATGTGAATAATATGGGTCTAGAAGTACAAATGTAGTCTTCAGTTCAATTAGGTTCAGCAGAAAATGTTGTCTGCCTCATGTATCAGCACTGATTTTGGTAATTTAGAACACGGAGTTGGAACCCTCTTCTTCAGTGAGCTAAACTGCATCAGATTACAGTTGTTACAGGCCAAGAACACTCATGCAAACAGTCATTGCAGCTCTGCTGACGTGCAAGTAAGTTCTAACTTCGCAGAAATTATGTGACTGTCATTTTGAGCCTGTGTTTCCAAGAACAGAGCAAGATAACAGTGGGAAAAAATTCATAGCTAGACTTGGTAGGATTGTTTTAATTGTTGTTGAAAATTGATGGTGAAAGGATACATTAATTTCTGGCTGTTGATACTATTTATGAGTTCCAATCTTAGATTAATTTCAGTCTGTTTCTTCTCCCACCTGCAGCTGCCTCTCTCCTAGGACAAGTTCATTGCTGAGACAGACATAGATGATAAAATATAACAAGCCTCTTGAAGAGAGAGAGAGACCTGTAGCATTAGCAATGAGAAGAGAGTGGTTGAAATAGAAGTTGATGAGGAATTACAATCCTTTAGTCTGGAGGTGGGGAGAAAACAAGCAATGCTGGAGACTGTTTGAGAAAGAAAGACTGATATTTTTCAGGGATATGAAACGGCTCTGATTGCCTGTGAGAAAAAAACTGAAAGCCCAGTATTTACCTGTTAAAGCTAATTTTTTATTGCTGTATTATAATACTAGTTACACTTCTAAATTGTCAGAAAGGACCTGTTTTAAAGAAGACGCTCCAATGACACATTTAAATAAGCTGCAGCCAAGCTGATGAGCCGCCTTGCAAACCTGTGACTTGTGGGGATCGATTTCTATAACCTGAGATGCACAGAGAAGTGCAGAAGTAAAGCACAGATTAAAGCATGAAAGGAAGGGAAGTGGGTTTTGTAAATGGTAACTTGTTGTAGGTGATGGCGAGATCATTACTCTGAAGTTCTCCAGGCAGGGTTGCTTTCTGACGTGTAGATGTTCAGCCAGACTATAGGTTATAGCGCTGGTCATTGTGACAGAAAAGATTTTCATCTTCCAATATAGAGAACAAGTGATCATTGATCAAATGTCATGGAAACAAGGCAGTTAGATGTCAGCTGGCTGCTTTCTGAACATGAGTCAGCAATAACTGAAATATGGTGCAGCCATTGGTGAAGATCTGTTTTGCTGTTTTGGTCAGTTAATGAGTAATGTACTGCTACAAATGATGGGTCTCGGCAGCAAAAATGTTGTGTGCTTGCATTTTAGCGGCCACATTTAACCTCTTCAGAAAGAAAGCAGTGATGAACTTTGCAATTGATAAAAAAGTATCTAGAGTGGTGGGAGGCATATAAAGGAGAGTTGTTACTGCTAGGGAGATTTCGCTACAAGACACGTTAGGAATCTCCGAAAGGAAATGAGGAACACACACAAGACTGCTCAATGGCAGCAGAAAGAACCATTTTTGCCAAAGGAGACAGAGAGCACCTTGCAGAGCTTACTGCAGTTTGGGAAGTCACTGAAAATTCCTGCCCTGACAAGAACAGAGATCCTTCGATCCTGCTCTGCAAGGAGCAAGGGGGCAGAGAGAAAGCGCTTGGAATTCCCTTTTAAGCGTGTCATCTTAGTTTCAAAAGTTAACTTATTATAAAATTGTGTTCACAGTTCCCTTATATTTGAAGGGATTTTTGTTTGTTTGTTTTTGGGGTTTTTTTATTATTTGTAGCATGATCACTGTAAGGGAAAATTGAGACAGTTCCACTCAAACTTTTGGCTACCTCAGGCTTCTATCCCACCAACCTCTGAGAAGAGTATTCCCCATCCAGTGATTGTTGGGGACATGTTATTTCTGTCACAGCATAATGCTAACATGGATACTCAGTTTATAGACCAGAAATAACTTGCATGTTTTCAGTTATGCATATAAATGGAACAATTGCAACTGCTGTTCCTTTTCCATGTGGAGATTTACTCTGTGATCATTAAAATCTAATACTCCATATGGGACTGCAGTAAAGGAAATGAGGTCAGCCAGTTGAAGATATCATTACAGAGATGCCACTGACCCTTCATAAACTAATAATATATTTTACAGCAATGACTCATTAAGTTCATGTGTTACAGAGGTTTTTCTTCTTTCAGGCAAAGCATCGAAGCTTTCCAGCTGAGAATCAGCAGAAAATAAATGAACAAGACAACAAGCAGGTATTGCCAAAAGCTAAAGATGATCAGAGGGCTGGAACACCTCTGCTCTGAAGAAATGTTGAGAAAGTTTGTGTTGTTTGACCTGAGGAAAAGAAGGCTCCAGGGAGACCTTATTGTGGCCTTCCAATGCTTAAAAGGGGCTTATAAGAAACATGGAGAAAGACTTTTTACAAGGGCCTGTAGTGGTAGGACAAGGGGCAATGTTTTTAAACTGAAAGAGGGTAGAGTTAGATTGGATATAATGACAAAATTCTTTACTATAAGGGTGGTGAGGCCCAGCAACAGATTGCCCAAGGAAGGTGTGGATGTCCCATCCCTGGAAGTGTTCAAGGTTGGGTCGGGTGGGGGTTTTGTGCATCATTCCAGGCATTTCATCTAGTGAAAGTTGCCCCTGCCCACAGAAGAGGAGGTTGAACTAGATGATCTTTAAAGGTCCCTTCCAACCCAAACCATTCTATGATTCTCTGGAGGTCTGTAGCCTATATGTCCCCTTGTCAAAATAGGGTCAGCGAGGGCAGGTTGCTCAATGCCTTGTGTAGTAGTGTGTTGAGTATCTCCAAAACTGAAGACTCCACAGCCTCTTTGGGCAACATGTCCCAGTGTTTGGCCACCATCACAGTACAGTATTTTTTATGTCTAGGTGAAACTTTCTGTATTTCAGTTTGTGCCCAGTTTTAAAGAAAAAATTATTCATTCTCATGGTCATTACTGGCCTCAGTCTTGCACTATATCTAGCTTTGAAATAGAAGTTTTCTGTGGTATTGGTAGAAGTCAGTAGCATAGATACTGCACAACCGCTACTTCTTATACAGAAGGCAATGACAGGATGTGTTGATTGATTCAGTTGCAGTTAAATGTTTTCATTAACTAAAAGACTGGAGGGAATAAAAAAAACCAAACAATAAAAGGAATTGAAATACTGGAAACTCTGCACTAAGTCCCTGTAGACTTTGTGAAGTTATTTTCCAGTTTAGAATGTTACATGGTTACATATTGTTTTAATTTCTTATATTATATAATTTACATTTGTTATTTGTATGAAGAAAATGTTCAGCTAGAAACAAGTACCACAGGTACAGGTCATTATATAACGTGATACATGTGCGCCGTGCGGTCATGTTTCTCAACTATCTAAAGAGAAGATCAGTTTATGCACCAACCGCATTTAGATTAAATGAGAAAATTTGCAGATAAATAATATAATTTGTGTATAAATGCATAATGAAATGGTACAGTTCCTCAATGGATACTTTCCTTTTGAAAAGGTGCATCAGGCTTCACCTAACTAATTACGTTTGTAGAGCGTATTTGCAAGTATTTAAATACCTTTTTTCTGAAAGCAGAATTCCCTCATATGGTAGTGATGTCTAGCCACACTGGAGAAACGCACTTGCTGGTAAATGATAACGAAAATTATCCTAATGTATTCGTTCTGAGGGTTCTTCTGGATTTCTTTCTGTTGGAATTAAAATAACTACTTTTAAAAATACATTCTGTTCATTTAATGTGCTTGTACATACATTGGTGTAAGTGTGTTTGTGTGTGTATGCATATGTGGTTTAGTGGTGTTTGTTTTTTTTTAACAGAACCATCTCAGTGTTTTTTCAGCAGTTAACCCACTTGCTTCAAGTATAACTTCCAGTCTGGCCTCCAGTGTTGGATCAGATAGTTCATCTCCTACAACTGTCTCTGCTATCAGTGCCAAAGCTCTCCCGTTCTATTCTAGCAGTAACACAGTTGAATCGATAATAGGTAAGTCTTAACATCTGATCTCCGATTGTACATGTGTTGTTGCATTATTCAAGTTCTTTCTGTTTCAGCATAGGTTCAAAGTGCCTATTGTTGAAGACATTAATGTTGTACACACCTACTTTATTGTATGCAACTAAAAGCAATATCTGAAATTTAATTTAAATGTTTTCACCCAAAATCATGATTTTTCACAAGGTTTCCAATGTGAGTGTAGGAATGAGTGAATGGGACATTTAAACTGGAATTTTGGCATGAGTATTGGCCAGTGATTTAAAAAAACTGTGTAAAAATCTTTGTAATGCAACTTACTGTTGCTAGAGGTAGAAGTGCTCTCTCCTCAACTTCTGTTCGTAGGCTTATGAGATTATTATTTTTTGTTATTGTTACCGTAGCACGTGCGATTACGGATCTTAACATGTTTGTGTGAAAATGGGAGATTTTTCTTCAGCCGACTCTATATTCTCCAGTCTGGTTACTTGTATGTTCAAGGACAAAATCTTTTGTTTGCACTATGTGGACCAGATCTGAAAGGGCACAAAGAGGGGAGCCCTTGCTTTCTGGGTGCACAAGACAGATTCTGGGAAATACTTCCAAATTTTCTGTTATTAGCCCAAAGCCTTTCCCATGCTTCCTACCAGCTGGACTGTTTATGTGGAAAATGGTAAAAGGAGATAAATACTTGAGTAATAATTAGACACTGGGAACTTCAAAACTGGTCATGGTACTCCTGCTGTGGTCTCACAGGGGCTGGATAGAGAGGAATAATCGCTTCCCCCAACCTGCTGGCTACACTTTTACTAACACAGGCCAATGTGCTGTTAGCTTTTATTGCCATAGAACATGCTGAACACGTCATTCATCAGAATTCCTGGGTCTTTTTCTGCAGTGCTCCTTTCTGATCATTTGGCCCTCAGCCTGTACTGCTGCAAGGGGTTACTCTGTCCCAGGTGCGGCATTATTCTGTTTGCCTTTGTTGAACTTCCTGAGGTTTCTGTCAGTCCAGCTCTCCAGCCTTTTGAGATCCCTCTGAGCTGCGGTCCTGCCATCAAGTGTATCAGCTGCTTCCCTTAATTTAGTGTTATTCACAAAGTTGTTGAAATTTGTGGCACTTTTACACTGAATGTGGTTTACTGAGGAGGCTGTGGCAGGAAATGTTATGCTTTGAAAGATGCTGTATTTCACATTCTGTGGTGTAAGTCCCATGATTACGGAGTTGCTGTGATTAGCTGGTCTACTTGAAGCTTTCTGTGTTTAAATCGATGTGTAGCAGCGACCAGGAGACTGCAGACAGTGAGTCAGCACTTCAGCATGGTAAGTTAGGCATTTGCTCTCTTAATATTTTCAGGAAAGAAACCTATGCAGAATGTTGAGTAATGGGTCTCTTTCTGTAGTCTCACAAGTGTATAGCTTGCTTTCCTTAAAGGTTTGTTTGATGATTTGTGTGTTAGATTTGAAAATAAATTTTAAATTATTTTTAAATTCCACAATTAGAATGAGCAGAATTTTAGTTTTTATTCTACACGGGTAATATAATTTCATCATCTTACAGTTAATATTTTAAGGTATCCTATGGAATGAAGTCATGTTTTTGTCAAAATAAGCATTGCTTCTGGAATAAGTAGAGGCTAGTTGGCTGTCACAAGTTACTCATATAACAATAAAAATTATGGTCTAATTTCTGTATACCAGACGTGGTGCTAATTCAGTATAATTTTAAAATCGTGATATACTGAACAAGTGTTGCGAAGTTGTTTAAACAGTGATATGCTATGTTTCCTGTGTCCCAGTGTGATTGTATTATTGAGCATAAGAGACTCTTGATTCCTCTGAGTTAAACTATGCTTCTGCTGTCTACAGATGTTTTTCTAAAAAAGTTTTCATTGTCCTATGTTTGTTAACACAATATGAATCATAAAATACGTGCCTCATGTATGCATAAATTAGTTACTTTATGGTAACTGCATAGATTTTGGGGTTTTTTTCCTTAAAATAATTTAATATACACATAAGTTCTTTTTCCAGAGTTCTGCTTTGTGGATATACAGGATGGTATTGAAAATAAAGTTCTGCATGTAATCTGAATAGAGCAGAAAATTAAGACATTATTGTAGAACAGAAAATAAATACATAGTGTTCTTGTAGGAAGTGGTGGGTTGAAGGGTCGTGAAAAAAGGGATAGAAAAAGAGCTGCAGCAAGGGAAGGGGCCAGGTGATTATGGAAAAAGGGGATGAATGGTTTTGGATGAAGGATTAGGGGAAATGCAGGAGAGTTACATTAGCAAGGACTAAGGAAGCTTTGTCAGACAGTGGGGTCTGTAGCCCTTTCTGTGGCCCTTTATCTTGATGTTACGAGCAGCTCCAAGCCCTCTCTGTCTGCTCCCTGAGTAATAGTCTGCAAGAGCTGGGGAA
Source organism: Ibycter americanus (assembly GCA_035590275.1). NCBI lineage: Eukaryota > Metazoa > Chordata > Aves > Falconiformes > Falconidae > Ibycter > Ibycter americanus. The sequence goes on along the minus strand of JAVJGI010000050.1, from coordinate 24,029,809 downwards.
GAGAAGGGTGCAGGGGATTTGGGAATAAGCGTATCAATCAGAACTAGTATTTAGCACTGAGGCTTGGACAATATGTTGAAAACTGAGGAATGCTGGAGTGGAAGAAGGTTTATTGCTGCAGTCTACTACTGTCAGAGTCAAGGGAGATAGCTTGTCTGGTTTTGTTCTGGTTAAAAAAAAAAAAAAAAAAAAAGGCAGCCTAATCTGAGAACATAAAAGCTGCAGTGTGTTTGAAGCCCTGAAAATGAAGGGGGGGGGTGGGGAAAAAAGGTAAATTAGGTAAGTAAAGTGTCAAAAGGAGACAGATTTGGAGAGGAGTAAATAGGGAATGGGCAACAGTGAAGGGAAATGACTCAAGTGGTAGTAGGGAGAAGGTGGGACCTTAACATTAGGGGACATCTGCAGCCTGATACTCTGCCCTGTAGTCTGTGTTAGGTTCTGGCTGGACGTCCTGCTGGGGTGTTTTGGTTGCTTCCATTGCTTTCTCTTGGATACTCCAGCAATGGAGATTTTGCTTGTCTGGGAGACTTGCCATTCAAGGAAAATGGGTGTCTCTCCATTTGCTTCCCATGTATGTTGTGATCTTAAGATGCTGTCTGTGTTTCTCCCTGTACTCCAATGACTTTCCGTCATGTGAGGTGGAATTTGAGAAAGCCGGAAGGTATCAGAAATTAAGCTTCAAAAATCTAGGTAATTAACGGTAAGGAGACATGCCAGTCCTTGTGGTAGGGCAGAACAAGTGTGGCAGAGTGAGGTAAGACCTCATGTGAGGAGAATATGACAGGTTAATGATTTAGTAAGGGTGCAGGCTTAGATCTGACCTGCTCTTTGAGCAGTATGACTTGTGTCAGCCTTGTGCTTTGCTCTGGCTTGTTCTACTTGCATAGTGACATACTGAGCCAGACACTGCAAATAACTTTGAATATTAATAACATCTGGGTGATGTGGGGAATTGCAAGAGCTTGAAAAAACCCAGTTTGTTTCCCTGTTGAAAGCTAATGATGGCGCTAAAGGTGGGGTTTTTAAAGCCTCTCTTTCAATCAATGATTGAGATAATTTTGAATTCTTTGAAAGAAAGTGGAACAGCTTCACTTGGTGAAAGTGAGAGGGATCTCTCCCAGAACATCCTGCAGCTTACTGATGAGAGGTTTGCTCTCACAGGTGTGTGGTGGCTCTGCACAAAGGATGTTGAGACAGGTTCACATGTGAAGATTTATTAGTGGGTTGCATAGCTGATGGCACATAATGGTGAAAATTATTTCCAGATAAATATAGAAGCATAAGAAAAGAGAGAGAGAAGAAAGAGAATGAGAAAAAAGCAGACAAGTGGGCAAAGACATGACAGGCAGAGCAGACAAGCGTCCTCTCTTGGGCATCCTCTCCAGTGCAGCAGTTGGTTTTCTCTCTCACATAATAATTTTCCCATATTAACTGTATTAACCGTAGTTTTTCATCAAGACTGTCCCAAACTCCTTATGGGCTCTTCCTGCTTGCAATGTTACTGGTGTTAATTGGAGCACACTGTGGTCAGTGGATGGTGCTGGGTGCTGGTTGGTTGTTGAGCTGTGTCCAAAGGTATTATCAGGCACCTCTAATGCAAATCAAAAGCTACCATCAGGAGTAGGAGAAGAGGAGGAAGGAAGTGTAATTCTCACACCAGTGGCAATCCCTGCCCTGAGAACCCACCATGACAGTGCTCAGAGGCTGGCTGGTGCCAGATGGTGAGCACAGCAAGATGGTGAGCATGAGAACAAGGAAGGAGACATAGTGTCCCAGAGGCTCTGGAGGGCACTACCGGAGCAGAGGGGTGGAAGGACAAGATAGGCAGCCTACAGTGTTGCAGGTGAAAGGCCCTTACCCATGTGAAAGGCAAAGGTAGGGAAGGCTCAGCGCAGCAACAGGGATCCAGAACCTGGTATGGAAAAGGGACACTTAATCTGGGTTTCACGCAGCACTTGTGGCTACTCTAAGCCTTCAGTCATCAGGTAAAAGGAAGCCGTCTCTCCTCACCTTACTGTATTGTACAGAAGGGGTCACTTAGGCACCTGTCTGCAAGAGAAGGTTATTGTTGGAAAACTTCGAAAACCTAGAACATATCCCTTCAGGCTAAATTGCAGATGCAGAGGAAGCTTCCTCCCTGACCGCCGGACACCAAGCTGATTTATCAGTGCTGCTGAAAGATCAGGGTTACTGTATTGGCACAACTCCGTACTGTGGAAGTTGTGTTGCTTTTGAAACCCAGACTAGTAACTCTTCACAAAGAGTTGTGTTAACTCTCAGGTATCTTTGTCACAGGCATCACTGTGTACTATGTGAACTTTATCTCTTGACTGGTATTTTGTTCTGGACAGCTTAGGCAGCTCCCTGCTGAGCACTGTTCTGTGAATCCTGCTTCTAGGTCAGTAACTCCCTTTATGTATTATCTGGAGCTCCCAGACTGTGGAGTCTGTTAGGTAGCCTGGTCAACACTGGAAATGCCTATACATAACAACACTGTACTGATCTCATATTAATGATCCACATAGTCCTTTCAGTTTCTGACTTTTAGCACCTTTACAACTGTCTAGTACTTCTGCCAAAGATTTTCTGCAGTTGACAGTGCCTAATGTTTAGCACTAGGCTATGAGAGATGAATCAGTCCAATTCCAAAGGAATCAAGAGATCCCTTTTGGATCTTCTGGAAACTTTTACACAAGCTGGTGTGTCTTCTGTTTCTGTTTGTACCTTTTCAACTCATTTAGGCTTTGTCCCAGTTTTTAATAATGATTTTCAACATAAAATCTAAAAATTCTTTAGAGAGCTGTTCGCTATCACTAACCACAGTGACTGGGATCATCACTTTCCTCCCTGTAAAATCAGCGTTTATGCAGACTTCTGTCTTCCTGACTGTGCAGTTGTTCAACATTAGTTAAAGTATAGGTACAGAGGGGCAGATTCCTTAATTACACCTCTTTCTGTGCAGAAAAGAAGTTAAGAGGAAGAAGGGAAACCCCCCTCCCATCTTCTAACACTTTATAAGCAGTGGACCTAATAACAAGTATACTGATAAGAACTTTTTCTTGACATTGCCCAGAGACATTATAGACCAACATAAGCATTAAAATGAAAGGCAGTCTAACTGTTGCGTCTAAACAAAATACGATTTTTAAATTTTACTTTATTTTAAAATATTGCACATTTTCACTTGAATATTCTGACATTCCTTACATCTGTGTACCCTGATATGTAAATCAGTTACCCCAAGGGCTACCTGTTGAAAGGGGCATTTACAGTGCCTTCCCTCAGATATAATACCTGGTGTTATTCAAGAATAATAAAAAAATATATTTACATAGGTATCCAAATTTTATTTTTCTTCTTTCTCTGTTGATGTACATCTAAGCACAGCAGGTGACACGGATTTGTGGAAAATCCAGACAGACAGCCACGTCTCCTTTGTCCTCTGTTCATCTTAGCATAAAGAACTGTAATAGCTTTTATATGAAAGTTTTCCCTTTTAGAAAATAGGATAGCCTTCACTGTGTGTCAATAGTGTGCTTAAGATGATGACCTGGATGTGAAAGAGTTCTGTGATGGAAGCACTCACAAAAATAGTCAAACAAATTTTTGTCGTGGTTTAACCCCAGCTGGTAACTAAGTGCCGCGCAGCCGCTCGTTTGCTCCACCCTCACCCAGGGGGATGAGAAGGAAAATTGGAGAGGAATGTAAAACTCGAGGGTTGAGATAAGAACAATTTACTAATTGAAATAAAATAAGAACAAGAGAACAATAGTAATGATAACAGTAACAGTTGTAATGAAAAGGCGGGAGAAGGGGGGAGGAATGATATCCAAAGGGAAGGGAGGACAGAGAACCCGTGACGCACAGCCCAACTGCTC
>JAVJGI010000050.1:24011184-24021940 GCA_035590275.1 Ibycter americanus | reverse complement strand
AGTGGCAGAGAACCACGGGACACAGCACAGCTTATATACACTTCTCAAATCATTAGTCAACGTCCAAAGTTTTTAGGCGTTTCCTTTGGTCCCGTCAGTTCTGCGAATCCATCACCTGACCCTCTCCCAGCTGATTCACCCACTCGGTTCCAGTCTCTGCCTCGGTTCCAAGCCCCTCCTCGGATCCTGATCTTCTCCCTGCCTGCTTTAACTCACACACGCCTTCAAGCGCACTTAAGTCTTTGAACAAGCAACTCCTATTCATCTATATTAATCTTTCTAAAGACACCTGCGTTTCTGAGAGCACCTGTGCACACAAATTGATCATCTGTTGTTTCTCTATTCTCCTACTGATTAACTGGACTGGGTTTTAAACCAGCCTTGGATTAGGGCTGTACGAGGGCCGAGGCCTGCTTCTGCCACTTAGCTGCTTCAGCACTTTAAATTTCTTAATTAAAAATAAATTTTCTTTAACACTCCCTTTACTTCATTGCTTCCTTGCTCCTTTTGTGAAGAGCAGTGCACGTTTATTGTCTGATACATTATGTACATCTGTGGTTATGTGTCTGTCTTGTATCTTCCTCATATAGTTGGTCATGAGGCTGACCGTGATAACACTTGCTGAGTATTTCAAGAGATAGATATTTTTAAGCCGTCGTGGCAGTGCAGCTTGTAATGAACATCCTTGTCTTTTTGTTTTGAAATACTTCCAAAAGGAATGATGTTTTCTCTGATGACATGAATTCATTTGTTTTAAGCAAAATCAAAAAACTAAAATCACAACCCTTGCTTTAGGTATAATAATTTGAATGGTTTATTTTTTTAAAGTAAGGGTGATGTCATTTTTAGTTGCTATTCAAACATATTGATGAGTAAAATCTTCATAGTAAATGTTGAATTGTTTCCTGACCAGGAAAATGCACTGCATCTGTGCATGTTTATTTAAGTAATTGCATGACTGAATATCCTTTTTTTAATACCTATTTTTTATTATTGTTGTTATTTTGGGAAATGATGAACAATGCATTTGTTTGACTGAATTATTATTAATTTTTACCTTGTTTCATACTCGGTTTTCATAGAGAGTTGAGTACATTTGATTTTTAAAATCTGAACAAAAGCAAAAGTACATAGAGGAGAGAAATTGAGCTATGTCTAATTATTACGCTGTGTATGATTTTCAAGGTATGTGGTCTCACTTGCTTAACTCTATGTATTAAAATAGCAATAAAATTTTTCTTAATTCTTTACATTTCAGTCGGTTTCTCCACTTGTGCTAGTTGCTGGCTGTAAAAATGAGTAAGTCAAATAACTTGATCTGAAAAGTGTTTTTCTTTGTAGCTGAGGATGAGGCCACTGCTGTGTAAAGCTACAAATTCTCTTCAGGCACTTGGAAAACTGCTTTCAAGTGTTCGATTTAAAAATTATTGTTCCAGTAGGAGATAAAGCTTTCTTTTTTTAAAGGAAGGTATTTGAATATATAATTTTAATTTTCATTTGATACATTTTTCAGAAAAATACTTACAGAGAGCTGTGTGTACTGCTTTGGAATAAATCTTTTTTTTGGTTTTGTTTTTTTTCCCCTAATGTATACATAGGTCAAAGATTACTGGGAAGTTCAGCGCCTGTCAGTATTCCAGGTTCTCTTGTTCGTTCCTCATCTTTACATTCATCATCATCCCTTTCAACCTCTCCGCTCAGTTCTCTTTCGCAATCGCTGTCTCAGTCTTTTGTCTCATCCACTACGGCTTCTCACCACCAGCAGCCTCAGCCTTTGAAGACAGAACATAGTATGTTAGGCACCTCAGCCTGTTCTCACAGCTCTTTAGGTAAGTAAGTTGAAGGCTGCACTTCGTGTATTGTAACAGGTGTCCTGGTTTCAGCTGGGATGGAGTTAACTTTCTTAGTAGTTGGTACAGTGCTGTGTTTTGGCTATGATGTGAGAACAATGTTGATAGGACACTGATGTGTTTAGTTGTTGCTGGGTGATGTTTATACTAAATCAAGGACTTTTCAGTTCCTTGGGCCCTGCCAGCGAGAGGGCTTGGGGGGGGCATAGGAAATTGGGAGGGGACACAGCCAGGACAGGTGACCCAAGCTAGCCAAAGAGGTATTCCATACCATATGGCGTCATGCTGAATATATAAACTGGGGGAAGAAGAAGGAAGGTAGGGACATTTGGCATTGTGGCGTTTGTCTTCCTGAGTAACCGTTGTGCATGATGGAGCCCTGCTTTCCTAACTCTATGGCAGGTAAGAAATGTCCGGTTCAAGGCTTTGCATGTTTCTTACGACTTAATCTGGACAGCAAAGCCTAGCTGTTGTAATTGATAGTGCTACTGATAGTGGAGTTATATGTGGTATGTGGGAGAAAGTTTGAGTGAACTCCATTCCTAGTGAAGGGGAAGAAAAGAATTCTTGGAAGAGGAGATATTTACAGAGGCATTTGAAAGGGGTAAAATATAGCAGTTGGCATACAGGCAGCAGTAATGCATTTTAGCTGCAGCATTTGCAAAAGGAAAATACAAAACAGAGAAAGGAGGGGAATTAAAATGATGTATGAGCTTCTAGGAAAAAGGCTTTTTGTATATAAATGAATTCCCACTCCTCCTTTTGTGGACTGTACTGTCTTACATTAAAAGCAGCAAGAAAAAAAACCATACAGTAACTCTCCTGAATTGCTCTAAATACTGTAAACTTTTTCCAGTGAAATAATGTTGTCTTGCAGATAAAAATATAATTTTTGCGTATTTGGCACATCTGTTCTGTTCTGCATGTGAAACATTTTGCAGCAGTGTGTGCAGAATGATTATTTTTTCTGCCTTTGTTTTACAGGTTTAAATGGTGTTACAGGAAGCATTTGGGACTTTGTAACTGGGAATGTCTCTCCTAGTCCATCCCCAGTACTAAGCAGTGGCACTACCCCCTCAGTAAGTTCAAACACCAGTGGGAATGAATTAAGTCGAGTTAGACAGGAACTTGATGATGCCAAGAGAAAACTAAAACAATGGGAAGAATCTTGGCAACAAGTAAAACAGGTACACTAACTTATGTTAATTTTTTTTTTTTTTTTTTTTAATTAAACAAACAAGCAGCTCCTACTGCTTTTCGTTTTTACAGATGTTCTTATCCTTGGACCCAGAGTTTTATTACAGTCTGTCAAAGGAATGTTTTTTCCATCCTCAAAATCAGCTAGCAGCATAAAGGAAGCTGAGCTTTTTAAAGGGCAGTTCATCTTCAGAAAGTTGATCTGCCTTTCTAGACAAGGACACATATACATATTCTGGGTAGGGCTGAACAGCAACGGATCTTCACATTTGAATAACTGAAGACATACATTCCTTCCTGTAACTCTTTCAGATGATAAGCACGCAGAAAAAGTAGAGGATGTCCAGCCCCTGTGGTTGTATTGCGTACCCGGACAGTATCTACCCATCTTAGCAGTCAAGCTGAGGTTGTTCATAACTGCCAGCCCTAGAGCATTTTCTGTAGGCCTTTCCTTCCCCTCATGTTGTTCTCTCTGTGATGAGGAGTAGCTAAGTAGCTGTACTAAATGTTGGTAGGTTTTGATGTCTCTTGACATTAAATTACAAATCTACCATTTAAAATTTGTTCCATTTATAAAGCTCCAAAAAGGCTCTTTACAGACAAGTAACAGTCACATACCTAAAAATTACATTAAGACAAAACAAGACGAGATGTTCATTAGAAGGTAGGATTAGTAGGGAGAAGCATGAAATTGACAGTAAATGCATTGTTAGGTCTAAAATTAGAGATTACCTGCATCTTTGAAGGCTTTTGTATTTGCACTTCTGTTGTTAGTTTAAAAAAATTGGGTTTTATATTCTGGAAATGTCTTTCTCCCAGGCATGTGATGCATGGCAGAAAGAGGCTCAAGAAGCAAAAGAACGTGCTAACATCGCAGATGCGGACAAACAACTTGCTCTTCAGAAGAAGGAGGAAGTGGAAAATAAATTAAAAAAGCTGAAGGTGCAATTAGCTGCTTGTCTGTCTACTACATTACCTTATATGAAAAACTATGGAGATATAGAAAAGATATCCTTGCCAAAGCTTCGTTCCTTACAAAATCGGCTGCACTTAAATTTAGAAACAATAGACGAGGTGAGTTTCTTCATCTGCATAACTATTTCTGATTAACTGAAACTGGCAGCTCAGTAACATTTAATGACACATTTGTGCCAGGTTTCATTTCAAAGAGCCACATTGCTCTCAATGTTGAGTCTTCCTTGTCTGGAATACAGGATGGTTCAGGGTTCTCAACCTAATGGATTCTAAGTTTCTGATCAGCTATCAGAACAAACTACAAGTGATTCACAAGTATTTTTGGGGTGATGAAAAAGAAGACTTAAAGCCAGCTTTTACCCCCAATGTTTTAGACACTAGTTAAATAAATAAAAACAGTAGCCCTAAATAAATTACAGTAGTTATATGCTTTTCACTTGTTTAGAAGTTAGGTGGTGAGGTTCCCTGCTAGGAGTTTGTGTCAGAGAGGCCAGTACAGACTTGGAGCATAGAATCGTTGACATGAGAAAGGACCTCTGGAAATCATCCAGCCCAAGCCCCTGCTCAAAGCAGGGTCAACTCAGGCAGGTTGTTCAGGGCCTTGCCCGGTGGTATTTTGAGTATCTCCAAGGATGGAGAGTCCGCCACCTCTGTGGGCAGCCTTTTCCAGTGTTTGACCATCCTCACAGTAAGAAATTTTTTTTTCTTGGGTGTGTGTGGAATTTTCTGTATTTTAATTTGTGCCTGTTGCCTCTTCTTTCACTGGATACCACTGAGAAGAGTCTGTCCCTGTCTGTTTTACTCCCTCCCATCAGGTATTTATACACACTGGTAAGATGCCATCTCTTCTCAAGGCTAAACAATTCCAGCTCTCTCAGCCTCTCCTCGTATGTCAGGTGCTTCAGTCCCTTCATCACCTTAGTGGCCTATTGCTGTATTTCACCCTCTCTCAAATCCAGGCTCAGTTTCTGCCAAATTTCAAGATGCTCTTCTGCTGCCAGATTGAGGGCATTTCTCAGGGCTCTCAAAGCTGCGAGTATCAAGTGCCACTCCTCCGAGCACATTGAGGAAGGTAATAATGGCCGTGCATTGCTCCAGGAACCATACTTCAAACCTTGCTGGGCACAACTTGGTTTCACATTGCTTTCTCCCCTGCAGTCTCAGAGGGCAGTGACACCACGTGTGACACCAATTCTTGCTCTTTTGTTTCAACTGTGACAGCACTGCTCAGACAAAAAAAATAAATTTCCTTTCACTACAGGGACAGTCTGCCATATTCTTGTACCTGTTTGAGTTCAGCTGGGCCTTCTCTTGTCTCATTTCACCTCCTGTCCGGTGCCATCTGTATCAGTATGAACTACAGCCTTGAAGAAAAAGCCAGGCTGTCTTTAGAAGAGTTTAAAATATAATTTAAGTCTTTGTCAATAAAGAAGGTGGATTGAGAGTTGCTGGTTACCAGGCTTCTGTTATCGAGTACATTTACAGGATTCTGGATTGGATTGTAAAACACTATTGTTTTTCTCCAAAGGGATTTTAAAGAGGAGCAACAGAGTCTTGGGATCTCTTACCAAAAAAGTCATTACGTCCTGGAATGGAAGTCGTCTTGGCCAGGCTGCAGTGATCAGAACCATTACCACTTTTTCCAGCTCCTCAGTCTCTCAGGTTTCCTTTACCACTGTGGCCTCTTCTTACCTAGCTCTTCCTTCCAGGAGACAGTTGCTGTCTTAGGCAGTGCCATATATAGCATTCTGGGTTCTTTTAGTTTGAACCGTGTTTTGCTCTTCAAAAATTAACGTGGCTTTTAGCAACTTCTCGGTTGTTCTTGTTCCTTAATCGGTTTGACATGGCTGATTGCATGGAGACATTTATTTGCAGTAGTAACATCCTCCCCCAAGTCTGTATCAGTAGCTTTGTTCAATATTGCACATTTGGGATTCTTCCATTTTGTTCTAATGCAAACATCTCCCATGGCATGAGAAAACCGAACAGTGGTTTGAAATGGCAAAATGAGGGAGTATATGATAATGAAAAAGGCTTATTTCCTCGGTTTTGTTTTTGCTTGTTTGCATTGCTTGTCCCAATTACGTGGGAAGATTTCAGTCCAGAGGTTCACTCCTAGATATTTTCTTTCTAAAAGCACTTACACTTCTCCAGCTGCTACTTTAAAGGTTGTCTGTGCTCTGATCTTATGACCGTCAGTTCAGCTATCCATCATACAAAACCACTGTCCTTTGTGTTGTTAAATTAGAAGTTTATTTGGGACAGCTAAGTGTAAAGCTGAATGCAGCTGTTTACTTTGGAATCATTTTTACTGAGTGCAGTAATCTTTTTTTACAGGTGATTTTTCAGCTTCGGTCAAAGAAGTGTATCATATGTCAGGAAGGTGATTGTAGCATTATCCTGAATCCATGTCAACATTATGTACTTTGTGATCAGTGTGCAGCTGCACAAGAAGAATGTTCCTGCTGCAAGAAAAAAAATAATCTGTGGTAACATGCAGGCATAGTACTCATATCATGTTCATGAATAAAATAATTGTATGGGTTTGTATTTTGCATAAGAATTATATCACTTATAATTAATCCATTTAATAGTGCTAGACTGATTTCCATTTTGACGTCAGAAACTTAGTTGCTTTAAGATAGAGAATAGGGCTTGCTCACCTTTACATATCAGCTGCAGTCATTTGATGAGGTTCTGCAGTCTTGAGGTTCTTTCATTCCCCCTCCCAGTTCCATCACAGCCTTTTCCGACTTCCACTTACATTCCTAGTGCACAAGCTACTTAGGTTTATTTGCACTGTAATCACTTTGTAGAAATCTTACCATAATGCCTGAATGAAGTGTTTATACCTGTTATTTTCATTAACAGAAGATGGATGCATAGAGGATATGTAGATACAGTAACTACACACTTAACAGTACAAATGGTCCCTTTGCCATGTCTGGTGTGTGTAGAAACGCCAGAGCCAGTATTTTGGACTCAGTCTAACACTACGTTTACGTGGATGCTTGAAAAACTCTGATTAATGTAAAAGCACTTTTTAATTATTGTGTTTTGTTAGAAGATATGTTGTAAAATGCTTCAGGCTGCTTTCTAGGTCTTATGTTTATTTTTTAATATGCAATAATATAATGTGTTATATGTGTAATGTGAATTTAAAATATTTCACATGGTTTTACTGTTAAATCACAATATGATTAAATAGAAATGACAACTTATCTATAGTTTTTTTACAATTTATGTTAACTACATACTGTAGTATTTATAAATGTACCAGTGGAGACAAAAACAGTGAGGCACATAAGCTTTCACATTCAAAGACATGTTTTCAATTTTGTGAAACAGATCAGTTTTAGTAAACAACTGTGCAATTTGCATAGTTCCCTCAGTTTGGATGTTTGTAGTCTTAAAAGTTTTTGTACATCTCCTAACCTGTGTAGTACTCATCGGGAGCAGATTTGAGATATATAATATTACCAAGTGCCTATGCCCAATATCCTATAAAATGGCAGAAGACATAAAAAGAGAACTTTGCAAATAATTTCTGTTGCTTAATTTTGTATTGAACAATTTGACAATAACTAGAATACGTCTCTTGCTTTTATAAATATTTAAAAATACACTTTTTCAGTAATGAAGTAATGCATGTTTGAAAGGAACTATGGAATTATTTAAGTATGTAATGAGGCAGTGGCACTTTGACAGTGATTCTTTTAAAAGGTGGTAATATTCTTACTTCATCCTGGTAGTTGGGAACATGCAATTCAGGAGAAGTTAATTAATTACTGCATGCTAACACTGTATATTTTTACTTTTCCTACACGGAATAATTGCCTGCATTACTCCTTTCTCTGTTGAATTCAGGTGTGACGGTAGTACAAGTTAGATTGAAATGACCCTACTGTGTTACATGATTTGTATCCATATTACTGTATTCAGTATGGAAAGTGAGTTCACACAGGCAGCAAAGAGTTAATCTATTTAAAGTTCAGTCATGCTAAAACAAAAGCCAAGATGTCTACTAAAATCATTGTTGTCTAAACAGAGTTTTTAGAACTGTGTCAGCATTAAATAAAGGGCCCAAGCCAATAGTAGTGAAATCACTGTCATGGTTGGGTTTTAACATTCTTTGTACAAAGGCTTGAGTTAGCAAAAAATCATTACACATTTTCTGTGAGAACTAAATGTACAGACTTGGCACTGCTTTCCTAAGACATGTCAATTTGCAGGAACGTTGGAGACCTTTTGGGAAGGGAGAAGCAAGATAAAATATGAAATACATTTCTGCTTGCTTCTGTTTCAAAATTTTGTCTGAAGATCACTTTAAAGACCAAAGTTGGATTTAATAATATGATTTTGTTGACTTCAACAGTTTGTCTAAAAGGTTTGTACTGAGAAGAGTATAAAATTGGACTGTATTTGCATTTTCAAACACACTTTTCTGTCCTAAAATAAGATACTGCCATTTTAAAGGTGTAGCCAGCTTTGGACTTCTAAGAAAAGGAACTTAAGATCACCAAGTTTGGCTGTAGGTGTTAATGTGTTTCTTGCATATGTGCAGTCTACGACAAAGACTGATTTTTGAACCTTAACAGCATTTTGGACTAAAGCAAACTTAATTATGTAAGGGGTTTGTTTTGTTTTTAAACAGTGAGCAAATCAAAGAATAACGTGCAATTATAGTTTGAAATTATTTTACATGTTTTTCAAATAAGCAGTCATTTTGGACACCGGTTTACTATATTTATCTAGTGTTGGACAGCATTCTGTAACCATTGTGCTCACAAAAACATTTAGAAATATCTTAGTGAAAATTTTTGCTTTGCTATGTCAGAAGAAACCAGCTTAGGCCACGTGGTGCTGCCCACATGCAGCTATGTGACATTTGTTAACGATGAGATACGGAAGTGTGGGTTTGTGCTGTCCTTCCAAAGTTGTAGTTGCTCAGTGTATTTTAGTGCGTTTGCCTCTGTTCTAGGGCTCGATTTTGGTCCTTTCCACGCCCCCCCCCCCCCCCCGCCAACCCCGGGTAGTAACAGGCAATTTTCCTAGTCTTGCAATGCAAAAAAAAAGGAACGTAAAGAGCACTTGCAGTGTGCATCATCACATTGACACTCATAATTTATCCGTGCTGCGTTTTTAGAGGCAGTGAACTAATACGTTTAGTCTGTTGCTTTTTAAAGTTGTATGTTTTGTATTTTACAAGGGGTCTTGAAAATAATGGTGTCTGTCTTGTGGTAATATCAGTACTGAAAATGTTGCAGGTGTTGCCTGTAAGTTTCTTTGGTGCTGAATTATGGATACATTTAAAAACTATCAACAAACCATTTTGTGGAGAAGAGGAAAACACATACCAAAGAAACATACCTATGCGTGAAATTCACAGACTGGGCAGCTTGCTATAATTATAGACAAATCCTTTGGTAATCACTTGCACCATACATCATCATAATACAGTTGTTCTTTGCAAAATTCTTTTTGTGAAGAATTACAACCAGAGTGTTCTGTATCTTATTAAAGCAAGTCAACTGCAAATAGAAATAAATGTGTACTTTTATGCCAGTACTTTACAATGGAGGATAATAAAACATATGCAGTTGACTAGAGACAGCTATTGGGAAGAAGTCAGAAGTGACACCTGACCTTTGTAAGTATTCATCCTTGTACTATATACACCATCGAGAAACTGGATACATCAAAATTACATTTTTGAAAGGTTACAGTACAGTAATTTGCTGAATTCACAAAATACATAAAAGCAAACTAAATACTTTCAAGATTCATTTTGATATCTGACAAAGCTCTGTGTTAATTTATGTAAGAATATTAATTTATAATGTGAATTCCATTATGTTGTCATAATTATTTTAGCCTGGGGAATAATAGATTAAAGTTGTGATTTCTCAGGGTTTTTACTGTTAGGAGCTGTAATTTAACCAGAAGTATGCTAATTACAGATACATCCCAAGCTGCATGTTATAGGCTTGTATTAGTCTTCTTTGAATAGCAGATTATTAAAGACATACTTGTTTTGTTCTATATTTCCATTCAGAGTATCCTAGTATTAAACATAAGTAGTAATATTATTACTATCACACTATGCTTGTGTAACTGTGGTCATCATCAGACCCTATATAAATTGGGGGGAATTTTTACTCTTATTAATTTATGGAAGCCGTTAACATTTTGAGTGTACAGACAGAAATGATTTTGTGAATTAAATTGTTCTTAATACAAAACGTATTATTTATAATGCATACTCATTTACTTGTAGTGAACTATTTAAAATTGTTACCACTTGTTAAAACTTTTCTACACTATAGCGTTTATGCAATGGTTTACAGAAGTCATGGAATTATTTTTATTACCAACATAGAAATAAAATTTTGAACTTTATTTCTGAGCTATGCTGTGTTTAGAGACTCAAAAATTTACAGGTATGTTTTCCTCTGCGATCTCATTATGGCATTCCTAATCTTTTCAGGCTTTCAACCACTGGGATTGCCATTTACTGTCTGAACGGAGGGAGAGGGCTAACGGGGATATAAAGAAGCTGATTCGGGCTACAAGACAGAGGCGGTCAGAGTAATTAAAACGTAATCACTTTTCCATTCCGTTCTTCTCTGTACCGCACGTCCTAGGAGCACACACGACGCGTCCCGGGCTGGAGCCGTCGCCCTACGCCTGCGGCAGCGCCGATGCTGTGCGGGAGCGCCCCGGCCCCGCCCCTC
>JAVJGI010000050.1:23983690-23995780 GCA_035590275.1 Ibycter americanus | reverse complement strand
CCTTCTTCTCTCACCTTCTCCTGGGGCCTCTCCTACATCCCTAGCCTCTTCTTCATCCAGTCTCCTCTCTCTTCACCCAGTGCTCCTCTTCCACTAGTACTCCTCTTCTTCCAGACTCCTCAGTGCTATTTAGCTACTTAGCAGGAACAAGCCACAGCTGTACATGATCCACATCAGCCAACCTACTGCCCCTGAAGCAAGCCCACAACTGTATATAATCAACATTAATTAACCCTCTACAGTTCTTCTACATGACACTTCAGACATCTTTAAAAAAAACACTGTAAATATTAGACAATATGACCTAATTTAGTATCAGCAACTCAGTCTGCTAAGGAAGAATATTCCGATTTCATGTAATCATTCCCTAATAATGCTGTGATTCAAGGGAAAGCAACATTGTCTTAGGATGTCTGGGATACAGGACAGTGAAACTGTAAATGGGAAACTAAACTGATATATTTTGTTTCTGGTTCCAAATTACATGAAGCCTAAAAGGAAGGAAAACACCATCATTGGAGGAAAGGCACCAAGTCTGGGTTTTTTTTGTTTTGTTCAGTTCAATCTATAGGTTCAGAATTTGTCCCATATTACACCCCATCATGTTGTTATTTCTGCACTGACAGTATCCTTTTAATTTGTGCGTTTAAAGGTCACCAAAAAAAGTGAATGGCAGGGAGTGGGTATAAGTGCATTTTTAAAGAGCAAATGTATGTTGTGCAGAGAGTAAATGGCTAATGTGCACACCCCTGAAGAGCCCCATCCTTGGGGATACTCAGCTGCTCCACAAAGGTGCTGAACATCCACAGTAGCCCAAGGGAGACTTTGAATGCTCAGGACTTCTTGGGAAACACTCAGCATTTCTCAGCATGAGCCCTGTCCTAGTGTTTATAGGGAACACCTCTATGTTTTAGTAACTGAAGGAGGGCATAGGGCTGACGAGAGGCTCCTGCTGGCAGCTTGTTGTGCTGATTTGATTCTTGACTTTGTCTGATTATTTTCCCTGTCATGTTTTGTTAGCATTGTCAAGGAAGAAAATCAGTGCCATAAACTATCCATCAGATTATAAGTTGCCTTCCAAGCCATAATTCTCAATTATTATCCAGCTGCTACATATGTCCTGTGGGGACTAACAACGCAGATGGTCACGCGATTGCAATGTAGTAAACAATTGTCTAAAATAGGCTGTGACTTTTATCCCTTTATTATTTTTTTCCCTACCTCTCCCTTTTTTATTTCTTTTTGCTCCTTAAGGAGTAAACCAAGAATCTTTAAATAGAATGAAGGATACACCAATAAATACCGGCCATGAGAAACATGCCTGCTGAAATGGCACAGTGCAGCACAAGCTGTAGTGCTAGAAATTGTGGATTTAAAGTGCTGACCTTTTAAATGATGATTTGCCATCAGCACTGCATGATGAGTAGCAGGGCTGTCAGGCCTGCTTGATTGCAAAAACTTATTTTTCAATATATATTATTTTGCAGTAGTATAGTGCAGTTGAGACAAATTATTAACCCCATTTCACAGCTAGAGGAACTAAATAATGCATCGGTTAAGATATCACCAACGTCAAAGGCAGTCTCCAAACCTGGCTCCTGCTCAGTGGTGCTGCTTTGGGAAAGCACACTGACCTGGCGTGATGGCTTCCTCTACCACTTTCTTTTCCCTCCCTTTCATGGCTGGGTTAAGACCTCAGGCCTGAGTGATAGCAGCAGTGCAATCAGGTGTTGGGTTTTTTCCACAAGTCCTCAGACAGGCCCCTAGACGCACAAAAGAGAAATCTGATGGAGCAGTGTCACTTTTGCACTGCATGGTCTCATGAGCCAGGTGCAGATGATGACAGAGAGACTTGTCATGAAGAATTCACTGGCCACAAGCAAAGTCAGTCACTCAGCGAGGCTCGCAGTTTGTTGTAGGTCAGGATGTGCTGTGGTCAATTTGTCTCACCATTTCATGTCTCTGCATGTGACACTTGCCTGCTAAGTTATGACTCCAACTAAGACTTGTATAGGTTTCAGAGTCAGTCGTGACTAATTAAATGTGCCCTGCCCTTATCTGAGAACGCCTCGCACTGCAGCAAGAACTGGAGAGTAGGCTTCTAGCAAGTTGGCTCTGCCAGGGGTCTGACAACCATGTTGCTCAAGGAGAAGGTTGTCCAGGGAAACACTGCATATATTTGCACTGTAAGCGCCTATCTTAATGAACTTTTAACTAGATCTTTAAAATTACATATTTTTCGCCCAAAGGAGTGTGCCTTAAATGGCTTTGAGCCAAAGTTATGTAGTTCATCACACTTAGAGCTTGTGGACATTGAAAGGGGGACCAGCAGACTGAGGTGGGTAGCAGTACTACTCTTTCACTATATGGGTGGCAAGAAGCTGGCAAAGATTAGCTTCTGTACTGGGCGTCTAGCACCATCATTACAGGGCTGTGTTACCTGCACAGGAAAATACTTCACCTCTTATTTCCACAAGGGTTTCATTCCCGTTTCTCTCAGGCTGGTCATGTGGGACCTTTGTTCCAACATGTACGGAGAAACACATCATCAAGGTCCTGCAGCCAGAGCAGGAGAGGTGGACATGGCAGGGACAGGAACGGGGACATGCTTTCAGGGAGAAGAATTACATCAGTGAGGTCCAAGTTTACAAATGGAGAGAATGACAGTGAGCAAAGTTCTCTTCTTCAGCTTGTTTAGATCCTGAGCCCTTTGGGGAAGTTAAAGGTCACAGAATAAATGATTTTGCAAGCATTTTTCCATGGGCTAAATTCATCCTTTTGATGCTTCTAAGGGTGATCTTTAATGATTGTTCATATAGAATATTTATTGTATTAAATTCTGAAAGTTCTGGGGATGCAGAGGTTCTCAGAGAGAAACCACAATATCGAAGAAAACTATACTCTGTATAATGTACATATTCAATAAAGACAGCAAGTCACAGAGATTCTGAGAACAATGATAACATTTTTTGCCAGATCTGGGAGCTTTTTTGCTCTTTACCATTCCATAAAGCTGGCAAAGCATTTGACAGGGTATCTTTATAACAAAGTGCTCTCTGGAGAGTGTGATAAATTAACATGGGCCAGAAAAATGTCATCATTAAAACAACATTTTATCGGTGTGGATGTCTAGCTATTCCCCATGCAGACTCATTTTCATTATCTAAGAGACGCTGCATGATTTTGTTCAACTATAGAAACCTGCAGCGTGGGAGGAGAAGGGGAAAGAAAGAGAAAACAGGAAGAGATCCTCATGGACTTCTAAGATCAGGAGAGGACAGTCCATTTTCATTTGCTGAGAACATCTCCCTCCCCATGGGAGCCAGGCACTGCAATTGCAGTGGGCCATAGAAAGGCATCTCCCTCTCTCCCCTCATTGCATGCAAAATGTTGGTTTTCTGTTATACTGCCCTAAGACCTAACCTTGTTAAAGCACTGACTGTAAAGTTAAGAGGCCTGAATCCAGACATCACCTGTGAAGTTGCAAATAGATACAACTCCTGTGATGGAGTACAGTTCTGCAGTGGTGGGAAAAAAGGACTCTGCCTCAGACATGAACACAACAGCACAAGGATTTATCAAAGGTTTAGTGTCCTGAGAGTTAAGTATATCAGTTCTCTTTGCGAAGTCCAAGCAGCCGAAAGGAGGTGGTTCTGTGCAGCTTGCATAGTGAAATCATGGAGCTCCTTGCCACCCGGTGGGTGGATGCCAATAGTTTAAGCAGACCTCAAATTGGAATAGAAATCTGAATAGAAAGAAAACTCATCTGATTCTAGGAAATCCTGGAGCCGTAGAGGTCTGGAGAATGGGAAATTAGCCTGGAGAATGATCATTACTTACTTACACTATTAGGGCATCTGTATTTGCTGCTCCGGGACACAGAATGCTGGGCTGGGCAGACTTTTGGTCTGACCTGCGTGGCCATGCTTACCTCCTTAGGCACTGGATGAAAATCCCCAGAGACTCCAGAAGAGTGGCATACACCAAGCAGGATGGTCCTGCAAGGTCACAGACAACGATAATCAGCGTGGTCCTTCACCATGGGAACATCTGGCCAGATACAGGCTACAGGCATTTTGTGCCTCTCAGCTGCCCCAACAACCCACCGCGGCTGGCCCAGCCACAGAGGGCAAGGTGTCCTCTAATGCACTGGAGGGCGAGGAAAAGCCCTTGGTAAACAGGCCATTGCCATGTAATCCTCCCTCTTTTGGTTTGCCTTCTTCATTCTCCTCTAGCTGGAGGACACTCTAGCTAGGACTGGACTTGCTTCCAAGCACGAGAACTGAAGTAAAAGCAGTTTTTGCACCAGCAATACTGTTCTGTAGAATCAGCTCTCCTGTCAAGGAAAGCCATCTCTGCCTCTGTAGAGGCTGCTAATAGTGTCCTGCATCCCATGGACCAAAACAAGGGATTTCTCAGGCCTGTCATGGGATGCTGCCTTGAGGAAATGGACACAGCAGCTGCAATGGAGATACCTTCATCACTTTTCTGTAATGGAGACTGACAATTTGGGAGTCAGGAACACATTCCCATAATGGGGCCTAATTCCAGCTGTGAAAATGTAATTTACAACCTCAGCAGCTCAAACCCATCTGGAACACTTCAGGACCATATGTTCTGCAGGCAGCATGGATTATTTATCCTGAAAATCTTTGGTGTAAAACACATTTAACCCTCCATTTAGTAGCATGATATGAAAGTCAGTATCTTTTAAAGAGCTTACTCTATGGCCTGTCAAAGTGGGAGAACTTAGGCCAGCAGGATCTACTGATTACAGTGAAAGATGACAATCCATGAGAGCTAAGCCTGAGCTTTCACATCTGTGCTCATGGCAAACCAACATGCAATTATGGCAACTAACGAACAGCTGTAGAGCTGCAGGCATAAATAGCGCCTGCATAGAGTTCTGAAGTACACGGATACAGGAACAGACCCTCCACTAACATGACCCTTAGCCAGCCTTACCAGTCTGCCTGAATGAGAAATCTTTTCTTTCAAAAGGGCCAGGATGAGAGCGGCTGCCAACATGATCAACAATTTTTCTGACTACTGAAGGCTGCCAATGACAGGCACCGTGGGAATGAAAAGCACCTCTCTCCCTTCTGTGGAGGAAAGTACCTTCTGATCCAGCCCACCTGGAGACACAGGAGAGAAGGCTTTGCCCCAGGTGCCAGGCAAGGGGTCAAAGCTCTGAACAGCGCCAGTTCTGAGCCCATGCTCGCTCTTCTTGCTTACCTTATGCTATTCTAGTCTACTCTAAAGGCCCCAGAGTTAGCTAGGGCTGGTGTCCTTCTCAGCCCTCACACCTCTGGGATAGTGTCTATGTTATGATGCACTACATATACCTGTGACCCACTGGAGAATGCCCCGATGCACATTCAAAAGCCGCCTTCCCTGTGCAGACCTCCTTAGCCCAAGCAAGGCACAGGTTTTCCCAACCTCACTACAGCTCAGGCCTCAGATCTGCCCCTGCCCTGCCACTGTGGGGTGCTCGCTCACAGCCCCAGGTGAGCCAACAAAATCTCATCAGTTGCTACCACAACATGACGGCCACTCCAGGAAACCAACAACAACAGCTTTTAGGGCCGAACTGAGGAGGGACAGGGTAATGTACGGGCCAAAATCCTGCACAGCTAGGAAAACTCTTTTAAGGGACTGCTGTATGCATTGGTGTTAAGAGGCTTACACATGGACTTTAAGATTGAATTAGCATGTAGAACAAAGTAGCATCTTAGAGAGGACTGAGCAAAGCCATTCGGGTATACTGTAGAGAGAAAGGAAGTAACACAGTAATTCAAGGACAACGATACCTAGTTATGTGATGATCTGAGCCAGACCTGAGACACTGATCCAGGACGATGGTGATACCTAGCGAAACTTTTCTTGATTTGAAGAATCAGATAGCCGGTGAAAAAGAAGGGGAAAGTCGATGGAAAAGGGAAAAGCAGATTTACTTATATATGCTAAGATAGCACTGGCCAAAAAATGGGAACCTGGATTAAAAAATGCATCCAGATTTACTGGCTGGGGAGTGGGCAGTCAAAGAAGATTCATTAATCACAGAGACATGGTTCTCTCAGCAGCCATGTAGCGCACCATCTATAAGAATTTATAGATCATTATGTTACCCCAAAGGCCACTGTTGTGATTAGGAGCATGCACTTCGGCTAAGATGCAAAAGACCAACCAGACCATGGAGATGAAACTACCATTTCACTTTGAGAGGCAGATACCAAGGAGAAGAGTGGAGACACATGGGTAAGGGCAGAAGGGGCAGCAAGTGCAATAGGATTGCACTTACCACCCTCAACTAGCCTGTTAAACCTGAGCCAGACCTAGGTCCCAAACTGACAGGTTTAAAAGGTATACATGTAAACTGCAGACACTGTCCTGCCAATGTCATCCCAAGTCCCAGTGTGACAATACAGTATACAATTTTAGACCCCTCCTACTTCAAAGAGCTGGATGACAACCACTACAGTCACCTAGCCAATGTGCTACGCCAGCCTGAAACGACATATTCTGAACAGCTTTAATGCTGGTTCTGGTATTGCCTACCTACTCTCTCACAGCTGGAATAAAATTATCTAAACTCTGTGTTGTTTACAAATCTTTTAATGAATCAGCACCTAAAGGAATTTCTAAAGTATGCTATCAAAAGAAATCAACTATAAGCCAAGAATGGTGAAAACACTGTATTCATGCCAGGGAAGGTAATTTAGGAACTCTCAACACACATGGAATTTTTTAATATTCAGTAAGTAAGCCTATAAATGTAATGCAGCAGAACCATTGAGCAGCAGGGTTTTTTTTGTTTTCATTTAAACCAAAACAGTTGCTTTTAAACAGCTTTTTATCATCCTCCCACTCCGCTTACTCCACATTTTTTCAGCATCGTGAACCTGAAAGTGAAATGGGCTATAAAGCAAAATGAAGCTGGCTGTCTTGCTTTCCCCTTGCAGAGGCAGCCAAAGAAAACAGACACTGATTGTGCACACAAAATTAGATTTCAAAAATTGTGCAGTTGGCTAAACACAGAAAGATATTTGTTACACAGCGTTTAAATTGACAGTATTGCTTTAAAAAAAAAAAAAAAAAGGGGGAGGCCAAACCTGAAAAAATAGAATGTAAATCTGACACCCCATTTCTATAAACACTTTAAAGTAATGATGCTGCTAATGAATGCTGAATTGCAGTGTAAATCTAATAGATCAACTCCTGGCACCTACATTATGATGACAGGACTTCATCAGGTGTAATGAATATACCAGAGGAGTAAACAATGATTATCTCATTACGTTAAAAATGTTACCTATTTTTCTCTATTACAGAAACATTCATTTCATTTTTCCTTCCAACAAAACAAACACTTGAGAAGCTCCTGCTAGCTTCATACAGCAGGATCTGGGATTTCAACAGTCATTTCCTCTGGATTATTGCAAGGTATCTGAGGAGTTGCAAGAGGTCTGACTGCTCCTTGCTGTCAGAATGAAAGCAGCATTTTCAAATGATGAAATATCTAATTAAGGAGGCTTTCTTGGTTGCATTGATTAAGTTTTGTTTTCCTGTTGTGATTTCCACCTCAACTTTGTGCCTTTTTCTTATTTAGCATTAGTGTTTTTCAGGAATAGTGGAAAAATGAGGTTTTGTCATTGCTTACAAAATGAGAACAGCAAAAGTGAGTCAGCAAATGGTGGCTTTAGCACAGGCAAGAGGCATTTTTTCCACAGAAGGATAAGGACCAGGATTGCCAGGGAATGGGGATAGGTCTGGGATGAAGGTCTCGAGGCTACTGGGCAGCCAGAGGAGCCAGGCCCATCACTGCAGGGACAAGGTGGGGTGGAGAAGGTGGCTGCTGCTTCATGAAGAAATGGGAGATATGGGAGGATCAATAAGCCCATGGTAGACTTGTGCTAGGAGAACTGGAAGATCGATGCAGCTTCAGAAACTAGCCGTTGCACCGACTGTGCCTTCATCATTGCATAGATATGACTCTTAGTGACAAGCCTTGGCTCAGCTTTGGAGCAACAAGGTCATCTCCCCTCATCTATAGAGGTACCTGTATATCTATTAATAGTGTAGTTCATAGGCCCCAAAATAGTTTTCAAGAGGTATTAGCAACTAAATGTTGACAAAGGAAAAGAATGAGCTATTCTCCCAGTGTTACATAGAAAGATTTTAAATACAGCCACAAACCCCCTAGAATATGCTAAAATAGGAGATATTTCTGGAAGCCTTTTCCATACACAGTGGTGCAAGATGCACTCTTCATCTGAAATGTTTGGAGCAGAGAACAGCTGCAGGGAAGAAGCCAGGAAGCAATCTGAAGATTCAGCAATGACACCGTATGCCATAGTCCCTCTTAAATACTTTCTCTGGTCCATTTTAAAATCGTGTGGTGCAAGAAGATGGGAAAAACACACTGGAGGAGAAAGCAGGAGTCCCAGGGCCACGGATGAGGCAGAACCTCCCCAAGAAAGAAGGAAGAGAGCTGATGAAGCTGCTGGATGGATGCTGGTCATCTTGGTCAATGGTAGAGCAGCTGGGCTTTTTTCAGTTCCTGTTTTAGTAACAGAGTGATGAGTGAGATGAGTCAGTTCCTGACTTAGAGTGCATGTCAACTCCACCCCAACCATTAACTTTGTTAATGGCAACTACCTGGGATTACATCTGTACCTGCTATCCTGCTCTGACACAGGGCACGACAAAAAATATCTGTGACTTGTACTGCACTGTAAGCAACATCCTGAAACTTCAGGGAAGTGAAGAATACTGTGACTATTCTAGAATACAGTTCTGCTGTATTCTAGCAAAAGACCATTTATACCCTGGAAGAGGTCCCCCAGTAGCAGTACATGAATGATTACAGAGTGTCTGTGGATACAGGTGTATAATCGTACATCTGCACAAACTCATCAGTTTGCCGAGGTAATGCTACAGCAGCACATTTGTAAGAGATGGTTGGGTTTAGAAGAAAGGGTTCTAGCTTTTCCTGACTTGAGTTTCAAACTCAGTGATACCCCTTTTGCTCTATGTTATTCTTTTACTGTAAAGCATAATGATAAAATCCATTGAACTGGCTAGTTAAGCTGAGTTTATGGCTGCATGGTACCTCTGAAGAAGCACAGAAAGCAGGCAGAGCGTTCTGCTCTATCTTTACTAGGGTCTTTTAAAGTATAATAAGGTATCTACATTGCCTGGTCTTATATGACCATGCCACCAGTTTGCATGGTCCAAAGCATTCACAGTTGCTAAGTCCTCATGCAAAGGTTTTTTTTCCACTGGTGCGGACATTACTGTCCAGTAGCTCTGCATTCACTGAGACACTCCACACCAAAATCAAAAGCCTTTGTTCTCTACTCCCCTAAGTCTAAATGTTCTTATGGCTGTTGTTAGCTAAAGCTAACAAACACTCTTCAGCAAACCATGCATTGCAGGAATTTCCTTTTTGAACCATGTATGATCTGACTCCCACTTGGAGCTGTTTTAAATCTGGCTATGGGTCAGCCTGCCCTTTAATGATTAACTATTTCTCCACTCCTTCTCAATGGTGTTTGAAAGGTTAGGATAAGTGCAATCCTAAGCAGACACCCAAGAAAATGGTGGTGCTGAGTGCTAGGTCTTATTGGCTGATCAAATGCTGACCAGTGGAAAGCAGCTGCAGATCCACCCATGTGGAAGGAGGTGGTACTTGTTTACAATACTTTAATTTTGGCCCAATATAGATTAATTTACAGCATGGGCAAAACATAAGGATCATGCTCACATCACACACATCGGTCATCATGTCTGCCTTGACTTCTGCAGCTAGAAAAGAACTCTCAAAACCTTTTCCATGTATTTCATGTGCAAGAGAATCTTCTTTCCTCCAGCACCAGCTGAGAGCAGTGAGCACACTGGAGGCCTGTCCTACAGCCCTGCTCTGCAGTCCCTTCACTGTGACAGGAACCTCCACTGTCCCAGGCTAAATGCTTGTGTTCAGTGTTTTGCTGCATGAGAAGTTCTGTCATCAATATTTCTTTTCTTCTTTCTATTTCTCTTCCCCCGCCTCCCTGTCCCAGTATTTGCTTCAGCTCTATATTTTTCTCAGATGGTTGGAAACAAAACACTGTGAAGGAAACCAGTATCTTTGGATTTTACTACAGCACTAGGAGCAAATGTCTGCCACCAGACCCCCTACCCAAACACATATAAGTTTTATGACTTTTGCAAGCACATTGACTATCTGATGTGGTAACTCCAAAAATCTTCCCTCTCAAGTCTTGGGGACAGCTGAGAAGGGCTAATAAATCCTGATTTTTATCACAGACTTCGCTTCATCCATACTGTGCTGAGGGAAAGGCAACATTTACAGCCAAGTGAAATTTTATAGTTCTAGGGAGGAGTTCAATATAAAGTGAAAATTACAGGCTACAGAAACAAGGAGAACAGATTAATAGATATGTTTTCTTAATACCCACAAGAGTCTGGCTCTGGAGTGGTACTTCCAGCTGACACCAATTATTTTTTTAAAGTCTGGTTACTTGATAGTGTTTATATGGTTATGCTGAAGGTCTGTCGGCAATTAGGGCTAGAGATCCAGGACCAATGAAGGATCTCTACTGAACAGGTCTCCACACAAAACTGGAAGTGGGAGGTTTTTTGCCTCCTTCAGGCATGGATTCTAGATGCTTCCATGCTGATATGGTTATCTGCTTTGGCCCAGAAATCAATGTGTTTTCGCCAAAAGAGCTGGCACATAATTTCAGATTGCATACTTCCATTTCAAGTAACACAAAGAGCTGGAGAGAAAGCAATTAAAGTCTCCATTGTGCATAGTTTGCACAGGTCCCTTGTAAAACGTCACAATAGCTCCATTCCTGGGAGCAGCAGCTGCTTCTGCAGACAGCAGGTATATGGATTTTTAAATATAAGTAGACAGGGAGAAACATAACACTTAAATACACTTGCCTCCCATACACATAAATGTAGACGGACATAGATTGGCATCCTGTATCACTAACATATATGTCCTGATAGATACCAGAACATCAAGTCTCTAGATCCAAATGCTGCTTGGATTTGGCCTATTTGTGATTGTTTTTAATGATACTGTAACCATGTCCAAGCCAACAAATAGACTAGAAAGACAAGCGACAGCAGAAGAACTGTATCTCTTTCTCCAAACGTTTCCATGATTTACTGGTATATTAATCCATCTCACTACTTCAGGATTTATCCCCCTTTCTTGTTCCTGACTTCCTAGAAGTTACAAGGGAAAAGATTCATTGCTGTTGAAACCTGTTGCTGTAAATGCTGCTATGGTGTATTCTTCTGCAAGGGGACAATTAACTCAACTGTTAAGTGGTGCTGGGGACTGGAGGTGCTAAAACCAGGTCACCATGGGCTGTTCAGTGAATGCCAGCAATGAGCTTTGCTGTCAGTTTGCATCTCGTTTGCCTTATCCCCAGCCAACTGAAATACTTCCAATCAAAGTACCTCTGTATATTTACCTGTCTTGACAAATCTACTTTTCATGAATATTCAGAGATGTTACTTTTCACTCTATCGTCTAATATGAACAGGCTGTGGCTCTTCACAAGGGGTGGGGTGGTGGTGGAAGGCATTTCTGTGATAGAAGTGCATATCTGCCTGGTGGGAAAGTACCTCCTCTTTGGGGGCAGACCTTATCATCCCTCAGAGTTCACATTAGGAACCCAGAGCCCATTACCCTCTGCATCTCTTAATGCTGATGAGGAAAACCTAACCACACATGAGCAATGTGCCTCACCTATTTGTAACTCCAGGTTCGAAACCCACTTCAAAACTGTTCCAGTACAGACTGCTTAGAGATGCACAGGACAAATCAGGCTGCAAAATGGAAACCTGTAGAGGGTTAATTAACATTGATTATATACAGTTGTGGGCTTGCTTCAGGGGCAGTGGGTTGGCTGATGTGGATCATGTACAGTTGTGGCTTGTTCCTGCTAAGTAGCTAAATAGCACTGAGAAGCCTGGAAGAAGAGGAGCACTAGGTGAAGAGAGAGGAGACTGGATGAAGAAGAGGCTAGGGATGTAGGAGAGGCCCCAGGAGAAGGTGAGAGAAGAAGG
>JAVJGI010000050.1:23944138-23975628 GCA_035590275.1 Ibycter americanus | reverse complement strand
TATTTAGCTACTTAGCAGGAACAAGCCACAGCTGTACATGATCCACATCAGCCAACCCACTGCCCCTGAAGCAAGCCTGCAACTGTATATAATCAATGTTAATTAACCCTCTACAAGAAGAGTAAATGGGACAACTAAATCTGTGGAGTGACTTTGGTTATCCCAGCAACTCTTTACCAGGGTGAGGACACCTGGTTTGTTTAATTGTTCTTTAGACCGTGTTCAGCTCTCCTCTGATACTAGAACAGGAGATAGCAAATGAAGCTTGAAAACACTAGATTTAAAACAGACAAAAGTGCTTTCTAGATGTGCTTTCACATAGTGCGTGGTGAAGCCATAATAAGATCAAAAGTTTAAATAGATTCAAAAATTGCTTAAGCGCATCTGTGAAATAAAATTCCATCAAAGGCTTTTTAGCACAAAGATACCAATTTTGGCTACAAATGAACTAGAGGATGCTGGAGAGAGAGAGAGTATTTTTGACAAGGACAGTGATATACTCGTGGCATTCTCACAATCCCTGCTGTTCATCCACCTTTGGCCAACCAGATACAAGATACTGAGCCATTGGTCTGACCTAGTACAACAGCTATTTATGTTCTTATGATGCTGAAGTTAAGCAAACCTTCTTCCATGCGTTCCTAGGGTGTTACAAACTTATTCCTTGCATTACCCTGCTCAGGTTGTGAGACGGAGAGGAGAGACAAGCTGCTGTTTGATCCCACTTTCAGTCATTTCAGAGACCAGTCAGGTATGAATTGGAAACTTGAGCTAAAAGACTCTGTACTTCCTGCCTCTCTCTCCACTTTTCCTGCCTCCATTGATCCCTGCCTACACAGATCACACACTGCTCAAGTTCTGTCCCCAATACAGTCTGTATAAAAAAACATGGGTCTGCAAGTTTTGCCTCATTATATGCAAGCATTAAGTAATGGCAAGCAGGCAGCCAATTAACTGAACAGTTGCTAAGATTCCATCTGTAAAAAGCACATCACTTTTTAGTTTCTCAGTTTTGTTGAGTTACCCATGTCTGTCTGAGAATAAAAAAACCAAGCTCTCCAACACCCAAACACATTTTAAAATGCCAACTGATCACTGCAAGTAATACAGCAGCAGAAAAAAAAAGAAGGAAAACAATCAGCCTGTATTTTTTATGGGCTCCTTTGTCACATCTGTGCCTAAAATAAATCACCCATATAAAGGTTTTAATTCCACATTAGTGCATACAGCAGTTTATTGAGTTTATGGCTGATGGTTAAGCTTTACGAACACTTAGTATTTCAGTGCTACAAGGAAGGAACTGCTGAGTACAGACGTTTGCAAAGAGTGATAATAGGGTAATAAATTACTGCAAGGTAAAGACAAACTCTCAACACCATAGACTTATTGCTCTTATTTATGCAACAAAAATATCTTAATGCATTCAGTAATAAGTTGTCAGCAATGCCTGGCTGGTGCTGCAATGAGCAGAGATGTAGCATGCTATGCCTGAGGACTAAAGGATGGTTTTGTTGTTGTTCGAGTCAGCATGGTGGAGGCATTTCTCGTATCCAATTCTTTGAATATTCCTTTGCTGACAGCCCCAGCTGAAGACTGATGATAAAGAAGTAAGTTTTGGAGATGGCAGAGGCTGGGAGGGAGCTGAAGGGGTTGTGTTCCCTCTTGAAGGGCAAGGCAAAGCAGTTCTCATCATGTCACCACAACTCAAGAGGAAGTGAAGGCCAGGGAACGAGAAGGGAGTTTCAAAGAAATGGGGTGCTAATGGAAATGGGGCTCCATTAGCAGCACAGGATCTGAGCCCCTTGAAATTAAGATTAGACCAAGAAAATAATTTTACAGTAGGTCTGTGCCTAATTTCTACCTCCCTTTCTTTTTACCACCTGTTCCCAGCGTGTGCTTGGTCTAGCGTACCAAAACTAGACAACCTGTTCCTGAGATAGAACTGGATTTCACAGCACATGCTCATCCTGACTAACACCAAGCTACAGGAGAACATCACGTCTACTTCTAAGACATCAATACAAGCCAAGAACACTTGATGATCCTCTGTTCATCCAGGCATAGGTTTGTACATTCAGTATGGGCCAGCTGGGACAAGCAGGGAGTCTAAGCAGTCTCTCTGTTCTGAAGCATGCCACTTCTCACAATCACCCTCCTGCATATTGGCTATTTTCTACCAGGTGAGAGGAGGAGTGTGAATTCTTCTGGCAGCAGCTATGTTATGGTACATGCCACCTGGGCACCTTCCTCAGCATGCCTCTGGCAGCTGCCAGCACTCAACACTACGCAAATAGTTCTCTGCCCCATAGGGATTTTCTGATTTTCTTGTTTCTTCCCAGGAGATTGTAAGTGAACCTGATGGAGCAGAAGGTGAAGAGAACATGTCTTCATGGGCACTGGTTTGTTTGAAGCAAAGATTTTAACTCCAGCTCAACACCCTTCCGCAAAGACCTATGAATACTACCAGAATACAGATGAGGCTGCAAGCAGGTAAAAAGGCTAATTAAACCTCCTTTTTCATTTAGAAGACAGAAACTCCCTAGGAGATACTTGTATTTGACAAGCATGGGGAAAAAAATACATTAGGAGTGATCAGCGCAGAAAAGGTCCTCCTTCTTTCACACCAGGTTCACTGCTTTCCTGTTTCTTCTTTAAAATCATTTCTCTAGATCTATGAGACAAAATCTGACAATGAAAGCAGTTTTCCTGTGTCCCTCATAGGCAGGAGACAGGGATGTGTTTAAACACTGATCTGGTGTACAGGAACCCTCCCTCATATAACCACAGGAAAAAAATTTATATATCTGGGTCTTGCCTTCCCACTGTAAAGGACAGGATAAGAACACAAGAACAAATCCAAACCTGTGCATGTGCTGCTCAGACCCTCTCCTCACAGAGACATCTCCCTCCTGAGAGCAGAAATATGTGGGGCCACTGTAGGGTCACAAGCAACTGAACACAATGAAGAAGGAGGTAGCTCAATAAGCAATATATTTCCAGCATTGTCTGGTCCTTCAATAGCTTTCAAGTGCAAGAAAATTATCTGTGGCTCTTTTGACATGAAGTGACAGACAGTGGCACTATGGTGTTGCTGTGTTTGATCTCCAGCACCCGCAATATTACCCTGAAGGAGTATGAATGTTAGGTATTTGCTCCTTAAAGCTGCATCCTTTGCTAACAGGGGCTACTCCTCTCAGAGATTCACAGGCATCTCATGTGGTTGCTTTTATTTAGTGCCTTCCTGTCACTGGCAGAGGTTTTCCTTCTTTGACTGGCCTACTTGTGTTAGGGAACCAGAGAAGGAACACATGTGAAGACTGCTTGCTTAGATAAAACAGGTGGCAAGGCAGGAGAAGTGAGTGAAATACCTAAAATGGTGTTGGAAATGCTTTTGCTTCCAGTTTTATGAAGTAGCTTCTATCACAGAAAAAAACGGGTGGAAAGGCTGAAAGTGCTATTTCCAAGTGAAAATGTGTCCATATCGCAAGCCTGCAATGTCACCTCATTTTACCATGTTAAACAGTTGAACCCACAATGTCATTTTAATTCAAGCCTATTGACAATGTTGGTAAAGAAGGAGGAAAACAGCAACTACAAGCTGAAAATAGCACTGTGCATACCTTTGTTTCACACTTGTGATGAAAACAGATGAAAATGAAAGCGTATTAAATGCCAGTGCAAGTATGAGGTGGCTGAGTCACATGTGCATGCTGTGTTCGGTCTGAACCTGAGATTATTGCCTGGAGAGAGAACTATTTATCCAAAACTGGCACAGTCCTTCACACAGTTTATCCATATGATCACTGTGTGGTCACTGATCCTGGTTTCAGAATTAGTCAGCACATCGGGTAACCAGCTGTTGGGGACCTGCCCCAACGATTTTTGACTAAGTGACAAAGTTTGGTGAGGACTCATGCAGGAGAATAGGGCATAGCTCAAATCAGGACCAGGAAAAAGCCAAGCAAGACAAAGAAGAATCTTCCAGCTTCACAGCCAGCTGCAAGCCAAGCAGCCACCAGGAAATAATAAAGTCACTGTTGCCTGTTTTAACTGATGGGATATTTCTCATGCTTAGGAGAAAGACTGGAAGCAGGCATTGCAAAGCCGCCATTGTTACATCCTTCATTTTTTAATGAAGTTTTTAATTAAAGTGTTTGTTTTGTGGAAAAGGCACAAATCAATAATTTCCACCTTTCCCCCCCCTCCCTCCTCAAAACATTTCAAACTGGCCTTTTTCAATAGAAATCCCTTTTAACCAAAGTGTCCTGAGTGGCTGTTCCTGTGAATAGAGGCCTGAGATACCAGGCCATAGTGACAGCGAAGTCTCAGCCCAAAGGCTATTAAAATCCTGAATGGAGCTTGATGTCCATCTCAGGCACCAATGTGCACAGACTGGAACAGTAGCATTACTACAGAGCATTACTCCCTATTTAAGTAATTCAGCACTGGAATGGAGGTAGCCAGGGGAGAGGTGTTTCTCAGCATTTCTTATCAGCATCTTGTCACACAAGCAACTAGATAATGGTCTTACCCCTTCCCTTACACAGGTAAGATAATTCATAAGTGCATCTTGCAAATATATTGAGAGAAGCCTACATTTTCTCTTTAGTTGATACCTCTGCTAGAGAGAATTGGTCCAGAAAGAAAGGTTTAAATGTATCAATTTCCACAGTTCAATTTATTTTTCCTCCTTTTGCCTGAGAGATTTTAAAGCCAAATGCCTGATTATAGTTCTCCCATTGGGAAAGTAATACAGCATCAGTAGACTCACTCCCAGTCACAGCTATCAATCCAGCTTGAATGTCTCCTACTGGGTACTCAGAATTAACTCTTAACCCATAGATGTTTTTAATATTTTTAAAAATGTTGGGCAATTTTCCATCTGCCTAAAGACAGTGCTCCAATTTATCTATTTGTTCATTATTGATTGCTATACAATACTCTGAGGCAGATTGCACATACATGCAAAGCAGAATATAACAAAGGAGGGAATCAAATGCAGTCCTCTTGGCTCTCTGGTTTGCTACTAAACCCTGATGGCAGTTCTACTCCTGCCACACTCCTCATTATTTAACTTATAAATTCATTATTGCCACTGTAATCTTGCTGAGTCTTGGCACAGGTGTAGAAAAAGCTTGTGCTCAAGCTGAGCAGTAAATAACTGAACTTGCAATCATGTGAACTAATGTCAACACTTCCATGGCCATTTCATAGTGCTCTGTGATGAACCAAGGCGTGAGATCTCCATTCTTTTGTTAGCTCTCCTGAGAGAGATAGGATTGTTAATATTCATCTTCCTCTGATATGATTTGGTTTCAGAGACTCCATGGGAACCAGCCAGATTAGAATAATAAAATAATAGTGAATTGCTTGTGGCAGAAATTGTATATTAAGTCCCTCTAATACATTCAGTCTCTGGACAGCAACAAGAACACGATAACTGAATTAGACTTTTAACAAGATTTTGACGATTGATGAAGCAAATAAAACCTTTAAAACAAAAAGTTCCCTCCCCCACCAGTCACATCTGAGCTGTCAGTAGAGAAATCTGGTCCACCTCCTTCATGAATTAGTCTCTCTGTTTATGTATTGCCTTTCTCAGTGTTCCCATTTGCCACAAAACCAGCCAACCCAGCTTATTTTGTTCTGACATTATTAAAATTACTATTACCATTGCAAATATTTCCAAGGGAGAGAATATTAATAACAGTCTCTTCCATCGGATCCTGTCAGTGCCTGGAGTGATTAATATTCCTGCCTGCAAGAAGCATTATATCACTTAGAGAGAGCATATTGCTTGGCTCATAGGCTATTCTTCATGGTCTGTGATGAGTGCATTGTGATCTGCCATTATTGCATTACTGTTTACACAGCTTGAGATGCCTCATGAGGCAGTTAGAAATGAGCTGAAATTCAGATAGATTCAGATCTGGGAAATAAGAAAACCTGACACAAAGGTCTTCAGGCTGTTCGGCCCCTTTCAACCCCCACGTCACATCCCCACTGAGTGTTGCTCTCATCCTTTCCCCTAACCGGGATGCAGGTGGCAGCTGCATTTCTGTGCGTAGGGCCAGTTAACCCATCCTTGCAAGGATGACCACAGGCAATCTGCTGGCTCCCAAGAACCATGGGCTCCTTACAACTGTTTTCTACATAAATACCACAGTGTGTTTTGGGCGAGCTGCTACTCACTTTGAGACAAGTCACTTCAACCCCTTGGCAACAACTATCTAGAAGGAATCAAAATTAGTTTTTATTTTCATGGAAATAGCCATAACCTGGATCTCCCCAGGAATCCTGGTGATCAACTCTCACTTGTAAAATACAGACTTTAGCAGGGCAATCTTTGTTTTGAACACAAGCCGTTCATGGGAGTCTATTCCTGAACACTCGACAAAAAGTGCATTTTAATTTATGCAGTTTATATACAGCGTGTGGGTTCAACGGCAAGCTGCCAAGGCAAACCCAAGGACAAATCTTGCTTCCACAGAGTCTGGTCTGTGCCATAAATGATGGCCAAAGGTATCTGATTTTCCAGGCTGGTCTAAAACAAAGCCAGCTGATGGCTCCTATGCCTTCAGTGCCTAAGTTGCAGATTATTTAGGTCACCTTGTTTCTTAAGTGGTTGTCCCCAAAGCAAATATGGAAGCAGTCAGACCTTGCTGACATCATGGGGTCAAAGCTGCACAGGAAAGGAGTCAGGGAATCTGGAAGGATGGGTGGATTGCCATTCAGTGACAGGCTGGAGACAGATGTTGGACACCTTAGGTAAGCAAGTTCACTGATTCACAGCAGAAGAAAAAAGCAGCAGCAGCAGAATTAACAAGTCAAAGACTAAAGGACTCACAAATTCCCTCTCTTGGATATATACCCCTGTAGACAAGTGTAGAAATGCAAGCAAGATAACTTCCCCTCTAACCCTGGAGCAGAATGCAAGTTGTGACCTCTGGGTCTCTAGAATATCCAGGAATGGGGAGGTGGCAGGGAACATGTGATGTATGACAGAGGACAGGGGTGGTGGCTAAAGAAACACTCTTCATGGCTAGGATAAGGTGGCTGTAAGCACTCTCTAAGCCACAAAAGTTGGCAAATCCGCTTCAAACATGGATACAGGAGAGGTATTCAAACAACAGGACTTGTTATTTATTGCAGGTGCCATTCCCATTGCCAACAGCTGGAGCTGGCTGTTTGTTTAACTTTTTGAAAATAGTAAATTAATCGAAAAGTGAAACTTAATGTGGACTAGATATACTCAGGTCTGATAGATTAATTTAAAAATAAATCTAAGGGAAGACCTTTCTCAAAAACATGAAAAAAATACTTCAATGCCTTTTAAACAAACCATTTCTTCTGAAAAATACAAAAATGTTTCCTCTCAGTATTCCCTCAGACAACTATTTCCAACTCCTCATTTTGAAGGAGCATTTTCATTTTAAAATCTGTTCTGAAGGTGGAAGAAAAAATTTTGGAAGACACAGATAATCACAGTAAAAAAAGGAAAAACGAAGCATTCCATTCAAGTTAGAAGAAACACTTTGGGCGGATTTTGAGATGACGTTTTCTGAGCTGGATTTCTGTTCTTGCCCAAAATAGTCAGCTTTAGTTTAGCTTGGACTAAAGCAATCTTCCTCATATCCTCTTCACAGGTTTTTGGACAAGACACTAAACTGAAAAATGAATGCTTGCCCAACTGCACCAATGATGTCACAAAGTATTAAAGCTCTCAAATACATTAATTGTATGAATGTATTTAGCACAATCAGACCAAGGTTAATATTTTGCCAGAACTAGTGTGGAAAAAATAAGAAATCCAGTCTTGCCCATTCATTGAAGACAGCCAAGGCGACTCTTTGCAGTTTACAACTTCCCACTACTGAGCTGGAAGCACATGGTCAAACTTGCAGTCTAGAATTTTTATAGCTTGATTGTAAACTCTTGGGAAGTGAGGTTTTATAATACAAACACTGACAAGCCCTGAATAGCCAATGGAAACAAGTCAGCACCATAAGGAAAACCAATTAAAATCAGGAAATATATGGCCAGCGGAGATGGTCTGATCATTGGTACAAGTCATCCACGTTGTGACATGCAAGGAGGACTCCACGGGAAGCATTGTAGGAAACAGAGGCAACAGAGAAATTGTGTAGCTGGGCTGCACTTGGAAGTGCTCCAGAACATAAAGGCTAGGTTGGTGAGGGACACAAAAGCTGGAAGACATCGGACCCACCTTCAAGTACCCTACAGGAGATATGGGCTAAAATAGTTCCTAGGCTAAGCTGTTCAGTGTTTTGTACCTCTGTACAGCTTACTCCATAGGCTCGTGTAGACAGAGAGACAACTTCCCGTTAAAGAGACAACAGCTAGTCCTGGACACAGAAATTGCTGTTCAGTATCTCATCCTTACAATTATCTTTGGTGCTGAATTGTGGGTCCTTACCTGGCTGAACTCTGTGCTTTTCAACTTGCCTTGCCATCTACTCCAGGCAAAACAAGGGGACACTGAAAGGTTCCTGCTTCATCCCCACACCAGGTTTTTCCTTCACAGAGGTACACAGACATCTAGGTATCTATTAGCGTTACTCTGCATGTG
The DNA here is from genome assembly GCA_035590275.1 of Ibycter americanus. Lineage (NCBI taxonomy): Eukaryota > Metazoa > Chordata > Aves > Falconiformes > Falconidae > Ibycter > Ibycter americanus. The sequence goes on along the minus strand of JAVJGI010000050.1, from coordinate 23,967,038 downwards.
AGGTGCTCCTTGGGAAGCTGAATTAGCTAAACTAACTTAGCTTGGGAATCTAACCTGAATCATATGTGAATTGCCCTGCTACAGGAGGAGACCTCTTCTTAATAGGGTTGAAATGAGCTAAATCCAGCCATTGAAACTGGATTCAAAAGTTCCTCTGTGCCATGCCTGGTGTCAGGGTAAGAAGGAGGTCTGAAGTTTTCTACAGCCACTGTGCCTAAGGTTATATTTCCAGCCATGAATGCTGACTATGCTCCTTCTTCTGCCTCTCTTAGCTGTACCTGTAAGGTACAGATATTTGCATCATGCCCTGTTTCCTCATCTAAGGCTAAATTCAGTCTCAATATCTACACACTTGGAAGCCTCATGCTCTTTTTTCATATATTGGGAGTAGCTAAAAAAAGATATAAAAACATAGTGGTATTGACTTAATAAATATTAATGAGTCATTAACTTAATATATACAACCAATATGTTTTGTTGTATTTAATACAAGCCTGTCATGAGTGTAAAGAAAATTTTGTGCAGCATGGTTTACACAGAAATCTGTATCTGTGACAGCATACTCCACAGTAGTGTATTGCTTGTCATGACAGGCATGAAAGATACATGGAAATACATCTCCCTGAAGATCACTACAAGCAAAACATGCTTGTGCGTGCATGCAGGAACAAGAGTCATGCTGTGGAAGCAACAACATCTCAGAGTGTGGTATGATGTCAAGGTGACTTTTAAGTTCCCATGCAGATTTTAAACTCACTAGCTGTAACCCAGCAGCACTCCCACCTCCAGACAGTGCAAAAAAGGTATTCCCTTTTATCCCTGAAGAAAAGGCAAAATGGCAATTATTCCCATTTGTAGTAAGTAATTAGTAAGTATAAAGGCACTTACTGAATTTAATTCACAAGTCCTTGGATATCAGTAATACTTAGGACAAGTATGACATAAAGATTTTGCTTTTACTACAAAAAGGGTATTTTTATCTTTGCTATGGGGCTTATAGGATCCCCAAGACTTGCACTGGAGCTTTCCTCCACCATAAGATATTTCAGAGCTGCCAGCAGCAAAAGTCAGGTACTTAACAGTGCTCTTGTTAGTGCTGTAAGGTGGATACCATTTAGAAAAATTAGAGAAAGGGCCTCTAAATTTCTAGCCCAGCTGCTTATGTTTAGCCCCAGTGAAGAGCAACAGAGTTTCACTGACTTCAGCAGAACTGCTCCCACTTATGTTGAGAGACATTTCTCTCCATTAGTTGTACATAAATTACCTGTTTGAAATGGATGAGCTCTAATCATGGGCTTTATCCCTGACCTTCCAGCTAACATGTCTTAAATGCTATACATCTCTTGAGTGTACTGGCATGAGGCTTCATGATGGTGAGTCCATGTTCTCTCTTCTCCCTAAGGCACATTAATGCTTTTAGTTTGGTGTCCAGCAGAAAGGCAGATGGTTTGCCCTGCACCATTGCTTTCGTAATGCCATAACTCTGTGATTGCTTAAATAATTTAATAATAACTTGTCTCATCCTTCTGAGGGGAAGCAAACCTCCCTGAAAACTTGCTTGCTTGCACAGATTATCCATGCATAGAGAACAAACGGGGTAGAAGGTAGATCAGAAACTTGCAGTCTTTGTGGTTTTAGAAGGCTTCACATTCTTCATTGTAAATGTCCATGAAGTAATTTCCTTTGTTTTGCAAGCACATTTCACCAGCAGAGAACTGTTAAAAGCTGTCAAAGAAGTTCCCTGGTTATTCTTAGTGCTGGGTTACTGTTTGTTACCAGTGCTCTCTTTCAGCTTCTTGAAGACCTCAGTATCCTCTCTTGAGTGATAATTATGAAAGTAACTTTGCAGAAATCAACATACTGGCTGAATCAGAGAAAAGGCAGAGAATATAACTGTGATGTCATTTGTTCTCAACCAGCAGTAGCCATCAAATCATTAACTGCTCATTTGCATCCCCTCAGATGGTACTCAACACAACAAAGTCCTGGTAAAAGATTCCAGAAAAGGGTAGGACTAAAAAAGTGAGCATTAACAACCATAGGATTCTCCTGGCTGTTTGTAGACTAAGGGTGACAGACTTGAATGAAAATCTGCGTAACTAAAAAGGCTCCTACGCTCAAAGGTCACCATTGATACAACTCTGCTAAGCCACTCACCAGGAAGCAGGAAGCTCTTGGTGTGTACTAAGCAATACTTCAGTGCTCTGGTCATCACTTGTGTGGGCACTGGCAGGTGTCACAGGCTTCAATGGCTAAGCTGCTTTTGTGATCAACTGGTGCTTTAAGGAACAGAAGCGTGCCAGTGACAGTAACTCCAAGGTAAATGAAAGCACAGTGAATCCAAGCACCATACATCTCCAAAGCTCTCCCTTGCTCCAAACTCACAGGCCTACTGTCAGCTCTTACAAGACACCCAAATACTTTGGGCAAAGTCTGGCAAACAGCTCACCTTTCCTGAAGTGCTTTTGCATTTGCAGCTGCTTTGTTGAAAAGTTCAAATGATATAAAGTCAGGACATATAAAGTCAGGACGCTTCAGACCTGATCTCTTTCTATTCACATCTCTTTCTATTCCCACATGAGATGTTTTTAGAATTATAACAAAAAGTCTGTTCCCTGTTTCCGGTGTTCTGCCACAGTGAATGCACTCCATTATTTTGCAGCCTAGCACTTTCAAACATAGGCAAATACTGCTATTTAGACATGTTCTAGCCAAAGTGCTCACACAGCACTCATCCCCAAAGTATTCCAGTGCTTCACTAAAATCATCAGAAACTTATCAAAGTCTTTTGTAATATACTTTTTTTTTTTTTTTTCTTTTTTGCTTCTGCACCTGGGAACAAGTGCAGGGAGAGCTGGGTAACAACTCATGCTTGAAAATGAAGAAAGCAGAGAAAAATTAGGCTGGAGATGATGAGGATAATTTCATCACCTTACTTATTATTTTTTAATAAAATACTATGTCTAGTATATTAGTTGTAATAAGCCATTGGATTTCTCCTTAAAATGCTGTTCATCCTATAATTGTAATCATGTTCTTCCCTTGTTGGTTTTCAGAGGTCAATAAATATAAGCAGTACAGCAGCTGCTTGGTCCAGGGCTTGATTTAATTAGCTCCACAGAGCCAGCTTGTGAAATGGAAGTGAAGCAAAATCCTATTCAGGTCCTAGTTTGAGCAAATTGCTCCAGCCGTGGAAGGTGAAAATGCCAAGGAACTCTCTGCTGTAAAACGGAATATATAGACTTTGTTGGTGTTTGGAGGCAAGTGCTGACTGCTGAAAAAGCAGCTATCTTGATCAGAGTGGCAACAACTTAGATGAGGCCTTTTTGCTTATTCTAGGCAGTCATCAGCTAACTTTAGTGACCTCCAAATTGTGGCTATCAAGGACAGCAGCTTTATGAGACCCTAGCTGTTTTGCCACAAAATTTTACACAAGGTTTCCAAAGGGTCCTCAAAAGACAATGGGGTTCAGCAAACTCAGCTTTGAGATGCAGTTATTAGCTTCTTCTAATGACCTGCTTCTAATTGGACATACACATCCCACAATCAAATTTCAGGACCAAAATATGCCAGATTGTTAATCTTAAGGATGTTTCATGATACTTCAGTGGCAACAGCACAGTATGGAAAGTCTTTTCAGTTTAATGGAAAGCAGTTATACAAGAGAAAAATAATTTTCCACAAGACCTTTTTCTTCCTTGTTTGGTGGAAGAATTCAAACCTTCATTTTCAGCCCTTCCTCCAAACCTTCCAGTCTTCACAGGAAGGATAACTTATGTGCTGAAGAAAACCCCTTCTTACCAAGTCTTTGAACAGCACTCAGAGAAGAGAGAAGGAAGAAATTAATATCAAATGGCAAAAATGAGGCTGTATGACAAGCTAGTGAGATACTTGAGCAGAAGCAGAGATGATCTGATGGTCCAGAGAGGTCTTAGGGGAGAGGACTGAACAGATTTGATACAATGAGGGGGGAAAAGAGTTTTGTACCACAGGGGAAGAAGAGAACCATCAGTGCTTGCAGAGGTGCGTGGGAGGTTTGTTTAGCTTCATGGTGTCAAACCCTGGAAAAAACTGTATTTTGTTAAGATACTTTGTATGGGCTCACATTCATTAAATTCATCCATTAAATGAAATCAAAAACATTCAGCTGTTCAGTCCATGCAGAAGATTCAATCTGCCATGTTCGTATTGATGGCATCTCCTTTTCATTTCATACTCTATAGATTAACCTGCTGTGTTTGGAGAGAGAAAAGTGTACTGTACTGTGCTAATGAATTTTTAGTACAACTTGACAGCTCTGATGAACAAACTGAAATAAGCTGCTTGTCTCTGTCCCCTACGCATCTTCATCTAGTGGCATATGGTCCCTATTTTATGATACTGAGCACCCAGTTTCAGAACTAGGCTCAAATCCAAGAGTTGCAAATTATTCTTCACAAATATGCCAGACTGCAAGAGTTGTTCGGATCTGGATTTTAAAAGTGCTTTCAACTGGGAGTCTCAGTTCAGGGTTTGGGTTCAGCTCTTTCTGGAGAGATGATTAAGCTGCAAACTGCAAAACTTTTTACTTTCATTTCTGTCAAAACTCAGGATTTTTTTATGAGAAGGAGGCATCAAGTGTTAGGATGAACAGAATCACAGCTAGAACCCTGACAGTTGTTCTTAGGTTGATAAAAGAATTTTCCATCAAAGCAAGATTTCTGCATAGGAAAAAACCTGTGCATGGTGCATGTGAGTTGGAAAGGTTTCCTAGGAAGGAAACTTTTTCAGATGCTTCTCAGAGCATTATTCCTGCTTCCTGATCATCTGGCTCTAATGTGCCCGTATTAATCTCCCTCCCAAAGATGGGCAGAAATTGCTGGTCTGCTTATGCACCAAGTAAATCCTGCATTTGGTCCAGCTTGTATGTGTGGCAAAAGGACCACACTGTCCAGTGCCTGAATGAAAAAACAGCTCTGTCAAAGAAAAGAGAGAGACGAGAGAATAAAGCATGAAATGAGAGGAAAGAGAACGAAAATAGGAGGAAATTAAGCAAATGTGAAACCAATTACATATCTCTGAATGTTGTTAAAACCAAAGAGACAGAGAGAGAGTTTCATCCTTATGGGCATATTTTACTGTAGGAAGTGTTTCAGTTGCTTTCACTCTAAATTAATGTGAATAACCACTATCATAGCTTTCATTGGATATTGCATTAGCACAAAACTGTCCCAAATCAGAGATGGGGTGGTCCCTTGATACTGTACACGAACATAGCACAGAGGATACTTACCTCAAAAGGGCCTGAGTACAATAAAGGAAACAAGAAGCCAGTGCAGGGAACCTTGTTATTCAAGTGCACAGTGCCCGCAGGACAATATCATGCCACACTGAACAGAGATTTGGCGGTGTTTGAAGGCAAATAGCATTTTGACATTTTTTCAAAGCAAAAAATAGAAACTTCTCATGGAAAGCAGATAATTTCACAGGAACACATCTTTTACTGAAAATTTCATTTTTTTTTCCAGCAGAAAGCTTTTTCAGTCAGTGGATTCCAAGCTTAATTCCATGTGGTGGTTTGTGAGGCCACAGAAATTATGCTCCGTGGTCAGCTCTCTGTGGAGTCATATTACCTTCACAACTTTTCCAATTAAAGCTTTAACGGAAAGACTACTCGGTGCAGTCATTTGCATATGGAAAAGAGGATCCAAAAGCATTGGGGAATCATGGGTCTCAATGAAGCATTGCTAAAACGTTAAGATGTAGTGGACCAATGAGTTGGCAGTTACTATAATACGCCACGAAATAGGAGTTTCACCATTTGGAGGAATTCCCTGTCCCATCTGCACTTCTTCATAAGACTACTACACACACAAATACCAGAGGCCAAGACAGGCTTAATTACTTTTGTCTCTAGATTTAACCTAGAGGTAGGTACATGCTTTTCCCAAGGTGCTGAATAAGAAAAATGCATACTGCAAAATCTCTGATAGAAATTGCTAACAGAAAAGCTTAGCTGGATAAGATGACCATTCAGAGATGGAACCCCCTCTGAAGCTATTAGAAGTCAGAAGGATGCCTGCATCTTATCAAATGTGTTCTGAAAGGTCCCAGAAGATCTGGAAAAATATGAAGGCTTTCTTTTATCCTATGGCTTGGCTAAATGACCTCATTATGGAAAACAAACCCTGTTCCAGCCAGCTGTTACCATTTCATCCCCAACCCCCGTGCTTATCTCCTTTGAAGTTGAGCAGAATGTAGATATTGCCAGAGACAAATGTGAGCTCCCCATGCTCTCCCTTAGCTAAACAGTGTGAAGGAACAGCCTTCCTCCCATACAAAACCCTAACCACAACCCTCACAGCTGTTCCAGCACAAGCCAGAGTCAGCCAAGAAATGCTTGTAATAGGGCAGTCCGGAAGGTGCTGAGAGACCTAACTGCTGTTGCTGGGAAAACCACATTTCAGTCCTTCACATCTGGATCTCACAATTGATAGGGTCACCTCATGTGTGGCCAGAGACACTACCAACACACTTAGGAAGTTCACTGCTATCTTTCAAAGGTCACACTGCATGCAGCATGGCAGAATCAAAATAGAAAATACAACTGGAGAGCAGAGGTATAGCAAATAGGGAAATCACACCACCTATATTTAGCTTGTCTTTTCAAGGTGTTGTTAGAAAGACAGTTTTGAAGCTCAGCTGTAAAAAATTTGTATCTCATTTGTGTGCCTTTTTTAAATTGTGTTCTGCAAAAACATGAGTCACATTCTCACATAGTATGCTAAAAACAAAAAATTCAAACACAGAAATATTTGTTCCAGGAAAACAATTATTTTCCTTTTCATTTTCGAAGTTTCTTTAGGACAGCGTATGCATCTTGTTTTATTTTTTCTTAAAAACCAACTATCAGTGTGCGCATATTTGTATTTATGTACAGTAAACATATGTATGCATGTATATATGCACACAGTAATCACTGTATATGTGTAAATACATATAGAAATATCTATTCTACAATCTACAAAGAACAAGCATATTATATGTATATTTAGATGCCTGACAGTTCAGCTGAACCTGATGAAGAGCTCGTAATCTTTAAAACTAGGTTGTAAACTAACAACACACAGGCATTGTGAGGTTTTTCAGTGGCCGGGTGAAACCAATGCGGTGAGATACAGTATGTATCAGCTACCATGATCAGTCACTTAGGCTGACTTTACCAATCAGTAGTTTAACTGAGGTCAATTACGTAATAATAAAAAATCATGTAATTATGGGAGCACAGTCCTGGGAGGTGACTTCAAGACAAACACAGGGCCAGATTCTCTTCTGGTGCAATCCTGGTGAAGCCATTGGAAGCCTGCTGAGAATAATCATATCCTGTTAGGACACAAAAGCTGTGTACTTGCTCAGTGGCAACTATACTTGAACACTGGCTCAGTGGCAAGTGCCCCCCTCTGGAGGGCACCAGTTTGTCCTGATCTTTCCAGGAGGTTTATGGAAGGATTTCAGTGAAGCTCAGGGCATACATTATCCAATTTGCGTATTACACCTGGATCCATAGTCCTCAAAGGGTAGGTATCACAGTTTCATTACTGTGGTGGCAAACCTTGCAGGACTAGACAGCACCTGCCAAAGATGGAGCGGTTCCCTCTCTGTCCCTGAATCTGACTGCAAAGGACAACTTTGGTAGCCAGGCTGCTAAAAAGAAAAAGCTGTGTAACACTTTCCAGGAAAAGTCTTTTTGTCGTTCTGCCTTCTAGGATGGAGTCTACTCTAGGACCTACCATACTGTGTCACCTTACAGATGTTCTTCTCAGAGGGTGCTTAAAACTGAGCCAAGAGCAGCAGAAGTAATAAAAACATCAATATTTATCAGCTTCTTGTAGTCTGCTTCAGTTTTGCTGAAGATGTCAGCTCTTTGGACAGGAAAAATGTATTTTTCCTTGGCATGCTTAACAAATAATAGCAGCAAATTGACCAAGAGGTCTTCAGGACACACTGTATCTGGTATACATGTTCATACTTTGCTCCCCCTTAGATCCTAGTTGTAGGTTTCCAAATGACATAAATAAACTATTGTCTTGGTAATTAAATCCACATGTGGGCCCATGCTATACAGATTCCATTTCAACTGCTTTTTTTATCACTTTTTGCGCTATTACCTACAAAAAAAGGTTTTGTGTTAGATTAGTACAGATTAAGCAGATCAGGGTCTAGATATGTGTGGGCAGTGTATGTGATACAAGGATGTGGATGGTTAAACATGCACATATTTTTCCCTTGAATCAGATTCTTTGCAAATCACTTTCCTAAATTCTCCTTCCTGTCCCTTAAATAAAATTATTAATTGATTAATCCATATCTGGCCTACAAGGAAAAAGGAGGTGGTAGAAAAATTTCAGGAGTTTAATCCTGGCATAAAAAAGGATGGAATGTACAAATTGGCAAGAAACTCAGCGGGGCAGGGGAGTTTTACAGGTAGATCATATACATTGGGAGACTTGCAAGCAGGAGAAAACCACACAGTGAAAAACTACAGAGACAGAAATAGGAGTGCTGAATCAATGACGTGAAGCAGAAGATAATGCATCAATTTGAAGAGGATAGGAGGCAAGCAAGGAAGGTGATTATAAGCTTTGTTTCTTGCAAGGCCGCGACGGGAGGACATGACTATCACTAAATCTGAAAATGAGGGGGCTACAGTAACTGGGAGAGAAAGTACTAGGGTTTGGGTAACTTTTCTGTGAGAAAAGACAAGACAATTAAAAAAAAATATTTCCCAGAGATAAAAATCATTCTGCAAAACCAAGTCACAATTCCCTTGTAGCATTCATAAATAGCCTAAAGTCTTGTTTACAGTTGTAATTGCTATTTGATAGCGTTATTGTCAAAGAGATTAGTAACTCCTTTCAGTTCAGAGACATTTAAATTTAGCAGCAGGAAAAAGAAGTTTGTTGAGTGTGGAATCCACCCCTGCTGCTCCAAAACAATCAGAAACAGGAAAAAGTAATCAAAAGGGAGTTTTAATGAGTTATAGAGCTATTGTTTACTGGGGAGGGCTGCAAGCCTGAAGCCCAAGCCTGGAGGACCTCTGTGACCCTGCACTGCCTCTCGGTGGCAAAATATTTGCTTGAAATTACGTCAAAACAACACAATGTGTGTGTCTGAAGGCCAAGGTGTGGGGGGGCAGGGAACAACTTTGAGAAAAATAGTGGAAATTCCCTGAGTCTCTGAATGTACTGAAGGCTTTCCTTGAAAAACAAGGCAATAAACAGCAGCTGTATTTGTACATTCAAGCTAACACTGGCAGTGTCTCCCTCAATGGCGCAAAGAGGAATGCTGGATCTGCCAGACAGGCCAAGAAAGAGCTGCAACCCTTTGCTGCGCACCCACCGGGCGCGGGGGAGCTGCAAGGCTGATCCTGCTTGGGCACAAGGCTTGAGGGGGCAAGTGCCCACAGGCAGAGGGGTTTGCCAGTGCAGGTACAAGGCCCAAGGCCCTCTGTGGCCAGCAGTCTACAGGTAAAGGGATGCTGCCATCATCTCATGAGGCTGTCAAAGTGAAAGCTTCACAGGTGGATGAGGAAGCTCTTCTGCAGAGAGGGGCTGAAAACAGGAAACTAATTTTTCTCAGGAAATAATTGTACAGAAGTGCTGAGTTTTTGAGCAAGGAGACTTTTGTTGCTTTCCCAGAACTGTCCCTGAGGTAAAAAAGCACATTAACTCAGTGCTCAAAAGCAACAGGACAATTTTACTGTGGTGCTCACCAGCAGTTATTGAATCAGTAGCATGGGTCTGAAAGCAGCCTGCTGCACCTGGCACATTCCCTGGTCAGGGAAGGACAGCATTCCTCTCTGCCTGTCCCTGGTGACTTCTTGGGTGGAAAAATCTGAGCCAAAATGCTCAGGACTTGCATTTAATACAAGTCATGCTCCAGGGAATGGGTTACAGACCCCACCAGCCTCCCCAAAAGCATCTGAGTAGGAGCAAGTCAACAGGTATAAAAAGGAGCAAAAAGATTACTGTTTCCCAGGAGAACTGGGCACATTAAAATCAGCAGCAGACCTTCCCCTGGAGAAACAGCCAGCGAGCTCTGTGAACTGCTCAGACAGCAGTCAGTGGTGACAGGGGTGCAACATACAGGCTTAAGTCATGTAATATGACAGGCGACCTGCTCAGCCACACACTGTGTGACCTGGAGAATTTGTTTACCTGTCCATCAAAGTAATATTCCCAACACCACAGTTCCACCGGGGTGCCAGCAAGATCCTTGGGAAAAGTGCGGTGACGGTCATGAGCCAGCTGGCCTATCTAGGCATTCATCTCCTGTCTTTTACAAACTGCACTCAAACCAGTTGGTGGCACCACGAACAGCTTTGCAGCATCCCGAGGGACTGCCCTGGCAGCTGGGAAGGGACACCTTTTGCACACTGTGGAGCTAGACAGGAAGCAACTGACAGCAGCTTCCAGATTCACAGTCCCCACGCAAATTTTGGTTCTTCTCATACCCAGCTGAAAAGCAAGCTTTCCCTTTGCATATCACCCCCTGGCCAGCATGATGTCACTAACACCCCTTAAACTTTGTCATTATTGCCACAAATAATCAACTGAAGAAAACAGATGAGAGCCAGCTGCCCTACAGGTATCAGAGAATGCTATTTGACACAGTACTTGACATTTAACACACATTAAAATTGCTGTTGCTTTATATACCTGTTTCACCACACAAAATGTCAAGCCAGACCAAGTATTTTTGTTTTACCAACACCAACTATGAACAGTTTTGTTAAGCCCCCAGATTTTATTTTACTTTTACCTTTGTTAACATTCCAAATAGCCATGTTTTATCTGCACAAGATCACTTAATCGGGCATATGGCTTTCCAGGGAAATGTAAAACAATAGCTTTGCCTAAAGTCATATAAATTTCTATTCACTCATATCATTCCACCAAGAAGGCAAAATATTTTAATTAGATAGAACATGTAAAATCAGGCTGCAAGTAAGAATTTAAAAGCAGAAAACACCCATAACAAGACTTTCAAAGTGGCCACTACAATTCAGATTCTTCAGCTTTTTGCAAGGCCAGTTAAAGATTTTTAGCCCATTAACATCCACAGCACCTACAGCTGCCACTAGAGCTGTAGACAGCATTTCTGCAGGTCAAGTTCAAATGAGCTGAGGCTGGATTCAACAAAACTAAAGTATTCAGGCCCACTGACTGCATCTGAAAATGTCATACACAATAATACACGCTTGTACATTTTACGTGCACACACCTGATTTTCTAGAACTTGTGCAGGCATGAGCAGTACTACGACCTACTAAGGTCTTGCACCGCTATAATTAGTATCTCCAAGTATAGTTCCATTTGGTATATCTGTATCATACATATTAAGAAAAAGCTTACCCTGATGTCTGTGTCTAAATGTATGTGTCTACATAAGACCCAAGATGTCTGTTGCAAGTTACTCAGAAGTATAATCTACAATAAATGCAATATAAATGAGCTAATACTACACTGTTTCTCAGCTTTTACCATGCTGGTAACTTTAGGTCCATTTCTGAATTTAGAATCAGATTATGGATTTGCACAGGCATAACAATACCTGTAAGAACATTTTGTTTATATGCATCAACAGAAGCCTAACTACAATTCTTAATATTTTGGCACTTATTCTTCAAAACCACAAGCCCTCAATGTGCTGTCAGTCTGGAAAACACCAGCATGTCTCAAAATGTTATTTACAAATGAAATGCAGGTCATCAGCTTGACCTTTGGAGCAGAAGGATATATATATATATTTCTAAACTGGCAGAAAAAATAGCTGTGGTTTCCTTTCTTGATGAAGGAAAACATGCTTTGCCTTGTCTTGTGTCTGTAAGCAAAACTAGATCTGGGGAAAAAAGACACATAGTAAAAGGCACAACTACCCCTGCCTTCCTCACTGCTCACTCTCTCCTGCAACTGTGTAAAGTGAGTAAGTAAAAGGCTGGTAGAGACTGAAAAACATGTTTTTCTTTGAAAGTCTATCCGCAGAAATATTTATCAGCTGTTGGCAAAGCACACAAAAAATTATATACTTTTTTTAAAAGCCAGAAAAAAATAGGTCCTTTTTTCACTGAAAAATGGAGGAAATCTGAAGTCCCTGCTATGAAAAACATGGGGTTTGGGTTTTTGACTGCTCACTAGAAGATACTGAGGTCTTTTGCCACTCAGATCTGCAGTACTATCCAGTGTATTTTTTCCTCCTGGTCAGTTGCAGTCTTCTGTCTTTGAATGGATGTCACCAAACTTTCCATGGAGAAGAAAATCTAAAAACCCACTCATTTATCCAGTTGCTGCAAATAATTGGCTAGTAGAATGATCAGCCAAGGATGGGTATGTGGGCAGATAAGTCCACATCATTCAGAGCAGCCAGAGCAATACGACTCCTGGCAGACTGCCCTCAGAAAGGTCCCTGTTTCGGAGGATGAAGGAGTCAAAGTGGGGGTGGTCTCTATAGAATACACCAGGTCCACAGTTCAGCCAAACACCAAACCTTTCTCTGGTTTAATGTAAGCAGCCTGGCAGGTCTCAGGGTCCAGGATGGTCTTGTGGGTGTATAAGGACATCATAGACTAGGAGCTAAATCCCTCTCACACGCCACAGCGAGTCCCAGAAACAGACCTCTCTCTTCCCAGCCTCTCTGGCTCCCTTCTCTCTACAGCTTGCAGCAGGGAAAGCTGCTCCCAAGGGAAACACACTTGTTTTCTGAATCCTTCCAAACCAGTGCTCAACAGGATCTGCCAAAAATGGACTTAACCTCTTCTCCCACAAACAGGTGCCCAAGGAATTAAAAAAAAAAAAGGCAGAACAAAGTCCTTTTCTTTACTTTTCCACTTCATTCCCTCAGTGTCCATTATGCGGCAATCACAGCATGTCACAAGACTGTGAAGAATCCTTCCCTATGGCAGGAAGAAGGACACTTAGAAAACATGGAGAGATGCAAAAATGTCCCAGAACTAGCATGACTTGAATTCTAATGGCTTCAGTAAAAAGGTGTGTAGAGCACTGCAAGACATTTAAAGAGGCCACTGTATCTGTGTTGTAATGAAATGGACGTAATGGGGTAAAGCCACCTCGATACACAACTGGTTGCATCACTATTGCCTTAACTAAGGCATACAAAAAATGTCCTCAGGCTGACCATGAAAAGGGTCTGGTTCAGCCACAGCTAGAGGAAACCAAAGGCATCCTGGAGTGATGGAAACCCAGGTGACATATTGTCTAGCTTCCTGAAAAAAAAATAAAAATCCAATATCCTGATTTTAGGAATGCAAAGTACTTTTAACACCCTTGAGAATGTATAAGGCAGTGGATGCTCTACAGCTCCAAACAAACAGTCTGAAAAATGGTGCAGAGCCAGAACATTTGAGAACACACCAGAGTCTCCTGAGAGACATGCACTGAGAAGGGATAGAGACAACAATGATGCTGTCTCCATTATTAGAATCAATTACATTAATGGATATTTGAGAAGAGGGAGTAGGGAGGGGCCGACTGCTTTGTAGGCATATGAATAATAAGGTATTTGTGCGTCGTATCTGTCCTTACAGATCAAAACACTTAAGAAAATTAAATAGCTTCTAATAATCTCACTTGATTAAATTGTGTCCCTCTTTTTCTCTGCTTAGATCAAAAGTGAACTCTGGGATCTCCAACCCAGCTTTAGAGGTATCATAAATACCAGCATATACAATTATTGTGTGTCTTGTCACTTCAGTCCTTCATATTAAACTCCCTTTCAGCTGAACTTTCCCGCCTTCCCCTCGACACCCTGTCACTGAAGATCTGAGTCTAGGATTGGCATGTAGACAAGAAAGAAGTAAACAGAGTGTGGGAGAAGTTGCAGTTTGAGTCCACTCCTTATCAGATGGTAAGGTATTCAGGAACTTTTTTATTTAACAGCTCAGCTGCAGGCAAGATCTTTAAATCAGACTTTACCTCATGTTTGACTTGAAAGGCAACCATGACACAAATTTATGAGACGCCAAGTTTCATTAATTCCAGGGCTCAATACTTCTGAAAGAAAGTACTCCCAGAAAGTGAGCAGAAAATACTCCTGCTCTACTTTGACAAAATGGTTGTACAGACACTTTCTTGTTTTGTGCACACTTTCTTCCCCCAGTGATGTCTAAAAATGTTCAAAATGTATTACTGGGAACTGATTCATTCAGGAACAGTATTTATGTGGCAGTTGTGCCTGCAGAACAACAAAGCAGTGCTCCATAAAACTGAACCACTCAGATACCTTCCACAGAGAAATTCTGGTGTGGTCTGAACCTAATGTCAAAATTAGGAATGAAAGGGATCTTTACATCCTTGAACAACTGCAGTGACTTAGAAATGTTTCCTAGAGGCAAAGCCATGCCAGGCAGAAGAAAGAGTTCTCAGTGCTGATGCTCCAGATGAGGAGCATACCAGAGTACATTGGTTCCATAAGGCTTTCATGCATCCTCTATTGCTTATCCAGCAAACTATGATCAATATTGATGGGGCTTCTCACCATACCTACCAGTGTCCAAAAGCAAGCTGAAAAAGTTAATTGCCTGGTTTAGTGAGAAGTGATTCAGCGTTGCAGGAACGCCTCACCCTTCCTCACATGTAACTTCCACTTGAAGCACATTGATTTGCACTGCAGCCAGGCCATGGAATAACACCACAGAAGCTGGAAAGCACTTGGCCAGTTCTAGACATGGAAGAATAGCAAAAAATGGTCTTCACTGCCTACAAGACAGACTGAAGAAACAGGGAGGGAGATGCTCAAGATGAGATATTTTTGCCATTTCAGAACTTCTGCATCCCAGTTTTGGCTCCCAGCGGAGCTGGCTCCAGGGGCTAGATACATCACAAGCAGTTTATCCCATGGTCCTGGCCATTGTGAAAAATGTTTCCATATTCTGATCACACCACTTTTATATTACCTCTCCTCATACAGTGTAACATCGACTTTTAGGAGCTAGGTTTAGGGTTTTCCCCCAAAGAACAAGTCACAGAAACAGTGATGAACTGGAGACACTGTAGCAGCAATCTTGTGTCTCATTACATTCTTCTCACATTTATAACTAGGCTAAAACAAGAAAAAAGGTACTCCCAGCTTGTATTGAGCTTAAAACTTACTGTTTCTTCACCTAATCTGGTGAGGGGAATGAGGGTGAGCTTGTCTGCTTTATGACCCAGATCGGTCAATCTATCAAAATAAATTGCTTTTCTCAGCAAACTTTGCTTCTCCCTTTAAAGGTCACTCGCAGTGAACGGACATGCTTCTGTGTGTATGAAAATCACAGGAAACTTAAAGAGAAACCCTTCTGCCACAAGACCTCTCTATCCACTCTACCCTTTCTATCCACTACTGGCAAAGGCATTCAGGTGGCCTGGGTTACAGCAGACATAAGCCACAGGTACGTAACAGCTTCCCTCTGTAATCATGCACAGCAGATTACAGTAGGCACAGACACATGCGCAATAATTAGCCTAGACCTTGAAGGCAGGCACTCTAGGATCAACAGCATAGCTTGCTGGCAGGAAATCGGACAGTCTGAGGGGATCCTCCCCTGCAGCACTCTACTTTCGGGGAGTATTTTGTGAGAAAGGATCTGAATGCAGAGGAAAGGACAACAACTTCTGAATGTTGCTGTGTCCTGCTGCTCTATTTCCTTCAGCCTGAACACCAGGAAAAACACTCGGACACCCAATGGCTCAGGTTTATGGGTGGAGCAGACAGGGACAGCTCTGTGGCTATGCATTCGCTGTGAAAAGGTGATTGGGAAGGTAGAATTTATGTCCAAAACCAAAAATAAGAACAAGGATTTCTCACTGTTTACCATTTTCACCTATTGCATTTACTTTTATTCTGTGAGGTGCACTTTAACCTCCTGTCAGATGCAGCTGGCCCACATGCATTTTGTAAAAGAACCCACCAAATTTGAAGTTTAAAGCCAAATTTTTGACTGTCTGTGCATCTACAGAATTACAGAAGTTAATATTCATTTCAGCTATGCTCCACTGACTTTGCTAGCAATAGTCCTTCAATGATGCAAACTGCCAATTATAAGCATGTGTGTAGTTTTTTCCAGGGCCATAATGGGGACTGCATTCTAACTACAACTGATTTTCTGAAAGCTCTACCTCAGACCTTTCAAGGAGGCCTGATCATAAGTGGGAAACTACACAATGAGCAAAGCATGAGATGTCAATATTTTTAAGTCATACGATACTTGGGTGATACAAGAAGCGGTTGTTTAAAAAAAGAAACAACTAACAACTACATAATATTAAGGTACACCATGCAAAAAACCCCTGAGAGCATGACAGTGTCACCATATTCAGTCACCTCTCCAATGTGAAGGTGGGGGTATAATATTACAAAATTATGGTCCAGAGATTGCTGACACAGGATCAATATTTAGTCATGAAGATGAAAAGTGTTTACAAATGCTTCCAGTGGATAGGATTATCATCTGCTAATTAACCTCCAGACTGCTTAATGAGGCAGCAGCATGGGCACAGAGGGGTGGGAGCCGCGGTGCACCGAGGCACTTTCCAGCCTCAGGGTAGATAATGGCTTGAATTATGACCTCCCACTGCATCCGTTATGGCACCCCAGTGGTTAATAGGAGCCTTCTTTGTCCAGGGGTTGCTGCGGAGACGGTTCCTGTGCCTCAGGAAGCAGGGAGAAGAGACGTTTCCTGTTTTGAAGAAGGTTTAAGAACGATTTTCCTCCAATCAGGCAGCAGATGCCTGGGCAGGAAATGGAGAACGCAGCTGCCAGGCCCACTGCGCGTCAGTGGCCGTACTAATCAATGCAGCCAAGGTTTACCACAGCCACCAGGGCCCCAGTGATAAGTGGGTTGCAGAGTTAAGGGGAGGACTTGTGGTGGAAGGTGCCTGGAGCAGGACTGACACTGGAGTGAGACCAAAACAAATCCAAATACTGAGAGGAAATGGGCGTTTGGCTTCCTCCCTATATGTACATCTCACACAGCACATTGCACCCAGTATAAGGCCTTGATAAAAATGAGGCATGCAATTAATTGTTGTGGTTCAAAACAATGCTCAGAGGTAGCAGTAGTCATCATTGCCATAACCTTTTCTCTCATTGATGATTCACTGCTGAGGGAGACCTGCATGTATTGGGGGTGTCGAATGCATGGTCCCATCAAACGCAGGAAACCAGTCAAAATTTCTCCAGCTGGGTGGGGTTTTCTCCCCCCTTTTTCAGATGAGATTTAGCAAGAGTTTGCTGACTTCCAGAAGTGAACTTCAGCTCTGGTCCCAGTGAAGCTAGAACTGCTGTTGACTTCGTTTATGCCAAATATCAGCCTTTTTGACTCAGGGCCCAATTTTTATTTCACTGACATCAGGTTTACACTTGCATAACATTTGAGCCTCAATGGTATTGCTCTTCACTTATGCTTGCTCACTTTGAGTGATGTCGGAAGCACCCATCTGCCATCCTTCAGCTCCCAGCTCACAATTTGATTCTCTGTGATGTTACTTACTCCAGTGCTTTATGTAACAGACAGTGTCTGAGAGGGTGTGAAAGGCTGGAGAAAAACAAGACTAACTGAAGTAGGTAAATCCATAGAAGTGTATCTTCAGCTACTTCTCTATTTGTTGCCGGTAGAGCTCTACTGACATTTTGCAAATATGGGCACCAAGTGCTTTGAGTGCAGGATCGTCACATCCCATGGAGTAAAGATAAACATGTTTCTGGACACATTCTTGCCCAAGCTAAGTTACCTTAAACAAAGCTTTGCCTGGGTAAGACATGGGCCAAAACTGAGCAAGGACTTGAGAATTAGGCATCTGGGCAGCTGAGAAGGAAAGAAAATCTCCATGGCAGTGAGGAATGAGTGGACTCAACTGTGACATTGTATAAGCTCTCAGATTTTGTACCATTGCCTAGAAATATTCTGTTTTTACAGAAAGAGTAAGCAATATGAATCTCAGAAACTTGATGCATCAGAAGAACTTTGATGGTATCATGAACCTTAATAGAAGCACATAAACCTCCTTCCTGAGAGGACTGGTGCTCTCACTAGGGGCCCTTTACTGAAAATAGCAAGTGAAACAATCAGATGTTCATTTGATTAAGTAAGAGTTAAATCCATATTTAGAATATTTCACAGCTGTATTTCTTTGAAAGGAATACAAACACAGACTGGTCTCCCAGGACCTGACTCCACTATCCTTCTAGCCTTTCTCTCCTAAAGTATTCTGGGGTCTGTACACATCAATCATCCTTCAAAATCTAGTATCGCCTGCACTTTGTGACGAACTCCCATAAATAAATAACATACAGCATGTTTTCAGTGTTAGTCATGAATAACGGGTAATTGTAATCCCTTTTCTCTTATTGCAAAAAACAGGTACTGCAAAAAAGATAGGCTACAAATGCTGGTATGCTGGTACAGGAGAGAATAATCATCATGTTATAGTTATAACTCTCCTGTTGCTCTTCTTTTCTCCACTCCCTTTGTGTTTGTCTTTACTTGTCTTCTCTTGCCTGTGATTAGGATGTAAACTCTTCAGGGCCAAGGCTGTGACATATGTTTGACAGGTCCTTTGCTATCAGTTTTCATGTAGAGTACAAATGTAGAGTGAAGGCAGGGAGCAAACTTTTGAGCAAAGAGGAAACAGAAGCCAAGAAAGTGAGGAAGAGATGACATACCAGTCACTAAAGGACATACAAAGTTCCACAGACACAGGAATTTGTCATCAGGCAGCAACGACATCAGTCTACAACTGCCCCCAGTGTTATTCCATTATAAGAAAGATAAATACCTAAAAAGTGTTTAGCTATCATTATTTACCATAGGTGGCTGTTATTATACTCAGCTTATCACAGCTGCCTACATTTTACATCTAATATCATCTGCCATCCCAAGGAATGCATGTGGTTATTGCCATGTGTTCACTTTTTTCCATCCTGCTTTAGTAAATGATTTCACTTTTTGTGACGTGCAGCACCATCTTACCCATGAATAATTGAAATGGTTATAGACAATGTTAAAGCAGACCTGATCAGTATTAATCCATGCCAACATAACAAACTGTCTGCCATATATTAAGCCTTTCAGGTGTCCTGGGCACCCTTACAGAGATAAACACAATGGATTAGCTGCCCTGTGTATTCTGTCCTATGGATCTACACCCTTGGGCTTTGCCAGACCACCAGCAGGGATGACTGCAGTTGAACTACCTCTCCTTGTCCCGTGGTTTCCCGAGTGGCATACTACCAGCTAGAATGCACCAGGAAATATCAAAATACCATGAAAATAGGTGATTTCTCAGGCAACTAAGACCATATGCATGTAAAGATTTATAAGGTGATGTTCGTTTCTGAAATTGTATGTACCAGGAAGCAAGGTAAGTGAAACCCCAAAATCTGAAACCCAAACCTATAAACCCTAATGAAGAAGAGAGAGCAGGGTGAAAGGTCACGAAAAATGCCCTGAAAGACTGCTTATAATGAAGCAGACCTCATCTTGAAAAACACCTCTATGTAATAACATTAAAAGGCTTTAAAATAACTATTAGGATGCATAGGTAGTGTAGCATGCAGACAGTCTCTAGCACTTCATTAAAATGGCAGAGTGCTACAATTTATGTTACAATGACAAAAAATAAGACTCCAACATGCCAGATAGCTCTGATCTAATTAATAGGGCACATAAGTATATGGCATAGCTCTACTTGAAACAGATTATGCACTTGCTTAGATTTAAGCATGTACTTAAAACATCTGCTGGATGGGGACCTATAAGCCTAGATGTCCACCTGAGTTTTAAAATTCATCAAACTTATTAAATGGTTAGTTGGGTTATGTTTTGAAGAAAATCCTTTGTTAAAAGTCATCTTATCATTAAAAATTAACTGGAATTAATTTTTTTTAAAAAAATATATGCTTCATTTATTTCAGTAATTGAGTAATGAAAACAGATGCGTCAATTTCACTTCTAGTCAATTAAATCATGGATTCTCCCTGGGGAAGATGATTCCTCTGTGCTGAACTCAGCTTGCTTCAAGGAGTGTTTTATGTGGTGTGGCCTCCATCCTTCAGTACTCTCCATTGCAGTATATGCTTGCAAAAGTGGAGATTCCTCTTTTGGCTGCAAAAGTTTGCTTTGACCCTTCAGCATCTCCTGAACATGTTCATGTGCATTCACATTTCCATCCTTCCATTTGTAATACAGGTCATTCCCCATTATTTTTGAAGAGGGTCAGAAGATAAACTGGCAAATTTCTTTATGGTACTTACTTGCATTTAGCTATAAAGCTCTAAAGCTTTTCATAATTTCAGTACAGGAAATTATACCCTGGATTGTCTTTTAGACTGACGATAAAGAGAATATAAGCCTTTTGCTTACTTCCAATTTTTTTAAGATCGTGATCACTGCACAGATGTTTGTTTCTTTTTTCCTATTGCACCCAAATTGTAGCTTAATTGCCCATCCCGCAGAGTCCTTGGGGTCCAAAATGAGTCTGAACTGCTCAAGAATACATTCCTTGGTGAACAGCACAGTATCTCATAGCAGTGCATGTGTTGCATTTTTAACCAACACAGACCAGTTCAAAGTTCAAACCAATCAGATCTGATGAATGAGAGGAGTCAGTGGCTCCTGGAGGTACCCTGGCACCCTGCCCTTTGTGGCAGGAAGCACATTTGAGAACAGGCAGACAGGAACTTGTGAGAAGTACTCACCCTTTCCAAAGCTGGGTCACAAATCTAATCATGAGTAATGAATGCCTGCCCCTCAGCCAGACTAAGCTACTGGCATAATGCTAGGAGCAGGAGTTGTTCCCTTGTCGTTAAGTATAATGTTCTGTTGGAGTGTTTATCTCCTTTCACAGAAAACGGGAGAGAGAAAAGAGTCATTCTTTGCTCCATGAAATTTTTCACAGATTGGTTGTTTGGATCAAAACCTATGAAGTGTCATGGTTCTGTGCCCTACAGCAGACCAAAAAGTATTTTGAGTGAAGTGCACATTACAAGACCACCTGGTCAATTTGCAAAATCTCTTTTACAAAGGCTTTCTTTTCCTAGTAATATACTTAACCAACGTTTTCCCATTATGTATCTAGGTATGAGAAAACTTTGCTACCTAGACTATGTTTTCCAGGTTATTAGGAAAATCCCCCAAATTCTGCAGCCCACATTCTTATTTCTTCTATGAAAACATGTTTCTTTCCTTCCTGCTGCCCCCTCCCCTAATACTCCTCTAGTATTTTGCAGCTGTTTAAGCAGTTATTCTCCTGGAAAACATATTTAAGGAATTTTTTCCAAGTCACCTGTGCTTTGCTTGATTTTTTTTACTTCTGCTTTCTTTTTCATTGTGTCACATTTTCCCCACACTTTGCAAGACCCTAAATCTGTATTCCTGAAGCTGCTTCAGATGATGCTTTCTATAGAAATAAGTTATTTGTGTTGATTGACATAGACATCAAAGCTGCAGGTGGCAAGAATAAATCAGGGACCAGTGCATGAAGATGGGAGAAGGCCAGATGACTGCTGGTCATAGGTGGGCACGTTATGCTATGAGGGAAGATACAGACCTTTCCATCACCTCATTGATGTCAGTCAGAATAGTAATAAAAGAGCTGCTACTGTAAATTTATGCATCTCCAAAACCATCCAGGATTGCAAATGCTTGCTTAGAGGTGTAGTGATACAACCAGGGTCCCGTAGAGAACCAGAACCCAGCACTCCTGGGTGCCAGCCTCAGTGGGAGAGACTGAAGCCCACAGAAAGAAGGGTTTCATTCCCATTTCCCTCACTGCTTGCTTTCCCTCTTCAGAAGTCTGTGCACTAATGTGCAAGGCATCCCATCAGTCACAGTGAGACAGCATTGAAAAGTCAGGAAAAAGAGCTTTGACTATACTACAGAGCATCTGCCAGCAGGATGACATTAGTTATGAGGTACTATGCAAAAGCAGAACTAACAGCATCGAAAATGAAGTTGCTCCGGATGCTAGCTCTAGCAATTGTCCTTATTTCTGTGGGATTCAAAATGTCAAAGCAGGACCTGACAGCTTCACACACACCCCAGCCTGGACACTGAGCAGGTACAATGTGCTGCTTCTTCCCCTCCTCAGCCTGGTGGCATGCAGTGCTCTGGGATGTTTGCGAGCAACCGTCCTGCCCTGGGGAGGAATGGCCCCTCCCTGACTAGGGAATCGACCCTCGAGGTCAACTAAGCCCCCCTGGGGTTACTTTGCCAGGGGAGGGAAATGCGCAAAGTTGCACTTTCTTGCGTGAGCTCCACTGGAAAAGGTAGCACGGCTATATTATGCCTCCTTTGAGAGGAAGGGGGCGATCCAGCCTTGTCTGGGGGTTGGTGCTGCTGCCAGCCCGAAAACAAGAAGAGCCCAGCCACAGGATGCCTGCGTTACCTTCACTGAGCCAGAAACTGGTTTACGGGAGAGGGGAAAAAGACAGCCGTCTGGAGCTGTCTCAAACCGCTCTGAGCAAGCGTGGTTTGTATGCGAGGGGCCGTCCGTGGCTTCCCTGCACTCAGACACCGCTTCCAGCAGCAGGTGCTGTCGGCTCCGCAGGGATGCTCCGGGCGAGGGAAAAACGCCCGGGGCGGGGCGGGGCTGGGGCGAGGGGGATCTTCTTCCTCCTTCCCCGTGGGGGTTCCTAGACTGGGGCGGTCGTCCCCCACTGGGGAATGGAGCGGGGCTGGGAGAATGGAGGGGGCAGGGGATGGGTAGTTGAATGGATTGGGGAGGATGGCTGGAGGGGGGAAAAGGATGGAGAGGAGGGAAGCGTGAACGGGAGGAAAAGGATGAAGGGTAAAAGGGTAGCAGGGGGGATGAGGGGGGAAAGGATAGAGGGAGGGGAGGGAAGGAGGGAGGGGGGACGGAGGCGA
>JAVJGI010000050.1:23902924-23943131 GCA_035590275.1 Ibycter americanus | reverse complement strand
GGCGGGGGGTTCCGGGGACAGCCAGGCTGGCGGCTCGGGGGGGGCTGCGCCGCTGAGCGACGCGGCTCTGCGCCCGCTCTTGCCTCCGACACCTTCACGAAGCCCCTGGGGTATTTGCTGTGACTTTCTTTCCGAAAGTCTGGTTTTGAGGAGGTAATGTTTTTTGCAGAATTTTCTCTCCAAGGCAAACGCAGACCCTTCCTTCTTCCTTCTGTGAACTTCCCAGAATTTTTCCTTGATAGAAACTGGGAAGGTGAAAGAGACAGGATGAGAAGGGAGCAGATTTGAAAGACAGGATGTTCAACAGTTAAACATTAAAAGAAGTCACTGGAAAATTGGGGCAAACTTTAAATTCTCCACCAACACTTTCTGATATTCAGGGGTGAGGCATGTGTGTAAAAAACGTAACTCCAGGAAGCAATTATTACTAACGCAGGAGTCATTTAGAAAAATCTAGTGCTGCATCTAGAATTAGAGAGGAAGGGGAACGGTCTTTTTGTGTTAGCCCTAAAATTTTCCACTGTGTTTAGTTGTTCCAGAAGGTGAATGTTACTGGGCACCTCACTTGCACGGTTACATCCCAAAGCCCAGAGATTTCACTGCTAGATACGTTGCCCTACAACTGTCATGTATTGGGAGACTCTGAATCATTGTTTGCCAACGCGCTGGAACATAGGATTGGAAAGGATCATTTAGGTCAAAGCCAGCTCTCTGCTGTTGTATCAGCATGTCATACCACTCCTCTGAGTTTAAAGCAAAAGGTTCTCTTTCCCCGTGGAGCGGAGAACGAGGCACTCTCCTACCCAAAAAGTGGTGACATTTCCATTCTGTTTTCTGATTCTGTCTGGACTGGACTCTGTCCCTCCCAGGAGACAAACTCATTTGAAAGCTAAGCGAGCCAGCCAAAAATTGCTTTAGCTATGATGCTCCAAGCTCTCTTTCTTCATCTCTCCATTATTTAGAACAGACTGGCTCAATCTGATCCCGTTGTCCATGGATGTGCCGTGTAAGGAATATCAGACATATCCATTCGTAAAGACTTGAATTTTACTAGCAGTTTTTATTTTTCAGAAATGTAGGACTGAATGGGACTACCTTCATTACCAAAAGCAGTACCTGCTGTTACAGAAAACAAAGTCAATATTACTCTTTTTATTAATTTACCAAATTATATCTTCAGCCAGAACTTTTTAGGTAGCTCCCCTGATAGTCCTCTCACAAAACTGAGAACCTCTTTCCACTGCTAGTTGTTCTAGTTTCCAGACCAGATCCATCGCCATTTATTCTTGTGATTACATTGTCCTTTTGCTTAAAAATAGTTCCTTTCCTCCTCTGGTGTTTACCTCCTGGTTGTATTTATAGAGTGCTCATATCCCTTCTCAGCCTTTTTGTTTTGTACATTCACACAATGCAAGGAATGTCTCTCCCATCAGTGCAAAGCAGAACTTCCTACTGAATCTGGAGGAGAGGGGTATTTATTAACTGGGACAATTCAGGGACCAGCATTAGTGATCTTTGTATACAGTAAGTAATACATAGCCCCAGTAAGCAGAGTCATATCTGCAGGCATATATGGTAGCCTTGATCCCACAGAAGTTAAAATAACAGCAGACAGAAAACAGGAAGGGAGATATGGATTATCCTCAGAGATGCGGAACTGGTATGAAAAGAAAGATGAAGCAATCCACCCAAGGTCACAGGAAATCTGTGGTAAGAGACAAGAGACAGACCCCCATCCCTCAGCCTCATACATAGGACCTTCCAGCCTCTAAGCACCGACTTGTTTGCCAGGTGCTGAGACGATGCTGCCCATACGAAGAACGTACAGATGTTAGTCTCCACATTGTTCAGAGGTGTAAGGAGACTGTATATTCTTTCAGCTGCTACTGAAAATGGTATAGGAAAAGCTGCCATATGTACCTGTCGGGGAATTTTAACCAATATCTTCTTTGGCTCCTAGGTAGCGATGTATGAAACAACAGGTGAATATAAGCTGTCTGCTGTAGTGTGAACTTCCTGTTGTGAAATCATAGCCAAATTGCAAACACCACAAACACTTACAGTTACATTAAAAAGAAATAAAAGCCAGTAGTTTAGAATCAAGATTATTCAGTTGTCGTGTACCTGTGGTTTTTCATAACCGGGTCCCCCAGCCCTACCAAAACTTGTATGTACAGTCTGCTAGAGACAGTGAAAATGCCAGAGAATTTTCAGGATCAAGATGTTTTGGGGTCGAAATTCATCCTTTTCTGATTATATTGTCTGTCGATTTTTTCCCTTCCTCAGCAGTGTTTCTCTGTGGGGTGTTATGCTGTTGTATTATATTTACAGATGGCTGTAATAAAGTTACATAGTAAGAGGAATTTGTAAGCTATTGATCTGGTATCCCAGAGTCATAATGCATTGATCTAATCATAGAGGATGGATTCCAGTAACTGTACAGAACAGCATTTTATTTCTGCAGAGAGGGATGTGCTCTGACAGCCCAGCTGTTAATAGTTCAATTAAGATTTGTAAGAAGACAAAAATCCCATGGGATAGTTACTACTGACGATAGGTCTGTCTTCACACTAGTGGAGCCTTCTTGCTATATACAGAGTACTTTTGATCACACATTTGAAGAACGTACACTGATAAGAGAGGATAGATGTTTTTCAAAATATAAGACTTATGCAGAAGCTGAAATACCATTTTCGTAAATGGCTGAGGCATTTAGGGGCCAATGATCTGCTGACTTTGAACAGGACCTCAGATCTCAAGTGCCTGAAGTCCCAGTTTTCAGAGGACATTTAAGTACCTAATTCCTGTTCAAGTCAAAGTGGGAGCTGATACCTAAATCTGGACTGAGGTCCCATTTGAAAGGAAGACTTGCACTCCTATGTCATTAGAAAATCGGAGTCTAAATACCTTTTCCATTTCAAGTGACTCCCATGCATCTGCTTTCATTTCTTATGTAACTTTCATAATTTCAAATTCTTCTCTGATCATGTGAAATAAGTGATGCATTTACATGCTGTAAAACAGAGAACTACTTTTGCAGCATATATTGCAAAATTAACGATATCTCGGTTATTTATAGTACATTCTGGGATCCTACCAGTAACAGCACTGGTATTTTATGAGTTGAACCCCTCAAAGGGTTTATACTTTCCTTGTAATTCATGCTACCTCATCTATTTAATCTCTAACATACTGAAGCAGGTTACACAGCTTATGCTGGGTACTTAATTCAGAATGACATTAAAATGGCTTATCTGTACAGGCAGCTTTAACACACCCTCACTGTCTGACTTGGACAGCTGGCAGAATTGTAATTACAGGTTGGAACCGACAGCTTCTTGTACTGGAAACGTAATACATGAGTTTTAGGAGAGACTGTGCTTGGCTTGCCTTACATTCCTAGTAGCATTACAATAGTGGTTGGTGCCCATGTTTTGACCAGGTCCAAAGCCAGCTCTTCCTCTGAAAAGAAGAGCTATCCATTTCAATTACAGTGAAGCTCCATGTGTTATTCTGATAGGAAGCTCTGTCTACCATTCTCTCAGTAAGGAGTAAGCACCATGGTCAGAATACAAACCCACCTTTAGACAAGCTGAGATAGACACAGGTATAGAATTTCCTCTCTGTCCTGCTTTGTAAGAACTTGGTGGTGGTTTGGTAGCTGAGGTATGGAAACTTCTACCTATGACTGTACAGTGCAGTCACACTGTTTCTGTGAGTTTCTGGGTTTGTGCAGCATTTGGCACATGTGGCTTTCGTCAATGGTATGAGCTCTTAGCACTGTCATGCTTTGATGTGAGGGGAAGCATGAACATGTTGGCTGCTGGTATAGGGTAGGTTCTTTGCTGTTTCATCTTGTTGCCTGGTTCATAAAATAGCAATGCTACCGTGAAATAACTTCTATCCTTCCTGGTCCAAAGAATTTTTATGTCTATAATAGTGTTTTGGCAAGTGACATGTAAATTAATTCCTCTATTTGCTGCTATTCTTACAGTTGCTTATTCTTATTCCCTCAGTGGTGGGACTTTGCTTTCTTCCAAGGGGGAGTTTGATCCCAGTCTTTGGAAGAAGTTACAGATTTGCTTGATAAAGGCTACTGTATAGATGCAAAGATATACATTGATGCCTATGTAGTATTTTAGTAACACATTCGGATTTAAGAGAAAAGCATTTATATAACAGAAATAAAGTCTGCTAATTGGCAGTAGTGAATTTCTGTAGTAGTTCTCTCTGTAACATTATCAAATGGTGGTATACATAATCCTGGGACCAAGATTATGTTGATACTGTCCAACATTTTCCTTGGTAGGAAAGCAAATAGAAAAGTATCAGATGACAAAGTTCACTTTATGATGTGAAGATTGGTGAAAAGGTAATTAATGAAGTAGGCAGGGCAGTTATATAAACAGATCTGGATCATTAAGTTGGATCCATTCTAACAAATTACACTTAATGCATATTATAAAGCTATCTTAGAGGCAATGAACAGGTAACAAAGCCTTGGGAACAGTTTAGAGGTCATAATGGACAAGCAAGTCAACCTGATACAGTAACAAGCTAAAATGGAGAATAGTGAGAACTGGATCTAAGTACTGAACTCTGTAGACAGCATCATCAGTACCCACTGTGAAATTCATCCCGTAGGTCTGCCCCATGTATTTTATAGGGGCTATTGGAAAACTGGAAAAGGTTCAGAAAAAATCCAGAAGAAAAGACTGAAAAGATTTAACTGCAAAGATCTAATAAGTTCATTTGTTTAGCTTACCAAAAAGAAGAATGTGCCAAGACATAGCTGTAGGGAAGTATAGTCTTCCCTAAAGAAATACTGAATAATGAAAGAGTCTTTAACCCAGTGGAAGAAACAATAACAGATGTTGGAGATAGAAGCCAGGCAGCACTAACTGGAAATAAGGGCTTTATTTTAAAAACTAGCAATTCATTACAGGAATCAGATAAGGATGATACTAAGGTATATAGTCCACCTTTTGCTGACTTCAGACCAAAACCGCGTAGACGGCAAGTTTTAACTTTATTCTGATATAGCTCAGTGAAATTATACAGCTCCTGATCAGAGCTGAGTAAGACTTTCTGATGCCCTTGTCTGACTATTCTCCTTCTACCTCCTGTTTCTCAGGCACTTTCCATCTGTGGATTTCAATCCCTTCCTCCTGGGCAGAAGCAGTGACAAACAGGACTTGTGTGCATTGGTTCCCACTGGGATTATAGGTTTGGTGCAGTCTCATCCCACTGTTGCAATGTGGTCCTTCCACCTGCATTGTCACTTCCGTCCATAAGCTCTGCAGATCCCTGAGCTATGCAGTGCATTTCTGTCCTCTGTCCTCAGTGTCTCTCCTATTTTAACATATGTCTGAGTTGAATTAATGCCAAAGGCCTGAAGAAAACACAGGTCCACAGAAGTTTGTTGGTTAGAAAAAGCTACTTTCAGCAATTTAATAGATGCCTGAACTGGATTGTGGCACCAGCCAAGGCTGGAACTAGTATCTGCAGTGTAGAGCTAAGTCATTTCTTGGGCAACCATCAAAGACCATGGGCCTGGGACATGTCTACAAATATTCCTGCAA
Organism: Ibycter americanus; assembly: GCA_035590275.1. NCBI lineage: Eukaryota > Metazoa > Chordata > Aves > Falconiformes > Falconidae > Ibycter > Ibycter americanus. The sequence continues at coordinate 23,937,549 of JAVJGI010000050.1, read as the reverse complement.
ATGTGAAATCTCAGTGTTTAATTAGGTCTTCACCCAAAAAACAGCTGCTTGATGGGGGCGTGTTGGTGTTGGTACGTATGGTCCCTTAAAAGCCTTAATTGAATTCTACGCTAATTCCTAAATCTGGAGAACATTTGAAAGTGGGTAGTTGCAGCGTTTTAGGCAGTACCCCACTACAAAATGTTTATTGTTTCTAATAAACGCTTTGAACAGTGAAGGTTGTATGGGTTGATTGTCATTCCAGGAGAGCTGCTAGGCTACTTCTCACTGCTTAGAAACCTGGGGGGGGTGGGGAGAGTAATGTAATTTCATATGGGCCACAGCAGGAATGGAACCGTGCTGAAATGCAGGTTTGCCTGAAGGAAGGTGGGTAAGCAGAGGAAAAGGTCCTTGTCAGTACAAGGAAGCAACGAACAATAAGGGGAGGAGCAGGCTAAAGAAATTCCTATTCCCTAAGAGTTTCCTTTTAAGCACAAGGTGGGTGTGTCTCCCTCCAACATAAACCACATCCTAAAATAAACATGCACAATTATTTGTGAACATACACATTCCTTATGGTGCAGTGTTGTTTTGTGTCCATTTGGAAGTTACAGCCAGAACCTTTCAAGTGGCTCAGACAGCAAAGGAAGCAGAAATTGAAGCAGAATGAAATTGAGTTGATAAAAGGCAAAGAGCAGTGCTTTCTTTTCAGTAATTGTTTGGGTTATTTTTTAAACAAACACTTGTAATCCTCCCACTGCCTCCCCCTTCCCCCGAAAAAAAAGAAAAAAAAAGAAAGGAAAATTGGTTAAAGAGCCTTGTGAAAGAAAGGCAAGATCAACGCACAGAACAGTTAGGAAAAAACTGTGGAAGGAATCAGTAGTGACCAGTAGCTGGCACAAGTGGGTCAGAGTAGGACATCACAATGCCTATTATTACCATGCTACAAACAGGGTCCATTACCATAAGTGCTCTTCTACTAGCAATGTTACTGAAGGTAGCAGAAGGAAAAACTCAGGATTACTTGGTTCCTTTTGCTGTATAAAATTATCACTGGAGGGAAAGTGAGTAACTGTGTTTAAGCTGTTTATTTTTTTTTAAGTGTGTCTGCATGGTTGTTTTACATACAGGAAATGAGCTCATTACATTATTTTATTTCAAATTTGTTCCTAAGACAAAGCCTGGGAGATCCTAGCATTCTCTGCAGTCCAGTCTTTTTCTTATTACTCCGTGTTTCAGTACAGACACTCCATCTGACAAGAGGATAGGAATGCAGAGACTGTGCTCAAGCCTTGTCACATCCCAGGAATGGAGTAGGTATATTTGTGTCCTACTCTTGGATGGACAATCCTAGGAAAAGCCAGATACTGTAGGAAGTGGTGTAATACCTCCAAAGTGATTTTTCTTCCTTGAGGTTAGTCCTAAAAATGCCTCATTATGGTGCTAAGGGGTACATTGCTGATTCTGGTGGGAAAGGTGTAAGGACTCAGTTCTAGCTAATCAAAATTTCATGCATTTTACTACCAGAAAGTTAGTTTAGGATGTCCAGTCATTGCAATAACTGATTTAAAAATCCAAAAGGTAGATCTGGCTGGGGAGCCAGGCTTACAAGACACTTGGCCCACTTCTATTCCCTCCCTGTGTTTTAACTAGCAACGGTTTTTAGCACTCTGCAGCCTTCAGTTGCTGCAGACTAGCTGCTGGCTGCAACAGAAGCAATGGTACTTCAGCAGTGGTGGAGTGTTTGGCATGTAACATTTCTGAAATAATCTGGAGGGAAAGATTAGCTACCCCATTCTGTGATTTCAATAATATGACAGATGCTGTGCAGCTCAAAGCAGCAGTGGATACTGTGAAACAAGAGTACACACTACAGTACTGGAGACTGGCAAATATGCAGTTCTCTCTCCCTCCTTTTCCACAAGTTGTTTTAAGCCTCCCACATATGAAGCTGGATCAGATAAATCCCCAGATACATAATAATTCTTAATCAGTATATGCGATAAGGTGCCTTATTAGAACAGACTTTTCACTTCTGGGCTGAGCTGAGATCACTGACTCAGTTTTTAGCTTAGATGAAATCTTTCTGGTGTCTCATAATTCTAGAAACACTGTGGTCTGGTTTATCAGAACGCCAAATTGTCAGCATCTTTCTGAGTATTGGAAGAAGTTTCAGCAAGGTTAAGAAGATCTGAAGAAACAGCCTCTTGTATCTCCCAGAGTCTAATGAAACAAATATGCCAGTATTAGTTCAATAAAAATTACTGCAGTTGAACTAAGATAAAAATAAGTATCGTGACACCAAATATCATAACAATCAGAGAATCATTTTTAAGCAGTTTGTATTCAGTATTACTCTATTCTTAGTATGACGCACAGCTGAATTTTAATTGTTTTCAGTTCCAGATGTCAAAAGTCTGCATTCCAAAATACTCAAAATGTAACAGCACAGTAGCTACACTTTCTGAAACATGATTTAGGATAGGATTTCGCACAGGAACCATGTCCCAAATGGTATCTCTTGAGATGCTGTTTCCCTTATTTCCTGTGTGGAGGGCATGAGGATTTTGCACAAGGAATTGTTCCTGGCTCTCGTGATGAAACAGTTTGTCCTGTGCTTTTCCTTACAATGCGGAGCTCCCCTTTTTCCACTAAAATGTGTTAATTAAAATTATAAAAAGATATTTCTGATTGATTAACTATGTAATTACCTATTGATGGCTAGGAGACATTATAAGAGCAAAACCCCTTCTCTTTACTTGTTACCATCTGTAACCGTTTGGTGCACTGGCTTCTTTACATATTTCATCTCATCTAAAATCTCATGAGGGAGCATCCCTATTGTTGCCTATTTTTGCAGCCTTTCAGCATTTCATTTAGTTAGTTAAGGAATATAAATTTCAGGACCAAGACAGCAGGAAATGGCTGTGGCATGTAAACTGCACTGTGAGTAAAATGGCCATACATGACTTAATTCATCTAGTTTCAATCTAGTTTATTCTCAGTCTATTTGAATTCCCCTACACGTGTCAGCACTTCCACTAGAAATTGTTAAGAGACCCTGGCTGGCCTTATTTTGCAAGATAATTCACTTTTTTTATGGTACATTTTGACGTTCAGAGAAGATTGTACCTGCAAGGGGTCCTGGCATTTATAGGAGGATGGAGGATCTTTTGACTAAAGAAAGGACTGAAGAAGCCGTATACTGAAAACTGAACTTAAGTTTACACCAGTAACTCTTTTCATGTTTTGGGCTGAGGTATTTCATTCAGTGCATTATAGCTCAGCTGCATAATCAATGGAAAGTATTAGCCGAGCTTTCAGCAAACCATCTTATCCCTCATGATTATGTTGTTTGACAAATAAGATGTAACTCCATATTTTGTTACCATGGTAATGGCAGACGGGAAGACTGTGTGTCTGGGCACCAAGCGCTCACTCGAATTTGGCTGAAGAACTGCTCCTTCATTTCTCTTTTTAGAGCTGAGCCTTTTATTGGCTGGACTCCTTCTGCATTAGAAGTCACTGGTATAAGATAAAGTATGCTGTAGGATATATTCTGATGGCTTTTTAAAGAAACTAAGGTGACTAACATGGCTTTTCTCTCTTTTCTCCAGAAATCACAAAGCCACCACTAGCACCGAAACCAAAGATTATCGGTCATCTTTCTCCAGTAGCTGTCTCCAAATTTTCTCCTTCTCTGCCAAGGGCTGATACTCTTCATAACTCGAACTCTATGTACAGGGGTCCCAAACCACCTATTGCTCCCAAGCCAAAATTCTCAGCTGACAGTGAGGGCAAATCCAGTGTGTATACCAACAATAACTTAAATAAATGCTCAAATGGGAAACTGGTGTGTCTTGATGGAGAGCTGTATGAAGGAAACCAGTGCAATGCTGATTGCCCAGAATCTGAGGCAGATAATGAATACATTGTAGTTCCTGAAGCTCAGTTGACCAGCAAAGACTGTAATGACTTGGAACATGAGCATGATCAGAACCTAGATTCCTCTGAGGAAAATGAAGTCTTGGAAACTCCAGAAGAGGTAGAGAAGGAAGGGGATAATATTGCTAATGAGGAGGATACTAGCAATCGAGAAGTTACCGAAGAGGAGCACCGTAACTCTTCAGATATTGCTGAACCGATGGAACCAGACTCTGAAGAGTCAACCAGAGACTGTGACCAGTCTGAAGCACTTTGTGAGGAGTCCTCAGATGCCCCTGATGGCGATAATGATGCTTTCAAGAATGTAGATGAAGATGAGGATGTTGTAGGTGATTGTAGTGAAACAAAAAACAAGGAGGAAACTCCTAACAGCCTGGAACTCTTTACGGACAATAGTGATTGTAAGACTGACAGTGATAACATTTTGAGTAGAGATGAGGAACTAACAGGTGATATCTGTAAAGATACCATGGTAATGCCACTACCCGCAGATGAATCGATCCCAGGTTGTGAGAAGGCAGGGCAGGAGGAACTGCCCAAGATTTTAGAAAAGGAAGATGAGTGTCTAGCACATGATGGTGACCACGGTGTGCATGCAGAGCTTGATTTGAACATGGAAGGGGAGTTAGAAAATGATGACTGTGCAAGCCCTGACATGCTGCCTGATGAGGCCAGTGAAGAAACAGCTCCTGGCTTAGAACCATGTGAAAATGAACCCAATGCTGAAAATGGTTTAGGAGCCATCCATCAAGCAGCAGCTGAAGAGGAGGAAGCAGACCCAGATGAGCACAATAATACAAACACAGGAAATGCCAGTGATGCCTGCCAGATCACTGAGAGGAGAGGTGAGGAGAAGACACCAGAGGTAGCCTGTGAAGCAAGCAAAGACTCTGGGAAAGAGGAGGAAGAAACTACGAATGCAGAGAATACGGGTGCTGGCTGTCAGATTGCTCCTTGTGAGAATGAATGTGGTGAGGGAGTACCCGTGGAACATTCAGATGATAATCTTCAAACAGAAGGGACCGCTCTGGATGAAGATGGTGTGATCTCCAATAGTCTGCCTAGTAGTCCAGGGATGGACCCAGAGCTGGAAGATACGACTGCTGAAGAGCATAGTGAAAATATTGTGGAAACCTCTAAGTCAGATGAGCTGCAACTTGAAGACAACGAGGTGAAAGCAAACAGCCTCAGCAAACATGTCCTAAGTCCACCTCAACAGGTCCCACTTGAGGACGAGTTAGAAGTCTGTAAGCATGGCAAAATGAATGCAGAATGTGGGACCAAACATGTCTTGCATGAAAACCTAGCAGTCCCTGAAGTGGTCATTGTGCCTGAAGAATCAGAGGAAAGAGAAACTAGCAATGATTCCCTAGATGACCCTTATGTGCTTCCTGCAGAAAATGAAATTGCTCATGATGGGCAGACTGATTTAGGATCTGATCACAGTAAAAGGGATGGATTGGGCATGGGTGGTGAAAACAACTTGCTGCCCATTGATTGTAAAAGCATTGTCACTAGAACACGGTCGCTGTCTGGGAAAATGCCAGGCTATGTCCCAGAAACTGTTCCAGAAGAAACTGGACCTGAAACTGATTTACCATCTTCCTGCAATGGCTCTGGGACAGAAGTTTTAAGCAATAATTTATTTTCAGTGGAAGGAAAACCAATGGAAGCCAACAGAGCATTACCAACCAAGTCAAGACGTTTCATTTTATATCCTCGATCTTATTCTGTTGAAGGGAGAGAGATACCTGTCTCTGTTTACAGAGAAAGTGATGGCTGCGTACTGGATGATGGTAGAATAAAAAGGACAGAAGACAACTTGTCTTTGCCTTGTGTCAATGGTTCCTCAGATAGTTTGTCCCAGAGAAATCATCTTTCATCATGTGGCTTATCTACTCCATCCTCAGTTGTTGATATACCACCTCCTTTTGAACTTGCCTACATCACCAAAAAGCCTATTACTAAAAGTTCCCCTTCACTTTTGATAGAGAATGACTCACCTGATAAGTATTCCAAGAAAAAGAAATCTTCCTTTAAGAGGTTCCTCACTCTAAAATTCAAGAAGAAAACTGAAAGTAAAGTCCATGTAGATGTTAATGTTTCCTCTTCAAGGTCCTCATCAGAGTCCAGCTATCACGGGCCTCCAAGGCTGATGGACCTGGACAGGAGGAGCCTAAGTAGTTCACCTCAACTAAAATCACATGTGGGGAAGCTCCGTGCATCTGAGTCTCCCTCAGCGGTTCTTTTCTATAAGGATGGTAAAAGAAAAGGAACACCCAAGTCCTTCAGCAAGAGTGTGTCAAGGGTGGAGTCCTTCGAGGACCGGTCCAGACCTCCTTTCATGCCACTCCCATTAACAAAACCTAGGTCCATTTCTTTTCCCAATGCTGACACATCTGACTATGAGAACATTCCTGCTATGAGCTCAGACTATGAAAACATACAGATTCCTTCTCGAAGATCCACCAGAGCAGGAACTTTTACTGAGTTTTTTGAAGATCCCTGCAGGGCATTATCTGCTGCTAATGAGAATGACGGCTATGTGGATATGAGCAGCTTCACTGGCTTTGAGAACAAGCAGCAAACCACAGACCAGGAAACAGAAAGGTACTGTAATAAATTATTATGTAAGACCTGCTAGCCTTGGCCAAACAGGCAAGGCCTCCCTTGCTAGGTATCATAGGCAGATCCTCCATGTTGCTTGGCTTAAACCCCTTCTCAGGAAATGCTTACAAGAAAGATTGGAAGAATACAAGATAAGCCTTTATCAGTGAAAAGAAAAAGACACCAGATTAACTCTTTACCTTGTAAATGTATACTAGCAAGTCCAGTGGATCTGGACCCTAAGGTTTACAGATACAAACCAAAGAACGCTTGAAAACATGTGGTTTATCCAACGGATCTAATTTTTTGTGGCTTGTGGGGTGGGGGTGGGGGGAAAACCTTGCTTTGTTCTTCAGTAAGAAGGATTTGTGTCTTGACTGAATGAAAAGAGAGGCTATTTGCTGGAAGGGGTACTGCTTCATTTTTTCATTCCTGTCAATTTCTCAAAGCAACACGATATATGTAATTTATCTTTCAAAGTACATCAGTTAAGTATAGACCAGAAAATCCCAAATCATGAACTAATCAGACTAGACAATTTTAGAAGTTGCTTTAAAACCTATCATTATGCCCCTTTGACAGAGCTGCTGTTTTATAAATTAATAGCTCTGTCTGAAATCACATGCATTGCTAACATTAATAACAATCTTTGATCCCATTCCATTAGATTATTTGCAAACAATAAAATGTCCTTTTCATAGTTACACAGGAGCAATGCACTCAAGACCTTTGAATTTGTCATCAAATTATAGCATACAGTCAGTGGAGTGCAGAGGTGTAAGAAGAGTGTTTTCCATTAAGTTCATGTTAAACTGGTAATGAGAAAACAAGGTACAAAGCAAATGAATGAAAAGGAATGTCTTTAATGCAGTTATATTTTGTAGAGCTGTGTGAAAAAGATAAACATCTTAAAAGCAAGGTTTTCCTGTCCATTTTCATCTATCGTTCTTCTAAAGATTTAATACTCCTGTTTTTTTGCAACATTTATTTTTTCTGCTCCTCTCCCTTGTCATTGTGTATGGAAAAAACCATGCGCATTTCACACATCCCTCTTTTGATATTTCAGACTTGGGGAGTAAAATAACTTTTCTTTAATACCTCTGAATGAGTCTTGCAAGCCATTCCTAAAACAAGAATGATGTACAGTGCTTTGTCTTTCTGAGAGGCGAGAAGTGGCAGGGGTGGGGGAGGTATGACATGGGAACGGAGATTGCATCAGTGCTTAAGCTGTGGATCAAAACATGTCTGAAGCTGAGGGGCCTGGGACAAGGTCTGTGGTTTACCTTCAGAGATGTTGACTGCCTGCAGCGCTGGGAGCCCCAGTGGTGCTGACACTGGGACATGGTGGGGTACAGTGCAGCTTCACAACGCACACAGCCACATCCCCAGAGCTCTGCTTGGAAAAGCTGGTCAGTTCTTTGTGTCCATGAAACACCACCCATTTTAGGTAGTTCTTGAAGAACCAAGTTAAAAATATTAAAACTACGTCAATTGCTGTGACTTGGGCCCATTTATGAACTTCCTGTGGAAGCCTGTTGTTTCAAAGGGAGAGCCAATCCAAACGGGTTCAGGAAGCCTCAAGGTCGAAGAGTGAACATAATTTTTCAGTCTGCTGCTTGTTGTGCATGTAGTTTTTGCTGTTGGGGGTGAAATGAAGGCTAGGCTCCTGAACAACACCTTTATCAAGATAACCAGGATGGAGGGGAAGAACATCAGGCAGGCAGCGATATACATGCATTGCTGCTGAGATAGCTCTTATTTGCTGTATTTGTCAGGATGTTTTGGACAAAGACATGCCTGAAAAGCTTTGATGAAATGTAAATGGGTAATACACATCCAATGGCATAATATACTTGGAGAAACAGTGTGTGGTCTAATCGTAAAGCAGAGCAAACCGTACAAGTGCACGTACATGAACCTATTTACGCATGCATACGTGATGTATAGACATGGATGTTTTACTTCCTGCTAAAGCAGTTCTGCCTAAAATCTCTCTCAATGGATTTAAGCTTTCTAATATGAATACCTATCAAACACAGCTCTACCACAACCAGACTGGGATAAAAATTACTTTGAACTCCAGCCTGCTCATATCCTGAGGCTTATTTCAACCATTTGAGAGTACAAGTGTGTTGGATTAAACCCTTACAATACGTGAGACTTGAGCCCATGAACTTCCCTTTGGTGCATTCACCTGCAGAGCCCTGGTATTTAGCATCTGCTGATACCTTGTGGAATTGCTACATTTTTGATGAACGGCCAAGTACTCTTTTATTACATTTCAGAGAACAGAATGTGAGAGTGCTTTAAAAGATTGTAATAATACGGGAACCTCCACTACTGTGTGTGATTGGGGAAAAGCAGGGCAAGAGGGTGCCTTACAGAAATTGACAGTTGAGAAGAGTCACTGTTTAATTTTCTTGCTTTAAAGGAAAGACCATGTGGAGTAGATTTAAGATAATTTCTAATTAGAGGCAATCAAGTTTATAGAAAAAGTCAAATAGCGAAAGGGTTTTAGAAATATATCTTAGAATTACCATTGCCAGAGTAGAATTGGGAATATTGTCCCCTGAAGGGCAGTTATTGTGTATCCCCAAATTTTAGTTATCTGGTATTAACAATTAAACTCTGATTCGGGTGTATGACAATATGGGTCATCATTAGTCTTCTGTACAGTGAAGAAATAATGGGACATAAGTGGAATTGGACAGAATTCCCCTGATCTTTCCCCAGTCCACATAGCCTAAATCAGACTCAATTTTAATTTGTTTTTGAAAAGTTACTTTCCAGCCCCTTTTCTCTGAAGAGCTGCCCTACAAAGTACAAAGCAACACAAACCAGTTGTTCAGGCTGAAAGCAAAAGACAGCTGCGCTCCACCTGTGGGGCAGTGGGACAGTACACTGTAACCTGTAGCATTGCCTTGACCCTCAACAGCTACAAGTCAGAGCAATTTCACCAAAGTTACTGGCTAAACTTTCATCAGATGAAAGTCAGTTAGAATTATTGTGGCATGTCTTAAAGAATTGCTTCACTAACCCAGCTTGACCTTCAGAGCATCAGCTGCGCATATGGCAGTGTGATAAACATCAAGGGGATGGGAAAGAGATATCTCAAACACTTATTTCATAGTCTACCCACAGTGTCATTTCCAGTGCTTTTAGGAGAGATGGAGAGAGTCTTATCAGGGTTCAGATAAGGTCAGGAAGATGGCATAGGTTGGGTGTTTTCAGAAGTTCATTTCCCCTTTTTGCTTTCTACTTAGTCCATAATTTGGATTTACCAGGTGTGCTAAGTCTCAATCCCTCTTTCTGCTAAGATGCTCAAAACCCAGAGAGGAAAAAAGATAGGGAGAAGAGAGGAATAAAAGGAGTATACCTGCAGTTCACAGCTAATCCCGCTGTGATGTTGAACGTTCATAAGAAATGAGCTAAAAGCCCATGTTGCTGTTATCTGTACCGTCCTACATCCTTCTACATAAAATGGTCATCTATACATACTAGAAGAACCTCAGTCTCATTGTACTTAAACAACAGCAGGACTTGATTAGACTTTGACTGTCAAGGGAATTCTTGGGGGCCAGTGTGGGGATTCTAGTGCTCTATGCAATGACACGGTAATTCCCAGTAAATCTCTATAGTCTTATGCCTTGCAGTCTCATGCCTGTAAATTACTCCCAAGGCTCTGACTTTCCACTGCTTTTCAAGACATATGGTACCTGATTCTTCTCAGCTTTAGTACAATCAAGAAAACTGATAACCTCTTCAGTATCCTATTCCTTTGTAAATGTGTTTTATTCCCAAGGGATGTGCTCCTTCAAGAAAAAGATGGAGAAAAAATTGTCTTTAGTAGAAAGTCAGGGAAAAAACACAGTTTATGCGTGTCAGGCAAGTGATACTTTTCCTTAATTTGGCCAGACTGAAGCAGGATTGCACAGGTGCTTAGGGACTGATACAATACTGTCAGGATCTGAAGTGCTAGCATTGGAGAGGGTGCTTCATGGGTAAGCAGCTACATTAAAAGCTTTGTAAGCAACCCTCTTTGCACACAGCCATAGTCAGTCTGGGCTTCTGCCAGGCCTACGCACAAGATCACAAGGACTATATCAGTGCAGACCAATTCCAAAATGTATACCAAAATCATATTATAGATAGCAATAGAACCACTGCCTGTGGTTGATGGGCCATAGAGAGTACAAATACCCCTCCTTTAAAATGAGAAAAATCCAGTGGATGAGCAGTTACTTCCCCTCCAAAGCTGTCCCCTTGCTCACCACTGGATTCATCAACCTGTGTTCTATCAAAGCATGCCACTTAAGTGATTATATCCTCTGTGCTGCCTGCAGGTCATCAGTCACTGATTAGCTCCAAGACTGCAGCCAGGGACAGTCTGTATGACGATCTATTCCCTACCCTTCTGTAACATACACCAAAAAAAGCCTAACAAAACTAAGCATAATCAACATCTTCAAACATGAATTCTCCACCTAAAAATGGTCTGAATAATATGCTACTCAGACCTTCGTATGCCCTTAAGCTTGAGGTGAAATTTAAACCATTAGAGTCAATTTCCTCCAAAACAACGTATGTTTTTAACCAATAAAATCAAGATGTCGTGTTCCTGGCTCTCTCTGCTCCTTCAAATGAGAAGCACATATGTTATATAAGATTAAATCACCAGCACTTAAGAGAGGCACAGTGTGGTATCTAAGCACAGTGTAGGAAGGATAAGGTGAAAGTCTAGAGATAATTATGTAATGGAAGCTTCAGTATAAATAGTTCACACACCAGAATAGTAGTGACCAAGAAAAGACAATCAGTGTTGTCATGTTTAAAATACACAGAAATATACAGAAATATTAATACATCTTTTGTCAGAATTGTGAATCAATGTCATTTATATAACCTCAAGAAAATTCACAGTGCTCTGATTTACATAAAAGACCAACAAGTTTCCAAATAAAAAGAAAGTTCTTAGAAAACTCAACACAGCAATACTGTTTGTCAAAGTGGCAGCATGTCAGAGGTGCTCAGACACTGTAGTGAAAGACAGATGGGCAAGCAGGCAAAGAGATGCTTATCTGGGGAGAAACACTCATGAAGTTAATAAATGTACCTGATGTGATTTGAGAATAACTACAGAAAGAATTCATCAACTCTTCATCAAAGGCTGATGTGGAATTGAGCTCCACTCTTGATCTGCATCTCTAATGTTTAAAAATTAGATGAGTACTTGCTGAACTGAAGCTCAGTAAGGGTGTCAGTTAACCTACAAGGCTGATATTTAATGCTCAGAGCAGAGAGGCACAATTTGAAAGTCTGATGCATACAAGGGCAGAAGCAAATCTTCAGGACTGTTCTACGAAGTCCAGCAGAGTAAGCCGAATTAAACCTGCATGCACCCATTAAAGCAGGGGGAAACTGAAGATGCCACCTCTTCATTTCTTTAAATTAGTTGAATAAATAGGTTTTCTTCATCAGTTTCTTCACCCTACTGTCCTCCATTTTCTTTTTCTTTCAATTATTGAAGACAGTTGAAACAATTTAACTTCTAAATAATACCCACACCATGGAGTTAATCTTCAAGTGTGTTATGACTGAAGCCTTTAAGAGCATCTGCCTTCAAATGCCTGCCATAGATCATAGCCTTTGTATACTTTCCTCATTGCCATAAAGTTCTAGAAATAACTATTTTGGAAGGTTGTGGCTCACATATTCAATCTGTCATTCAAGAAAATGTAGCTATAATTGTGGTTCATGAAACAACTCTGTTCTCCTATTAGAAAAAAAACCAGAACTGTTTCTAAGAAGGTGGGTTGTTTTACTGCTATTTCAAATTCACACACTTAAACTCATTCCAAGCTTATGAGAAAGCTGGAAGGGTTTCTGTAAAGGATACTAGAAGAGTTTAAGAGGTCTCTTCACAATTGGTTAGAGATCTCTTTCGTTCAAATATTAATCAGACAATCAACAAAGACTTAAAAGGATTTTACAGAAGATGGCTGAGATTAGAGTCTGGCCCTGTGGATCTCTATTGCTTGTAAGCGGAAAGCACTTTTTTTTATAACAAATGTCATTACCATTCTTTTCCATTAAAGACTTTTACCCTTTAATAAGAGGGTAAGTAGGCAAAACCTTCCTCCCCACTGGTGATCACTGGCCCCCATGTGCTGTTGTCACAGATAGGCAAGTTTGTAAAAGCCTGTGTAAGAAAATGGGTGAGAAAGAAAAAGTGCATAGATTAAAAGAGGAGATTGTCTGCATGCTAGGGAATTAGTTGTTGAGCTAACACCATCCAGTGTCTATGGCTGAACTATGTGGCACTCAAAAGTCCTCAAATACAAAAAAAAGTCTGTCAGTAAAACATGAACATAGAGATGCTAATTCTCTGCTACTTTGAATGCAGTGATGAGCAGCTGAGCTTGGCCCTCCAGACACTCATTCTGCTATAGACACTTCAAGTCTGGACAGTCAGTGGAGCTGATGGTGGAGTGGAGATTCTGCCTGTGGTTCTGTCAGGAACACTGTGTGCAACTCTCTGGAGCACAGAATCAAGCTTTTTGACAGGTTTCAGTGAATGCATCTTGCCAAATGCAAAAACATCTTCCCACTATCTCTTGTGGGTTTATTGCATTTGGAAGGGAAGTGCCAATTTGTGACCTGATTTAAGTAAGGCAAAGGGCAAGAGGTAAAACAGCCAGATACAGTGATCTGACCAAAGTTCATTGACTAAGTAAGGACTTTTCAGTGTCTTCAGTGAGAAAGCAGATATACGTGCCCTCTGCAGGTGACCATGCTGCTTTCCCAAATAATTCTTGTTGCAATTTGTGTTTCCCTGTTATTCTGGGTGCGTTAACTGCGGATCCCAGCACACGTCTAAGTTTTTGGGGAGATCACTGGGGTAAGGGAACAAAAAGCCTTTCCAAGACAGTAATTGTAGTTGCACGTTAGTTTTACTGTTATTGCTGAACTCCCAGGCTCAGGGAAGGAGTGGTCCTTAAATTTGTGCATTTACTGATCCCATATACCATCTCTGTTGCAGATCAAAAGTTCCCCAGGACCACTCCCTGAGGGTACGGCAGGTTATTGTCTGTGTAGGACCTGTTTCTCCCTTGATGTCTGATTCCTGCAGGAGTTCTACAGTGCACAGGCTTTCTGTGAAAACAAAGGAGCAGGTAGAGTGGGTCCAAGCAGGAATCATCACTTTGGCAAAGAACATAATTGCTTATCACAAAAGGATTACAGCTCCTTGGCAAAATCTAAGCAAGTAGCACAAGCAGATACGACAGTGGTTTAGCATTTCAAGTGTGCTAGCATGCAGCTGGCAGGAGAATCCTAACAGCAATGTCACTATTTTGATCAGTTCTGAGAAATACGGCTGTGGTATTGCAACAGATAAGCACAGCGAATAGCCACTAGAAACTCCTGAAGCCTTTCACTCCTTGAATAAATGCAGCAGCAGCGATAGGTACGGCTAAAGCACCTGATTGCTTTTGGTGCAGATGCAACCTGCCCCTTCCATTGATAATTAATTCAGTTGAACTGTGGCCCTAATAAAACCATAAGGCTATGGTTGTTTCTGCCTCAGCAAAGAGCAAAGGAGGGGGAAGAATCCTAAAGAGAGAAGCAAGAGTCGCATACACAAGGAAGACTTGTGAAAGGAGAAGCAGCACCAAATTTCCAGATGTTTCTAACATTTTCTAGAAGACAGAGGCAGAAGAAAGGCATATGATTTGTTAGCCGAAGAACAAGATTTGCTCTATAATATGCTTGCCCGTATGCTGCCCATATCAATACTATTCTTATCCCAAAGAGCAGCGCAGTTACTTGTTTCTTGTCAAGGGTAAAACTCAAAGATAATTTTCTCAAGAAGATAAAATCAACTCATGCTTTGTTTTTTCTGCTTGTCCCAGCTAGAGCTACTCAGTACAGGCATGGCTGTCAGAGGGTATCCAGAAAAAATCCCCATTTTCAACACTGTTCAAAATGTCTTCTGGCTTACTGCTGTATACAATAATAGCAATGCTGCCAATAGTTCATGCTGTTTTACTCTGCATTTGGAGTAGAAGCAAGTTAATTCTAGACTAGACCTGGAGACAAACCTAAGCAAAGTAGGCTCTCAAGGCACCTGGATTTGGGAGGAAAGTTAAGCCCAGAGCTACAGATTCAGCCTAGATTTCAGATAGTTGTTTTAGGAAAGACGTTCCCATCCTTTCCTCTTTTTGGTTTCTCAGAGAAACAAATCCTGGCTGCTGATGCTACTCATTTTCTAATTCTCTGCCCTATAAACCCCTGCCCTGTGCCTACACTAAGCTAGCATGCACCCATAGCAGTGATGAGAAGCTTTACAAGAGGGAGAGTTTCTTTTTTGTAGGTCAAGTGCTTCCTAGGGCTGGTGACAATGTTAATTATGTAGGTAGAACAGAAGTGGTCTACTAGTGGGGCTCAGGTCCCTTAGAGGCCTGTATGGGTCTATTGTATGGAATTCTGCTGACAGTTTTTAAGCCAAGGAGAAACGTGGTGATCACAGGCATTGTGAGAAGGTTTTTAAAGAAACATAATTTATTTTTAAAAACTTATGCAGATATATAAAACTATACGTAGCTTTTCATTATGTCAGTGTGGAACACATGCTGCACTCTGGATCGTGCAGTTGGGAGAAAGTCACATAAAAATGCTGTAACAGAGGGAAGGAGGATCAGGGATTGAGCCTAGAGACCAGGGAAAGAGACATTTTCACTTGTGACCTGGCAAACATGATGGAAGATAAAATCTCAGAAGCTTTCATCAGTTGTTGCACTTTGCAGCATAAAGCTGAAACAAAGTTTTTTCAGTTCATTGCAGAGGAAGGGATCCCAGTGCTATACCTTGACTTCAGGCTGTGCACAGCCTATTGAAATTCTTGACAATAGCCACAGCCAGCTCTGACATGAGTCATGTCTTTATTTCTGTTTACTTTAGTATTGTCTGAATTGCCACAGGGAGTTAGAAGGTGATAGTGGTTCATGCAGGATTTCCAGCTGCTCAGAGACAGGGAGCAGTCTGTGGGAGATAACCCCTTGCTGCTTAGGTCTGGGCACAAGGCATGCTTCACCTTTATGTTCAGGCATGAGAGGGGTGGTGGGAAATTGCCTTTCCAAGACAGCAAGGACAGAAAGACAGCTATTAAATGCTCTTTGGTGGCAGAGCTTTTCAAACAAGCACCTTTGAGAAGTGTCTTTGGGCAGTATTATTAATGTGTTATTAATACTCAAAAAGGAGAGATTTTAATACATTGTCCAGATTTAGGTAACGATCTTGCAGCAGCTCCATGCCTGCTCTCCTGTTTCCTCATATCCATGGAGCTGTTAGTCCTGGTTCATGCTGGGGCTGCAGGTATGGGGAGAGAGTACAGACAGTCAGGAAGGCAATGTAATACCCCAGCAGAGTTTTGCCTTGCACCTCACCATCCTGCACACACAGCAGATGCATCCCAGCATAGCCTCCGAGGGCTGCCACTGCTCAGCCACAACATGCTGGATCTGACTCTGGCTTTGTTTATCATAGAATCACAGTCCCATATACCTCCCAGGAAATGGTCCCAAGTCCTCAGTAGATGTTGGCTTTATTAGCAGCTGGACTTTATTCTGATGACTACTTTTCTGATCAAATTACGGTGCAGAGAAGGAGGAATGTGTACATGTGGTCATCTTTATGTCCTGAGGGCTTATAAGCCGAGGTAGAGTTCTTTGTCTTCTGTTTCCATTATGTGAACCAGAAATATATTTCAGTGGAGTTACACAAGAGGAGAGAGTCTGCTGTGTATTGCAGGTTTGCCCTGGATGATGTTTATGGGGCACAGAAGTGATATTGGTGAGATTTAAGCATTCCTGGCACCACAGAAAGAAAGCATGTACTGCAGACAGGGTGGTGAGAGTGCGGATTGGCAAAATGCAGCCTGTTTGAAATGGTCAGGTCTTTTACTGTCAATGAGTGTTCTATGTATGCCTTTCTCCTCTCCCACCCCTACCCCGAGCCTTACTGAGAAGATTTATTGAATGAGAGATTACACTTTACAGTTCTGCAGCCTTTCCAGAATTCACTGCTCAATGATATGGGGTATGTCTCTAGATTAGATTTGTAACAAACCCAACAGAATGCTATTGCATTTTAAATGCAAATCTAATCTAGCGGTTTATGGTTTGTTGTGTCACCCAGCAAAGTTATTTATAATGTACAGAGCATTTTTAATTATCCTACAAGAATTCTTCTTTTACAGGACCCAAGGGCAGTTAATGTAAAAACTGCCTTAAAGATCTGCTGTTTGGTGGCATACAACAATTAATTTTATCTTAATCAACCAATTAGAGTTAATGGATGGAAGAACATATTTAAGAGGCACTGTGTTTTGCCAAGACCCCTCTTACAGAGCTTATATATAAAAGGACCCTTTCACTTGAGTAATTGGCTGGATTAATTAGATGCTATCCTTCAAAGGCCTAGAGTAAGCAGTTTTAGATCTATCATCAGTGAACACCTTTTGGTGTTCTCACTCATGCTACACCAGCTTTATCAGTATCACAGGGTTGTCCTCAGACTTCTTTTTCTCAAAGGAAATACAGCTAGCTACTGATGAACTGAGACATGTGATAGTTGCTTGGGTCTGTGTTCAGCAGTCTCCGTCCAGCCATTCTCAGCTGTTTCAAATTAAATACCCCTTCAGTCTGTTGGCACTTCGTCCTTATGTCTTGAATACATTTAGTAAATTTGGACCAAGAACTTGGGTGTTAACCCACTGCATCTCCCTGATGGGTCTTCTAGGCAGGCAGACCTATTCAAAAATAGCCAGTTTGGTGTTTCTGATGAAAGTTTCTCAGTGAGGCTTGTTGACCCTCTTACATTTCAGGTATCAGACTGCATTCTTAGTTCTGAGAGTTGGCTAGGAGAGCTCAGAAAGGTTGTAAGAACTAATGGACTGCATGCAGCACAACACATCTTTGAAGTCAAATCTTCTGGTCCTTACATAGATAAGGACAATATGTGAGCTAAAACTGAGAACCTCAAAATCCTTCCTTTAAACTTTCTGCTTTCACATTGTCAGGCTTAAAAAATCCAGACAATGGCAGTGAAATAAAAACATATCACAGTAAATACACTCAGGCTAAAGAGCCACAGTGAAAGTGACATATAGTAAGATGACAAAAATGTAAAAACATATTATAATCTGTGCTGGACAAACAATTTATCATGTCATTTGATTGCAGTTCTAAGGAAAAGCATTGCTTCAGTGGCTTCAAGAGAAATGAAATATGTGTGCCTGACAAGTCCATGAAAAAAAACCCAGCAAACAAAGGAATTCTGTAGTTCCCAACATTTTTTCTGATTGTTTCATTTGCAAGTAAAAAAAAAAGATACAGATACTGAAGTAAATTCTGAACTAAAACATACTTTTGAATTGCAGAATTAAGATGGTTTTGATTTTCCAGAATGGGGGGGAAGGGGGGGGGGGGAATTAATTAATAGTTTAATCCCAGCCAAATGTCACAAATTATGCGATTTCGAATCATGACAAGCCTCATTTTTCAACTAAAAAAGACTCAGTCAAGCAGAACTTCAGCCAGCTCTGATTTTAATCTGGGAACTGAAACTGATGTTTTAGGAGACAAGAGGAGAGCCCCTGAGCAGTTTCATTCAGCCCTATGTATTAGCAGTTAAGCTCTGTTTCTCTCCTGGAAATACTCTGCTTTACCAACCGAGTGAATCTTTGAAATGCAAAAAAATTCAGTTCACTTGATGTTTCCCCCAAACATCACGAAAGAAAAGCCAGAGACAAGGTCTTGGTTAGTTTAGAATTCCAGGAGCTCTGTTTGTTTTCCTGGTAAGTCTGCAGGATAGCTGAGTTTCAAATCCAGTATGTGCTTTCAAGTCCAAAGGGAATACCTGCTAGAAGGACAACCGTGAGGATAAGAGGTTTCTTAGTAGTGTCAGTTCCTTTCATATGTCCTCAGATCTCTCTAAAAACTGATAGGAAAAGCTGCCAAACCTCCCTGCCCTTCTGATAAGGAGGTGTTTTTGCACACCCAGTTTGCAGGAGCTCAGAAACTTTAAAACCCAAGAGACTGGGCACTGCTTTGTTCAGGACCGGTCTTTGTGAGGGCGAGAGCAGCATTCTGGACAGTCTCCCTCACACTGCCTGAGGTCACTGAAACTTGCAGTACCAGCACTAAGAAACACTGTTAAAATTATGCAGGAAAAAAATTGCACTTTTCAGTGTTTTCCTGCCCCACGACCAAATGACAGGACAAGCATATGCTGGCCTTAGAGCAGCAGACAGCAGTTTTCAACTTGTGTTTCAAGGGATCTGCTGTCTAAAACTCCCCAACTGTTCCCTTGTAGGAAAATGATGTTGAGGACCTTTGCATAAGGCTAAGGCATATTTAGTACAAACTGCCACTGCTTCAGAAAGTCTCTGTGGGAGAGATTTAGGCCAGGGCTGACCATTCATGAAAATGGCCCTCAAGAGTAAAGGACATTTTGGTAGATAACAAGAAAGGTTGAATAATCTGCACAAATTCCTTTGTGGCTCTGGCAACACAAACAGCTGGAGTAATGCTGCCAGCAGTAAGAAAGGTGTTTGTTGGGTCTCATTCCAGTCAAAAATACTTTGTTCTGTTGTTTGGTTTTTTTAATAGGGAAATAGACAGGTTTCCTTCTGATCCTAGCTTCACTGCATTTTTCCCCTGGTTTGTTCCCAGAACCTAGCTGCATGGTGTTGGTAAAGCAGCTGATCCTGCTAGTACAAGGAAATGACAACTCCCCTTCTACATTAAGAGTCCTGCAGGGCAGCATGGTGTTCATTATGTTGAATTTACTGTGAGTATTTTCCATGGAAAGTATGGAATAATGAACTGGCAATAAAATGAAAATAGAACATAAAGACTCTGGTTCCAAGTTTTTGTGACTATGTTACACTCCCAAAAATAAACAAAGAATAATCAGGATCATACCCCTGATCTCTGACCTACAATATGTGCCATGTCATCAGACAGTTTCTTTTTGTGTCATGTATCATCTTTTTCTAACTAGATCCAGAACTCACAGTCAGAAAACCATTGGTAAATGTATCATAGTCAGAGAAGTTCCGCTACAAGTGGAATCTGGATGAGAAAACGATACTGTGTCAGATGCTTATTTGGGGTACATGGCTATACTCTGTTGATTCATACATCTGAGGATCTGAACAGCTGTTTATGATTTGACTGCCCTGATAATTCAGACTAGCACCTGAAAATAGTGAGCTGAAACATTTTCCAAAAGGGAAAAATTCACAAAAGCGTTCTGTGTGAACAATGTACCTGTTTTGACAAACTCTAAGGGAAACTCCTATATGCTTTAGCCTAAGATACGGAAAACCCAGTCTCTGCTTCTCCCGGGCCTGGTTTTCGTCCCAGATCACTTTGGATCAGTCAACTCTGGGAGTTAGATTCTGAGTTTCTCACAAGCCAGTGCCTAAAACACCAGTCATAGGGAGAAAGAAATACTCACAGGTTTTGATCTCAGGGCAACCAAAAATGGACACAGTTCTGCTTCATTTCTAGAACATCTGAAATAATTTATCTTCAGTTTTCTGAGGCTCAAAAAATTTTTTCTAAGCTTCTGGTGTGCAGAAAAGTAAAACAGTTGTCTCCTGGTAAAGTCCTCTACAAACTGAACAGTCCAGATTCTGCCGTAATCAGTTTGCCATTCTATATGTAGCAGATAAAACACTTTTTTCATCACTGCTTTAAGCTGTGAAGGAGTTCAGAGTGTTTGACTTTCAAAATATGTGTAAAAGTAAGTGTCTCAGATGAAAAGCTGGGTGAATGGGATGACAATTCAACCAAAAAGCTTCAAGGCATAAAGAGGAGCAATACTATAGCAGGATGCTATTTTAAAAGATATCTGAGGACTTTTCACGTAGATCAACATGGCATCACTTGAACCACGAAATATGTGTGACAGACCAGGGAATTCAGAGAAGGGGACCATGACAGGAAGTTGGGAAGATTTATTGGAAAGTCTTGGAGCATGCCCTACTTAAAGGGACTGATTTTCATTTCAGTGGTAAGTGAACAGATTGTTTAGGGCAGAGAACAGCATACCTGCTGCAAAACATCATGCTATACCATATGGTATAGGGCCAGACAAGATCATTTCAGAGTGGTTAGAGTTACCTCGTGACTTTTCACAGCCTTTTTTGCCAGTGGCTTCAACACCACAGTCTGTAAAGCAATGCCTACCTGCAAAGAGGTTGTTGAGCACATCAGTGATTTCCCCATGTCAGCCAGCTATTTTCCTATGTCAGTCATGTAGCCAACCTGCTGGGAGTGTGTGAATCACTCAGATTACCACATCTCTTATTCTACCAGTGTACCTTCATTCCCAGAGTAGGGAGGCAACTAACATCCATGCTTTGATACAGCAGCAGAGGGCAGCTGCAGAGAACCACCAACACAAGATGGTAACAGGGCATACCTGGATACTTTCAAATCTGTAAAGAGAGTAGGCAGCTTCACTGCATTTTCCAAGGCTCATATGGATCCTATCTTTCCTTGCACTGGTCTCCTTCCTGATCCATTGTATGATACAGGTCTTCATGCCCACAGTGTACTCTAAAAAGTAAACAGCACAAAGTGGTTGCAGAATACACTGCAGTGGTAAGCAGGACTGTGCACACACCAGGACACACTGGTGTGTGTATACCCCCATGGTCCCATGGCCTTGTGCAGCCCACATCAAAGTCCAGACTATGGTGTTAAAACAATTTAAGCTAATATATTCTGCTACTGCCTAGTCCCATCCTCCTCCTTGACGCTGGCCATGTCCCCTTCCTCTACATTGTTCCAGGGGCTTGTTTCACCCTGTTCAGAGCGCTAAATGGGCAAAACCTATTCACTCTTCTGGTGCTGAGCTAGTTTCAGGTTGAGGGCCCAGGCCATGCACTCTAGCTTTATTGGTTAAATGGAAATGGAAGCACAGCCTGACTCTCCATAGTACAGCTATGGTGCCAGATGTCTGACTGTAATATACACATACAAAGAGAAAGTGTTTTGCCCCCTGGAAAGTGAAACAATAAATGTGGAGCAGATCCTAAATCTGCCTGCACATAGAACACTTTATTACAGAGATAGAAGCAAGGTTAAGTCACAGAAAATCGCTTGATGAGGGCCAGCTCTTGTCTTTTGTATTCCTGTTTCAAGCTGTCATAACTGGGCCATGGCTTCTGGCCACATCATTACACAAGCTCCCTGGGATGACAGTTCTGATGCTGCTTATATTGCTGACTGCTTCTGCTTACCCCCAGAGCAGAAGGCTGGGCTACACTTTCCACACTGGTCTGCTGCTGAGCTCTCTGCAACGTCAGCGAAGAATCAGTGCTAGTTTAGCCTGTGTGGGAGGTGTAAGCACAGGGTCATTTGGTCTGGAGAGGGACAGAGGAACACTCTCAAGCTCTCTAGAGGAATAAGGAAGGCTGTATTTAAAATGGTTCTGAAGCTTGTTTCTCTACTGTTACTGCATGGGGTGCTGTTTCATAACAGAGCTCATTCCTCATCTTTTCTTGTTCTTTCACAGTTTATAAGGCATGATTTTACTCCTCTTACTCCTAGGTCAAGAAGTCTGCCACAACTTGTCCGTCTGTCTAGGCATTTAGACTTGTTTGTTGCCTTAATACATACAGTACAGGAAAGTTGTAGCCCCCACTTAAAAAGATTCCCTGACACATCTAACATACAAGCATTAAGGTTTCAAGCTTTGTGACTTTTTTCTATGTCAGTATTCCAGTTCTGGAGCTGAACAGTAAAGATACAGGAGTGCTAAACATCTGATTTCAAGCAACAAGGTTTTGTGTACCTGTGTCATTGTAATCTGCCTGCCATTTGAGAGCCATGAAAAATTCTCTTTCCATTTTCCATTAAAATTTGATGTCAAGCAAGCATACAGATCAAAATAGATAGATTTTTTTTACCTTCTCACATTACTCTAGCAACTTTGATGGACTTGGCAGTTTTGAGGAAAATGTAGAATATGGCTGTTAAGGCTTGAATTTGAAAGGAATAGGCTAATAGGTTTACAATATTTTATCCTGAAAATTTTAAATGTCACTTTGGGGCCCCACCCAAATTGAAATTCTTGGATTTAAAATTAGCACCTGAACTTTATCCTATAAATCCACCTCATTATGGCTTTTTTCCCATGAAGTTTACTTCTGAGGTCCATAAAGTTTACTTTTAGGGTCCATTAATAATTTGGAACCTTAAAATCATTCATCAAGCCTCAGGAAGCCTGAGAGAGCCCAACCAAATTATTGTTTTGGTTTATTGTAAATTGAAGCCAGTCCCATATACATGTGTACAATCCTGCGTGGGAGCTACTGGTTCATTCTTTCTTTTTCTGCAGAGTTGGTAGCCTGGGATGCAGTTTGACACCTTATCAGCATCCACTGTTGCTATACTTTTCCCTTAACTCCCCTCTAACCTCAGTACCATTTTCAGCCTGAGGCACATGTCAAATGAAGGGTTTATGCTGAGTTACTGAAAGGTTAATTCTTTGCAGGACAGAAATATGTAAAGCACTGTGAGATCCCCTTGCCAGCTGCTACTGAAGGCACTCACACTGCACACTTGGGCACTCTTGTACTGCTGGGTCTGAAAGACTGATGTTACTGCATTGAAAGGGACACCTTAATTGGCATACATTACAAGACATACATTAAAAGCACTTTGGAAATGGCAGTTACAAATCACAGGTATCCTACTGTTCCTAATACCGCTTTTGAAATTACATGTTCTGCCCTTACTCCCCCATGTGCATAACCAACTGTTGTTCTACTTATGCACAAATGAAATTGAAATCACTAGTGCTATAAAAATGCTTAGAGAAAACTCTCATATTTGAACTCATTATCATATAAGTTGTTTGTAACTTCACTTCTAAGCGAGGCAGTACTTGCAAGAAATTCGTGTATTGTCTGAATATTGTAGCAGATTTGGACTTTGTGAAGTATTAGTGGTGCTAATTAGCTGCTACTTCTCCTAATTTAAGAATAAAATCTGGTTTTTTTTTTAAAAAAAGAAGAACTGAAAACTGTCATTACCTGCTTTAGAAGTATAATTTTCTCTGTTATCTGAAAGGCTTTAGGAATACTAATTTTAAGTCTTTTCCTGACATAAATCCAGAAAACTTAAAAAAAATCTGAGAGTGTTTCCCACGACAAAACCAAGCCCTCTGTCTTCCACTAGTTCTGCTGTCTTTTGGAATCAGGTGCCAAGAATTCATATTTCTATTAATAAGCAGATCACTAAAAATTCTGGGTGCAGCAAATGATGATTGATTCAAGTTCAGTTTTCTGTTTGTCTTTCACTGACACCATTTCCAAGCTGGCATCCTCCTTTGAGTTTTCACTTCTATTATCACTTAAGAATTATGCTAAACTGGATCTTCTCAAAGGATTGTAATGAGTTGGATCCATGCACCGCTGTAATGATCACATTTGCCTAATTGACACCTAATCACATCTCAGTCCAGGCTAGATTCCAGAATCAATAGTTTAGTCCCAGCTGTACTCTTGAGTTTCAGGACTGTATGTGCAGAAGTACAGAGCAGCTGCTGTATTGTACAAACCTAAAGACACTAAGGAGTAGGACTTGTAAAGATATTCTAGGTCTGTGTAGCTCAGCTCCTTGTGCAGCCATGAAACACATCTGGACCCAGATTCTTACCTATTTAAAACTTTAAAACTCTTTATTATGCTTGTAAGACAGCAGAGCCAGTCCACCAAGGAGCACCTCCAGGAGAGCCCACTGTTTGTTACAAACATGCCTTTGTTCTGCCTTCCATTTGCAAAACTCCCACAGAATGATTTATCCAGACCTTTTTGTGAAGTGTCTAGCCACAATTTTTTTATAAATTTCAATTCCTTGAGCAAGTGGCACTACCTAATCTTCCATTGTTGGTGTTCTTGTTCAGTGTGTCCCATTGTGCAGAAATCATGCCAGCTTGGCTGCTTGAAAGCAACTGAGAGGCTATAACTCAAGAACACGCACACCCAGAAGAAAACAGCAACGCTAGCAAACATGACTGTTAAATAGTTCCAGGTAGATCTCTGCATCTCAGCTTGGCTAAAAGAATGTAAACATTACTCTGTGCCTTAACTTAACTAAGCATGGGCATGATCCTGGGGGTACCCAACCCTCGTTGACTTAAGGACTGGACCATAATAGTGAAATACTTTTTAGTTTGCAGTCAACGGGAAGAACAGAAGCAAAACTGTGCCCTAAGGGAGATGAACCGAGCAGTTCTGTTTTAAATGCTGGTAGGGATCTACAGTGTCCAAAGCCTTCAGTCTTAGCTGTATTTTAAATACATTACTCTGGGATTAACCACTTTACACAAATGACAACCAATGCACAAGGAAGTTAAGAAACATGTCGAAGATAATAACAAAGAATTTGTAGTAGCGCGGGGTTTCAGCTTTGCTTCCCAGATGGTGGTCTCCCCACAGAGGTGTACTTCTCAGAGTCTGAGATGACTACCAGGTGACTAGCTGAAGGTCACTTCTTACAGAGGACATCTTTCCTTTCTCCTTATTAATGCAGTTCTAGGTGGTTGGCTTATTCTGTCACTGATGTATGAGAGGAATAAGTCTTACAGAGCATTCAGAATGAAATCAGAGGGTCTTATTCTGCTCAAAGATCACAAGTATAAATATAAAGTGACTCCACTAAAGTCAGGGTGAATCCTCCCAGTTTTACACCACTGTATCCAAAGTCAGACTGTCACTAAGATAGATCATTTTATAGAGGCAAACAGGGCAAAAGTGCTGACTGGTTTCATTGTCAGGCCATTTGTGCTGTGACTAGGAGCTGCTCAGCAAATCACTTGAAACCCATCCTGATAATTAGTGGATGTTTTCCTTATTATCTTCTGTCCCTTGACAGATGTGCAGAATGGAAAATTTCAACATGATGCAGATATATGGCCTGCATGGTCTGGGAAGGAAGAAGAGTTTCACAGCACAAAATGGAGACTTTTGTCACTGCCAAGCACTCAGGTTTTCATTTTGCCCCTCTCGGTTCAGGTTTCCAAGCATTGCAAGGATTCAACATAGCAATAAGTTACCCAAGATGGGAAGCAATAGGGTGCTGAAGAATGATAGGGCTGTGATTCAGCGAGGGAAAGAAGAAAAAAGAGAAGCATAAAGAAGAGCTGTGCTGATGCCTTAAGGAAAACCTCTGCTGGTGCTGCTGGATGGAAAACTTCTGGGTGCCTGCAAAGTTAATGATTTAGTGAAAGTAAAAGCTCTGTGGTGGCTGACATGCGATGTAAATAATGCGTTCAAAGGAGTCTATAAACGGCAGAGCTGCCTTTCATAACCTATTATGTATTATCAGCCACCCCATCGTACCTTCTGGCATGGTGGGGCGTTGGGTGCGGTGTGGCTGAGCGTCAGCCCTTGCTAGTTCATTGCCAGGTCATCTCTGGGGAGGAAGTGTTCCCTGTTTACAGGAAATGCAGGACAAGGGCCGGAGGGCCAGGCTGAGCACAGGCTGAGGCCACCACAGCTTACTGCCTCTCCAGCGTGCCTGGGAGGGCAGGGAGGGGGTGTGCCACTTGTCCAAGGCCCAAGGACACCGTGTTTTGTTTTCAGGCATGTCCAGCTTTTACTGTTGCTTTGTTTTTTCTAGTGGTTTAAAGCCACAGGATTAGGGAGGGGAATGGTGCTTGCAGGCAGTGGTTCACTCCGGGGTACATGTGGCTGAGCCTGAAACATGGATTGGTGTACAGGTTTGTGCAGGTACCTCACACCAAAAGAGCAGCCCATCCATCCCAGCACATCTGGGACATGGCTAGTGAAACCTCACCATCAGGCTTTCTCTTATCCCTCCTCTACTTACATTGCCCTAGGCCCCAGGCTGGGACAGAGAACATTCCCTGAGATGAAGCCCAAACCCCTGTGTGCTCCTCGCTGCCTGCATTCCCTTCCAGAACTAGACCTTCACTAGCACCATTGTTCTGTGAGTACCTCCAGGAGCAGTAGTTGAAGGTGGGAGAGTTTTGTACCTAAAGTTGTTCAGAACAGAGTAAAAGCCTTACACACCTGACCAAAAATCCTCTTCCCCTCTGCTGTATCCTGCACCACACCAATGCAAGAAAGAGCAAAATTCAAGCTGAAACGTTTGTGGCATGAGGAAGAACTCCTTTCTGGCCTTGGCAGGAAAACAGCTTATGCCTCAGAGTGTGAAATGTAATTATTCCTGCATTACCTTGCCTTGTCAGGCTATGTATGTTATTAGCAGGCATCATGTCTTTCCTGCCCTTTTCAGACTTCAGCTGCAATATTTGCCTTGGTGATCTGCCATAACAGGGAACTTACTGGCTAAACCTATGCTGCACTAATAAGCATTTCCTTTTATTGGCTTAAATGCATTTGGACTTTAATTTCCTTTAGTAATGAGTCGTTCTTTTGCAGAATGAATTAAAAAAATCATTTACAAACAGATACAAGAAAATAAATAATAATTTCTAATAAAACAGGGTCATTCAGCACCCCGTTGCCTCTCCCAATTACCATCACTACACTGAGTTCATATGACTTTAATTTTTTGCAGTAAGGATGTCACTGTCTAAGAAAGACAGTTTGAACTAGTAACTGCTGGGCATGTGACTTGAAATAAAGCCAGGGATAGGGATACTGCATGTAGAAAAAAGTTACATTCAATCCATTTGGTTCAATAATAGAGGGGGAGTTTGGAGGCTTTTTTGGTGGGTTTTTTTTCCCTCCCCAGTGGATGGAGGGGATTTTATATATGTGGGCTTTGCATAACCCAGCTGTGTCCAGGTGAGATTCTTGTCTCCATCTTGTATCCAGTATATTATATCCAGGTATAAGCTAAGATCCCTATGACAGAGGAGTCAGAATGGACACAGGCTGGGGTCTGCGGATAGGAAGGTTATGGCAGCAATTAAATAGTCATTTGTAAACTGAGCATGTCTGAATCTGAGTTGAGAGATATATATATCTCACCACTCAGTTGGCTTCAGGGAGGTTATACTTGCAGAGGGCATACCCCACAGAGAGAGAGAATAACTGTACCTTCCTAGGTAGTTCGTACAAACCTGATTTGCTGACGTAAGTCAAATAATTGCCAATGCAATCACCAGTACACACAGAAAAATATTTAGGGTCATAACTGACTTTCATTTCAGAGCTTTGGTGGATCTAGGCATAACTATATGCAACACCACTGCCTCTCTTTAGCGAAGAACTGAAAGAATTGTCTCTTAGCAATCCAGAACTGTGGTTTTGCTAATGAATGGATGAAACATCCTAAACAAAAATATTATGTCCCCCACAAAAGGCAGAGCAGAAGTCAGCATTTACCCCAGAAACCCAGAGAGTTCACTTCCTATTCCTACTATGTGGAAACAGTGAATATGGTGAGCCATGTGTTGATAATTAGTGGCAAAATCAGTTTTTAATAGCAGTTGTTCCACTGTAAGAATGGGACCCAAAGGATGTGGTTTCTAGCCTTTCTACTGCTTTCTTCATCTTGTGGTGACATTTTGGACCAAATACTGCTTTGATCTTTACTTGCAGGCACTTTTGAAACCATAAGAAGAAATTTTCAGGAAATAAATCAGGGGGCTCTTTGGCTCTTCAAGTATGTTAGTGGTAATTAAGTTGCATCATGTAATTTGCAGTTTGCAACAGATGCAAAGAAAAGAAATTTGCAGGATCTCTAGAAAAAAAGGTTCTGTTCCCGCTGCGCACACATACACACACACACACCCCGCCTGCCCCCCCCCAAGATAGTGTCAAATATTCTTGTCTCTTTCTCTGTCCTGGCACTGACTGGGGATGTAGAGTGAAAGACAACAGGGAGGTGGCAGGGAGCAAGTCCAGTTGTCATTAACTGAATGCTGCCACAATGGTTAAAACCTGAGCGAACCCTGGACTCTGTTTCTGGAAATCATTACGCAAGGTATCATTTGCCTGACATCTAAGTATGATTAGCTGTATATTTACACTGTATATACCTTATGGAGACAAATTATGGGTTCAGTTCAAATATGAACACAGCAGAGGTTCCTTAAGTCCTGCACCTGTTCATACCATTCTTTAAACTGGAAGTATGTTGAAACCGACTTCCAAAAGAAACAAATTTACTCCAAGGAAGCTAACTCAGGCTTGCTGGTGCTGGTGTGTCACACTCCTGTGATTTATGATAAGCCACCCAGTCTCTTTGTCCAGAAACTGCATTTTGGAATACTGAAATCCAATTTTAGAAGTCCCCTGTCCCTGAAGGGACACATGAGAATGAAGGAGGTGCCCAGGAGCTGCAGTGGGGCAATCTGGATGTCTTCACTGGCCACATCACACTGGCTTTGTCCTGGAGATGGGTCCAGTCACAGGAGTCTCCCACTGGCCCACTCCCTCCCATATGATTAACATGGGGGGAATCACTGTGGCACTAAAACTGCACAGCATCTGAATCCTACACAAACGCTTATGGCTTCAGGGAGATGCTGAATTGCTTTTGACTGACCAACAAATTTCTAGCACATTTACACTGTCTGAGCAGGTTCAGTTGCAAGGCAGAAATATGTTGTAAGTCTGTCCCAACACACATGATCATACCTTATAGACACTGTGATGGATCTAATGCACTGGCATTTGAAGGGGCATTGCCAGCACATCTTAACAGCCTAACCAGTTGCATTTCAGATGTATAAAGAGCCACTTGATGGAAAGGATGGATACTCCAACTCCACAGGTATCATAAAGCATAACTGACAGCTCCAGGGATATATTAATATAAATACCCTACAGGAAAGAGCACCCCCTTTCTCCCCTCCTGACCAGTGCTGAAGCACAGACCGTGAAGCAAAAGGCAAATCACTTCTGTGAGCCTTTCTTTAGGATGCATCACTTGATGCACAAATTTATTGAAAGCAAACTTCAGGCAATCTAATCCTTGCTGGTACAGAGGACTTACATCAAGTAGTAATGTCACAAGGAAGTGACAGGCCTTAAGTCTGGATTTCCACCAAGTCAGCTTGTGCGTGTGGCCAAGAGATGAGCCTATAGCCAAGGGCATTTGTGTTGTTATGCAAACAAAAATTCATGGTCTTCCTCGGCTTTTATTATAATAACCTTGGCTGGCTATTTTTGCCACTGTTAAATCCCCCAGTTACATTCTTACATCACTAATGCTGACTGAATAACTTCTAAAAATCCTAAAGAATTGATGTGATCATTGCTGAGGAATGGGGTAAAACTTGCAAGGTCATTTGAAGGATAGGTGCAGAATTAAAAGATGGGCAAGTATCTCTTTGAGAATTGCACATTCAAGCTAGACAAAATACAGTATTTGTCAGTCTGTGAATCATGTTCTATGAACTGTCACACCTGTTGTATATCTCCACAGTGCTCCATCACTTCCCATGCACATACCATCTGTGCTCAGACTGGTCCCAACCTGTGCTATGGAGGCGTCATAGGTAGTAGAGACTTGTGTCTTGACTTCATTAACAAAGGAGCTAGCGCTATTGCAATGATCAGTTCAGCTTCCCTCCTTGATAGTTCCATCCTCCACGTAGTTCACAGATCCTTTGCCTTTGAGGTAAAATGTAAACATCACTATAGGGGCAGGATAACCAGAGAGTCTGTAGACTCCATAACACCTTTTCCCAGATGTACCAATACGTGTTCACAGGTGAAGGTACATAGATGATTAATAGACTGCATCTATACGGCTTCTCCCTACTCTGTACCTATCAGCAGCTCTGCTAATTATAATGTAACTGGTGCTAAATAAAAGACTTGTGTTGGACTGCGTCCTCCTGCATTTATGTAGTTAATTTAAGGTTAGACTGTCCCAGAAGGCCCATTGCTTCCTTTGTTGTGCTGGCTAACTCTTGGAATGATCACAGACAATTGCTGGAGGAGCAGCAGATAATGTGTCTGCAATCTGTTCTTATTCAGCCATATCATTGCTACAAGGAAGAGAATTAGTTGGGGATTACCTTGTCTATTGAGAGACCAGGCTCTCAGACTATTTCTCCCCTTATTCTTCACACCCACACTTTCATTAGCATCTTTCATTGCATTAAAGTTTGTTGCTTGCAGTAAGTTTAGTTAGCAGTGCTTTTAATGAGCTAAAGAAAAATATGATTTAGCAGAATAAAGAAACAAAAGGTTTTGAACATTCATGACTCATATATATAGCGCTATATATAATTATAGATTATATATGCATAATCTATATAATTATAATGGTTAATTGTATAGAAAACCTTAGCCTTGTTGCAGGTTAGTTTCAGGTAATGAATTTAGCATGGTGTCATCTTACAGGCCCTTAGACAGGCCCTGTAAGTCACATAAAGTGCTAGGATACATTTGTACTCTGAGGGAGGAGGAGGAAACTGCTGTAGCTGATGAACACAGGTTAGTTTCAATAAACACTGATGTGATTATGGCAGGTCTTTATAGACACTGGGTCTTGAGGAGGAATGAGAGGGAAAATGAAGGTAAGGTTTCCTTTTGTGACAGATCTGTTTATTTATCCACATTCTCTGACCCATTAGAGGGACATTTTCTTTGCAGGAGCCTGACAGTAAACTTAGTGAAAGAACAAATAAAACTCTGCTGTTGTGGGTTTTTTTCCTTGCAATTCAGCGCAACAAAATAGTAGTTGCTTCCAAAAAAACATCTTATTGACTTATGTCCAATCCATGCTGATTATCCACAATGACCAGGAAGGGGCTGTTTTTATACACTGTGTGTATTTTTGCTGCCGTCAAAAGTATACGGATTTCTTGGGGCACTGGGTTTCTAGACTTGATGGATTCACAGGCACACCCTATAGCCCCAGTGCTGTGGGGATGGCAACACCGAGGCATTTTGCCTTTCTTAAATGAGCCTCTCTTAAATGGAACAACCAGGTGGCAGCTGAGCTAAGAAATGCTGCAGTGCTGATAGCCCAAGCTACTGTAGGTTCAGTGCAGCAGCTGGTATCAGTTCTGAATAGGCTGAGAAAAGACAGAAGGGAAGTTCTTAATGAGCTATCAGGGGGTAGCGGTGTACTGCTTGATCTAGATTCAAGGGAAGAAGCAAATGAAATTGCAAGTGACTAGAACAACAACTAGCAATTTGTTGCGTCCCAGGTTTATGCAAGAGGCAGAGTTCGTAGTTCAGACGACTGAGACTTGCTGGTCAGGTGCATAACTACATTCTTTACTGATCATGTCTGCAGCTCTACCTGTGCACACTTCACTCCTCCTATCAAACTCCTCCATTCGTTCCTGCCCAGTCAAGGCAGGAACAGATAGGCAATCACTATGAAATCTGGCCTGTATCCCCAGTTGCAATGACCTAATCACAGATTTAGAGGTAGTTTCCCATATTGTGTCCTGTCTGTGATTTTTTTCATCACTTCTAGGCCCATTTCATTGTGAAATACAAGGAATCACTTGGATTTTCTTATCAGGAACTGCTCAGCCCCTTCTCCACCAGAAATTAAAGTGCACTTCCTCTGAAACTCCAGCTTCACTTTGTATCTGACGACTGTTAATGAATTCTTAGCCTTGACCAGACTTCCTAATAATGCCACTGGCATTTGCAGAAGACACTTGGTCATGGAGATACTATGCTGGGCACATCTTGTGCGGTCTGTCCAACTTTGCTGCTCACTCTTTCAAGGAGGGAGGGAGGGCAGAGTCAGGAAAAACACAGGAGAAAGAATAAAAGCAAAAAAAATATTATTTCTGTGGAAAGAATAAAACCAAAATCAGATGTCTGAAAAAAGTTCTGCCCATCAGCATGTGGGTTACATGTGAGCTTGTATAGGTCTCCTTACCTTAAAAGCATGTTTAGATTCATGGTGTAATTAATTAAGTAGTAGATGATTAAAGATATGGGATCTAAAGAAGGACTCAGCCAGGTGAACAGGGGACTGGGGGTAGATGGGTAGAGTTTAGATTTTAGTCACTACGGAGTGACTATGGAGTTATGACCCAAATACACTAATTAACTTTACAGGTCAGCTTGTCTTGAAGGAGGCAGGCCAAAGGTGGTGAAAAAAGAGGTTACAAACTGCAGTGAAGACAGAGACCTGATGTAACATCATGTCTTACTGGTTAAGCATTCTCAGCACCTGAGAATGTAATACCCGATTCTCACATTTGTGAACATCAGGAAATTAAGGTCTGAAAACAAAACTCTGCCTTGTACAATCATTTCATGATGCTTTTATCTGAGTTACAACAAATTGAAGTGTGAGGTTTAAACACAGCAAGATTATTTTTGCATCCAGAAGACCCAATGTCTGTCTGTGTTATAAACCAGGGGCTCAGTTGATCATGACAAAGATGTCACAGTCAGAGCTCATGATTTTCATACCTGGAAATGCAGCTAGACAATTAGTTTAACAGCACAACTTGACACTAACTGGACTCTAGCAATGCACCAAAGGAAGTTTACAGAGGACTGCAGCTATCCAGAGATCCCATCTTCTACAGGTTCAACAGTTGCCCTAAATGTGAATGTAATGAGAAGTCCAAGACTGCAGTCAGAATGAAGTGATCTCTTACTCTGCAGGACAGAAATCAAAAAAGAAATGCGGAGACATGCAGCTGTCTTCTTGGATATGTCAGGGAAAAACTAGGAGTGACCCATTCAATGCACTTACTTACATGAAACATGTAAGTAGATTGGAAGGCATTAATAAATGGAGAGCAAATATTAATCACTTCTGGCTTTGGACCCCACTGGGAGTACTGCATCCAGCTCTGAGGTCCCCAGTACAAGGAGGACATGGACCTGTTCGAGCAGATCCAGAGGAGGGCCACAAAAATGATCAAAGATCTGGAACATGTCTCCTGTGAAGAAAGGTTGAGAGTTCGCATTGTTCAGCCTGGAAAAGAGAAGGCTCCAGGGAAACCTTATTGCGGCCTTTCAATATATAAAAGGGGCCTAAGGTATAAAATAGCTGACAAGAAAGATGGACTCTTTTTACCAGGGCCTGTGGTAACAGAACAAGAGGCAACTGTTTTAAACTGAAAGAGGGTAGGCTTAGATTGGACAGAAGAAAGAATTTTTTTACTATGAGGGTGGTGAGACACTGGAACAGGCTGCCTAGAGAAGCTGTGGATGTGGATGGCCTATCATTGGGGTGTCCAAGGTCAGGCTTGATGGGGCTTTGAGTAACCTGATTCAGTCAAAGATGTCCCTGCCCATGGCTGGGGGCTGGAACTAGATGATCTTTAAAGCGCCCTTCCAACCCAAAACATTCTGTGATTCTGTGATTCTATGATTCTAAGTAGCATTTTCGGTGTTCCCAGATGATGGTAACAAAATATGAAATCAAGAGAGGTCAAAAGACATTGGTTTCCCATTGAAGAGAATCTCCTGCATATCTAGGAAAGCTAAGAATTACACTGGATTCACCTTGAAAAGCTACTGGCTGTTCCAAATGTGTTTCAAGAGCAGTTTCAGAGCACAGATGGACAGATCTAGATGGAGTGGTTTCCAAAGTTTCTGCAACTGAACAACATTAGGATAATGTGGCTATTAGCATCTTTTACTTTCCACCATAATAGGTGAAGTCTACTAACCCAGGAACATTACTGAGAGTTTCAGCACAAAACTAGACAAAACCACCTTCAACAGTGTAAGCTTGCACTACCAGACATTTAAAGGAACTGGAAATCAATGGGATTTTAGTGCTTAACTGCCTTAGGTTACTTTACGAATCCCACCTGCACTTTACCGTTACCAGTAGAGAAGCAGCATCAGCATTACAGTCTTTTGCCTGTAGCTGTTTTCCCCGTTTTCCTGCAATATACTAAAAACAGCTGAACAAATTCTGGGATTTCTATCAGGATGTGCATTAGGCTGAAAGATGCTTTAGTAGGGCCTGTTGTGACAGGACAAGGGGTAATGGTTTTAAACTAAAAGATTTAGACTAGATATAAGGAAGAAAGTTTTTGCAATGAGGGTCATGAAACACTGGAACAGGTTGCCCAGAGAGGTGGTAGATGCCCCATCCCTGGAAACATTCAAGGTCAGGTTGGACAGG
>JAVJGI010000050.1:23826289-23902824 GCA_035590275.1 Ibycter americanus | reverse complement strand
CCATCCCTGGAAACATTCAAGGTCAGGTTGGACAGGGCTCTGAGCAACCTGATCTAGTTGAAGATGTCCCTGCTTATAGCAGGAGGGTTGGACTAGATGGCCTTAAAAGGTCCCATCCAACCCAAACTATTTTATGATTCTATACTTTCCATTCTTTGTTCATGAGATCGTTGCGCCCGTCACTTCACTCTTCTTTCCTAGCCTATATCATCTTACAGTTTCATAGGGTCTTTCATTCAAGAGTGTGTTAGGAACTCATAGGCAAAGATCACACAGTTTCTGAAATGAAGCTTCTTCTCAAATACAACAGTTGTTTTAATTCGGTGTTTCTGTATCCTCTTACAAAAAGTAATATCTCTTCTCAGTTTGTGTGCATTTTTAAGATTGTGTACTAATGGTGCTCTCAGAAACTGTCATTGCAAGCCAGTAAGTACCACCTGTGACTGTGGGGTTTGTGGTCTGGATACATGTCCTGAGGGAAATGGGCTGGCAATCCCTCCCCTGTCCAACAGAGTTCTTTCCTTGTGCTATCCTGGATTGCAGTTTGCAATTTAATACAGTGGTTCTGCTTTACCACAGCTTTATAAAGTTAGGTTACTGTTTGTCCATAAAAGGGTTATTCTTTACAAAACCACACTGAAAGGTACTTCACAGACACCTAAAATCAAGGTGCCCAGAGGAAGGCTAATGGTATTCTGGGCTGCATTAGGCAAAGCGTTGCCAGCAGGTTGAGGGAGGGGATCCTTCCCCTCTACTCAGCACTGGTGAGGCCACATCTGAAGTGCTCTGTCCGGTGCCAGGCTCCCCAGTACATACTGGAGAGAGTCCAGCAAAGGCCAGGAAGATGATGAAGGGACTGGAGCAGCTGTCCTGTGAGGAAAGGCTGAGAGAGCTGGGACTGTTCAGCCTGGAGAAGGGAAGGCTCAGGGGGGATCTCATTGATGTGTGTAAATACCTGAAGGGAGGGTACAAAGAAGACAGAGTTAGGCTGCTTCTCGGTGGTGCCCAGTGACAGGACCAGAGGCAACAGGCACAAACTGAAACACAGGAGGTTCCCTCAAACATCAGGAAACACCTTTTTTTGGTCACTCTGAGGGTGACTGAGCACTGGCACACGTTGCCCTGGGAGCTTGTGTAGTCTCCATCCTTGGAGATACTCAAAAGCTACTGGACACGGTCCTGGGCAGCTGGCCCTGGGTGGCCCTGCAAGAGCAGAGGGGTTGGACCAGATGACCTTCACAGGCCCCTTCCAACCTCAACCAGTCTGTGATCCTGTGATCAATGGAGATTCAACTGCTTTAGAAGAACTGTAGTGCATGAAGTTGGCTGTGACTACTTCCCTAGTATTAGAAATGGACTCTTGTCATGATCAGTGGTTACAGCTCATTAATCGCAATGACTCTATTATCTTAAGAAAGCAGCTTATTTTTCTGTTCTCAAATATCAAGTTGGAAGGTTCCTCCAATAGTGGCAGTTTACCAACATCAAAAGCAACCTACATAGTCTTTTGGAAAGTGCTAAAACATATACAGGTGATTTTCACAGGGTGCCTGCACAGCAGCTTGTACTAAGATAAAAGACCTCAGCCTTTTATCTTAGTACATACCATAACTATGCAGTTATGGTAATTGTCTGGGCATACTTGAAGGGTTTGTTTTGTGGGTAAAACCTTGCCCTGCATTAAATTACTCTTCATACTGTCGTTTTATAAAACTTCCCAAAACCTATTGTGCCTTAGAAGTCACCTGCCACCTATCTCTGCATTGTTGGTGTCTTCTTTCAGGCACCTGGCAGCAGGATTAGTGAAGACCAAGCTGCCCAGGGCACCTTCACCTGGTGACCAGTTCCTAGGCACAGTTCAGGTCTTCAAGAGCTAGGATTGCTAGGAGACTTCAAGAGTGTAGACATATAAAATGAATAAGAGAATGTGAATTTATTGGAGTAAAACACATGCTGGGTATCAGGAATGGTGTACTGCCCAGGAGCTCTATGCCAATATAGATGAGTCTCAGAAGTGAAGACATACATGCTGCTGGAGTGGCTGGAGAAGGGCAGGATGGAGAGGGTGGAACAAACATGCCTGTGCCCATCCCATGTGCAAATGAGAACCGTAACATTTCAGGACTTCTCTTTAAACAAAAAGCAGTGCCACTGGACCACAGGCCTACTATAAATGAAGCCATGCAACAGTTCAGCAATATGGCAAGTTTTGCTGCTGTATGAGTCTTTAATAATGCCATTCATAGTGATTACCAGACTAATATATGGAGGCATTCTTCCCAAATTATAATGTGTTCTTACATTAACATAATGCAGTCATTTATCAGAGAGAGAAGGAGGGAGGGAGAGAGGGAGGGACTTAATTTCACATCTGCTGGGGCAAACAATTACAAATTGCAGAAACGCTGTGCGAGTAAGGAAGGAGACTGGCTAAACTATTAATAAGATGGCCGAGCTGTTCCTGTATCTGCCTTGCTCTTGCTTTCACTTGTGCTGAGGCCCCTTTGTTGTTGTAGCTAGGCAGGTTTTCGGAAGTGCTGTGATGCTGCCCACA
Source organism: Ibycter americanus (assembly GCA_035590275.1). Classification (NCBI taxonomy): domain Eukaryota; kingdom Metazoa; phylum Chordata; class Aves; order Falconiformes; family Falconidae; genus Ibycter; species Ibycter americanus. The sequence continues at coordinate 23,900,270 of JAVJGI010000050.1, read as the reverse complement.
CTGGAAAACTGCAGACACTAATAACAAACAAGCGAAGACAATGGTGAGGAACAGTGCTGCTGCTTGGCTCTTCGCCCAGCCATGGCAAATGCACCAGGCAGCTTGCGAGAGCTCCTTGACTCTGAGCATGAAGGAAAAGCTGGCAACATAAAAGAAAGGCTGGCAGCCGCACCTGCACGGGAGACACAGAGCCCTGTTTGCAGCTTGGAAGTGAATGCAGATATGAAGGGAGTTTCCTTTCCAAAAGGAAATACGAGTCTGGTCAGTGGCCTTGGGAGTCTCTTTGTTCGTTGCTCTGCCAATTACATCAACACAACTTTGCCCAGCCTCCTGTCACTCTGTCATTGGCTTTGAAGCTTCCGATTTGTTCACACCTGGGATACCCAAGTGGGAGATCAAACAAAAATAAAGAGACGAGGCAGAGCTGTGAAAGAAATGAATAATATTTCAGAGGAAATGAGAACTAAAGAAGCCATATACACTGAGTAAGCTAGGCCCACATTACAGACTGATCTGGTTGGCCAAGATATCTACTGGAACACATGGAGATGTCAGATTTTGTTTCTCAAGACAACAGACTTGCCCTGTCGGCTGAATGCTGGAACTTACCCCTGGAAATGTAAAAGGCTTGTGGTCACTGTGGTGTATAAGCTATATATAAGCTCCCAGAATGATACTGTGGCCAAAAATACTGATCTGATCCTTGAATGTAAAAACACAGTAAAGTCAGGTAGGAATAGATGGGTATTACTACTGGTATACTTGACACTATTTTGCCAGTGCCAGAATATTGAGTTTTGTGTTGCAGTACCAAGAACAGTACTAAAACTGGCTGGTAGTAAAAACTGGTGCTAAAATGGTTAGTAAATTGGATAATGCTAATGGATAACTGAATGAAGTTCAGAGATTTGAGAACAGTTAAATGATGTGAGGCATGACATAGTAAGACACCAAGACCTTCACCTATTTCATACAAAAGACACAATGAGAGGACAACCTGAATGCAGCCTGTGAGTACCTGCACAGTAAGAAAATTTGGAAGACTGCCTCCAATTCAGCAGCCTAAGATTCAGTATCTGGAATTTAGAGCTAGGCATATTCAGATCTGCCATAAAAGACAACTTTCTAAGGTAAAGGGCCAGCACCATCTGGAGAACCTACCTCTAGTCATGCTTTGTGGTAGTTTTGAAATCACTGGCAACTTTAATTTTAAAAAAATACTAACTTTTTTCTGAAAGAAAATGTTGGGAGGCCACTGGCCCATATTATACACCAGATCCAGTACATGGCTTTCTCTGGGTTTGTGGAGCTGAATGCAGATTTCCTTGAAACAATTCAAGGATTCTGAGATCTGACTACCTTGTGCTTTGGTTGATGCTATTGGTATTACAGTTATACTTTTCTCATCCTTTTGATGTTTTCCCAGAAAAGCCATTGTTACAATATCTAACTTCTATTTTTAATGAGCACTGAGATGTTAGTATAATTTTATTACATCCATTTTGAGGGGTTGACTAGGGAGGAACAAAGCAGCTCTGGCTGCAACTAAACATGAACTTTTTGCTCCAAACTGAGCCAGAACATTGATCTTTTGGGGTAGCCTGAACAAGTTCAGTTAACTTCCCACTGTTCATTTCAGATCCTTCTTCTTGCCTAAATGGTTGCTGTTGAACTTGGCAGCAAAAAGCCAAAGCCTGAGAAATCTTGTTTTCCAAGCCCAGCAGGTCTGCAGGGATTCCCTGCCCCTGACTGGTTACCTCTGGGAAATGTGTGGATTTGTTATGTCTGAGCAATACCGAGTGTTTGGGAATAACACCAGTGAGCTAGTCTGTTCTTTCTCTTTGCAGTGCCTACACTGAGCCGTACAAAGTGTGCCCAGTCTCTGTGATACCAATGGAGGTCGTCACATCAGATGAGGAACAGAAGAGTTCAGAAGATGACGAGACCAGCCCAGGTGATCCCAATCTCATCAACAAGGTAAAAGAGCTGAAAATGGGGAATGTGTGAAATCCAGAAAGGGAGAAATAATGTGCAAAAGAACCTGGATTCTCAACTCTCTCTGCTCATTGCCTGGTGCTCATTTAGAAATGCCAGAGCCATTGATCCTTTACTCCCCCAGTGCCCTAGCAACAATTTGCCCCTATAACATGTGCAAAGCCAAAGACCTGGAGTCTTAAGATGGACAGCGGAGGCAACAGGCAGCAGGAAAGGCCTGACTTGAATGTCAGGAAAAATGTCTCACTTGGAAGAGGGATTCAGCTGTGATCTTGAGAATTTTAAAACTACATTGAATAAAAAAATGACAAATACACACTGGGACCAGTTCTGTGTTAGCTGGGAGATGGAGTAAATTGTCTAATAGGTCTCTGCCATCTCAAAATTCTCTCACCATGGGAAAATGTATTCATGTTTGGGTTTATTTTACTGAATTCTGATGAGTACAACAGATCTTAAACAAATTATGGAGAAGACCATGGAAATGTGACCACAGCTTAAGACCATACAAGGCTGTTTTCATCTCCAGTAAGCTAACAGTTCGGTGGCTAAAGAAATGGCATTGAGTAGTTTTATCTTTTGTTTTTCACAGATTTGTGTGTGTGTTCTTAAAACCATGACCCTAACAATCTAGTAATGTGTCTCTGAGTACAAGCACCCCAGTGCATAGCTCATTTGGTATGCATGCAGCAAAGGGGTATGTTCTTCTGAAGTCTTCCAACTGGAGACCCAGGAACTGAGGCTGCATAGGAAAATAGCAAATCTTCATTTCCTACACCTCTCTCTGCCTTTCACTTTGGCCTGGTCTCTCAGTGTCAGCACAGCTATGTGGCTTCCTTATTGTAGATGGCTTGTGTCTGGTCAGGGATGCATGTCAGAACCTGCAGAGGCCTGTGCACATGCCCCTCCAAAACCAAATGATGGCTGAGTAAGGGTGAACTCTTGTCAAGGAGAAGCATAAGTATATTGATTCTAGGAGGATTGGATCTCTTCAGGCGTTTCCAGAATGTGAAGCTTTATTCAAGGGCAGGTATAGAGAGCGGGGAGCAGAATTTTCCCCTTACAAGGACACCAGTTCTTGAGAAACAGAAAAAGAAACTGCAAGCTGAATGACAGTGAAAACAAATGAAATTGCTGTTGCTCTTATCTCTGAGGGAAAATAGCTTCCTTTGATTTCCCTGTATGCCGTACCACTTTCAAGTCTACTCTGCATGGTGCTGAGCTGCCTCTGGTACCAGTGGAAAAGACTGGTTTGATCCCCTTGCTGACCTGAAACAAATTAAAGAATTGCAAAAAACCTTTTTTCCTCTGAAATTCATGAAATTTTGTTGTTTGTTTTCACACTGTTTCAGAAAGGGAAAAGCCTTCAAATTTCTGACATTCCCTGTTAAATGAAAAATATGTTTCCTTTCAGTTCTATTAGCTGACAAACCGTTAGCATTTATAGAGCATGCACTCGTGTGTCATTTAAGCTGGTCAGGTTTCTCAGCATCTCTTAGTTGTGATGCCGGTGGAGAAGTGACAACAAAATTGTGACTTGAGTTCACAAGGGATATGCACGCAAGTGCTGTGCACTTGGAAGCAAATTCAAGGCTGCTAAAACCAATTTTATTGCCATTTTTGTAGGGGTTTACTCAAGACATCAGGAAATTATGGTTTTCTAAATATCTCCTTTATTGCATCTCATGTATTTTTATTATACTGTTGTGCTGGGGCAACCAAACTGTGTGGCTGTCACAGAAGAAGTCAGGACTCAGAGAACAAGCATGTGCTTCAGAGTCTAACTGGAGGTATCTCTCTCACTCTTCAGGTGAACACAAACTAAATGTCTGTACATGCCTGAGAAAGAACATCAGAACAGGTCTGGTTTGGTTGGCCTTTGCTTACCAAGCTAATTGTCAGCAAGGAACACAGTACACAGGACCAGACTTCCACAAGCTCCTGGGGAGCTTTCTTAAAACAGCTCCATCTGAGTACAGGCCATATTTCCAAGCTGGATGATGAATTAGTGCATGTGGCTATTCACCTTACCAAGAAGCAGGCCAGGAAAGTAGACATAACCTGATCTGTCTGTTACAATTCTGGCTGTAGGAACATCACCCCCTCTGCAATCTACTGGGCTCTAGCTGCAGACTCTAAAAAGGGGTTGGAGCAGCAGTAATTTCATGCCTGGATAAGCTATTTGCTTAGTAAGCCAAGTCAGGGGACTATGCTTGTATGTGGGACCAAGAGAAGATCTAGAGATGACAAGTGGCACTGAGACACCTTTGAGCATCTTTGTTCTTGTAGCCTCATTAGGGCACACATCCCTTTGGACAGACTAAGGGGTCCTGGGAACCATCCTGTCAAACCCTGTGTGTCCCAGATGTCCCCAGGATCCAACCTGTTAAAGGAGACACCTGATTTGGGCTGTCAGAGGTCACCTAGCATCAGGACTCTTGCTACTCTGTGACAGCCTCAGCATCATGGCTGCAGGCTGTGTGAAACAGTAATGAAAAGATGGACAGGGAAGACTCAGTTTCCTAGGGAAAACAGTGCAGGTTCTGACATGAAGGATGCAATATATTTAACTGTTGTCTTTTGCCCGTGCCAGCCACAGAATAATAGTGGTATGGTAATCTTCCAAGGTCTCATGCAGCCCACACTGCAGATTCTCTGTCAGAGACAAAGGCTTCCAGTTCACTGTAATTAAGAGTGAACAGGATAAATTCTATCTGTCCACAGCTCTTGTCTCAGAAAGCACTGGTGTCTTTACAGAGGACTGTGTTTCCTACCCTACTGCTCCCACCTCCTGTAATTGTCTTGCCACACAAATCATCTGGGTGCCAAGGGAACAGGTCAAAACCTGTCTCTGTAATGACAAAGTGCAAAGAACCTGACCATCTCCCTGATGAAGTGATGCATCCCTTGGAGCAAAATTCTCAGAACAACACAGAGTGGCTGTACAACATGAAAGAGTTCAGAAGCACTGTCACTTGGGAAGAACTGGCAGAGACATGTTGGTCTGGATGCCAAAAATAGTACCATGGATTTCAAAATGAGCTAATCTTTTTAAAACAACTGTTTGGGCTGGCTACTAAGAGCCGAGTTTGGATTGTAAAATCACATACACACACACAAAAAAGAACCTTCTAAGGTTTGTTGGTTTGATTTCTGTTTTTCTTCTCCTCAAGGACACTTAGTTCAAATAAAGGATGAAATAGCCTAGATGATAAAATCTGCTCCCTATGTTCAGATACATGATTTTCATTTGCGTTGAGCTGGATTCTACCTGCTGCCTTTCACTGTCATGAACAAATTCCTGTATCAAAATGCAAGCAGCATGCTTTCATTTTTCTCATCTGCTTTCTCCCAGCCTGCTTGCTGGAGAACTGCAAGACTTCCAGTTTGCAGATTTTTTTTCCTGTGGTGTTTCTTTTGAAGGCTCATTTTTATAAGTAAATATAATTCTAAAAATTAGCTTTGTACACACATTTCCTGGTATTGTTTCAACAGCTCATCTCCTTTGAACCCCTGCTCTCCTGGTGACCAGATTCACATGAGTGTGGAGAAATTTTTAGGGCGTGCTGGAATCCTTGTTCTGTAAACAATTTAAATCATAGCCAATAATATATGTTGAAGTATTTTTTACATTATTTGCTGTATTTTAAAGAGCAAACAAAGACAGGCTTTCATCTCTATTGGGTTACAGGAATTTTTATTACTAAAAACCTGTTGGAATGGGACAGGTATAAAAATGTAAAAGAGGAGGTGGGTTTCAAATTTTTGCCTTTATTCCACTGGGAGTACCTCAAACCCTGAGAAGCTGAGCATTTCTCATCAGAAGACACCTGGTGGTTTTCATTCTTCTATGTAGAACTAACAGTGAAAATTCATTCTTTCTGGTTAAATAAGCACTTTATTTCCTTCTCTTCAGTCCACTGGCACATGATAACAATCTAGAGAACTCAGAGGCAGGGAATGCTGTAAGTTCTCTTAACTTTTGTGATTCCACTTGGTTATATTACAAAAAGTGATGCCCTCCACTTACACTACTGATAGAGATTCACTATTTTTTTCTTCCTGCTAAGCTAATTTAGAGGAGCTCCTGGGCCATCTCTCATTCATGCATCTTTTATATATGTTCATTTAATTAAATTCCTCCCAGTTTATCAGAAGGTGACACATGGCTTTCCTGTATTGGGCTCTGAAGGTTATATGATGGCATCTGAGCTGTCTACAGGGGAAAAAAAACATCACAAAACAAAACAAAAAAAAGGAATTAGGGGTTTCAGTTAGGGATAAAAAACTTGTATCAAATAAAATAAGGACCTTCTCTTTATCTTCTGCCTCTGAACCATCACTCATTAGACAAATGTTCAAAGTCCAGGATGCAGAATCCCAGATTTTTCCTCTCATCTTTGAGCTGGATTCAAACCTGAACTTTTTGATTGCTTTTTACTGCTAAAAACAGGTAAATCCATCTTGGACACACCCAGCTAACAAGCATTAAAGGAATTAAAGGGGAAATTAGCTTAATAGTTCAGATTTGACTAGACACCAACTTCAAACCAAGTTCCCTTTGGCAGAACTTAGTTTTTGTAGCAGTCTCAGAATTTCCAGTTTTAAAAACAAGTTCACAGAGACAATATAATCTTGAAAGTCTGCTTGTGAGAAGCTCAGCTCCGTGGTTTGAAATGGACTAAAATCAACACATGCTGGTCGGTTTCACCTGTTGCTAGTTATGATCTGAGTTTTTTAATTGCCTCAGTAGTTTGAGGAAGATGCTGCATATGCTGGATCATCAGCTACCCCTCCATAGCTTCTACCTCTCATTTTATTGTCAGAATCTTCAAGCAAGAGCCTTCAGACAGTTCCTTTCTTGCAGGTACTTTTTAGGACTGGACCTTCTGGCCAGTTGATCCCTTTTGTCACTAACCTCCTACAACTTTCAATTGTTACAAAACTGAAGGGAGCCCCAAGACAATTCTTTTACCACATGTAACCATCTGTCTGACTGAAGACAGGACCCAGAAGGCAGGAGTGATTTTTATGCTGTCTTCAGGGAAGGGACATCTGATGCAGATTAGAGATCAGACATGCAGACAAGGCAGAAAGCTAGCTGCTAGCCTTTAGGTTCATTGTGGGAACATCAAGCCTTTCAAGGGATTCAGTGAGATGATAGTATCAGGAATGCATCTGCCTTCCTACTACATTAACAGCTCTACTTGGGGAAGTAGGTTAGGCTTGTGGAAGGGCAAACACCTGTGGGACAAATCACAGCAGGGAGATGCAGCAGAGGCCCCATGGTGGTGCGAAAATTTTCTGAAAAAATACACAGAGATGAAGCACAGGTTTTGGGTTCTATGGGGATGGGTAAGGGAACCCATCCGCCAATTTAAGAATTTGTTCTTCCAGCATCTTGCAGAGCACCATGCAGACAGTCCTGTAACACTGCTATAGAACATTGCCTTGGACTGGGCTTCAAGCGCTATATCCATCACACTGCTTGATCCAGACTGTGTCACACACATGCTAAAGTTCTGATGATCAAACAAAATGACAAGCTTAAAAATAACCCCAATAGTAAATGGAAGGCATTTAGACGGCAATCAATTGCACAGTTTGCACCACAGTGATAACAGACTGAGTCTTCCTTTACAAAATGACTTTGGAAGGAGAAAGCAGTGGCTGGGTAAATGGAGTGCTAGGAATATTGTAGCAACATCAGCTATTTTAAGAACTCTCTTGTAGTTAGGCATGTCATATAGCAAACCCTACATTAAGCCACTAGGCAAAGGAACAATTAAAAATGCTGTCTGTAAGCACAGGAGGGAGTTGATCTGAAAAACTGAGTGGAATCTCAGAAGAATAATAAGAAAAGAATGTGATTAATCTGTGTGAATACCTGTAAAAATTTCAGTCTATAAAGCACTCAGGAAATAAATTAATACAAATCCTAGACAAGTAATAAAGCCATAGCTGCAACATAAAGACATTTCTTTTATCCAGAACACAGATCTGTCTGCCAGTTAACTGTATGGGAAATCTAAAAGTATATGAATCTGTACACAAATACTATTGAGTTCAGTCTAAAACCAGCAATGTGTTACAAGGAGCTGTATACAGCCAGCATACAAGAGATGTGATCTTATCCTGGTGGCAAAATGTGAAAGTCTGTAATGAGGTGAATAGCATATAACCATGGTATAAAAGAAAGGGAATTCAGACCAAATGTGCCTGGATTTTATGCCAATGAAAACCCAAGCATTCTGGCTAGTCATTTAGGGCTTTAGGTTTAATATATCTAGTCCTAGCCAGACTGGAGGGGTGCTTATTACCATTATATGGGGATGTGCTGGGGCGGGGGGAGCATGAAGGGGAACTTCATACAGAAACGTCCCTAATGCTGTGCTTGTGAGAAGGCAGCACTAGAGGTAAGATGCTCCACCCTTCTCCCAGGTATCAAAATAAAAGGCAGTGGATGAAAAGGGGGGCAGTGACTTAGTATGGCAGATGGAGGGGACCTGCACCCCACACAAACAGGGAACAGTAAGCTTAGCCACAAAGGTCTTGCAACAAGCAGGGCAGTTACTGACTCATGGCAACGGTACATAAAACTGCCTTTGCTGCGCTTTATCCATTTCCACTGGGTGGGCCTGGTTTCCAGACTCTACTCTGTTTTGCAAACCTTTAACTTTCATATATTAAAACAAACACACACACAAACTTAAACATGCTGGAGCTGGGAATGACAGATTTGTGTGCTTTGAGGAAGCACCTAATTCAGATGCCTTTTCAAGGGACAGCTCTTGATTGATATAATTACACAGATTCTCCAGGAGAGCTGCAATCTAGCTTTTCAAGGAAGGGACCTCAGAGACAGGAGATATGGACTGCTTTTCCTTCTCTCTCACTGATTCACAGAGCCAGCCTGAAAAAGTCACTTGTTCTTGTGATGCCTCAGTTTACTGTTGACACCACTGTGACATCACTGTGAACCGCTACATAGTTCATAATAATACAAAAAGGGTATTATGAAGTCATTCAGCTCAGAGGCTGAAGCTTGGAAACTGCTGTCAGCCTCTGACTGTGACAGTAGTGCTCTTGTGCTGGGTACCATCCAGCTACAATGCACCTACCCTGAGGAGTCTGTGAAGTAAGACAAACACACATAGGGAAATGGACGAAGAGATGCAGTTTGTCCACATCAGCATGGCAAGCCAGCGGCACACAGAAGAATGGAGCTGCTGCTTCTGTGTCTTGTTACCTTGCTTTTCAAATGCAAGGGGTTACTCCCTGAGTACTCCAGATTAGTGACTTGGACAGTACTAATGCTTCAGTTTTAGTGAGCTGTTCTGTGATCTACTTGTGCTGCTCTTAAGCCATACAAGCTCATTCCAGCCTCACGGAGAGAGATTTTCCTCCAGTCCACAATTTTTTAAGCTGGATCAGGAGACCGGTCTGGTTCTGATCAAGGTCCTGCAAACACCTGGGTCAGCACAACTGAGAGTTGGCACTGGTCATAGGGAAGTGACTGGCACTGTCAACAAAGTACCATCTAATGAAAGCATGGCCTGTTAGGGCCCACCTAACCCTAACCCATCCCTGTATTAATGGGATCATTACCACACAGAGAAGGGAATCCTGCAACAGTTAAGAGCCATATTAACACACTCAGCATGGGCTATTAGCCACCTTTCTCCACTGTTCACTACTTCCCCCTTCTCAGCCCAAATGTTTGTTCTATTAGAAGGCACAAAAGGGATGTGAAAGCTAAAGTTTCTCAGTTTGAACTACCTAAGACTAGTACTTAACTTCAGCTGTGCTCATACACGTGCCCTGTAAAGAGCTGCAGGCTTTTAGGTATTTATTGTTCTAAACAAAAGCTTTCTGGTGGTGGTGTGCTTCATTATACATTGGGAAACATCGGCTGTGGGAGAAGGAGAAACAGTGCAAGTCACAAGTCACCTCTAGGTCTTAGTTTTCCATTTGGAGGTACGCATTTGGAGGAGGGCTGTAGGGCTTAATCTGTTAGTCAATGGAGAGATAATTGCACAGTATCATCTTTGCTTCACAAGTTATGCTAATCAGCCGAGCTGCAGCAACTGTACAAGCTCCTAACCTGGTTAAAGTGCTTTTGTGTTTGCAACCTTCCTGACACCAGCACGTTCTTGAGAATGGAGAGAATGGGGAGATACTTCAGTTACATATTGCAATTTTACATTGTATATTGCAAGCATTTTATTAAGCATTTGGGTTTGGGGACGATGGGGTATGAGGCTATGAGACAAGAAGACTAAGTGAAGCAGAAAGCCAGGGGTCACCACATGGCTCCATGGCCTCCATCTGCTAAGCAGAGGCATGCAGTAAGGCCTGGAAACTGGAAAGGAACCATACTGCAAGGCTGGGCACAAGACCAGGTGCAGGGAATAAAGATTACTGAAACAGTTGCAGCTTGGCAGTGTTATAATAATCACTGGGACTTAGTTTCAGAAACTTGATGCTTGAGGGACCTGCACCCTCTCTATCCCCAATTCCCAGAAGTCTGTCTCCAGACACTGTCGTCAATCTCAGAGTTCATTTCCTGGTTAAACAAACAGCAATTAAATAACACAAGACAGGCAACGCCTAGAGACACTGTCTCAAACTTGCCCTAGACAGGCCATGTGACACTGGGGTCCCTGTGTTTTCTCTCTTGGCTAAGATGTATTAATCATAAGAGGAATTACAGAGTGTGACAATGTGTGTATGCAAAGGGAAAGCGGGCCTGGCCTGCTGGGGAAATGCACTCTGCTTCTTGGCACTCCGGAGCCAGGCTTGTCTACAGAAGATGTGTTGAGCAGCAAGCATTGGGCCAGGTGACCCAGAAGGAAACACACCCCTTTCATCTGTTCTGCTATGCCTGTGTAGAGAAAATAAGAGAGAATAGAAAACTCAGTGCCTCTAGTGTGTTCCTACAGCAATTGGGACAACCAGGAGAGGCACATCATGATCTTCAAGAGGTGTTCACAAAGTTGAACCAGGGGAAAAGGGGCAATCAAATATTTGCTCCCAGCAGGAAAGTGAAACTAAGGAAAAAATATAAGATCTTTCTAGTGCACGCTACTAAACTGTAGTGTAGTTCTCCAAAAGTAAGTGATTCAAAGCATGCTCCTTGGCACCCATCAGCTAGAAGGAACAAAATACCAAGGGACAAACCCTCAGACTCCTGGTGCTAAAAGAGAGATGGATTAGACATCTAAGACTGATGAATAGTTCACTCTGTTTCTCATTTGGCTTTTGCAATCATCAGTTGCCTCCCAGGAAAAGTACACAGAAATAAAATAAAGATGAAAAAAAGGTCACCGTGACACTTCATTTTCTATACATGAAGCCTCATTCACTTAACCCCTCATCATCAAGATTCAAGAACTTTTTCACTCATACTTACTATTGACTAGATCATAATCCTCCTTGGGGTCCGTCACTCCCAGGGTAAAAACTCACAGAGCAGCAAGGGATCTTTAGAAGTCTTTCCTTTGCTCATATGTGCAGCCAGTACTGACATCTATTTGCAACATGCTTTCACTGGCCCTTGGTTCCTCTGAAATAGTGGTGATTTCACTTGCTGGTGCTTGAATTCCTTGCTTTTGTCATGAATGCCTAAAGTTATTAAAACTGGAAGAATCTTAAAAATGTAACTTCTCTCCATCCCATATTCCTCTTCTAATTTACAGATGTTGGACAGTGAAATAGCTTCAGTTATGTTTCAGTTGACCTTGCTACTGGGTTTTTTACACTCCACGTATCCACATGACTGAATTCAGCTTCCAGCACTTCAGGGAATGTTTCATTCTTTCCTATACTGTTTGCAGCTTACTGCAGGCAGAATGAACCAGAAGCTTTGAGAGGGGAAGAAAATCCTGAAATCCAGAAGTTGATCCCTCTGTAGATACTAAAGGTGCAGATGGTTCACTATGATGATGAAATGGGACTTCGAGCAACTCAGATACTTCTACCATGTTCCAGAACACCTGCATCCCAAGGGGATGCTAATGATGAGGAAGGACAGAGAGTAAAAAGCCTATAGTACATTTATCTTGAAAGTGCTTAGGCATTTTTTACTGCTCAGTCTCTGCTATGAAAATCCCAATCGTGTATCTGATCTGTCAGGTGTGATTTGGGAAGTCAGCATTTGTGGGAAGTCGAATTTGGGTTTAGGGTCCTATCAATACTTTTTATGAGTGGTCCCAATTAAGCTTTGCGCTCCCTGACCCCTAGCAGCCCTCTCATGCAGAATTTATGGAGGAAATAACAGCCACAAACTTCCCACCTGACTCTTATATCAAAGGACTGCATCATATCTCAGCAAGTCCCAGTATCTCCTGAGTAGGCTTTCAGAAACAGATCTGTAAGCAATGGGTTTCCAGCATACCTGGTCTGGCAAACAATGTCGCAAAGTCTTGCTGCTGAACCCATCTACCCAGAGTCCACTTTAGGTCACTGAGGGCTGCTTTTCTTTTACTACTACTAGACTGCTGTTTTAGTTCCCTACTTCACCATTGCTAAATAAGTCAAACTTTTCCCCGTTGATTTCTTTCAGTGAGTATTTCCATGCTTTGGTTATTTCTTACTTAAGGACAAGTCATGAATAGGAACAAAATATCTGGATTAGCCACTTGCATCTCAAAGCCATACACTTTGCTTCTTTCACAGTCTTCTGTGTCTTCCAAGATGCCTACCAGTTAAGTAGATGCCACTGAGATTTCAAACAGTGTTGTCTGCTGGAGTACTGAACTGTTTGCTTTCTGGAGATATTTATGGCCATTTAGCTTAGATACTTTGTTTAGCATGCAATAAAGCCCTTCGCCCCATTTGCATTCACAGGTCTCTCAGCAGTCAGAACAGTTTGGAATATAACCATGATAAAGAACTCCCTTTTCCATGTTATTAAGAGTACTAAATACACAGTATGAGCCTCAACAGCCAAGAGGCTATTCAAAGCTAAGCACTTTCTGCTTCTCTGATAAATTTTGGACCTGTAAAAATCAACAGAAAATTCCTCTCCTTCTTCAATAAGAACACATTTTTCAAACTTGACATCTGCCTTAGCAGCTATTATATTGTACTATATTACTAGTATTTGAATAGCGGAAACACCCTGTCATGGAAAGGACTCCAGGATGCCAGAAACTGAACAGCAAAGAATAAAAGCCTGGTCACAATTTTTACTGAAGGAATATGTCAGTTCAAAGTGTTCTCTAACATTGCTTTACTTCTTGGAATGAGACATCCCTTAACTGTCTCTGGTTTTTGCTGTTGACAGAAAGAAGGCCAGTCCAGAGCTTACCTCATTGCCCAGGAGCTGATGTCTTCAGAAAAAGTGTGAGTTCATTGTTATAACCTATCTGTTGCTCTCCTAAAAGTGAAGCTACGCAATCCACCCTTCAACATTGATTTGACGGCAATTAATAAAAGTTTGTCTCTTTCCTCAGATATGTGGAGATGCTCCAGCTGTTACGTACGGTAAGTAAATCATTTTAATCACTGAAACCTAATTGCCTTTTTACTTAGCTGCAATTTAGAAGACATAAAAGCACTGAAGGGACTGACATGAATTTCAGGAGGAATGGCTTACTTTGCAAAGGAATATGACTGCCACTAATCTGCTCTTGCTACAGATCCTCAAATCTAGCATTTGTCATTCACAGGGAAAAGTGTGGGCCAACAGTGTTGCTGAGGCTCTGAGACTGGTGTAAGATGCAGAATAAGCCTAGCGCAGAGAAGGAGATGGTGATAAAGAGGGGTGAACCCTGTTTCTTCAGAGCTATGAAGAATGGGGATTTGGTTTGAATGGATTCACTCTGCTTCCTTTTAAGCTTCTTTTTTCTGATAGTACAATATCAGTAATATCTAGCATGGCCTGGATATCCACTGGTAGTCACCATGGGCAAAATACAGATGCCAGTGTCAGAAGCTCATGAGGGAACACACAAAGAATCACTGGAAGTGCCTGATAGAGAGCTCTTGCATGGTATAAACCCACTGGTGGCTTTGTCTCAGAAGACTTTGCAACCCTTTAACAGAGCTGCCACTGCTTCCCTGCAGACTGGTAAACAGCTTAGGTAGCCTTGCTCTCAACATCTTTCTTGGCTATTAGTTGCAAGGCAGTAGGGAATAATAGCTGCCACACAAAGCATGCCCACTGCTGCTTGGAAAGAAATTCCCTAAGAAGGCAAAAAGTAGCCTCAGGTTGTCCTTGGAGTACACCCCAAACCCTAGCAGCAGACAGGAACTCTGATGGAGAGAAAAGTAACGAGGTCAGCACTGTATGGCTGCCTGCTCATTGCGCCTCTCAAGCAGCCTGCCAAAGCTGAAGAGCCTTCTCAAGCCTGGGCAGAAGAAGCCGGAGAGGAGCCTTAAATGTGACAATCACCTTCCAGTCAATTGCATTTCAACAAATCAGAAACTGCCAAGCTGGTCAGCTGGGAACCAAACACTTTAAGGGGTGTAGCTGGAGTCTGCCAAGATTTTGATAAATTGATGGTAACCTGCCCAGCCATTTGCCTCATCTGTCCTGGCTTTCCTCTGGTTTTTGCACAGCCAAACACATTATTTGACACAGTGAGACATAGTTGTGGTTATCCATTGACATCTGGGGGAGCCAGAGTGGTTTCTTCACCTGTGGACTACAGGGCTTCTGATTATTAAGAATACCCACAAACCTCCTTACTGAAATCAAGATTTCCAAAGGTATCATCAAGAAAAAAAAAGAGAAAAGGCTCTGTCAGCTTCTAAATCAAAATAGAAGAGAAATATACACACAGGAAATTACCATGCACAGACAGTATTAGCCACTCTGCATCTTTGTTAGATGCATCCAATTAAAACATACTTAATGTATTTAATTTTCCATTTCCAAGTACATTTGTACTTTGGTACATTATGGACAGCATGTAAAGGCAGGGTTGAACTGGAATGCATGTACAGTGCACTGTATTTAGTGGAGGTGTCTAGGAGAGGCCTCTCCTTTGCATTATATCCTAGCATTTTCCATATACCTCTGGGACATAAAAGTGGCTCACTAACATAGCCTGAAAAATCTTCAATATATAGACCCAAATCTTGCAATGCACTTCAGTGCCTTTAGCCACAGAATGAATGGCTGCACACCCTCATGGCTGCTATAGCATCATGTTACTGTCAGACTGCCTTACTTATGCGGTTGCTGGGCCAGGAAAGGGATGCTTCAGGACTTTCCCAGTCCTTTCAGGACTTTGCCCTTTTCTCCCTCCTCTGGTAAATCCCCGTGTGGTGAATTTGGCTCTGAGGCTATATGTATAAATGAGTAATTTACACATTTTCACAATAATCCTATTTTCTGCCTGTAGAAATCATGTGGAAGGAACAGGAAATGTCATGTTTGCTCTCTTTTCCAAGTTGACAACTTGGAAATGGGACAGGGATTTTGGTTTATATCTTTGCTAAATTTTTTTTAGTTTAGAAACACTTATGCATGCAAGTGCATGCTGCTCCCCTCCAGCTGGATGGGCTCCAAACTGTTGATAATCCCTTACAAAAAGAATCTTCAAAAAAATTACAGCTCATAGGTTAGTTAGAGAAAAACTCTGCTCAATTGCTAATTTTATCTACTGCAGTGCTCCAGAGCTGGCTCAAAGATATGAGGGAATGAAAACAGAGTTTTCCTGGCTTGACTCAAAAATGTAACTACTCCCTGCTCTCCTGTTGGGGAACTCAAGACACTTGCTAAGCAGAAATGTTTATAACAGAAAATAAGTAACATTACCTGGAGCTTGGCCTGACAATTCTGGAATTAAGGTTTTAAGGCATGAGGGAAATTGGCTCTGTTTTAATCATACTTAATCATTAGGTTTGGATCAGCTGATTAATTTATCAGGGCAAAGATGCCAGTAATAGCACTCCTATGACTAGGCAAGTTCTTCTGTTTCTGTCAGTCAATTGTAATTGAAAGCACTTGTTTGTTTTTTATATATGTTTCAGTCCTGTAATGGAATATTCCACTGAATCCTGTTTTGCTGGGATTTTGTTTCCTTGATTGCACATCTCACTAGAGTAAAGGGATTTTATGAGTGGTTTGCATATGCTTATTATTTCCTTAATTATGAAAGTTAGAGCACCAAAAGAGGAGTTAAAATTTCAAATTAAAAAAAGAGATGCGCCCAAAGTAAACGCTTGAATGAATGCATTGGTTTGCAAAGTTAAGCCAATTGTAGGTTGTGTAATGTCAGAATTACTGTAACCATGCACTCTTCACTTTCTTTTTCCCAGTTCCCACTGCCTCAAGTCAGAAAGTTCAGAAAGATCTGCATCAATTTTAGGACGAGATTTTGGGTACAAAGCTTTGATTAATGATTTTCTTCTGCAGTGGAAAAATATCCTTCTTGCCCCATCACCAAATGCATATACTCCTTTAGGGCCTACTGGAGGCTTTTTTCAGCAGTCAACAAGCAAGCTTCTCAAATAAGATTTAATTGTTCTATGAGTTGGCTTTTTAAGTAGTGAGGATGTATAAATGCACCTGGGTTAGAGACTGAGGTTGAAGAGAGGACCAGCCGGTCTGTTCTCACAGTTGACTGCTAGTTCAGGCACTTCTTAGTTTAGCCAAGATCAAAAATCTTTACAGGAACAGGATCAGAGGGTTCATTTCTGTGTTTTATCAGGTGCCTATAGCCCTAGCATATCTCATCTCTGCTGCTACAGACTGATGTTGGCATGATAGCTACCTACTCCAGTGGCATTCAGAAATACTCTGCAGGTTTCTCTATTGCAATCATGTTCAATCTAGAAAGCCACGGTCCCAGAACTGTTATGCTTCCCACCCCAGCTACCGTTGGATCTTTATATTCACCTGTTGCCCAGTGTATTACTGTGGAAATCTAGAGAAACCATTACCAATTTTACAACTTGGAAGTCCCTCAGACTACAGGGGTATTATTGCCTAACTGAGGCTTTTCAATACTGTGATAGTGCAAAAAGTTACAATGAACTAATTACTCCTTTTTTGGTTTTGAATAGTGTTAGGAATAGCCATATCAGTAAAAAATTATGCTTCACTGTCCACTCACTGTTGACACCGGTCCCAGTGGCAGATGTCACAAGCAACCACCAGTGATGCCAGAGTCACCAAACTGTCCTCAAAGTACAACACCCCATTCACAGCCAGTTAGGACCAAAGGCTTCCTCGACAGCATACCTCAGCTCAGGCAAACATTTCTCTCTGTTTTCCATCACCAACTTTCTCAAGAAAACAGTTTCTAAATGCTCATCTTTGGGTCTCAAGCCTCATCTTCTTATATAAATCCAAATGTGGTAAGAAAGGCAAGGAACTAAACCACACCCTATCTGGCTTCAGAAAGGAAAAAAAGGCTTTTCTTAAGTCTGCAGCAGGAGCAGTTTCCCATCTCATTTCCAGGCTTGGCTGGAGCTGCTATTCATTCAGCATAACAGAATCTGTTTGGCCTTTCAGCAGAGACTTTAATAAATTGATTGATTGCCAAAACGATGACATTTCCATACACCCACTCTGCTATTGAACTGGAAGAGTGGAAACATTGTGTTAGCTCACAAACTCGGTATCAGTTGGTGTGGTAGTAGTGATAATAATCTAAACTGTTAGCTGTTATGTGCCCTACTCAAAGGTAATGCAATTCTCTGGAGCAGGGAGTTAAGAACTCATTCTGGACTGAGCAGATGGGACTGACAGGGCCTTGCAGTCCAAGTCCTTGATCTCTTGGTATTCACAATTTAGTTTTCCAAAGTTGATTAGTCTTTGCATTGCCTTCAGGATCACTTAATTCTCAAACTTTGTCATTCTTTTCTCCTATTTTTCTTCCCCAGTAATGCAGGCGGCACTTGTCATCTTTTTCTTAGTGCTTGCTCCTGAACTAAAATGCTGCAGGTTGCTTTCTCAGCCTAATGTTTCACATATCACCTTTGAGGACCAAGAATCCAGTTTATTCCATTCCCTTCAGCCAGTCTGTTTCAAATGACTTTACTAGATGTACACAAATCAAACTCAGTGTGACTCAGACTGCCTCAGGATCCCAGCCAGCATGGGATCAAGCATTTGCTTAACGGTGTACCATGTTCACATTTATTTTGTCTGTGCTTTTGTACATAAAATAACCTTTTTTGTGCATAAACCTCTTTGTAGTCATTATTAGTTCTCTCTGAGGCATCTACTGAATTAAGGTACCTAAAAGGACAGCTGTGCACTGAAAAAACACCAGCCCCAACACATCCCTGTTCAAAGAAAGTTGATCCTGTTTCCTGGTTTGTATTTCCTCATAACAATGGGCCGCAATTCTTAGAAGCACCAAGACTCAGATTTATGCTTCCTCAGCATTTGAAAATATGGGTACAGATATGACACGAACAGATATAACGTGGTGGTTCTCGAGCCTTTGGAGCAGTTTGGGATCCAACGCTGCACTCGGCATCCCAAGGCTTCTGACTGTAAAGTATATCTTCAGAAATAAAAAAGAACAGAATCATCTTAGTGCTTAACTGACTAACTCAAAGGTACCTAAATGCATATTATCATGAAGTCAGGCTCACTGGTTAAACTCTACTTTCAGAAGTCTTGTGGGCAGCAAGTTCGCAAGAACAAAAAATAAACATCTAATTTAGGAGCCACTGTTACCTGTTAGACAAATAGAACTCCATCTTTCTAATTATTTACACTTCCAGTGAATGATTGGCTGAGCCTTTTTTACTACTGTGAATTTCTTGGATGATGTTCAAAGTTCTGCTGGACAAACCAAGTCATTACTTTCCTAATTAAATGCTTTAGTGAATGGAACATGCTGGCTAAATGAAGAGCAAGCTCACTGTTAGACACTCTGAAGCTCTTACAAAAGCCTAAAGATGCGCTGTTACAAGAGAATAGTCTGCCCTCACAGTAGGCTGGGTTTTTTTCTCATTTATTTGTTCATTGTTATCTTCATCGGCAGTGGGAAAATAGCTATGTATCGTCCAGGGAGCTTCTGCAGTGGGAATGCTGAGCCAAAGTAGCTTTCAGATAATCTGTATATCTCTTAAAAAGAGAGTGAAGTCACACTAGCACATTTGGCATCAGGACAATTCCCTGGTAACAAGCCCCACAGATACAGTATTTGCAATGCATACTCTACAGCTTGCCAGTTCTGAAACTCATTTGCAGTGTTTTGGATGAATGTGTGTATTTGACTGAATGTGAGTGTGTGTTGAGGTCAGGGTTCCTGACCTAGATTGTGCCCTGCAGTGGCAGGGTAAGAGACTAATTGTGTCTGCTGCGATAGTATTTTCTGCTGTTCATCTGGCATTGTTTCTGCTAACCTCAGTAATGAGAAATCTGGGAAGATCACTGCTCAGTGCAGATCAAGGGTCACTCACTCTGCTACAGGAGATGTGCCACTTTTTAATTCAGGGGTGCCACTTTCACTTTCATCGTTAGGAGAGAGGCTGCTGGACATAATGAAGATACCTCCAAGAACCACCCGTGAGTCACATGTACATACTGTACAGCATCTCATGCCTGCATTCAGCTTTAATATAGAGACTCTCTTCTTCTCCTTTGAACTCTTCAGCCTCCCCTCAGGTGTAATGCCTAAATATCCAAAAGAGACTAGAATCCTGCAATATGCAGGATCTGTTGAATCCACCTTCATTTTAGAAGTGAAAGCAGTTGTAATAGCCTGCACCATTTTATGCAATCCGGGTAGACTTCAGTGGTCTTAAGTCTGGGCTGCAGTAAGACTTCCTGTTGTCCTCCCTGGCCCACTCACTGAGGGTCAAATGCTTACTTCCCAATATTACCAGTTCATTAAAATACCAGCTTGACTCAGGAAGCAATTACAATTCTAGATATACATGCAAAATGATTTTTGGATGCATGTGTGTTTCATTATTTATTGAAAAGTATAGAAGTCCAGATGCTAGGTGGGAGTTGTGGCATGAACAAGGTAAATATGCTGTGTGCAGACATCATTTCTGCAGCTGAAGTGCCAGTATCCCCACCTGGGGACTGAGGCAGAAAAATGGCCATGGTTTTCCACCAATGCGTCTGCTCTGTACACTCCCTTTTTAGTTTTTTTCCTCAGCTCTGTTTCCTAATGGAAATTCACACATCTCCCCAGCCAGAATTCTCCTTGAAAATTGTAGAAATACCCTAGGTGAATTTACTCACCTATCAGTCCTTTCCTGTTCTTTAACACAGGGCAGAGGTATAAGCAGGGAAGCTGATTCAGCCACGAAAGCATTAGAGGTCAGACCTTTGGTTGGTATAAATTTACATAGTTTTTCTCTGGCAGGTGACTGAAAGAACAGCAGATGATTAGCTTCTTCAAAGCACTGCATTAGACTCCTTTTCAGTTAAGATTTCTTTCCCTCATTATCAACATCATTAAGATACTTCAGAATCTGGGAAGCAGTTGAGCTCTATTCTGCTTTGTACATAATTGCAGGCAGAAGCTTCCTTCCTTCCAGTGAGACAATGCAACAACACAGAGCAGGTAGAGACTTTGCTTCAACACCCAACACCTGGACATACTACTTAGAATGCAGGCATTCAGAGCTCTTCTAATCCAGCCACAGAGTCTAGCAATCTGGTCCTTCTAGTATAAAGTGCACTTTTTGGTCACAGAAATACGTTTTCTTTCATATATTTCTCTTGAACTGTTAAAGTGTGGCTTTGCTCTACAATCACCATCTGCTACTAGAAATTCACAATTTCTGGCTCAAGTGCAGGCCTAATGCTGGGAACACAGTGCTGAGAGCCACTGAGAAGGAACCTTCCATTCCCACCTACAGAACAACTGCTGGTCCAACTGTAGGACTATAAATTACTATTGGCAAAGCAAATATAATGGTGTTGTACTCCCTTCTCCTTCTATTCTCCTGCCATTGGAGTCAATACACAAGAACTAGGATTTCCATTATGAATGGATCAGTATCTTATACACTGCTGCTTTAGAAGATGAACAAATACCAACAGAAAACCAAGAAGTAGATCTAACAACTGATCAGCATTTCTTGACCAATTTTAGAAGGTTTTCTTTCAAATAGAGCTATCTGTTTTGCTACACCTTTGAGTCAAAATCTTGACTTGCTCTCCTCCAGTCTACTCACCTTTCTAATCTACATAGCTGCTTTCAGCCTATTGCAGGTGGTAGAACCATCAGCTTTTTACAGTGAAGGTAGAAACTGATTTCAGTCCTATATTTCCTGACTGCCCTTACTAGACTGGTTGCAGTAGTCCCTGGTTCCCCAGGGATCCACGTGCCATTAGATGAACGGATCTAACTTGGCCTATTCCATTATACACAGAAAAAGCAAACAGCTATTCTAGATACAGACTGAATTACTGTACTCTGGATTATTTTCAAGTAGAAGTTAAGGAAGATAAATCACCCAACATAACAAATATATATGTATACACACACGCAGGTTTTTCTCCTGGGTAAGCTAGTGGCCTGAAGCAGTGGTTTAGCTGACAAAAGATTAGTTTCCCCTCCTTTCACTAGGGTTCTGCAAGGTTAAATGTTCTCAGGCTCATGAAGGCTAAAGGACCACAGTATGTATGGGATGTATCCCATCTTGCAAAATGGCTGTTGATATGCATACAGGATTGTTACAATTGATTTTTGCAGCTGGACTCCAAAGCATATTCAGCCCAATTACTGGAGAGATTTAATACACAACCTCACTTTCTGCATCCACTCACAAAATCCTGGAAGTAAAATCCAGAACTAACTCTTGTCCCATTAACTACCCCTTTTGCCTGTGGATTAGAATATCACATTTCACATAGATGTTGACTCCTGCAGCGAACTTCCTTGCTAAGTGTTCTACCAAAAACCTCTGGCTGCTGGCATTGTTGACTCCTTTGAAAGAGTACCTGGAGACAATTACCTGCTACAAAGGTTTCCACGTTGCTGATCCCAGGTAAATTGGGCTGTCTTTCCGTAGCCCTGAGTCAGGTAACTAAGTATTTTTTTTCCAGCACTTTCCTGTAATCACTGTTTCCTCTCATCACTGGCAGGCACTGCCAGCCTCTCTAAAGCATCTCGTATCCTAGCACCCTACAGTAAGCCTCATCACCTCACAGAGGGCATCAGATTCCAGGAGCCAAGCATGTGACAGTTAGGCAGTGCTCCACATAAACTGTAAGATCTTGTTGAAGCTAACCCCACATTCCTCCTTGTCTCATGCCCTTATAACAGGCTCCAGGTTACAGTCCCCATTTGTAGCAGAGACAGAAGTTCTTCAGAGGCCTTCTTGGGTAAAAAAATGTGAAGTGTGTGTGTTAGTGATGGGCACAAACAAAAGAAGGAAAAAAAACCCAACCAACTTTTGTGGCTGTGGGTTTTGATCCTCTTTGTTTCACTTAATTATTTGTAGGGTTTATTTCAGGGACATTAAGGATTTGGCCATTGGATGGCTATAAAAGGCTTATTTATGGGTGCCCAAAATGTAATGAAAAGTTTTATGTTTCATAAATGTATTTTTATATCACAGTTGCTAACCTTCTGTGTCACCTAGCCAGCTTGGGTTATGCTTTTACATGTGCACACAAACACTGCTGCAGATATAGGCATAAGACAGGAGTGAGATCTGTAGGCTTATATGCCTCTGGATGAGACTGAGCTCTGTGGCCATCAGAGCCTTGAACTTGAATGACTTCAGTTCATGCTGCTCTTCTCAGAAAGTTTTAACCCAGCAGGGAATTATATGGACTCAGCATTTGGTACCTTCTGTGTTTAGACATGGGGACTGGGGGACAGACTTGCAGACCTTCAGGTGCCATGAGTTAGTGAGACTGCAGAAGCACTTGGCATTTGATTAATGGCTTCCCAGGCACTCAGCATTTTCAATAGTGACTTTTTTTTTTAATGGATGTTTATAGTGATTACTGTTATGCTGCAGGTTTTTTATTAATCATTAGGAATCTGGCTATCCACATAACTGGAATGAAATAATTTGTCTGAGAATTCATTATAATCAAAGGGGCAGGCAATTAATGACTGATTAAATCCACTGAGATTTCCTGTGGGAAAGGGGTGTTAACCTTGTTGTTCAGCTATGATGGAAAGTGGGTAGATAAAGAACTGTTTGATGTTAACTTGGAAAAGATGACATTTCTGTAATGTAATAGGTTACTTAAGCACATCAGTAGTGAACTTACTACAGCTATTCACTTCCCCAGGCACAATAAGCTGAAAGAACCCTTTGGATTCTTTCCCTTTCCCCAATCTGGATTAATTATGATGTCTGAGGACTTAGAAAAGTTGCAGATTCCTTTGAGTTAGAAAAGGCATCGAGAAGATGGATTGACTGTCTTAGTTGGATGGAAAGCATCTGGAGCATACACTGGCTGAAATATGTAGTTACATAGGCTTACTCCCACACCAGAAAAAATAGGAGCTGTAGTAGCACAACATGGGGATTATTTGTAGTACTAGGGCAGAACACATCATGGAAATCAGACCCAGGTAATTAGGAAACACAATAATACTCTTTCAGAAATTCTTATGATCTTGTTTTATTCATGATATCCTTAGTCAAAAAGAAAATTGTCATCATGATCTTTTTTTTACCTAATTACAGTGGCTTTTCAGAAAACAAATGCTTCATCTGTCACAGTTGCTAAAAAAACATAGTGTATGCATGACTTTCCTTTTGGCTAGTATCTATTAGATATTCCAGTCATTCCAGTTCATAGTGAGAGCCAGTGTGTACATTGCAGTTACACAGTGTTACAACAGAAAAACCAGGAGTGAATCTGAGGAGACTAAAAACTGCTTTTGCCTGGAGTCAGTTCCTACTGGTGTAGAGAGAGGGATTTTGAAGTTCTTTGCAGAGGCTCTCCTGCTCCGTATAGAACCTTTCAGCAGGACCACAGACATACCGATTAGATCCCCAGCATGCTGGAATCATTACAGCTACCTTGATTTAACCAAACTGAAGTGGACTATCTAGCGTAAAATATGGATCCCCAGTGAAATGTACTCTTTTGAGTTGCTCATACCTGGACATGAGCAAGTTTCATGGAAATCAGTTCTCTCAGACTCCTCCTTAATTACTCCATGTACTTATAAAATGTCACTAGACAGAAGCCAGAGTCTTGAGAAATGCCATGGTAAATCCCAGTGCAGCCCAGGGAAGTTCATAAGATTCTCCCTAAAAGTTCAGGGAACAGAACTTGACTTTTTGGCAATAGGTTTCATGATCACTAGATCCTGGCAGAGGAAGATACTCCATCTATCCCATCCTGGCTCAGGGCCAGATAGAAACAGCTTGGCATCTTTCAATGAGCTGTGCGACCTTAGAGATTTCTTTTTATCAAGCCCCTGCTTCCTTTCACAGCGTATTTGGCCACATCACATACAGTGGGGTAGGAGGCCAGGAAATGGTCTCTGAGTGGAAAATCTAACTGCCATTTCTATTAACTCATCCAGCAGAATCACCTTCTCAGTGATTGTTAAAGCAGCTGCATTTTTTTTCTGATGAATTGGCTTCTATGGGTAGACAGAGAATGTTTTTAATATATCTTTGAAAAAAACACCGTGTTAATAACAACTCACTGCTTGGAGAGTAGCATGTGAAAAAATACATTGATAGCATGGATCTGGCCAAACAGGTCAGACACTAAAGCTTTTCATCACACTAGATCTTGGGCTGAAGCAGAGCTCAGTGTGAACCTGCTGGAAGAACAACTGGTGTGATGGCCTTAGTGTGACAGGATGCAACCAGGGCTTTAATACCAGCTCTGCTTTGACTAGATGCTTGGGCTTTGTATGTCATTATGAGCTACTCATTCCTTCATGAGAACACCAAAAGCCCCTTTTGGGACTTGTTTTTTTTTCTCAGGATGCAGTGTTAGCATATCCATAACATGTGGTAGATTCTGTCCTAAATCAAAGTTAGTTGTTTTCCTAGTAATGCTATATTCTAGTAAGTCTTGCGGTCTGTACTACTGACCAGACCACACTTGATCATATCATATCAGTATGGTCCCTCTTGGCTTCAAAGTCAATGAATCTAAGTATATTCAGCTACAAAGCCTCCATTCAAGTATTTTTATTGCTGAATTTAAAAACAATACCTGATTTGAGGTACTTACTGGAAAAAACCACCATGTGTAGGCTGACTAGCAATCAGAGAGAATGCTGCAACCCCTAGTCTTACCCTCACATACACATCAAAAAAAAAAAAAAAAAAAGAAGGCCAGATAAGGACAAATGGGTTTTTCATAAGAAAGGAAGCTTTGCAATCTCCTAGTCTGCAGCTGCTGTACTGAAACGAGTCATCAGGAGCTTTCAAACCTCACAGTTAATGTGGCCTCTTTACTGAGCTGTTGTTTTGATTATTTACTTTAGTTTTCACTTTTACCCCTTTTTTCCTCATCTTGTGCAATAAAAAACTCCATGCACTTCATGGCTTACTGGGATGCAGAAAAAGATTGGAAAAGGCACTCACAGAACTAGTTCATAAGCAGTTGTATATGAATGCCCAGTTTCTGCTCTCATCACAAACTGGGATGCACTTAGGTTTCTCATTGTTCACTTATTTTCATAGAAAAACTGAGATTCAGACACTTTGCCCATGAAGACCTGACTAGCAGAAATGAAAAATTTAACAGTAGGAGCCCAGGACGACCCTGATGGAGGAACAGATCTCCTTACAAGGAATACAGAGCAGAATTAAACTTGTAACAGTGCAGCAGGACCATGCTCAGGCAAACACTGAATACTGAATACTATACTAACACTTTTCAATTACGTGTACTTTGTAGCAATACTGATGAAGCAGGTGCTGAAATCACACCCTTTTCATTTCATTGAATGAAGGCTGCTGCTTTTGAACACCAGATACTGCTATGAAGAGAACCATCTAGTTACTGTGCCCCAGCTCCTGGCAAAGGCAGCCAGAACCCCTGGGATTAGGGACCTCATGCCACTCAACAGCAAAGCCTTAGTTACCAGCTTTCCTGTCTTGTGTTGTGCATTGCCTTGCACCCCATTGCCACAGTTTGCATTCAGACCTTCACGAAGCCCAGGCAGCTTTAAACGCCTGAGCTTCTCTAGCCACTGCCTGTGAAGAAGGGCTGTGTCTGGCAGCAGCAGGCAGGGGAAACAGCAGTGGCTGGTGAAAGCCTGAAAAGGACCATGGCACCACATGGGCCGAAGTGTCTCGAGCGTACTCAGGTGCCAGCAAAGGCTCCTTTACAAGTCTGAAGCAGAGAAGATGGACTCTGTAGGAATCAGGCTTCGACCTGAAAACATTTCAGCATCCAAAGCTCTGGATGAAGGAGACTTCAAATAATGTTTTACACACAAAATATTTGCTGGCTGCTATTGGGATGATTTTCTAATGCCTCAGGATCTAACACAAATTATCACTGCAGTTTCAGATGGAGGCCTTATTCCTCACTTCCAAGTCAAAGCTGGGGAAACATTTTGCTACGCAGTCTTAAACAGGTGTTCTATTATGTACCAGAACTGGCTACATTTTAATATAGAGGAAATTACTCCTGTGCCCACATAATTTATAAACCACTTCAGGATCAAAACCATTTCTAAGATGAGGAAAAAATGTCTCAGATTTCATAGGAAAAATTATTTGTTGCATAGCTTAAATTTATAGCTTCTTCCTCTTTTTAAGTTCAGATTTGGAGACAAGTGTTGCAAAGTTTAGCACAAGACATGTAGATGCTGATGTTTTTCATGTCAAGCTGTTGGACTCAATGAAGTGACAAAAGAATCTCATCCTTCATTTTTTAAAATTATGTTTATGGTTAAGAACCACTATAAAAATGAGACAAACTACACCCAGAAAAGCAGGAAAAAAAGGCAAGGTAAATAAAGATTCCAGACTCATTGTATGCATAAGGGTCTGATGGCTTGGTCAGGTGAAATGTTCAATTTTGGGTTGACAGAATGGTGGAATTCAGCTGAAAATGTGTATGAACTAATGGATGGAAGAAAACATATGCTATGATTGCCTTACTATGCTGAGCACACTCTATGACTATTGATGGCATATATTATAATTCCAAGAAAGTACAGTTTAGGAGTCAAGAAATTGTAATGATAATTTCAGAAAATAGACTTTTAAGTCTGTTTGCCTAATTTCTGTATTGTTGTTCACAGGATTTCTATGAAGGTATCTTGAAAGTGCTTGGAGAAGAAGATGAAAATGGACAGGAAGAAGTTAAACTCAAGCAGGGCTTACGTGAACTCCCTGAAATTTATGAATTACACCAAGACATCCTGGGAGAACTGGAAGAAAGAGTCCTTAAATGGCAAGTATGGAATGGCATGGTTTGATGGCCTTAACGTACCCTCCACAGAAGGTGGATGAACTCCTCAGTGTCCCCATGACCCCACTAGCAGCGAGGCTGGGATTCTAGCAGAGATGAAAGGAGTAAAACCTGAACTACTTCAGCTGATTTTGCATACAGGCAGGCAGGAAGTAAATGTAGAGGCTGTCAGGCTAAGAAACCAAATACTGAAACATTTGCACATGACTCCAAAATGGCCCTGTCAGTCAAGTGTGAGGACAGCCTGCTTAATATGCATTATCCTGATGCCAGTTCATAGTCATCACCAAGCAGCTTCACACTCATGGCCTGAAGGTCACAGACTCATGCCACGAGAGGCAGGAACAGCAGACATCAAAATTGATCCTAAAGATCATCTGCTTACAGAAATCTACATAGCAACTGCATAGCTCTCAGATAAGGGACACCCCCTCACTTCCAGCATCAAGGCAGGACTCTGTACAGGCTTGGCTTCCAAGCCAAACAGACACTGTCAGTCTGCTGAGGGACTCCACCTAAGCCAAACATCCTTACAGGGCAAAGGCTTTCCATGAGAAAATAAGACCATGCCTAGGTCAGACAAAGCTCAAAAATTCATTCAGTTGAGACCTCTGACTTAAGCCAGGCTGCCAGGCCCTAGTCTATCAAACTGCCAGAACAAGAATGTCTAAGAGAAATTACCACTGCAGACCCAAGCCGACTAAACCTACCACAGCCAGTGCAGCCCCTGACCTAGATGGAGCTACTCTGGCCCTGACAGCTGATGATGGATGATGCAGCCTCACACCTCCACCCTGCAGGACTCCAGAAGACAGTGGTTGCTGACAGCGGCTGATCCTATCCCAGCACTGCCACTGCACAGTTAAGGAAGTCAATTAGAACAGAAGAACTTTTCAGTAACAATCCTAAATGCAGGGCACAGCTCTCCTTGTCAGCCCTGCACCTTCAAGTCAAAGCTCACAACAAGGAAAGAAAACACTAAAGGTAGCTGTATATTGGTTTGTGTCCACCAAGGGACTGTTACAAATGGCAGAAAGACTTTAAAAATGTCATCAATGAGTTATGATTTATACACTCATAACACAAACAGAAACGGTGTGACTTGTGTTCTAAAAAAGTCAGCCCTACTCTAGCAGCATGCTGCATGTTCACAAAGACAAAAGGTACACAACTGAAAATGCCCTAAGATTCTGTCCAAAACAACTCTATGGCACTGAGGAAAAAAGAGGGCTGTGTTGCAAGTGCTGCCAACAAAATAATGACATATGGCATAGGGCTGTGCTCATACAGGTTCCGAGGTCACCACCACCTTTGAATCTTCCAGTAAGGCCTTCCCTGTGCCTGCGCTCCCCCAGACATTCTGTTGCTCTGACATCCCCAGGAACTCAAGCTCCTCCCGTAACTATGATTACTCATTTGTGATCTCACATTTTGTCATGTTCTCGTACATGCTTCGTAAATATTTCGGTGCTGTGCAACTGGGTGCTGAGACAGATGATGGTGGGGCAGTGCTAAGAAGGGGGCAATGAAGGAAGAGCTGAAGATACGATATTACATCTGAAGACATTATACTGTCCCCCACAACCAGTGCTCAAAGCACTGCAGCAACTAATATCTCCGTAAAGGAGACATTCTACCCACTACAGACACACAGTGCTGCCATGGCAAAGGCACAGCCAAAGGATCAGCCGCTTGTGGTGCCCATTCTACAGCAGCGTGTTTTGCTGTCCAGTATGTCAGTGAAGCACTCCCTTCTTCCTGCCATTTAACCTAGGCTTTAGCTGCACGATGCCCTTAGCCCCTGTGGGTCTAATACAATGAGAAACAAGTATGGCTTTTCTTTAATTTCTATTTCTTTATATATTTGCCTCTTCTTTTCTTTCTGTGGCCTTAGGAAGGAACAGCAGAAAGTTGCTGATGTTTTTCTCTCCAGAAAATCAAGGCTGAATCACCACACAGCATACATTATGCGGTTTGATAAGAATTTGGCTTTGCTAGATGAAACCTGCCTTAAATATTCCCAACTGGCTACCGTAATTCAGGAGTTTGAGGTAAGGCTCCCATGTTGTTTTACCTGTACTAATGCATGGTTGTGCCACAGGGCTTACTCACAACATATTTTTTCTGCAGCTCCACCAATATTCACGCAGGGTAGAATGGGAAAATAGCTCTCTTCACACATCCTAGTGCTAAAACTGAAGTGCGATGTTCACATATGCATAATGTGTTTCTGTGTCTGTGTTTGATGCCCACACACCCCTGTGTGTGTGCATACAGAACGTTTGTGAATTTGCAGATCTGTAAGTATATTTTGCTGAAATAGATGCACATAGTGGAGTAGTTTCTCAGTCACATATTAACTTATCAAGCTCTTTGAGGATGTGTTTGAGTTAATAACTATTATTATTACCATCTCTTCATATCTTCTTTTCTTTCACTGCATTCTCCATCCTTTCTTTTGTACTGGGTCTGGCCAGGATGAAGTTAGGGTTAGCCTGTATATGTGCTTAGCTGCTGGCAGGGATCAACCCACAACATCTTTACAATTGGCATTTCTCTGCATTTTTAAATGCCTGTTAACTACTTCCTCTGTTTACAGAGGATGTTGTGACAGGCAACACTGAACTGCACAGGAAGACACATGGCCAGACATATACAGTGTTCTTTTCATCTAGACTCCCTGAATGATCTGTAGCCTCTGGCCCTGTAGCAAGGAGCACGTATTTTCCAGTTGTGTTAACTCAGTCGTCCGTGCTGAATAACTGAAAAACACCATCAAGATACATGTGACAGAAATTCCATGATTCCCACTTACATTTTAAAGCACTGGCAATGTGGCCACTTCACATAATTTCAAAAGCATAAACCCATATGTGGATGGGAAAGTTCAGCTGGACCACACTGATTCCATTGAGCTAAAATGATTAGAAGCTATGCTGCTTTATTGTGGGTCTAGAAAACCTGTTTCTTATTATCTTTGTCTGTTAAGAGAAATAACAATGTTTACTTGGGTGGTAGAGGGGTTGTAAGGATAAATTAGTGATCAGACCTTAAAGGTTATTTAGAATGCCAGCTCTGTGGGGTATGGATTATATTTTTCTCTGCAGCACATGTGAAATATTAAGGATAGCCATTAATTTCAAAAGACATTTGGAAGTCAGCATTTACAAACAGATACCTTGCAGTCACCGCAATTATTTCCTGTTAGCAGCTGAGGGGAGCTCTGATGACTCACACTGCTCTGAACATGAACTTGGCAAATGCAGGCTTTCTACTGGCAGCCTGTATTCCCAGCATCCCTCCCAGCCACATGCCTATACACTTCTGTCTTAACTATCAATCCTGAGAATTAGCTCTTATTTCTAAGAAAGTAGATGAGGCTTTTCCTAGGATGAGATCAGCAGGATTTTTCCCTAAAATCAGTGAGCTCTGTAACTTCTTACCCTCTTGCAAGCATGCATACATGGACAAATGATGGGGAGGTGTCTCTCAGTCCTTTCCTATTTAAATTTATTTTTTTAAATGACCACTATTAGCTTTCCAGTCTAACAACACAGAATTTAGGGCCTCATCTTGTTTCTGGCACCTTTGACTTGAATGTGGGGGACTGGGAATGCTCAGCACAACCCTGAATGTACATTTGGTGAGAGCAGTCAGCCCCTCGAGTTTTACATTCCTTTGCGATTCTCCTCGCCATCCCTCTGGGTGATGAGGGAGTGAGCGAGCAGCTGCGTGGCACTTAATTACTGGTCAGGGTAATGTCTTTGGACATTGAGTTCCAACTCAACCACAGGGAGATGCCTTGCTGTATTTTGCTAAATTGCTGAAATAAGATACTAAAAAGTTTCAGCCAGAAGACACTTTCAGTCCAAAAAAGGAACTACAATGACAAACTTCATTGAGATCTC
Organism: Ibycter americanus; assembly: GCA_035590275.1. Classification (NCBI taxonomy): domain Eukaryota; kingdom Metazoa; phylum Chordata; class Aves; order Falconiformes; family Falconidae; genus Ibycter; species Ibycter americanus. Next base: position 23,869,064 of record JAVJGI010000050.1, on the reverse strand, counting down.
AATACCTGTCTTCAGATGCCACCCTAAAACCTTTATCCAACGTTTACGTTCTAAATGGTATTTGCTTTCCTCCTTTTCCCTCCGAGTCCAAACTATTTGTGAATGATGCCATAGGAAATAAACTGTTTGCAGTACTTATTTATAGTCACAATATGTACACACACAACATATATCCCTAGCAAGCTGGGTAAATTGGGAATGGTTCAATGAAATTTGTGCATGCAACTGGTAGCAAACTTTCATAGTATACATCAGGTGGAGACAACAGTTTGCTGCTGTGCTCACATCCCTGATCTTTGTGTTTCCTTTCCCTTCCATTGAGGATAGCAGAACTCTGGTGGCAGCCCTCAGAGTGTGAAACACCAGCTTTTGAAAGTGGTGCAGCGTGTCTTCCAGTATCGTGTGCTGCTCACAGGTCAGTAAAATCACTCTCAAATGTACTCAGTGGAAACCCTCCCATGATGTTCTGTGCCTCCACTGTGCCACACGCTGATGCCAAGACAGCTAAAATAGGACTGAAGCAGTGTGGGATTTCCTGGGAACTCCAATATGCTTAGTACAGGATTCAGGAAATGTCATGGAGCCTGCAAAGGAGCAGGCACTTCTTCAGCACAACCATGCGGAAAGGTCACAAAGGAAGTGTGAAGTTAGTGCTTTTAGCCATTCCTTCTTGGCTTTCTCCTTCTGTGAATTAGGAGAGGCAGAGTTCAGCCTCACTTCCAGCAAACAAATTTGATTTTATTTATGTCAAGGGCAATTATCAGAGACAGTAGGAGACAGCAGTCCCCAGCAAGGGGACTCTGCAGTGCATCCTGTGTGACAGTGGCAAGCATCATCTCCTTCTACTCCATCAACAAAGCAGCTGTACTCAGTACTGCACCCTAAGCTCTAAGCACGGTACACCTAAGGCTAGTGATAACTTTAAGTCAAAATCCCAGTCCAATTCCTCTGCATTGTAGGAGACAGAGATCCAAATTTACATTAACAGTACATTTACAGATGTAAATGTCATGTACTGTACATTTACAGTAACAACTTCCCTTTACATTCAGGACCATATATATGTCACTCCCACCTGGAGTTTCTCTGAGGGGGGTTGTGTTCTCTCTGGTGGGTCATTCTCTTCAAGCCACAGCAAATCTAGCAAGTGTGAACCTGTGAGGGGAGCAAGCTTTCTGAAGCAGGATGTGGCCCCTGGAAAGAATTGTGAAGTTCAGGTTTGTAACTGATGAACTGGTTGGGGAAGGAAATGGTGAAATGTAACAATGAATCTCAATGTTGTCAAGTAATTTAGTCAGATCAGAACACAAAAGAGCAAGGATCTATAGACATAAAGATGCATAAATGCTTTGGGAGTATGTATATGTGTGGGTGGAGAGGGATGCAAGATGAGTTATGTGTGAGACAGTAAAAAGGAAGCCAAACACCCTGCCCATACTCAACAGTCAATGAAGGGCACAGCATATTTGAAGGGACTCCTACAAATGCAGAATGAAGTGACCATATAAAGTTGTTATTCACAGCACAGATTAGCAGCAGTTTCATCTTGCTCTAGACACTTTAATCAAGGATGCAACTCATTATTCACAGCTGGTTTTGCTTTTTTAGTATGAGCCATACAAATGCCAATAGTAGGACATTTTTTCTGTCCGACTTGCTTCCCTCTCTGGGTACGTCTACATTAAGGGCAACTTTCCAGACTTGTGGGTTGCAGTACTTGGTAGTGTCACATGATCCTTACAGTGATTTTAGTGCATGCACACAAATACTGCATCTAAGAAAAAGGACTTGGCATGACCCTGTCAGCAATACCCACACTGTGCTCCATTTTCTCTGCCCATTTCTGTGGTCCACAAGGTAAATTGCAAACATGAAGCATGGTATTTTGTGAGGAGGGCTGGAAGGGTTTCAATGCAGCTCCAGTGGTTGTATTCCATTTATGCTTGAAGCAGCTTGAGCTCCTCCTTGTCCCAGGGATGGACGCTAACTGGGAAAATGAAAGCTCTTGTGTGTAGTGAGGTAAGGTCTGCTGGATTAAGATATTCCAGAAGATAGGTTTACTGCTTCAGCTCCTCACCTCAAGAAACCAAGCCACTCTTTGCCTGCTAGGACAGAGGTCTGGAACAGTGCAGTCCTTCAGATTCTCTAGGCAGAGTAAAAAAAAATTAAAATATGTAGGTGTACTTATGTGTCCATAACTGGCTGTTTCCACCAGATAAGGAAGGGTATTTTATGAGGATATTGGTTGCACTACAGCCAAAAGGAGTTGCCCACTCAGTTGAATGTCCATAGCCAAGGACAGATCTTGCAGCTGTGAAAAGGAACGATAAATACTGCTTGATAACACTGCACAACCCCTTCCTGCCTGACTTGAGTACAGGCAGATGCTTTCCTGAATGCATGTAAAAGCCAGGAGGATTTCAGGATGCCAGGGAGGGCACAGCACTAGAAAGAAAAACATATATGGATAGAACATTCAGTGGAACGCATATCCATGCACAGCACCATTCTCAGCACAGAGGCCTGATTCTTGGATGTAGAATTTAGCAGCCTGGATTTATCAGAATGAAAAGAACAAAGTATTTCAGGATTAGGCTTTTAAAATGGTAGCACTCGTATACTGCAGTCATTAAAAGCATAAAGACTCAGACAAAGAACAGTCAGATGATCCAAGGCCAGTAGTCCAGGTAAAACTGACAGGTTAAAGGTTTGTATTTAATGCAAATATAATTCCTGTAAATGTAAGTCCTATTGTGTGTATTTTACAGAACCTATTTTCAGAATGTGATTGAGTTCAGTAGTAATCATTAAACTCTGCATGCACAGAACCATAGTCTTCCTTCCTGTGTCTATAAAACGCATATAATTAATTTACTATAAATACAGAAAGTCAGTCATTACAGCCAACACTGTTCATTCAGCTGGGAAAATAGAATTCATTAGAAGAACAATTATTTGTAAAATGGGGCTACTCAGCAATTCTCTTGGCTGAGAAACAAAGCAATATTTTTGTCACTCTCCATTTATTCATTTATACATGCCAAGTTATGTGATGAATCCGAATCTGTATCAGTGCTTTTGCATTGATTCTGAAAGTAGAATGCAGTCAAAGATGAGTCTTTCTGTGAAAAGAGGCTATACACACTTAATTATTTGGGAATAAAGTGATATGAGACATTACTGTGGATGCCTCGTTCCTGGAAGTGCTCAAGACCAGGTTGGATGGGGCTTTGAGCAACCTGATCTAGTGAAAGATGTCCCTGCTCATGGCAGGGGGTTGGACTAGATGATCTTTAAGGACCCTTCCAACCCAAACCATTCTGTGATTCCATGATTCTGTGATTTTATGTTTTAGCTAATAACATTACAAATTATGTGGATCTGTATTCTGATTACTGGATGTCTCTGTTTGATTATTTTCTGCAGATTACTTGAATAATCTTTGCCCTGATTCTACAGAGTATGAAGCCACACAAGGTAAACTGAAACGGGTAGCACAAAAATTCTGGTTTGCTAACTCTGCTTCTAAAGAGGTACAGGATCTATACTGGTAGTATATGGAAGCGGATTATTTTCAAGACTTTGTGTTAATAGGTTAGCTGTAAGATCTATAAGAACTGATTACTAATTTAGACAAATTATTTAGGGCAAGAACCCCATTTTTTTTTCACTGAAACATGTGGGCTGCCTATAGTTTTGACACAATGAATTTACAGAAGAAGAAATTATCATCTATACAAGCATGGTGCAGATATTGTAGTTCTGCCCCAGTCATCGGGGAAATCCTAGTCCTTTTTGGCTCTGTGCATATTTGGCCTGGTCATTTGTAATGGTTTAACCCTGGCCAGCAACCAAGCAGCACACAGCCGCTCACTCACTCCCCCCTTGGTGGGATGGGAGAGAGAATCAGAAGAGTAAAAGTGAGAAAACTCGTGGGTTGAGATGAAGACAGTTTAATAGGTAAAGTAAAAGCTGCACACACAAGCAAAGCAAAACAAGGAATTCATTCACCACTTCCCATCGGCAGGCATTCAGCCATCTCCAGGAAAATAGGCCTCCATTACATGTAACGGTTACTTGGGAAGACAAATGCCATAATGCCAAACATACCCCCCTGCTTTCTTCTTCCCCCAGTTTACATATACTCAGCATGACATCATATGGTATGGAATATCCCTTTGGCTAGTTTGGGTCAGCTGTCTTGGCTGTGTCTCCTCCCAATTTCTTGTGCCCCTCCAGCCTTCTCGCTGGCAGGGCCTGAGAAGCTAAAAAGTGCTTGACTTCGTATAAATATTACTTAGCAATAACTGAAAACATCAGTGTGTTATCAGCATTGTTCTCACTCCAAATCCAAAACAGAGCACTGCACCAGCTACTAAGAAGAAAATTAACTCTATCCCAGCTGAAACCAGGACATCATTGTAAAGTCAGTTGGGATGGCTCCACCTGCTCGTTTGTGTACCATTATCTATGGTATGCCTGCTGGGCTCTGTGAACTTTGGAGAAACCCAGGAGGTTTGAATTGTCTATCTGTATTCTGGATTCCTTAAGCCTAAGTAAACTGGAAAGACATTGCATAAAAATCAGTCCTGCACAATCAAGAACAAATCCAGACGTTCCACTGCTAACATCATCCTTTCCAGCACATCAGATAGATAAAGCAGAAGTCTCTTACACCCACTGAAGTCAAAGTAAGGTTTAGCTCTGGCCTCAGTGGGAGTAGCTTCCAGGCTGGAGTAAGCAGAAATAACGTTGTATTAATGAAACCAGTTCACCTCTGTTACACTGTGTGAATCCAGTCTGTGGCTGACTGAAGGTCAATCTGTTCTGACCAAGAGTAGAGTTTTGTGCAAGATTTAGGACCCTAGTCACTGACAGTGGGACTACAGCTATACCAGTAATTTAAATAAGGTCAGGGCAGATACTTAAGCTCTGTGGCCAGAATTGCCTATCTTGTTTGTGGTTAGCACATGCTTGACACATTTCAGGCCAGCAATGGCTAGCGTGCTCCCAGATTATGCCCAGAAACGGATAGGATGCCCTGTTCCATAGGGGAAGAGATTTGAGGTAAGGACCTGAGCCATGTTACACCACTGCTCTCAGGGCCAGCAAATACACCCTGGCCCAGGTTATTTGCCAGTGGAGAATCCAGGCGTTAATTCACGTCACCACTTCATACACACTTCTGTCAGAAAGGGATGACCTGTCCTCTCTCTCTCGGCAGTAAGGGGAAACAGATCACCTTAGACTGACAAGCTTTTGCATGGCTAAAGCTGGGTTACATTAATCTCTCCCTACCACAAGCTCCAATTGCTGAAAGTCTGCAACTAGAAAACATCACAAAAAAATTTTGTGCTATACTAGGTGCTTAAAAGGGACCTCATGAGCTCTCTTGGTCAGCACAAGTACAATGCAAAGTTTCACAGAATAGGATGATGAAGGGAAGGGGAACTGACAGCACTGTGCCATGTCTTAAATTTGCTGGGCAGTTGTTTTCTGAAGGTGCCAAAGTAGTTGAAGGAGCTGCTGCTGGGGATGTTGTCTGCTTTTTTTTAAAGATGCTTTTGCAAACAGAAGGGATTTGAATTATTTTCCTACTCTTTTATGTGATTTATAGTGTTTGTTTTGCTTCATCCCTTAGCTGCCTTATTCATTGTTTCTGAAATCACAGACCGAGCCAATGACAGCATGCTCCAAGCGGTGAGTCCTACTGTGACACATGCTCTCCTGATTGATAGTATCTTTTCTGCACATCTGCTGAAGTGAATACATATCTTTGCTAAATTCTGAAGCTTCCTCCAGGGTGACACTCAAGGGTTTATACAGATCTGGTTTACAGTGTTGCAGATGCACTTAAGTGCAGCTGTGCAAGATGTAAGTCACTGTAGCAAGCAGCACGAAGTATTTTTTCCCTCTTGGGGTTGCTGAAATGGTATGTGGAGCAATGAAGTGAGAGATGGGAATTTTCATGGTTCTATTTCTAGCCTGGGATGTTTTTAGATATGAAATGTTGAAGACATCACAAATGCACTGTCAAAGATACATTCTGAGCTCATTTACATAACTTTTCCACAATTCTGGAATCCCATTTTACTTCAGAAGAATAGGTCATGGTTTACAGTCTTGCAAATGATCACACAACCACATAGACTGGCCAACACTTTCATAGGTTAGAGCTCGTGTCTAAATTCAGATTTAGGTATCTAAATAAGTTATATAGTTTTCCAAAGTAATGAACAGTTTATTTAAGGTCAGTGTGATTTATTAATATTGCTTACATGATATTATAGTCCTAATTTACTGGCAAAGATAGCCTGCATATAGCTGGTTTTATGACCATTTGTTTCCAAGTATCTAGGTCTGATTTTTATCTAAGATGATAGGAGTATTCTACTGGCATCAGTAAGAAGCAGTGTTGGGAGGCATAGCAGGCAGCAGAGAAACTGTCAAGACACGGGATCCAGCAGGTTCCAGAAGAATTCAACTTGGTGGACCTCTGGGTGATAATTAAAGGCAGTGCCTTTCTTTTTGTCATACTTGCCACCCACACCTGCAGATAAACTCTCTCCTGAGGTCCATGTTTGCTTTTGCTACACAGACCTAGCATTCAGCTCAAGTAGTTAGAAAGAAGTACCTACAGTCTTCGCAGTCTAATGAAATCTTGCTCAGTAAGTCCATAGTTTCAGAATCATTCTGCCGAGTGGCCAGATTACATTTCTTTTTATGATAAGATTCTAGGCTTGCTAGACCTAGAAAGTAGTCACAGTACAGCCCAAAATTTCAAAAAATGCCATTTTTAAGCACTTATTTTCAAGGCATTTAGATTACCAAGGAGGTTTGTGTTCAATAGCACACATGTTAGAGAACAAAGCACCTCATTCCAGGCACCCTGCATTTCATCCAATTGTGAGTGGTTTCACTGAAGTGTTTCTTTCTCAAAAGGTGTCTCATCATAAGTATTTTATTGTTGCATTGGGTCACAGGGATTTCAAGTGATTGGGAATGTATCATATTTTGGGGGAAGCTATCACATTTTACTTCTCATATGAACATTGCTGAACTTAACATCCTGCATTGGGATTTTACTGTGCTTTTGCTAAATGAAAGATCTCTTTGGCATTGCAAACATACTTCCCTTGGTTAATTACTGATGGCATTCAATTAATTTCTTTATTATTTCATTTACTGAGCAGAGACTGGGTTGTTAATAATCACTCAGGCATCAAAACACGAAATTCAAGAGACAAAGAGAAAAAACACCTGGGTGTCAATGCAGACAAAGGGAAGAAATACCATCCTCCTTAGTAAGAGCTTGGTTTTAGGTAGGATTTTAAGGTTGAAAGAATGAATGGACAGGAATTGTTAGGGAAAGATACATGCTGGAGGCCACTACAGCTACACACCAGCACTGCTGACTCAGCACATTCCCTTTAATGCCTTTGCCCTCTGGCTGCAGGGGAGCGAAAGCACTGGGTGAAATGGTGAATTCAGACTGTGTGACATGGTAAAAACGCAGTAGGTCAACTAGATGAAGGATGGTTTTTTGCAACAGCTTGGGAGGTAAGAATGAAAGAGTCTCAAAACCCAGAGTGCCCTTCATCTGTTAAAACTGAAGTTTTCATGCTTTGTTCAGAGAAGTGGAAGCATCTGCTTGCAGCAAACGAACCCAAGAGCCAAGAATAACAACTTTTGCTCACATCTGGAAACCTCTGCTGCTCAGGTTTAAAAGCCATGTCTCTGATATCTGTGCCAGGGTCATAAATGGAGCCCATGTGTTCATGGGCTGTTTCAGAGCACTAAGTTCAGTGATGATCTCCTCATGACCAGCAACAGACAAAACCCAAGCCTTCTAACATTTATATCAGAAAGAGATAAGTTATAGTTAAAACTACTTAACTATTTCCTGAAGAGAGAAACCTGTCTTCGTGGATCTGCCTCCTTCCTCATCTGATAGCTAGAAGGAGAGACTGAGGCTCTGAACCTACTTCTCCTGAAGCCAGTGGCAAAATTACCACAGATCAACATGAAGTCCAGCTGGTGGGTTTCTGGTTTTGTGCAGAGATGATCTCAAGCCCTGACAACAGATCAAGATTTTGAGCATTCTGAAGGTCAAGGTTTTTAAGGTCAAAACTCAAAATTCAGACCTCTTTTCACTCAATGCAAACTTAAAAAAGCTTGGACCTATTGATTTGGTTTAAGTCCATTTCTGCTTTTCTGCTCCAAGATTTGCCACCCTAACCCCATCCTTGCACATCTACCTCAGAACACATTCTGTCTTCATACAATAACATCAGTCCTTTGCTGTGTTGATGTGGCTTTGTGACAACCCAAAATCTTCAAGCCTTCGTTTTAAAGACAGCACTTTTTTTACTACTCCTGATTGCTAAGGGAAAGTTCCAAACATGAATCACTGTAAACAAAGCAGCACACTCTGCTTCAGCCAGCAGACAGCCTGAGTACCTTTGCTGAATGTAAACTATCAGCTATGCTGATCTCTTTCGTTGCTTATTCTCAGCTTTATTTAAAGATACTTTGGGTATCAGCACAAACTATTTTGTCATCAGCCATTACAGTAGCTAGGATAAGGACAAAAGTTAGGAGGGAAGTTTTTGTAGCTGAAATGGTAGTTGCATTACAGCCAAATGTAATGGTGAAGGAGGAGAAGGAAAGGAGAGAGAAAGAAGCATAACAGAAAAGCAACATGCATGGAAACAATGATGTGCATCCAGACGAATTCTGAGTTATGTTCAGTATTGACAGCAATAACCACTAGTTAATTAATACATAAACACTATTCTGTCACCAAGAAAAAAGAACAGATGCAGATTGCAGGGAGGATGTAGTCTAACAACCTAGAGTTTTATCATAAAAAGAAATGTAATCTGGCCCCTCTACAGAATGACTCTGAAACTACAGACTTAGCAAAAGTTTCAACAGGTTTGATTCTGACTTTCTTTCCCCTCAGGCAAAGAATTTATAATCATACTTTTCTGTTATTAAAGCATTCTTTGTACCAAAATAATAAATGTTTCATCATAAAACAGATCTCAGGAAAAGCTTCCACAGTAATCTCAGAGCTTTAGGGATACCTGTATTAGAGATTGAGAACTGTAAGAGCTAAGTTCCTAACAATTTCATTGCAAATTCCACATAGATTTTTACACTTCATTTTTTATCATATCATCAGAGAACATCTGCTCTTTTTCAAAGCTGTGGCCTGGAAGAGATGAAAGAAAATTTCCTTCTTTCCCATCTGTGTGAATGCTGTGGGTTTTGTGAAGGTGCAGGTTCATGAGAATCAAAGTTAAATATTCTGCTAAATCAGAGGCTGTCCTCCTGAATTAATATCCCATCCACAAAAGCCACAACAAGCAGTTCTTTTCTTTTCTCAGATTTTAAAAAATGCAGAGAATTTAAGAAGTTACTCTAATTACAGAACAAACTGAACAATGCCACTCAAGATAAAGCGTTAATAACTTGTCATGTACCTGGTTGAAGTTCTAAGCAATAATTTAGACTTGGCATGTACCTGGAAGGAGGAAGATTTCTGCTGCCACTTATCAACTCATCAAACTACACTCCAAAAATCTGACAGGAGCACTGAATTATGATCTACATTTTCTGCAGAATATCAGTGAATCATTATTGGCTTTTTTTGTTTTATGATAATAACACTCCAGCAGTTTTTCCATGGGAACTATTAACCCAGGATTTTCAGACACTTTATGATATTAACTATCTCCACAGCATTTTCATCAAGTTGAAAATACTGTTCCCAATTTACAGATGTGCAAACAGAGGCATAAGGAATACCATCACCACATAGCATTAAGCCTGTCTGTAACTCTAGGAGACATTCACTACTTGAAATATGCAGGGTCTGTATTGCTCTCTGAATTTCTACTATCTGTTAGAGGCCCTGAGATGCTAAGAGCTATAAATCATTGTTGCTGTTAACAGCTGGTGAATTCCTTGGGTAGGTGTTCCTCCTGCACAGACATAATGATAATATGATGGAAGCTGCAGTTCACTGCTAGAATGGCCAGAGAAGGATTTCAGCCACCCACATCTGCAGTACTAGTTGGGTGGAGCTTTATTTTCATTTTTTAATTGTCGTTTGTAAAGGATATTTTAATGGAGAATGATCACAGTTTTAAGGAGAATGAAGAAAGCAGGGAATTTTAGGGGAACTGTAGGGAAACTACACCCCCCTCAGCTGCTCACATTCCCAGATAAATCACTGTCCTTCGCATGTGATGGCTGTTTGACTTCCTACAGGAAATGAGTTTGATACATCTCTGTCCATTTCCTGGTGAACATGTGTCCATACTGCAAACATCAGCATTACAACAGGCACCTCTGCCAGTAGTCCTAAGAAAAGCTGAGGCGCATCTGAGCTGCAGCAGCTTCTCCTCTCACTCTTACAGAAAACCCAATGAGTAGTACTAGCAGTGACCGGGAGTGTACCTCACAGGAGGGCACTGCCTTTTCTGTGGATTTCTGTGAAGAACATGTTTCCATTGTGGAAGCTGTCAATTTGACAAGTTTTGCCAAGGCTAAAATACCCTTTAGTGATGGGAAAGTCCTTTGCAAATGTCTTTTGCAAATGTCTGCTGTCCCATGATCCCTGGTATTTCCTGTGCTATTAGTTTATACATTCTGTTTCCATTTTGCTGGCCTACAGTATTTTAGAAGTGACCTAAAAAATTCCATTTGCCACTTCCTGCATTGCAAAAATGATACTTGATAGCTGAAATTCTTGAAAATGTGTCAACTGCCAGTTATATTGCATGGTCACAATTCAGCCCTGTGCTGGTCAGGCCTTGTAGGTGTTTCCATATGTTTAATATGCAGTTACCAATTGAGAACTAAACTTAGCATCATGCTAAAGTGTAACATTTCACCAAGGCAGTAACATACAGAGGTATTTCAGGCTTATCTCAAAAAGAGATAGGTACATTAATTGTGTTAGCTGAAATCCAGGGTAAATTAGCCTTGACAGACCATCATGTTGACATGGATATGCTCCTTCTGGTATCTGTGATAACTTTCTTAATTAGCTGATTCTGTAGACAGCACTGATTTGTATCAGGCAGATATATTGTGCGAGTCTAACTAGGCCCAGGGGTATCTTAATGCCAGTCAATGGAGCACAGGAAAACCAACCATTATCTGTTGTAGCAGAAAACTGTAGTCAAAGGCTGCCAGGTCATGAAGCTGTATCAAATATGGTCCTTAGTATGGGTGTGTAACTGAGGATTTCTGATACAATAGCTAACTTAGACAAGAGACTCCTAATTTTTAGACATATTCCAGTGATGACTCATTGCTGCTGTGCAGCCCATTCTACTATCCTGACCAGATACAACCACAAGCCTCAGTTCTAGCAGCCTCACCTGCTAAATGGAAGGAGATCTGAAAAGACTAGCAATATTGCAAAGGTACAGACATCCCTTCTTCCTCCTTTGTATCTCTATCTAATACCATCTTTTTTTAATGAGAGCACAGGCTTAACTAGATTAATCTTATTTACCATCTTCACAGATAAATTCATGTCACATGCCAGTGCCCGCTGACTGTCTGTGCTTTAAGGCCAAGTGGGCAGTTAATAGTATCAGAGTTTGATAATGAAGTTCCTGATTTTTGCAAAGCATCAAAAGAGAGATGCAGCTTCATTGCCTGCTTACTAGTTAACCTTCTAAATCCCCTAATGCAAAGCCATTAATCCGTTGTCACAGAATATAAACCTCCAGATAATCCTAGCAAGAGTCTTACAGTATTAAAGCATTCTTTGGATTATCCATGTCATGCTACTAATGCACAGGCCTTTGGAGCAGATACTGTACTTTGTCTCTGCTCCGAGTTTATTAGTTCCCAGAGCAAGAAAGTCAGCAAAGAAGCCAATATATTTATACATTTGGGATATATGGAGTTAGCAGGCCCTTTTGAAGATGAACAGAGCTATCAAGAGGTAACAGGACTGTAGAAGGCCATGGCAGGTGTGAATGGATGTGAGGAGGTTCTGTAAAACCAGTAAGGTTGGAAGAAGACTTTCTAAGTGTGAAATCCCTGGGCTCAGTTCTCTCTGAAAGCTAATTCTGCAAAACCACAAAAGAGAAATAAAATGGTGAGAAGGGGTGAGGGAAGATTTGCCTGCTTGTCTAAAGAACAGTCACCATGTGGTCTAAACACTGTTTCTCTCTCCTAGGAAAACTTGCAGAAGCTGGTGCACATTGAGCACAGTGTGAGAGGGCAGAGCAGCCTCCTGCAGCCAGGAAGGGTGAGTGCTGCAGGCAGACCTATGCTGATAAGGACATTGTTTCCGGCCAGCTATATCTCTGATTGTGTGGATGGCCAGATTTCAGATGTCTACAGGTGTTGTTTACTGAGCTACTGATAAGAGTTGGAGCACTGGTTTGTGTAAAAAGCCATCACTCTGGCAGTGCACAAAAAGATGTGCCAAGAGCCTCAGGCTGGGAAAGACATGCATTGCCCCTGCTTTTACACGGAGTAGCCATTTGACTTTTCACTGCAGCTGTCCTCAGCCACACCATGTGTAGTGTGTTTTGTTGGAGATGCTGTTTTCCTCCCTATATACTACTGTTGAAAGGTTGTAACACTAGCAGGAATTGCTTGCAGCCTGGAGAGTCTCAGAGTTTTATTTGGCTGGGTAAGAGCCTTAAGTCAGGGGAAATTATTTGTTTTCAAATTTTTATTCTCCCAAATCCCCAGTGGTGCTTTTCATGCAAGATATAATTTTTAAGCAATACATGAAAAGAAATATGGCAGAGTGTATAGTTCTGTTTTGCCATCCACATCAAATGCAAATTTCTTCTCCTGGCTTTCAGACCTGTCCAGTTTCCTCAGCTCCAACCTGCCTTTACACTTTGAAAGATTTCTTTCTTGAGTTCTGCAGCGCTAGATTTCCCTTCAGCCCACCAGTATCTTTAGCAAACTCATGAAGCAATTTTCAAGGCATGCATACTCATAGCGTAAGGATCCTCATCTGCTACACACTGCAGTCAACCTCTATTTTTTCCTCTAATATCATTATTCTCACTTGTCCTTGTCAGGCAGTGCTTTAACAAATTCTGCAAAGCCCAGCATACAGAATTTGTGGGATTGGTCTCTTCAATTATAAATTATTCTAGAGTGGAAAACTACACCAGATTCTGTTCTCCATCCAAAAAGAGCAGATGACTGTTAATCCACTCAGTTATTCCAGACCTTTTCAAACATTAATGCAATCAAGTTCTAGTATGCTGGTTTAGCTGCTTACATACATAGTCCTATCTACATACATAGTAAAAATATGGACGGACAAAGTATTGTGTTTGCAAACACATACAGATTATGTATGCAAGCATAGTTATGTGGATTAGCGAGGTTTCAGCTTTTCTTTTTGGTCTGTCTATTTTAGAAGATTTTTAAAGACAGGAGTTCTTTTCTGAAGCCCATTAATGTTAGCTTTGCAATCTGTGACAGTCACCTCTGAGCACAGTCCATGGTACAGGAGGACTGGGCTGAGGACAAGTGGGTTTCAAACCCATGCAGCACTGATACAAATCTAAGCCATGAAGAGCAGCAGGGCTAACTCAGGCAAAGACTAAGCCAGATCATAAGAAGTAAGGCTCGAAGCAGTTGTTGAGGTATCTATCTGTTCCTGTGCTGATAAACGCAGCTAGAGTAGCTATTTCCCCAGGAGGAATATTCTTTTCTCACTAAGATTCAGAATTAGAAGCCTCAGGATTACAATCTGCTGATTTCTCCTTCAGATCTTTGTTAAAGAAGGAACACTGATGAAAGTCGCTGGCAAAAACAGACACCCTCGACATTTGTTCTTGGTAAGATTTCCTTTATATTTTTACTGTCTCTCTTGTATCTTCTGCACTTATGCAGCCCTGGACCCTGGCAGAAACTTCTAGGCTGCAAGTCATTTAACCATCAGCAGTGATGTGGTGGATCAGTTTCTGTTACTAACAGGGCTATAGCCCTTTTTACACATGTCCCATTGGCCCTGCATACAGGAATGTGGGCTGTGCAGCCCTCCATTTGCGCCACAGCTACATACAGCCTTGACTAGGCCATAATTCTGCAAAAGAGTGAAAGTTTCCAAGGTGATCAGGAGGATGGGAGCTCCTGAATACTTTGAGCAAGTAAGCTTCACACTTGAAAGTCCAACCCAAAGGCCTTACAAGACCTGATTAGAAGCAACAGAGAACACCCTACTGCTAAAGTTTATGAAAGCTCTCCCAAAGGGTCACTTGGGAGAGATTTGTATCCTTGAAGCTTAAGGACTGGGTTTTAGTTCCTGCTGTCCGCATCTATGTAAGTTACCTGATAACTGTGTGAATTACCTCGGTATAGTCCCTCTGAACACACATTTCCAGCTTCCTGTTGATTAGAGCAACAGTTTTCAATGATGGTTTGCAAAATTCTTCTAAGATAGTTAAGAAGAATGAACCTTTCATCAGTTGGTTGGAATACCCTTCACAAGGGTCCACAACCCTACTGCAAAAATTGCAAGTATTTGCAAATCAAAACAGATGAAACCCCACTGTTTTGGAAATATGCTATTAACATCCATGCTTTCTGTTTTGCATTACACACTACACTGAGCAGTTAGAGAGTATGTGAGATTCCAGGCTCCTGAGCTGTTCTCAACTTTTCAGGTAGCTTATTGTGTAACCACTGGCATTTTTATGCATTTATTGGTATGAAGCGGAAAATATTACTTGCCTGTGTCTTTGGGGTTTGTTACCTGCTTACCGATTAATGTTTGAAAAATTCTTTAGAGCTCCTTCCCAGAAAAGAACCATAAAGAACTGAGCCTTACTGCTGCTATTAATATTAAAGTACTGTTTGCAGAATTTATTTCAAAATAAATGGCTTGTATGCCTGGAATATGTATTTGCTGTAGCCTCTGTAAGTGCTGACAGCTTTTCATCCTGGGATCACTGTGAGGAGAAGAGATGGCTTATTACAGAAGTCATATAATTTGCCATTAATTCTTCTTATTTCTCCCTCTTAATAATATTTCCTGTTTGTGCAGGAGCGGATGCACAAGCTTCTTTGCCTCCTCGACCATGTATTGCAGTCATAATCAAAGATCAGATGGGATGGACACAGTGCTGACACTGCACTTTTCTGATGGGTTCATTGGTTTCTGTGAAAATTCAGACTTTCATGTACTGAAAGTGATGGATTTCACTCAAATATTCAATTATGAGATTGCTGCAGTGCTGTTTTATTGAGTCAGCAGCAATGGACTGTAACAACAGCAGTAAATGGCAAAATCATGACTTTGTTGCAGTTAAGGGAAAATGGCCGTGCCAGAATCTGCAGGAACTGTTCTTAAGAAAGTGTTCTCAGCAGTAGTAACTCTGAAGCCTACTGATGACTACATCATAAAGTGCTTGCTTTACTGATCTCTCTTCTGAAACACTTGCCCTCACTAGTATTACAAAAACATTTTGGAGTTGTGCCTAAAGCTGGGACCAGTGTGTTCATAACTGCCATTATAATTCACTACTATGACAAATACTGAAGTGTCACAAACCTAGCTATTATAACTGATATAGAGAATTTGAGAGGATCAGAAATCAGGTTGGTAATAAACATTGAGGGGAAAGTAATTTAAACCTGGGATAAACTGAGATAAATTTCAAGTAGTCCAAAATGGTTGTATCAGCTTGAAGGTCACAAGACACTGAAAGTATTACTGGAACAAAGAAAGCACAGAAATTAGTTTCTGGCACTTTCTAGTTTAGGAACTATTTTTGATTCCTGGGGAGAGTTCAGCTGCTCAAACCCGGATGTTAACTGCAAAGAGCAAAGTGTCTCTTGGCAGCTGCAGACATTAAAGTAGCCAATGTCCTGTTGTTAATAGATGCTCTCAGTATTCAGAAACAGAGTTTTTTTCTTCCTTTCAGTCAGAAAGGCAAACTGTGAGCAAACATGCTGTCATGCAAAGTATGTGGTGGAGCTAGACTAAACCATAGTGGTCACTTTCAAGAACTAAGAGACACATAAAACTGGCTACCTTCCAGCTCTTAACACACTGAAGTTGCAACCACTTCAGGCTTCCTATATCATGTCCCCTGTTGGAGTGGGGTGGGGGTGAGTGGGTCTTAGAAACAGTTCGAAACTTACTGGCAAACATCTGCCTTTGGGTTCAGTGCATTTTTCACTTGGTCTCTACCCTGAAAGCTCCTCAGGTTGCAGAGCAATGCCATGTATGGTGAAACTGCAGGAAAGTGAGTCACTGTGGAATATGGTCATTCCTGCATTAATACCTGAATGGTTTTACATTATCTGCTTGTCACTGCTAATGCTGTGGATTCTCTGTTGTACCACCACCACTCGTGCCGCCGCCACCACTCATGCATTGCTGAATGGACTATGTAGCCTGTGGATACATTAAGACAACTATTGTGTAGCTATAGCAACGTATTTGCATCTTGGCATATAGCACCTTTACTGGATCAGTCTTAAGGTCCTACCAACCATCACTGCCAATACCTTTTGCAACAGCCAAGGCCTGCATGAACATACCCTTCCCTCTGATAGCGCATCTAGCCCAGCCCACATGCTGTCTCGATTCTGATGCCTGAGGACACTGCGTGGAAAAAAAAAAACAACCCAAACCCACAAAATGCAAGATTAGAATAATCTCCTAAACACTGTCTCTTAAAACCCACACTGATTTAAAGCCCATATCTTCTAAGGACCATATCATAATCCTTTGAAACCACTGGCAAAACTCAGGTAGGATAAGAATTTGTTCTAATGTATTAATCAAAAAACCTCTTCAGAACTGGCGCTTTTTTTTGATGCTTCTTCACATGTCAGCTGCCATTCAAAAAGATCACCAGAAGCTTACGTGTATAGGTGTAGTTTGGTTTAGCTTTGGATGAAAGAAGTGTATTTACTCTAGCTACCCAAAACAGACTTTTACATGAACAGCATTTTCTGAAGTTCTTAGTAGTGAACTTACTCTCACTGAAGCTAAATCAAGCCCAGGACCTGGACAGAATTTCAGTGGAAGAGTATACACTGAAGGATAACCCTGATAATTTAACCCCTACACATCCCAAATGAACCCATCAAACTAAAGCTGTAGTTAGAATATGCTATAAGAATTGGGTGCATGCCAGACTCCTGCTTGGCCTGTGCATTCAGGGTGTGCTTTAGTGGTGTGTGTGCTTGTGCTTTGAGTATATGCCTATAAGGACCATTGTATGTCTATGCACAGTCCATATAGGCATGAGTGTATAGGACACACATTTAGGGGCTTTTGATGTGCCTGTGTTTCAGCAGGTGTACATTGTGTGTATCACAAGGTTACTTGAGCTGGCTGTTTTGTGCAGGCTGCTGGTATTGTTGAATCTGGTGTTTCCTGGCAGGATGTTTGGTGAGTTTTGCTGTGTGCCTGTTTCCTGAGTCCATTCTCTGTTTACAAGGATGTTGGGGCCTCTTTGCAGCACAGTACAGGCTGCTGACACTGGCAGGCCCCCTAACTGCCCCCCAACCACAGGACTTTGCAACTCAGACACGGTCTCTTATCTCACCCTTCCAATAATTTCTCTACAAAGGCTGCTTGTGTTGCAAGTGGGGTGCAGGAAGCTGCTATCAAATGGGAGGCTGTTTAATGCTCTAGCTGGCAGGGCTGCAGCATAGGAGGTTTTAGAGTCAGAGCTTGGAAAATGCAGCCCCAGCACACATTCAGGCTGCTCCGCTGACACTTGGAGGATGTTTAATACAGACTTGAATAGAAATGACAGGGTTCATAATGAACTACCCTTTAAAACATTGAGAAAAAACAAACGTAGTAGGAGCTTTTAGACAGAGTACATTATGTATGGATGCCAGCAGTTCAGCAGGGCATAGATAAACTTTCTTGGATCAATAAATTTGGACGCTGTAGGTCAGAAAACTTGCAATGACCTCTAATGTTACTGGGTTCCCATCACAACAGAGGGGATTATACAAGAAGGGGGGAAAAAGAAAAGTAGTAACAGAAAAAATGAAAATTAAAGAGAAGAGGTATCCTCCTTTGTATTATCAGCTGGTGTTTTGGGGACTGTGTGTGCGCATGGAGCAGTGCAGAATAGGAATATTTGCTCCCGTATAAATATCTGAGCAGTTTGGGGATCCCAATTATTCAAAAGTTTTCTGGCAAACAGGAAGTGGGTCTGAAGCCCCAGGACTTCTGGGAACTCCCCTTCAAGTTGTAGCAGTCAATGTCTTCTACCACAGATGCCTGAGGGGCTGCAAGATTAGCCTTTGTCATGGCCCAGTCCTCACTGCTTCAGGGAACAGCATGCAGTGTGAAGCAGGACAATGCCTGAAACTGCTGGTACTGATGCTAGTTCCATTCATACCATTCATATAGCCACCACTCACATCTCCAGTGTATATGTGGCAAAGTAGACAGCAGCAAGTGTGAACCCCTTCTTTCTTCATGAATATGTATGCCTTGCTTAGCAAGCTTTGAAACATTTGTCATAATTTCATTGTGTCAAGCTGTGGCTGGTGGGACCTCAGAGTCACAGCCCACCGCTATATACTATGGGGGAGAAAAACAGGAGGAGGAAAAAACCTCCAATGGGCAATTATAAAGCAAAGTCATCATTAATGTTTAATAAAATTTTGGGATATTAACCAGAGCTGTCGTGAAAATGGTATACACCAGGGTGTCATCCTTAACCAACAGTAATAAAAGAATGAGCTGCTTTTTAAAAATATATATATAGCTTTTTAAATAAAATAAAATAGATGGACTTTGCTGTTCAAGAAACCCAGTAGCACATTATGCCAGAATCCTGAATATCTCTCTTAGGAGTTCACTTCTTTGGGCTTAGTGCCCATAACTAGTTACCTTTCTTTGAGCTTAGTGCCCATAACTAGTTACCTTTTCTTGTGGTTTGAAACAAGCCTTAAGTACTGGCACTGATGTGTGGCAGAGGAAGTCCTGTTTTCTCATCTAATCCTTCAAATATTCAGGAGAGAGCAGAATCACCAGACAAATATGAGATTTCATTAGTACTCTTCTATTTCACAGAGTATTTTCTTAATGTTAGCGATAAAGTGTGCCTGCCTTTTTACCTTTTTCCTACTTGGCTGCTGGAGTTCTAGTTGCTACAGGTAATATCAAGTGAAAATATCTTTCATCTGCTTTTCACTGAAAGGTTTATATTTGCTCAGGTTTTTCTACCTTACCCTCCTAGATACTTAGTGTACAGTAGGTTGTGATGAATTTTCTGTTTTTGCATAGCCCTGGTTAAACTGGGAATCATCATGTGGTCAGTACTGTGCAGATGTCACTGTGCTGACTGGATTAATGTTAGCAGGGAGGGTAATTTATGGTGCAATAAGTAAATCACAGAAAAACTCTGTGACAAACCATTTGTCGCCTTATTCTAAGGAAATTCTATTATGTTGTTGCAAAAGAGTAAATACTTCAGACTACAGAGAAGACAGCATGAGGCTCCTATTCAGACTTTACAGTATGCTTTTATATCATCATTTGAGAAGTGTTATATTAAAAGAGCTTTAAACTCCACATGACTGAAGACTTATTAGAAGGATGCAGAGAAATACACATTATAGTGGCCAATGCAGGAGAGCATGGAAGTCTTTCTGTTAAAATGTTAGAATGAAACATTTCAGCATTTTCTACAAAAATATTGGCTGATCCTATTCAGTAAACCCAAATCAATTTTTAAGAGTAGTAAAATTTGAAGTGAAAGTTTTGGTGAAAGTCACCTTTTGGTATGCTTTGCCTCACGTTAATGGGAATCTGAATTTTAAAGGTGGGCAGCTAATGCACATAAGCCTGATTTACTGTGAATCAGACAGCTACTTAATGAACTGGTGTTCACGAGTGAACTCATGACCCTAATAAAGGCAACAACAGTTTTGCTGTTAAGTCCAAGGTGATAAGAATTTAATCCCATGAGTATTAATTCCATGTCATTTTTCTTTAACCATGTTTCTGCTCTGTAAGAAAGCTGAACAGAAAAAAGAAACCCTTTAACAAAACATCCATAAGGTTCCGCTTTCTGGTTTTTTTCAGGCAAGCAAATGAGTGAGATTTTACACCAGCAGTTTTAGGTGGTCAGGCAGTGCTATCAAGACCCCAACAATTCTAGTCATACGGGATACATTTTTTTTTGCCAAATCATTCTTTAGTTTCCTCCGCTGTTCTCTGCATCTCTTTCTCATAGTTTTCCTTCCAAAATATAGTATTACCATCCAATTGGCTATATTTAAATGTCTTTGTCACAGAGGAATCCAAGTGAAGCTGGTTTCTGTCTACTTCTTAATTTCGTGAAAATTTTTGGATTTAAGATGCCTTGTCCCTGGCATCACACAGTATTACCTATGCCTTGGTTTTACATTGCCTTGCACATCTTTGTTCATAGTATCCCACTACAGTAATCAAGGAGCTGACTGAGTTTATGCATATCGGTACTGATGTGAAAGGCCTGGAAAGACGGGAGAACATGACCTGCTTATTCAAGCAAAGCAGAGAATGCATGCATACAAGTGTTACTTTGGCAATGTTAAGACCCACTGATACTGCTATTCCTTCTAGCAGTAAGAGAAGGAGAGGCCAGCAAAGACCTACAAGGTCCAGTTCTGCTGTTTCATTTGTTTGTCAGCACAAAGGTAAAAGGGTGCAGTAATGTCTATGATTGAGTCAGGAAAACAGCAGAGAAGATCTGATCCCATTTAGTATAAAGCTGTTTGAAAAACATGCACTCCGCAAGGAGCTGTGAGAACTATGGAAATATTTGGAGTGTTAAGGTACAGATTATTTTTCCTCATAAAATGAAAAAAGTTTCTCATTTTTGCCCTTTCATGGTCTTTGCTGTGGCCCACAGACTCACCAAAGCCATCAGATGTCTAGGCGAGTTTTGCTAGCAGTACAGTTACTACTCAAATATCCAAACCATTCCTCCCCGAATCATTCCTCCAGACTGTGGCACCCCTCTTCACCTCCACTTCCTTTTTGTCCAGAAAATGGAAGTCTGTGAAGGCGAGCCCTACCCCTGGACTCACTGCAGTTTCCCTGTCAGGGGGACCCTGTGAGAGTCAGAGCTGCAGCATTCTGGGCAGTTAGTTGGTACTGCCAGGTAGTAAACGCAGGGCCTGTCTCCTCAACTTGAACATGGTGTTGCCCTTAAAACAAGCAGTTGTTGTTTCACCCAACCTGAATGAAAAAGAGCTGATTATCTACTTGCTTAGCCACCAGCAACAGTCAAAAATGGGAAGACATCAAAGTCCTGGATGCAGACTCCCCAGAGTTTTATGGAAATGCAGATCTTAATCTAATCTGTGTGGTTTGGGCCCGTCTTTCTAACAAGTCCTAGCAGTTCATCAAGTTACTGCTTGTTCTGGGTATTCCCCCCAGGAGTAATGGGCAGGCCTGTAAGCCATATTGCAAATTATTGATTTTGTCTTTCTTTTCATATAGATGAATGATGTTCTGCTGTACACATATCCCCAGAAGGATGGCAAATACCGACTGAAAAACACCTTGGCTGTGTCAGGCATGAAGGTAATGCCTCATCTGTATTGTAGGCTGGAATTAAAGTTGTATAGTGGGCTATTAGTGCTTTGCTGATTTATGTCTCATATACAGCAAGGGGAAAGAGGGGATGGACCTGTTATCAGGGGATTCCCTTGCCTCTTACAGGAGACAGAAGGAAAAATACTATAAAGCAAACATAAAAGATTATCTATAAGGCTGTGACTTAGAATGACAGCCTTATTCAGGCTACATAAATAATACAAGCCAAAATCAGATTTGCCATCTGATCATGAAACTGGAGACAGAAAAGATTTATTACCCCATTTTGTCCATTCCCTTCTTCATGTC
This sequence comes from Ibycter americanus, assembly GCA_035590275.1. Lineage (NCBI taxonomy): Eukaryota > Metazoa > Chordata > Aves > Falconiformes > Falconidae > Ibycter > Ibycter americanus. The sequence goes on along the minus strand of JAVJGI010000050.1, from coordinate 23,847,178 downwards.
TCCAGCCAATGCATGGTTGTTCCCTACAACATATTCACTAGGGCTTAGTCTGCCTGTTTTTAAATTCCCACCACTCAAAATTTAAATAAGCTTTCATTTTTTTGGTTTTCATGTGCCCTTTAACTGTTTTCATCAAAAGCATTAATGGGTTCAAAAAGTGATTAGCCAACTTTATAGGGAAAAGGTGTATTGGGAGCTATTACATGCAATGATATAAACACAGTCTCTTCTTCAGTAGATTTCTAAATTGCAAATTACAAAAACTGAACAAAATTGTACTGTTCTTACACTCTTTCTCTAAGCATCCATTGGCACCAGTACCTGTGCAACAGGAGATATTGGGCTGGAGGGATCTTTGCTTCATACCTAGCCATCCATTACGTACCTGCTGCCAAGAACCTTCATAACTGTTCTATAGCTAATGTGCCAAGCTGTATTTGTGTGAAAGAGGATTTGAAGTGGCAAGTCACAAGTCTGGAGATCTAGGAAACATGCAAGATGACTATTACTAATCATTAATTCCAGTGGAATGACATGGGTGGGTTGAGGTGTTAGGAAAAGATGGGAGGTATCTGTTAGTCTAAAACTAACCATGGGTTCCCAGCAAGGGTAGGAATCACCAAAACACTCTACCATTAAGTGAAAAGGAGTTGCAGAGCAGATATTGTCAGGGTACATTTGAAATGCTGAGTCACTGGCACAATAGATGCTTGTTAGTAACAACGTAACAGTACCATGAAGCTACCTTTCTCCCATGCGGCTGCTGCTATTAGTAGGGAAGTAACACACTACATGGCAGGGAAAAGGTTTTAGCTGAGCTGTAGCATTTAAGTTTGGGGGTTTTTTGCTCTTAAAGGGCCTTGCTGCAGACAGCTGTTCACTGAAGGGCTTCACTGTATGATGTGTCCATGTCAGGAGGAAAGTTATTTCCATTCATTACAAGAATAGCCAAAACTTTTGCCCAAATTAGTCTACCGCTTCTCAGACTGAACATCTAAGCTTGTCATATCAAAACTGAACCCTGATTGATACTTTATCCTTACCTTTACAGTTGGATTATCTTTTCCTTTAGCACCACCACCTAACTGAAATAGAGAGCTTTTTTTCCTCATTACACCAGCAATACAAAAGACAGAAAACACTACCTGCCCACCTCTTTGCATTGAAATAGGAAACAGGTGGCTGGGACATCATAGTTCCATATGCATTAAGACTTATACGGTATGCTGGTTATAGACAGTTTAACTCATGTCCACATTCACGTTCATGGCATTTATTTCTAGGTCAGCCGCCCAGTGACAGAAAAAGCCCAAAACGTCCTGAAGATTGAATGTGATGAATATTGCCTGACCCTGTCAGCAAGGTACTGTTGTCCCCAAACAGCCATGGCAGAGGGTGTTAAACTCTAGAGCTGTGTCTCTAGATTAGTCTAACCAATACCCAAGACTTAACTGGTGTCTTTTTTGACTCAATTTCAGTCTGTGCTATTGTGACAGACAATGGCTGAGTGCTTAATTACACAATGAAGATATTCATTATAAATGCAAAGCTCATAAACTGTAACTAATTCAACTCGTATGCTGAATAAAGATTAGAAGTTGGCTTTTGATAATGTCTTAAAGAGAAAGGAAAGAGAAGTGTGTTACTAAGAAGCCTGAGACCTTTTCATTATCTTTCACACTTTTTCCTTGTGACACTAATAGCGTGTTTTATCTCCCTTCTGTAAGTTCACTTGTTGCCTCATACCACTAGGGTTGTAAAACTGCTGGAGAAAATAGTAATTAGATAATACCATGCAACAGATAGACAAGCATTTAATAGTGCTTAAATGTTGTCATTTATTAATTATTAAGCCAAAATGAAACCTTACTGGCAACCTCATTTGTCTTTCTAATAAAAGGAATTTCACTGATTAGTTTTGCAGTATTACCACTGTGCAACTGGGAGTCAGGATCTCTGTCCTGGGATCACAAGTGAATGCCAGAAAGAGATTGTAGTTTCTGATCAGAAGATAGTAGTGTACTGTATTTTTTCATGCTTCTAGCCCTGAATAATCCTGCAAATTTACCTAGAGCTACAGCAGAAAGGTGGCTGGCTTGATTTTCAGGTGTAGTTTACTACAAAAGACATAGCACACTAGCAGTGGTATTAAAATTACATCTTCCAAATAAGGTCTTCAATGCTTTTAAGTACTGACTTTCCCACCATCAGTCTCCAAGTACAACTTGGCTGGAAACACAGCAGACCTCCCTAAATTACACAGTGCAGTAGAAAGTCAGGGAGGATACTTTCTTATTCAGAATCGGAATTTGGAGCTCTCATCCTTCTCAGAGCACTTGCCATCTGTGGGCAGTGCTCAGATACCTGTCAAAGCCTTTTTGTCTATTTCCTTTTATAACCAGCAAATGAGACAATACCTGAGATTTTCTTAGAGCTGCACACTTATCACAACCCTCAAAATATACACACAGTACTTCTGAATTACCTGCTGCCAGTTACAAAATCAGGATGCGTACAGTCCTGTATTGCACAGGGGAAATAGCTCCTTCATGTCCCCTTTGTTCAGGGCAGCTAAAGTTGGCATCCCTAGTGAGAAGCTTGGGATGTTCTCCTTGCATTGTTATGTTGTTTCTTTGCCTTTTGTACTCATATCAAGTCTGTGCTTGGTTAGCCGAACAACCACATGAGGCCACTGCAAACTGTGTTTCTTTGGTAGTAGATAGAACTAGGGCCTGGGACTAAGCTTTCCCTTCTGATAACAGCCAGTGGGAGACTGCCTCTTACCAGAGCACTGGGATAGAGCCCCCTTTCCTTTCTTGTGCGGCTTATTCTGGGACCAATCTGCTGTAAGTCATCCAAGAACATGTTTTCCTCTCCCTTTCTGTACTGGCTGGCAGAGCTGATGAGACACCAGTGGGACAGCTTGCTCTCCTAACCCCACTGTACAACATCCTTGGTCTGCTACTCTCACCAAAAGGAGCACCAAAGACAGAAAAGTACCAGAAGGCTTCAAGCATCCCTAAAGACTGTATCTTTTACTGCTCATACCGAGGTGCTGCAAGTCTGCACAATCGCAACCCAAACCTCAGTGCCTTTACACTTGTACGAGACAAGGTGAATGCATTGAGGAAATACATCATGACTACCAGGCAGTAAAGACAGTAGAATGAGGATGACCAAAGCTTAGAAGTCAGCGTGGCTATATGAGCAGATGGCACTGTAAGGTCTTTACATCTCCTGCTGAAAATGGCTCGCTCACCCAAAGAGCCACGTCATTGGCTTGCAGTGAGCTGGTAACAGATCTGAGCAGAGCCTTTACGGAGATGGCTCACACTGCTCTTAGACCTTTTTTTGCATTTCAAAAATGTTCTTCTTGGACACAGGGGTAATTATGTGGTGCCCATATAAAATACCAGAGCACTGGGAGAATGCAGCCAGTGTTGCCACCCTTTTAAGGCTAATTCAGAGTGACAGGGATAGCACTGTGACAAGACAAAATCCCATCCCAGTCCAGACCAGTTTCTGTGTTCCATGGATGTCTCCTGCTGTCCAAGGAGACTGCAGTGACAATCTGACCCTCTCTTTCTATATGCTTAGGGAAGCTCTGAGCCTTCATGCAACCAGTGAAATAGCTAATTAAGAACAGGCCAGTGCCAACTGATGCAATTTATCTTACTCATCAGCAGACAGGTGTTATTGCCACATTTAGACACTAATTACCTGTGATTACTGCCTAGAGATGTTTAATGGAGCAGAGAAGAGGTTAAAGGGGCCAGTTAGGTATCGGGCTTTTAACAGCAGGTTGTCCCTCTTATCTGTCTTTTCCAAAGTGGCTTTAATTTACATCACTATATGGGCCATGATTTCCTTTGATTTTTGTAAATCATTACTTAATTCTCAAATGAAGAGCATTTCCAAGAAAAAATTAGGAAGAGACAGGTTAAAGCTAGGACTTCTTTTAGTGCTTTGCAGGTTGTGAACATGATTTGTCTGGAAGATACAGACATCTTCAGCTTTCTTAGAAATTGTAATTTGACAGGACTTTTGGTAGTAATAAGGACTGACTAGTAGTGTGACTCTTGCCAGACATGATCTCCTATAACATAGCCCCTTGGCTTGCAGAGGTTAGACTATATGCAGTAGATACAGTGGTTCAGAGTTTCTGCTCTAGGCTTGTTGAATTCTAGAGGCTGGTGTTTTCCAGACAAGGGCTTATGCTCTTGGTGCTCTTGATGCAAAGTCAGAAATCATTGATAAAATCTGGCATTTCCTCTCTTTTTGTCCTTTTTTTTTTTTAAGACTACAAAAGATAAATTGTTCTCAGATGTCTTGTTTGGTGGCCTTCATGAGGACAGTGTGAGGAAATCACAGCTGAACAGCAGCTGGCAATAATGCCACTGCTAATTTTTACAACAAAGTCTAGTGGGTAGCTTTAATGTGAATGGCTAGTATGATCTGGGGAGGGGAGACCACACTGAGTTGCATTCCCTCCTGTGACTGATGCTGGGAACAGCTAGAGCTGTGCACAGTTTCAGATGGACAGGAAGCGCACAGTTTGAAGTCACAGCAGGAAAACCAACTAACACAGGCAGGACAGCTTATGGCTGTAACAGAGCAAATGTGTCTGGTAAGTAACATACAGTAAGAGCCCTGATGCTTTTCTGGGATAGCTGGACTAGCAGGGAAGCACAAAGTGCTTGCTGTTTTGCTTTGTGCAAAGGGAGCATGTAGGGGCCAGTCTGGAGAACTACTGACCTCCATCCATAACTGCAACTAGAGGGAATGCAGAACTTCCTTCCCAAATTGCTGTCCTGGCCTCTTGCTGGGAGGCTGGAGATTGTCTGTGATGAAGCTAGAGGAAAATGAAAGCATTCACATCTCTACCATAGGTGACAGACTTCTGCATTTCCCAAACATGCAGATCATCTAAGCATCCCACTGTAGAGATAAGCATTAACACGCTTACTTTGCACAACCCATGCAAACACTACATGCACTGGAGTGCCTAAAACCTAGGGTAGACATGAGAAAAGAAAAGAGACATTTCATATTGTCCTGTGTGATCTAGGATTGAACACTAGGATCTACACTAATCATTCTGCTGAGTATGTCCAACAGTCAATTTTCTTCCTGGTCAGAAAACTACCAGATCAACACAGTAGTGCGGAAAAGCAAACATTCATAAAGTGAAGCTTTTCTCCTCTGATTTAGAAACAGCTTGTTTCAGTCCCTGCTGTGCATGGCACTGACTGCTCTGCTGTATTTCATTCCACAGCTCTTGCTCAGAAAGGGATGACTGGTACAGCTGCATCAGCAGACACATCCCAGATGACTACAAAGCTCACAACACTTCCACTTTCCACAGCAGCGTGGAGGTAAGAGGAGGCCAAGTCTTTCAATGCTTGAAAAAGGAAGGGAGAAGGGGGAGAGAGAGAGGAAAGGAGGACGACTGTAAAATGCAGTATTCCTAGTGGCAAGACATCTTACTATTTTCATTTAAAACAGCATGCCAAGCTTAAACAATGAAGTTCATCACAGCTCATGGGCCACCTCTGAAATGTTAATCACACTCCATACTCCATGGTCTTTGCTTAAACAGTTCTTCTTCTGCAGGAAGACTATTTTGTCCTAAAGGATGACTGTTTTGTCCTAAAGTATAACTATTTTGGTTGAACTAAAAATAGCTACAAACTTCACAGATTTTAAGAAAACAAACCTACCCATTAGTTAGAGTAATATCATACACACAATGAAGTCCCTGCCTCTGCAAACCCCACCAGCAATATTCAAATTATACCAACACAACTGATGTATATTATTGTTATCCCATTAATTTCAGTTGTACTACTCCCAGTTAAGAAGGCAAAGAATGCATCTGACGAAAAGTAAAAATGCTATTTCAGGTTATGTCGAACACCAGTTTTATTAAATAGACTAACTGGGGAAAAAAAAAGAGTGCTGGTGAGGCCATACCTGGAGTGGCTGGGCTCCCCACTGCAAGACAGACGTGGACATACATGTCCCCAACAAAGGGCCATGAAGACGATGAAGGGACTGGAGCAGCCGTCCTGTGAGGAAAGGCTGAGAAAGCTGGGACTGTTCAGCTTGGAGAAGGGAAGGCTCAGGGGGGGATCTCATTGATGTGTGTAAATACCTGAAGGGAGGGTACAAAGAAGACGGAGTCAGGCTGCTTCTCGGTGGTGCCCAGTGACAGGACCAGAGGCAACAGGCACAAACTGAAACACAGGAGGTTCCCTCAAACATCAGGAAACACTCTTTTTTTTGTCACTCTGAGGGTGACTGAGCACTGGCACACGTTGCCCAGGGAGCTTGTGGAGTCTCTGTCCTTGGAGATACTCAACAGCTACTGGACACGGTCCTGGGCAGCTGGCCCTGGGTAGCACTGCCTGAACAGGGGGGTTGGACTAGATGATGTCCAGAGGTCACTTCGAACGCCAACCAGTCTGTGATTCTGTGAAACACACCTTTTACAATTTCAGGTACAGAAAGGATCTAATACTGTTAAGCGCTGAGACCTTTCTGCTTCAACAAGAAGTGCTAAGACTCAGCACCTGCAGAACCAGATCTAAAAAAAAAAAAGGAGATTCATTCAGACTACAGATGCATTTGCCCTGTTCAGCTGAGAGTCTTGGCTGTTGCCAGCCTGTACTATACACATTTTGGCCTGGGTCAGGCTCTGAGTGGGAAGGGGAATGACTTTCCATGAAAGCTGCTGTGGTGTTGATTCCTCAGCTGAGCACTGGAGGGCTGAAGAATGCCAGCAAGGTGCTGAAATGACTAGGAGCCGAGGGAGTTCAGCACAACTGGGATCAGGCTGTCAGTAGCTGAAAGTCGCTTGGCAGCATCCTTGCCTTTGCTACTGTGAAATGCTTGAACAAATGTAAACAGTTTACAAAGCAAGAAAATAATGTCTCATTTGTAAGCCAAAGTGAATAATAAAAGGAGAGTCTGTCCCAGAGACACAGCTTTTGGTCTTCTCTGGCAAACGGCACAGAACATCATCAATTTGGAATTCGCACATTTCCCTCCTGGTTCCCCTGCTATGGAGTGGGACAGGACGTCAGGGGAGGGGGAATGGTGGGAGCAGCACGGAAGCTGTTGTGCTGGTGGAACAGACTGGGAACTAGACCCAGCCACTGAGAAGAAAGAGGGAGACAAATTTTAGGCTCTACCAAAATCTCCTGTTTTATCTTTCATCCCAAGAGCGCCTTTCCAGATTCTGCACCCAATGGTCACAGGTTCTCGAAAGCTCTTGCTTTTTGTCCCTGTCTTACCCTGGCTGGGCGCTAATTTGCTGGATTGTAGTTGAGCTGCCATCAAATCAGTGTTGCATGTAATTTCCTCCCACAATATCACCTCCTTCTGGGAGGTAAGAAGGAAGCTACTGTAGCCAACACCTGCTGTGAAAAAAAACCTGATGTAGATGCAGAGTAGCTTGCTTTTTTGTTGTATACGTTGAACAGAGCCTTTCACACTGAAGGAGTCACACCTAAGCCATTTAACCAGATTCGTGCGGGAATCACCACAGGTTGTTCAGAAGCACAGCTCACTCTGGGGATGAAGTGGCAGTCAGAGAAGGGACTCATGGTGTTCTGTAAAACAGCATGAGGCATGAAGAGTTTTAGCCTAGATGTTTGAACCTAACTTCCAATCTTACAGCAATGCCATCATTTCATTACTGTGTAGAAGTAGCAGGTAAGATCGTTGTTTTATGGTCTTAGTGTGAACTACTGAACCAGCCCTATCTCAGTTTGAGGCAGATCAACCTGAATTGGAAAATGCAGTGCTGGCAAATTTGGATCTGTCAGACTTGTTACATTGCACTGTGCTGAAAATGATGGCAATGCAGTAGCTGTATTATTTGCAGGTCAGCTGTCCTTGCCATGTGGGCAGCCATGGCAATAAGGAGTGGAGGTGGCTGCAGGACAGAAGGTGGTCACCTGTGTACATTGTTTGTGGTCTCAGTCATTAGCTGAGCAACTCCCGTTACATTTAGCAGCTTCCACACTATGTGCAGAGATTGTGATTGGATATTAAGGGGAAAAAGTACAGCACAAACATTGATTATGCTCAGTTGCCTTTTTTCAAACTGAACAGAAGAGATAGTAGCTAAACTGGGGATTCCCAGTTGAGCAGGCTTCTTTACCTTCTGCTGCTTGCTTGCAGGTACGAGGAATTTACCAAGGAGAAGTCTGGGAAGACAGATCTGCCAAGGTACCAGCGTTGCCTCTCTAACATGCCAGTCTGCATACGTGCCATTGCTCCAGAAGACTGAAAAACAAGGTGATAGGTGATGAGTCTTTAAAGCAGACAAACATTAACAGGAAAAACCACTCTTGTTCTTTCCTGCCTAGTGTTGGAAGCATGAAGCAGTCTTTCCCCTAGTCAGGAAGAGATATGGTCCAACCCCATAGATCCCCATTGGTCTTTTGGTACCAGGACTGATATAGGGAAAACATTCCCTGAAAGTACACAAGAGCAATACATTTCCTCCACATTTTAAAGGATAGGCAATGTTATTCATTTTCATTGCTTTTTATGATGGGGTATTAATCCCTTCAGAGCCTCCCTTCCTTGTTATTAGCCCAATACTTGGGCTTTTCTCACCTGTTTCCCCAGAGAAAAAATGCTACCTGCATACTCCAGAGCCATTACCTTGTACCAAATGTGTTTTGCTGTTCTCCTGCTTCTCCATCCCTTGAAATGTGCCAACCCTCCTACACACTGCCCGACCTCTGCTTGTGGGAAAGTGGTCTGGGACATTTGCAGCTTATCTTTGCCTTGTGAAATGGTCACTTGTATACTCCCAGTGCCTATTTGGTTGGTGTCAATACCTATGGGAGTCTTGCCTTTACTTTCCTTACCTACTGGATCTGGAGATGGCCCCAGACAGGGCCTTCTGGGGCAACAAAAGGACTTTTTTTTACTTGATGAGTAGAGCTTGAGATTTTGCCATTCCAGCATCAGAATTTAGTAATACTGGTGGTTTTGTTTGCAATAGCTACACTATTTGCTTGCTGAGCATCAAACATAGAGTGGATCTGTATTTTTAATCATTCATATTAGTGATTTGACTTTTAGTGTAGGAACTTTAATGCAGGTCCTGATTGCTCACAGGAGGCAAAGCACTGCGAAAATCAAAGTGTATTACTTTTCATCATGTTGTTACATTACACCATTATCTAGAGAATGAGGTGAGCCATTCAGGAAACTATTTGTAAAGCTACTGGTCTCACAAAGTTGAGCAGCACTTCACCAACGTTAAGAAAAGAGGCTAGGCATGCATACATTAAGAGAAAGATTCCTTTCTCTCCTCCCCTCCCTCGTTTCTACTGATCTGGGAAAGAATGTGATAATGCAGAAACGAACTGTCCTCCTTATTCTGTGCGGCCACTGGCGATTTGAGCATAATAGTCCATTGGTTTATTGTTGTAATTCTGTTGAAGCCAGAGAAACATACCAGCAGAGAAAGCAGCCCAGTAATTCATTGCTCTGTTGACATCCTCTAGTGGAAAGGACACAGAATATCTTTCTTGACAAATTCCGCAAGTTTTCTTAAGTACTTAGCTGGTTGTTTGCTATCCTCTCTGTTTCTTTAGTGGATGGCAAGTGGATGATTCTTTGCACATCCATGAGCCACAGGCATCAGTGTTTGTGACAGGCTCAAACTTCCCTTCAGCTCAACGTCTTGTGTTTTAATACAGCATCTTCAGCTGCAGAGGGGGTTGATCATACTTACCTATCTCAAGAGCAACGATATGAGGCTGACTTGCTTGGAAATGCCGCATGGAAAAGGCTACATTTTTATTACTATTTGCATTAATTCCTTTTCTTTTATTAGCTTCCTCAGATGGATCAGAGCACTTAGAAGAGACAGGGCACTTTGCACATGAGTGTACATTATTTTTCATCATATTATTGCATTACACCATTATCTAGAGAGTAAAGTGCATCCTTCAAGTTATAACAAGCTGTAATTTTATGGAAGGCTCCCTAGGATTTCTGGACCACGAGAGCAAAGCTGCAGCAGTTTAGTCACAGGAGCCAGACAATCAAATTACAACCCCTTTAATACCCAACTGGGGATATGCTATTGCTCTGATATACCCCAGGTTGGATTAAGGGTTTCTGATATGCTGAAACTGGATAGATTGTACCTTTTAAGGACAGTTCAAGCCATAGTAACCGTTCAGAGCCAACCTTGGCATGTGTCCTTTCCTGCTCCTTTGACATAGAGGTCAGAGCTAAGAGTCTGTTTAGCAGTGAAAGGCGCGTTTTTTCCTGCTCCTTAGGAGGCTGTGCTCTGCTTGGTGAGCCATGATGAACAAAAGTGAAGAAGTAACTAGAGAAAATGTATTGTGTAACTGAAAGCAGCTGCTGACTTCCAGGACCTATAGGAGCAAGCCACTGGCTGGCAGAGTTTATGGGAGGTCTATTTGCTTACAACACAGTGAAAGAATCTTGCTACTCTACAGTGAACTCTTCACATTTTGCTGCACTCTTTGCTTTCTTGCTGGTGGTGTAGCTGGGCACATCTTACTCTCACTATGGTGTGTGATGACTTGTGTGCATTGATGGGTGTGGGATGCAATGGTCAGATCAGTTGGAAACACAGAAGTGTTATGATACCTGGAGCCTGGTTTGAGCTCATTGCTGAAACATAAGCAGCTGGCTCACTGATACAGTATTATGGCATGGCTCTATCTGCATATCGGTATTAGAATAATTTTTGGTCTAGGATTTTGTAAGTTGTTCATACATGTATCTGGGACTAAGTGAGCCCCTCATCAGGAACCACTCTTGGAGAATTTCAAAGCAAAGCACTATAACTATTCTTGGACTTCTGGGAATTAGCTTGAAAAGATTGCCATTAAAGCACTTCCTGCTGATTCTTGGCCCTGAAGTCATTCTAGTCTTTTGTGATTTGGAAGTTTGAATAAAAATGACTCCATTGTGTTGGCCCTGGAGGGAAGGGGGGTCCAAGAAAGCTGGTTAATATCCAAAGATCACCTCCTCATGGCTCAAGAGTGTTCCATCCCAGTGAATATGAAGTCAAGCAAAAATGCCAGAAGGCTTGCATGGATGAACAAAGAGCTCCTAGACAAACTCAAGCATGAAAAGGAAGCATACAGAGAGGTTGGAAGCAAGGACAGGTAACCTGGGAGGAATATGGAAACACTGTCCGAGCATCCAGGGACGAACTTAGGAAAACTAAAGCCCAGATGGAATTAGATCTGGTCAGGGATATCAAAGACAACAAGAAGGGCTTCTGCCAGTACAGAAGAGACAAAAGGAAGACTAGGGAAAATGTGGGCCCATCGCTCAATGGGATAAGGGTCCTGGTTACACAGGATCTGGAAAAGGCTCAAGTACTGAATGCCTAATTGCCTCAGTCTTTACTGGCAAGACTGACCTTCAGGAATCCCAGGTCCCAGAGACCAGGGGGAAAGGCTGGAACAAGGAAGATGTGCCCTTGGTGGAAGATCAGGTCAGGGAGTACTTCAACAAACTGGACCGTAAGTCCATGAACCCTGATGGGATGCACCCAGGAGTGCTGAGGGAGCTGGCAGATGTCATTGCAAGGCCACTCTCAGTAATCTTTGATTGAGCATGGTGACTGAAAGTAGTGCCCGAAGGCTGAAGGAAAGCAAATGTCACTCCTATCTTCAAGGGCAAGGAGGAGGGCCCAGGCAATTGCAGGCTGGTCAGCCTCACCTTGATCTCTGGCAATGTGATGGAGCAGCTAATCCTGGAAACCATTTTCAGGCACAATAAGGACAAGAAAATCAGCGGGTGTAGTCAGCATGGCTTCATCAAGGGGTCGTGCTTGACTGCCTTGATAAACTTGTATGATGAAATGACTGGCCTGGCAGGCAAAGGGAGAGCAGAGGATATTGTCTACCTGGACTTCAGTAAGGCCTTTGACACTGTCTCCCATAAGATCCTCACAGACACACTGTAGATTTATGGGCTGGGTAAGCAGTCAGTGATGTGGATTTGAAACTGACTGAACGGCCAGGCCCAGGGGGATCATTGTCACGAAGTCATTGACATGACGGAGGCCAGTAACTAGCAGTGTACCCTAGGGGTCAGTACTGGGTCCAGTCCCACATAACATCTGCACTAATGATCTGGATGATCTCCATCCTTGGAGGTACTAAAAAAATCATCTGGACATGGCCCTGAAGAGCTGGCCGTAGGGGATCCTGCTTGAGCAAGGAGTTGGACCAGATGAGCTCCAGAGGCCCCTTCCAACCCCAGCTGTTCTGTGGTTCTGGGTAATTAAGGAAATTTCTTTTAAGTCCAGCCACTGGCTTTTGAGAAAAACAAGCTTTACATTTTACGCCCCTTAAATTGCTTCCAGTGGTGATTGTTTTACTAGGGCACTTTCTGTTTTAATTTCCGTCTCTGTTATGCTGCAGCTCACCAGACTTTCCTTCTGTTGTAAAGCAATATGATTTCACTGGGCTTTGGTTTAACAGATGCCTTACAGGCTTTTTTTAATGACACTAACTGGGATTTTGGTTATCATGTGGGTGTCACACACCTCCTAGATGTTAGCCATTGCTAAACACAAGAGGGGAAATACGATGTAAATCTTTTAAACTAGTATTTTCCAGTGGAGATACCTGTTGGATCTTTGATTACTTTACCACACATACACAGCATTTTTAAGAAGTCTGGGGTTTTTTTGATCCCTTCAGCTTCTTCAGCCTTCTGTAACCCTTTCTAAGTGAACAGTCTGAGTGTTGCGGTTTCTGTCTCGGCAAAACTACAAGCCAGTATGGAAAGAGTTACCAGATTTCTTATGCAGAGACTGAGCCAGGCAAAATCAATCATAGCAACCACCTCCTCTGCAGCAACCCAGTGCGTAACAGAGCAGGGAGGATACAGATCACTTTCTGGGGGGGTCCTAGAATTTTGTGGAGCAAATTCTTAGTTACATCCATCAGTAGACAGTTTTCTATCTCTCTCAAGTTACTTCTGTTGAAGTAGTGAGTGAAGTGCCCAGCTGGTACCTGTAAAATACTTTGGCTTCATGCTTTGCCAGCATAAGTGTCTCCAAAAGCTGCAAAGGCAGGGTAGACTGTGAAGGGTTCAGCTGGGTTTTGGCTCGTGAAGGTGAATACTGAAGGGAGTCTGCAGAAAGATGCAGCACACATTTTGTCCTGTCTCCTGGGAGAAATGCTCATCCCTTGTCCAGCCTAATTTTTTTCCTTTCCAAGGGAGGGTCTTCCCATTAGGCAGTCTTTGCTTCAGAAATCCATCCTCTGCCTTGGTAATTTACAGGTAATAAATCTAAGAGGTAATGAAGAAGCCGTAATTATGCACCATAGGGTGTGCGTACAGCACAAACTAGCAGGATTTATGTGCCAGAGTGTTAGCAGACTATAAATGTTACCTAAGTCCCACCCCGTTCAGGGGAGATGCCTTTTTGTTCCCCTCTCCCCAGTGCCTTCTACACATGCAAAGCCACATGGAATTAGGCTTCATTTACAGCATTTGCAGCACGCCCTGCAGCGTGTGGAGTGTGGAAAACAAGATGTTGCCCAGCTATGCTCCATTATTTTCTGCAGGGTTTTCTGCTTCATTGAGAAGAAGTTTCACAGCAAGGAGTGTTTCTTCTGCTCCACACCTTTCCCCTACGCGCAGCGTTTCAGCGTTATCACTACTGTGCCGGTTCTCAGCAGAGGCCCTCCATGGGACGGCAAGGTAGTAGAGGTTCAGTGGACATCTGTGGGGGAAAATGTGTCACCTCCAACATATTAACTGGCCCAAACACAGGGGTGTTGCCCAGCATCACCTCACTAATGCTCTCTGTTCCCCAGCAGCACAGCCTGCTGCATGGCAGGGGACACACTGTGTCACATGCTAGAGCATGGGGTCTCCCCAAACTCCTCACAGATAAACAACCCAGATCTAATTATTTTTCCTTGTTTGTCCCAATTTTGTTACATCTATACCCAAATTTGGTGTTTCTGACACTGTTACATAGGTAATTTTGGCCTCGTAAGATATTATTGATACAGTTACCTAGATGAAGGTGGCCTTGCATCCCATCTTCCTTCTGACCCTATGATCCATGCTGGTTATATTTAACCTCCATTATGTGCTTTTAGAACAGAATTATCTTATTTTAGCCTTGATTCCCCTACCTACTAATTAAACACAGTCTGCATACCAGAGCTATGACATCACCCAGCCAGTGCTTGCACCATACTTCTGCCCTTGCACAGTTTTCATTGTACCTCTGGTTCCCATCAGAGGTCTTGGCTAGCTTTGAAGCCTAATATGCCAGTGGACACTCTTGCTCACAATAGTATTGAGAAGTCATCACTCATAAACTGATTGGCATTATTGATTTTGTCCTGCAGTTCCAAAGTGATGTGCAAATAGTTTTGGTTACTTAACCCATGGTGCCATAACAAGCCTTTGTATTAGGAAATTCTGTAAATCAAGTTCCTAAAGTCTGTTTTATACTGCAAATCCCCAAACAGAGCCATCCAGAATCCCTAATAGCAAGCATTTGAAATCATAAGCCACAAAGAATCCAGATAAGCACATGGACTAACAGGATCCTTGTTGCAGTGTACCTGACATTGCATCCTTGAAAGCAAACAAAACTCCCTTCCCTGAAATTTGAGTTGCATGGGTATGAATTAGAGGTACAAATACTAGCTGAAAAATGAAACCAAATCAGTTTGAATCCGATTTGCCCATAGCATTTGGTATCTGACACGTCATTACACAGGTTCATTCTGCGGGTTCAAAGTCCACATCTGACTGGGAAGTCCTAACCTCCTGGCACTCTTTCCTAGGATTAGGTACTGCCCTAAACCCTGATCTGAGATGACTCAGTCTTTATCTGAATTGGCAGTTGGCTCTTGCTGTGTCACAGCTTCCGGTAGAACAGTCTCAGAGAACTTTTATCTTCTATGTTATCCAGTCTTTCTAGATCTACCCGATTAACAGGTGTCATTTTGCCATGAAAGCACTGACATCACGTGTATTTGCAAAAATCCTCTTAGCAAACTCCTGACCCCTGTCCTGCTTTCTATACTGCCAAGTTGTTGGCCTGTTTTTGGTTAAGTCCTGCAGGCTAACTCTTTTCCTGGTCTCCTTTTTTTAATGGTGAGCTTTGCAGCTCAGCACTTTTTATTCCTGACATGATAGCAAAAGCAGTGTTGTTATGACTGCTGAGATTTTTGTCAGAGCATGCCAGTGAAGGTTAAAAGATAGGCCAAAGCAGCTGCCATTGTATTTGCAAGCAAGGCTTAATGTTCTGCTTTATTTCTTATTTTCAAAGAATGGATGCAGTTTCTTCCTGCTCTTGGCCAACTGCTGGTGTGGCTAGAATTTGTCAGAGAGCAGTAACTTATTTAACCTGAACAGCTTTAAAATTATTCTCTTGTCTTTCAGTATTCGTTACTTCATTGCATAGTTCAAATGCACATGCCTAATTTTGTGCTTGCATACATGAGTCACTTGAATTATTTTTTTATGTGTGCAATATTGTGCATGAAACTACATTCACTACATGCATAAAAGAGGTTTGTGCCCATGCAACTGTACATACCCATCGCCATATGAGGCCCTAGAACATAAACGCTGGTCGGTGACCAGTCACCTGTCTAATAGCAGAAAAGAAAAATGTAAAGACTGCTGAATCCAGGAGGCAAAGTCCAATGGAAATGATAGCAGGTAAGTCAGAGAAAAAGAACATACTTGCCAATTTTCTGGGCCTCTTTCTTACCTGTAAGCAACAGAGACTTTGGTTTTCTTTCTCATGGGAAAGAAAGGAATTCAAGCCATGAGTGCTTCCTCCTGCCACTTGGGCAAGGCACCGCATCTAACCTGACTCACAGGGAAGTGTCAGATACTCAGTCATTCAGCATCTGTTTTCCTAGACATCTCCAGTCCAAGTGCCACTGCTTTCCTTGCTCAGCTTAGCAAGCCTGACAAGACCACAGCCCAGAGCAGTCTGACTGTGAAAGAGAAGCTACTGAAGTCATTAGGAGGTCATTTATTTTCTGAAGATACCTGCCTGTGTCTCAACTGGGTTTTGTCATTGGTTTTCAGTGGCAGCTACTGAACAAGGGAATGAGGGAGAAGAGAGTGAGAAAGAGGAACTCGGATATTGTGGTGTCAGCCAAATAAAAACTTTGGGATGATTGCACTACTTACTACGACAGAGTGGTAGTGGTAGAGAAGAGTAGTGTGTGGTCAAACCCTGTGAAAAGAAACCTCATAGCCCAGCCCCGTCTGCCATTGGATCAGTTGCAGTGTTTCTTTTATCATCCTCCAGCTGATGGTGCACCTTTTTCTTCAGGCTCTTCTTGGAGAGCCTTAACCTAGAGAGCAGCCTAGACTTACAGTCCTGTCCTCTCATGTCTCTTTCCATTTGCAGCCGCTGGTGCAGTCCAGATATTACAGTTTTGGCCAAGACTTGTGCTTATTTATTTTTTCCCCTCTGTGTTTTTGGCAAGGCCCTTCTCTTCACATAAGTGTCTGTGATGGTATTTCAGTGTGTGATTGAAATTGCATGCTTTAGTGTGTGAATCAGCTAGATGAGGAAGAAAATGTGTACAGGGAGATTTCTTCTGTGGCACTATCATATGATAGACTATGAAATGAGAGTGAGAGCACATCTTCCAGAGCTTTAGGTCTCAGCCCATAAGGATGGCGAAGTGCTCATGTTCATGCTTCAACAGAGGGTTACAGCAAATTCTGTGTTTCAACAATCAAATTTCACTGAATCATAGAATGGTTTCAGCTGGAAGGGACCTTAAAGATCATCTAAGTCTAAGCCACAGGCAGGGACGTCTTTCATTGGATCAGGTGGCTCAAAGCCCCATCCAGCCTGACCTTGAACACTTCCAATGATGGGGCATCCACAGCTTCTCTGGGAACCTGTTCCAGTGTCTCACCACCCTCATAATAAGAAATGTCTTTTTACCCTTACTAGAAAAAAATGGGATTTTCCCTACACAAAATTTTATATTACTCATCTCAGTGTGAGCAGGGTAGCCCTTCAGTAGACTGATTAAAGCACGTGAGCTTCTGTACCATGTAGCACCCAAGGAAGAAGCATGGCTAACATTTACATGTAGTCCTACTGACTAGTAACTGTAGGAACTGTATTAGAAAGAGAAGCTCTGGCACCTGGCCAGCGAGCATGCACTGCCAGAAGCAAGGTGCTGGGAGCTTGGGTGCACCCACACAAGTCTTAGGCAGCTGAAGGGCAGCTCAGTCACCCATGGGGCGTGTGACATCAGGGTTGTCTCTGGGCCCTGGTCCAACTTGTCTGTGAGCCACTTGAGGCTGCAAGGACAGATGGTAGCAGACTAAATGGGGCATACTCTGCTGAGCTCACTCATACTGCTGGAGATGTGGTGGTCTAAGCTTTGAGATGCTGGGGTCAGTCACTCTACAAACCTGCGAGTTGAACAACTTGAAAACTTTGTTGTCTAACACTGCAGCCAGAAGGTTCACTTCAAGTGGTGGCCAACCAGGCCCATGCTCAGCCTGCATTGAACTGCCTGGCATACAAACCCTGTCAAGTAACCCCTTGCAAAATATTGGACATTGTTTGTGACCCATAAAACCTTTTTTTCTCCTCTCTTTGCTCGGTATCATGCCAAACCCTATCCCCAGACATCTGTTGGTACATCTCAAAGTAATAATTCCCTCATTGTGAGTGCACTGCAAAACTGAACTATATCACACGGATATTGGGAGACATCTGTGATGTAGCCATGTCTTCTGACACTGTGCAAGAAGGAATGAAATTGCCATGTGAATGTAAAGGGAATCAGATTTCAGGAAAGCAGCAGTCACAAGACAAACTCATGGTTGTTGATATAAGGCCTCCCTGAGAGCTGATGCTGAATTAAAAGGTACATTTTTTCCAGGTCAGATGAGCAAAGCTTTTTCACCATTCTAAGCAATACTGCCCTCCTGAGCTTGTGTTTCTGTCAGTAACAAATCTGCCAGGGTAGCTCATGTCCTTTATTCACCATTTCTGGCAGTATAGGCAATGCCTGCTGGTGCTTCTGAAATGGTATCCCAGCAGTTGGGCAGGGTTAGTTTCTATAGTGACTGGAGATTAAAGAACTTAACTTTAATCTGAATGTGATTTATCAGTCTGTTATATTCAATTCACCTGGTTATTTCATGTCAGTCTTCAGTCTGCTACTTGGTTTTGTCCCAGCAACCCCCTATTGAAAGAGCAAAAATTATACAAGGGCGGGACCCAAAAAACCCCCAAACCATCTGGAGGAACAGTGGTTCAAATCTACAAGGCTGGTGACTCTCACTTTACCGAGGGGCCTGGCTAACGAACCACGGGTGGCATCATAAGAACTGACCAGGGGAGTGTAAGTAATGTTTTGAGGAAGGCATAGAAATGTAAACCTAATCAGACCACAAGCTGGTTTCCCCGTCCCCCACCCCCAAGCCCCTGCCCCCCACAGGAACCTAAAGCAGCTAACAGAAGCACAAAGTGACCCTCCCCAGTTTCAGCCCCATGCAAGCTATTTGCTCTGGTGTTTTAGCCCAGCTTTCATCCTCCTACATTCTATTTAGGCCCACAGTCCGTCACAGGACTTTCCTGAGCAAATGAGCATTAAGAGCTGTGCTGAATGCCACCAGCTCAGAAGTAACTGCTGTGCTTGTTTTGCATTCACTCTGCGCTGGCACAAGCCGCTGTGTTGGACAGAGACCAGTGAGGCCCAAAGTGCGAGGAGTGAACTGATTTTGAGTTGGCACATTGATCACCTGAAACTCTGGAGCGTTATTACAGTGATAGCTCAGACAAGTGTCCAAAACAGAAGTCTCTGTAGTAAGTGTTGGCTCCTATCCATAGATCCGTGTAGGTCTACAGATCTGAATTGTGCATGCACAGAACCATTGTGTTGTCTGGCTTTCAAAGATACTGAGCTCCCTTGGCTTCAGCTGTTCTGAAAAAACAGAGAAGATGCTACAAAGCTATGATACCAAAGCCATTGCTTGAATATCTATTTGTAGATTTGCAATGTTCCCATCTTTGATTTTGTGAATATAAAATGCTTTTTGAAAATGAATTACACAGTACAATGTATGTAGAAATATATTGCAGAAAGTCCTTTTAGGAAGTATATAAAGAAGGAGTATAATTAATAAGCCAAAACATCAATACCCAGTACCTGCAGAGAGGGATAATTGTACTCTTAATTAATTCCTTGGCTACCTGGTTCATCACTACTGTGTGTTGTCTAAAACCACAGATTTCCTGTGAACTTTTGAATCTGATAGTCTCGGTCATGTTGTAGTTATTAGACTTACAGGTTTAAAGCCAAATGTAATGTCAACTGGAGATCTAGCACTAACAATTTGTTACTTACTTGAATATTTGTTATTAATACATTAGAAAAAAATGAATTAATAAATATTTTTAATATAAATGCCACCATGTATGCTGTTTGTTTACGTTGTATACACCCTGAAGTCAGCCAATGAAATTCAGCTGGTCAGGTTCACTTGCTGCTTTTGGTCAGTCTCACCTTTTGTTCTCATGTGCTGACACAAGATCCCAGCACTGGGTTGTTCAGCTCTGAAAAGGAGGAGAGGTGAGAAATGGTTTAAAGAGAAATTTTAAAAGATCTCTTACTAGTTCTGCTATTTTTTTTTTTTTTTTTTTTTTTAGGAGATAGGGGAAGGAACAAAGTTTCCCTCAGCTTTAAATAAAGGGTCCTCATTTCCTAAGTCCTGCAAAGCATGCAACGCCCATCTAGAACCTTGGATAACCAGCTGTTTATGAAAAGCCATGAGGCTTATTTGACTACTGAAGCATCAATGAAGGCAGGCGATAAGGAGGGAGAGGCCCTTGACAGATGATACATCCATTACCCTCCTCACTCCTCAGCGGAGCTCTATGTCAGTGGTGCATATTAGCTTTAGTAGACAAAGATTCACCATCTCTTATTTCCAGCCTTTAGGTTTTCTTGGCATATCGGGATCCATGTCCTCTCTGCCACACCCGGTGACTGTAATTTCAAGTGGCAGTGCTTGAATTCAGCATACAGCTCTTGCCTTCCCCATACACCCCAATGTGTCATAGCCATGCTCTGCTCTAGCTTCAGGGCACACTACAGTGTGACCTGGGGGAGGGATGGGGGGAGAAAACATAGCTGGGGGTGGTGAGGAAGGGATTTGAGGGGGAAAGATACTGGGCGCTGTTCTTGAGCTTTACGTGAAAAAATACAAGAAGTAACAAGCACTGCTTTGAAATAAAAGTCAGGTTGTATAAATTCCAACTTTTTTTGCGGCTAAATGCATTAATTGCATGAGACAAATACAGATCAGGGCAAATGTTTCATCGAATCAGCTTCCAGAAAGGGTGCAGCCTTCTAAAAATACACAAGCACAGTCACCCTAGGTAACATTGCTGTTCAGATGGAGAGAAACAGTCGGGTCACCTGAAGCAGTGTCTTCGAGATCCTGGTCTTTGGTGTCTTCTCAGAGCACTTCACCTAACTCCGTTAGATGAAAATGATGCTGGAAAGCCAGAAGCAGCTGATCAAGGAGCCCTTCTGAAAGATGAACAATACAGTCTGACTACTCTAGAAGTTTCTGTACCGTCATCGCAACGCTAAGCACCGTTGCACATGGCAGACGGGAGGTTGCACACCGTTTCATCTAAGGGCCCTTCCCAGAGCGGGCTGTGTTACACGGAGACCCCAGTGACTGCTGCCCGTCGCGGACCTCGAACGCAGTTCATACCGCCCCAACGGCGGTTCGTACCGCCCGTTGCCGGGCTGGAGGGAGCAGCGCAACCCCTGCGCAGGGACGCCGAGGCCGGCAGCCGCCCGGCAGCGCTCGGGCACGGCG
>JAVJGI010000050.1:23810748-23826189 GCA_035590275.1 Ibycter americanus | reverse complement strand
ACTGGACACGGTCCTGGGCAGCTGGCCCTGGGTAGCACTGCCTGAACAGGGGGGTTGGACTAGATGATGTCCAGAGGCCCCTTCCAACCCCAACCAGTCTGTGATTCTGTGATTTAATTTTTGAAGACTTCAGAAAGTAAAAAATTAATTAAATCCAACAAAACAGGATTTTCCTTCTGGCCTGAAGCCGATCTACTTCCAAATATTTAACAAGAAAAAATTAGAAATTAGTTAGTATAGCTACCTAAACCAAATCCTTTTTCAGCAAATGAAAAAATATTTTATTTTGTAACTCTTCTTCTCATGTAAACGTGAACGTGCGCAAGGAGGAGTTTAATTTTTCTGTGTTTAAATCCTGTTTGTCTGCAGAAGCCTGATTTCCTCATAGGAAACCCTCCTAACAGTCCTTCAACAGCACAAGAGCTTGCACTACTTGTGCCAAACACTAAGCTGCTGTGAACTGACAGTGAGGTACCTGTAATACTTTGGTGCTGAACCTGCAGTAACACAGCTTCTCAGCACAGTTCATTAGATTGTATTCAGTTCCACATTGAGCATGGCTCCCTTGCTTGGAGCAAAGGCACCTGTACAGCACAGTAACGTGGTGCATTCCGAGAAAGAGGAACAGTGAATACATTTTCTAAAGCTGCTTACCTGTATTCAGATCAGCCATGGAAAGCACACATCAGATTTGGATTGTGTGGGGATAAATTAATATTTAGTTCTACTGTTCTCTGTACTGTCTTGTCCCTGACCTGTCCCAAGGTGTGATGACAGAGAGCTCAGACCCTTTTCAACTGAAACCTATAGAACTTTTAAAAGATATTATTTCAAAAGCTGTTAATAAAAAGATGGCTTTAACTCATATTCTTACCTGCAGTGAATCAGATCCTTGTCTGATGTGGAAGAGTGTCAGTGCCTGACCAGTAATAGATCTACATGGATTTTTACCTGTTGTGACCCTGGCTTTAACAGCACCATGAACTGACTGGCCGCAGTCTTTCAGTGCTGAAGCAGCTGTATCTCGCTTACAAGGTGCATTAGGAATTAGAAAATTTGGGGATCTTAGCAGGTGAAGGACTGAAATGAGAGGAGAATTGTATGTAATGGAGTAGGGCTGACTGAGTGGACTTCGGAGGCGTGGATGCTTCTTCATTTGTTCTTGTTTGATTTTAAGCTAAGGGAAAGACTTGGAATACCCTTGGGTGAGAGGCCCCCTACTTTGGTGCCTGTGTCCCATGTCATGATGTGCATGAACTGTGGCTGTGACTTTACCCTAACGTTGCGGCGACATCATTGCCATGCCTGTGGGAAGGTAAGAGCTGTACAAGCTTCTCAGGGAGTCTTTATTCACACCTCTAGGACCTGGCTGCCACTGCTGTAACTTCTGCAAACTTGTAGCATCATCAAGACCAGAATTTGATTTCTCACAGAACCTGTTAGTCCTTTGCTAAATTAGGTAATTAAGTTTCTAATGACTCTAGTAGGAACAGCAGTAACCTTCCCTTGAGGGTCAAATTAATTCCCAAGGGTTAGTAGTTGAAGGCTTACAGAATAATTGTTGCCGAGTCCAGTCATTACATCTGATATACAGCTAGCTCCAGAGACAATGAAACAATACAGTAAAAATATAGTCTCTGTTCTGGACCAGAGCAGTAGCACATCTAGTCCATGTCCTGTCCCTAAGAGTAGCTGGTAAAATTATCTTCCAAGAAAAGTGAAGAAACTCAGCAGTAGAGCATGGTTTGGCCAGTGACCAAAGGGATAGTTTCCTCTGTGCTCCATTGAAGAGCTGCTGCCTTTTGCCCTAAAGCCAAGGGGATCTATAAGCTTTCTTGGTTTTCTCCCTTTATCACTGACTCCGGAGATTTGTGTGTACACATAAACCTGCAGCCCTATTTTAAACCATGGCCGTCTTTTAGCCTCAGTGATTTTTTTTGTTTGTTTTTAATCAAACTACCAGTGATTTTTGTCAGTATGAAAAAGCATTTACTTAATCTTTTTTTCTAATTCCACAGAGAAAATCAGCCTGTACTTACGCAGGGATAGCAGGAACATGCAAGCCTCCTTAGGAAAACAATGTTACTAACAAAGCTAAGAAAACAGAAGTAATACTAAAGTGGTCTTTCTGTAATTCACTGGTAGAGAAGGTATAAGTTCCTGGGAGATGGGCACAGCAGTGGTGTGCAACCAAATACAGTGATCCATTCTGTTTGGCTTACAACAGGGTAAAGCAATCAGATTTCATCCAGTAGACTTACCCTGACTGCCAGAGTTTTAGGAGAGTCATCTGGTCCACTATCCATCTTCCTCCCCCAGCCAGATCTGAGGATTTTTTTATATATATATGTGCATATTTATATATATATACACATTTAAATTATATTTACATGCATCTCTCCTTGCTGGAACAGATTGTATGTCGAAATTGTTCAAGAAACAAGTACCCTATGAAGTACCTCAAAGATCAAGCAGCCAAAGTGTGTGATAGCTGCTATGTGGAACTTAAGAAAAGAGGTAAGATTCCTTCATTCTTGGCAAAACTGTCAAACCCATTTCCTGCCTGAATAATGGGGAGGCTTTAGGATCTGCTTACCATGTTGTGTTTTGTTAAAGAGGATTTCTCATTTCAAGCATGAGGCATGTGTATTGAGGTCCCAGGAGCACCAGGCTGTATGGCAGCTAAAACTGTTTTAGCAAGTCAGGCTCCCTGAGGGCTCCCCTGGCCTTTTGATAAACCAGAATAATGATAAGAACTATGTCCTCTGAGGAGCAGCTGAGGACATGGGGTTTGTCTCACTTGGAGAAAAGGAGGCTGAGAGGTGACCTCATTGCTTTCTGCAGCTTTCTGAGGAGGGGACATGCAAGGGGAGGTGCTGATCTCTTCTCCCTGGGATCCAGGGACAGGATGCCTAGGAATGCTTCAAAGATGCGCCAGGGGAGGTTCTGATTTGACATACATGAGGAAACATTTCTTTACCCAGAGGTTGGTCAAACACTGGAACAGGCTTTCTAGAGAGGTGGTTGATGCCCCATGCCTGTCAGTGTTTAAGAGGCATTTGGACAATGCTATTAATAACATGATTTAGCTTTTGGGCAACCCTGAATTGGTCAGGCAGTTGGACTAGATGATGGTTGTAAGGTCCTTCTAACTGAACTGTTCTATTCTGTGATGTAATTATAGGTGATAGCTCTTCACCATCATTTCTAATGAATTATCCATTAAAGTAAAAAAATGGCTTTACAGTTCCTCACTGTCCTCATCCATGTTGTAGCTTTTACAAAAAGAAATGCTGAGGTAAAGTGCAGAGTCACTAAGAGCTTTTCTACATGGGGAATTAATCTGGTTACAGATGAAAGCATGAATTCAAAGCAGAAGAGCTACTGCCTAACTAGAACTCTGTATTATTGTCCTATTATATAAGTCCCTTTTCTGATTTAAATACACATCCAAATCAAAGATGGGGGGGGGCAGGTGTTACATAGATATGAGCAGAGAATGAACAGGAAATAAAGTTCTTGCACAACTATTCATGCAGACAGTCTCTGAAAGTAGGCATATTGTACTGTCAAGGATGACAAGCTGGGGACAGATGAAGTGTAGTTTTTCCATCCTGATTAAAGAAATTCATACTAGCCAAGCAAATACATGAACACATACTGTCACAACAGCCAAAAAAGCATACCCAAGCCACTGTGTGTCCAAGAAGTGATAACTCAGGTTTGTGCTAAAACAATGTTGTGCTTTATTAAGAGCTTCCAGATAATGTGTTGCCAGAAGTGAGATCATGAAGATATGAACTCAGATGAGTGGGGTTAATGTAGATTGACAGAGACAGAATAATTCTCTCCCATGCAGAACTCAAAGAGAATGGTTCATACAGAAAGAAGGTCTTAGTGAATCTATCCTGCAAAGGTGTTACAGAACATAGGGGGGATAGATGGAAAAGCCATTTGTTTAATGATGATTTTAAATTAGAAGGAAACAAGCTGTGTTTTGTGCTTTGTCAGCTGTCTTGCAGGCTTCTTTCAAGTAGCTGTAGGTTATTACCATTAACCTAGGTTGCTATGAAACCCACCCATCTAATCAGACTTAAAGGGGTGATTGGAAAGAAAAGCTAAAATAAAAACTGGCTATGGAAGAGGCATTGCATTTTCCTTAGTCATCTGCATTAGTGTATTGTGTGTCTCTTACCCTTAGTCTGATATGTAATGATTCATCCATTTCCCCCTTTCCCTTTCTGAATTTTCTTAATCTTGCAGAGCGGCCACTAAGTGTGAGCTTCCCTCCAACTTCATCCAGGTGTTCAAGCAGTGCCTTCTCCTCTGTCTTCCACAATATTCATTATTCATCTTTTAAGAAACAGAAGAAGATCCCTTCAGCTCTTACAGAGGTAGGACCAAGCTGCCTGAGAAAGGCAATGAACTGCAGAGAACTGCGTGCTCATACTTCAACAGCTACATTTATTATTTATTCTGTGTGCAGTGGGCTCAGCCCATTTTCATCATGCAATTATTTTTTCTGTTTTTCATAATAGTGTTTAAAATACAAGCTTCCTGAGCCCACTGAGAAATCCAGTTAGAACAGTGTACTGTAGTTTGCTCATCAGTCTGTGAAGTCTTCAGAAAACTTAAGACGACTTCAAGGTACTACATAGTACAACAAGGCAGATCACAGACAATGACAACTATCAACTGAGCATAAGATACTGTTGGCCTGTTACCTTTTTTGATAAGACCCTTACTTGTGAAATCTTACATTGATTTCAAGAGAAATAAAATACCACTTAGGAAATAGAATCTGGTCCTTGGCAATCAATTCAGGAGCATACATGTTTAATCAGGCACTTTCCCTCCAGCCCAAACCAAACTATTTCAAATCAAATGGGTAAAATCTTGATCCCACCAACATAAACAAAACTTCCACCAATTTCAATGGGGCCAGGATTTCTCCAGTTATATTAGTTTTCTTTCCAGGAACAAGGTGCCAATCATGTTGATGTAGTCTTGGTGGCTAAGTTGCCCACTGAACTCAGGCACAGTAAGGTACTTCCATTTCACTGAAATCAGCAGGTATTTATCGTTGCATTACAGAACAGGGTGCAAACGTCTTGCTGAACTCATTGTACAGTCACGGCACTGGAATTTCTTGACGTTTGTTTACGCTGAGGTGAAACTGAGCCAGAGATACAAGCATGTAATACAGACACACAAATCGAATACTGAAAGAACTGGCAGGCAAAATTTCAGCCCCATTAGGAAAAAAGCATTGCCTTCCTACCACAAGGAGGCAGCATATGTTTGTTAATATGAACTGTCGCACAATAGCATTGCTCTGGAACTTTTGCTACCTTGCTTTACCCTGGTCCTGAAACATTTCCGTTCTCCTGCAAAACACTGCTATAGTACTGCTCAGTCTTCTGTCAGTGCTACAAAAGCTGGTTTTGAATCTCTGTCCTTTATTTCTAAGTCCAATACTATCGCGGTTTACTCCTATAGCAAACAACATACACTGCAGTGTATGTGCGTGTATAGTTCCATCTACTCGAACTCCGGATCTTTAAGAACATTAAGCACTTAAATCTCAAAATACTTCTGTGAGAGGGTTTACTCTTCTCAGAAATATTATTTCACAAATGAAACCAAGTCATAGCCAAGTGATTAACATAAATTGATATAAAACCATTGCAAAGTCCTAAATATACCCACATCTTAAAAGTGTTCAGCCACAAGACTGTAATTCTCATTTGGAAGCATGTACTTTTAATATACCAAAAAAACAGACCTGGGAAAAGGGACAAGTCTGGCTTCTCAGAACACAGCCGTAAACTTGCTGACCTCAATAATAACTCAACTGCATATTTTCCATCAGAGTTACTGAGAACTAAGTTTAACTAGAATCTTCAAACAATTAAAAAGAACTGTAATACCATGCTTATATTTTTCCTGTCTTGGTATTTTTAATGGTCTACTTACAGTTTCATGGACATAGACCTGGTTGTCTGGTGTGATGCGAACATGCATAATCAGGAGGGAAAAAGCTTTTGTTGTTACAAATTTTTTGTATTTATTTACAATTATAATTAATTTCTCCTACTCTGCTCCAGGTGGCAGCCTCAGGAGAGGGAGCTACCATCAGTGGTTACCTCAGCAGATGTAAGGGAGGCAAAAGACACTGGAAGAAACGCTGGTTTGTTATCAAAGGCAAAGTCCTCTACACCTACACAGCGAATGAGGTACTGTGCAATCTGACTTGAAATATTTTCCTGTCTCTGTTCCCTTCTTTACACCCTACAGGCAGAACAAAGAAATGTGAAAGGTTTAAATGGCAGTTTTCACAACTACCAGCCTTCTGAGGCCTGGTCCTAACAGACTGAGTCCCCAGGGAGCAGCCCTTGTCTAAAGGGGCCCAGCCACAGCCCTAGCTGGGTCTTGGCAACCCTCTTCACAAACTGCCCTTCATTATTTGACTTCTTGCCATTCAGGCTATTACAAACTGTCATCCACTGTGAACCTTAGTCTACACATTTACACCCAAAGACTTCAAGGTCCTTAGGGATTTTCTGGTGCACTGGGTGACTGCCAGCTATTTTGTAGATAGATAGTGCTATGATCCATTTCTGGTGGTAAGGAGAATCTTGTAGTTTTGCAAGTATAAACAGGACATATTTGTCCTACCAGTACCAACAGGGAAAGACAGCAGGGAGTCTGCAGAAGTGAGAATAAAGCCTTCTCTATTGGCCTGTAAGCTCCTCCTCACCGCCAAGGAAGTTGGATATCAGCTAGATCATTTTTATGTATTTTGTCTCTTCCCAGTCCCTTTTCATATTTTAATTTCTTCTCCTTTGTGAACAGCTGCAATACAAATAAACTTGAAGTAAGCGTGATATAAAGTTTGGTTATAACTGACCAATTTCATAAGCAAAGCATAAAAATTCATTTTGCTGAACCAAGGACACAGAGTGCAAGAACTGTTGCAATAGCAATATTTGGTACTTTAAGCCCTCTGAAGACTTTGCAAACATCAATTATTTAAACTCAAATCATCACCATGCTGGTTGCATGAAGCAACATTATCCTCTTTAAACAGATGAGGAGACTGAGGCACAAAAGACTTCATGATTTGGCCAGCAATTTAGACCATTAACATCAAATTCTCTATCCAATACGTTTGCCTTACACCTCTGCTAACCTTAAAAAGTGAACATTTCTGGTTCAACAACAGGGAAAAAGCAACAGATGGCTAATTACACTTTGCATTCCCAGCTTGCAATTTAGGTCCTAAAAGCAGAGGCAAAGGCAACATACACATATGGAAAACATTACCTAAATACAGTGACCAAAACTGCTTCTATCAGTAACATCTAAACTGCAATTCAGTTAAGGCTTATTGTTTTCTTTAACTTGTACAAAGCAGTGTCTGGCAAGCAAAATTCATTACCAGCTCAGAAATTTCAAAGCAGCATTTTGGAAAGCAAGTGTGCTGTTTCAGACTGCAGATTTTTAAGAAAGTTGCTAGTGCTATGAAAGCAAATGCCAAGGTACCAAAAAGACTACTACTTGTACTCAGCAAATAGAAATGGTGGAAAGGAACAAAACTGGGAGTGGGTCTCAGGCTTTCAGACCTGCTGCTATACTGTCCCATACTCTCAGTAACTTCTAGTTGGCCTCCTGGACCGTTACATCAAAGATAGTCATTAAAGTAATAGCTAATTTGACCTTCATGGCCATGTGGATGATCATGAAGAACTGGACTTTCGGAGGTGGTATCAGAGTTCAGGACTAAGACTAGATTAAAAAGTGCAGTACACAGGCATTGCTTCTGTTTAGGTAAGGTATGACCCACCAGTGCAGCACAGAATCACACTACTGCTTTTGTAGCCCTGTCAGAGAAGGGTTGTATCATTATTTGGTTTTCAGAAACAGCCCTCAAACTGTTACAAGCCTTCTCTCAAAATTTTGTTCACTTCTTGTTTGCTTTCAGGACAAAGTTGCCACTGAAAGTTTGCCTTTGTTGGGTTTCACCATTGCCCCAGAAAAGGAGGAGGGAAGTATGGATACAGTTTTCCATCTCTACCACAAGCAGACTCTCTTTTATAGCTTCCGAGCAGAGGATAACAATTCAGCACAGAGGTATGGGGGCAGACTTCCACACCAGCCAGTGCGCAGGTCTGAAAGCTTATGTAGGGCTTTTCCCTCCACTTCAGAACGCCTTCATGACAGAGGAAACAGCTTTCAGAGTACTGATTAAGCCCAGCTGCATGTGACTGGCCTGGGTGACATTAAAAATCTACCTGGTGCTTTTCAGTTCCTTCAGGAAGGAGAATTTGCTCCCTTGTTTAGGTAAAGAGGAGGCTGAGTCTCAAGAGTCATGCCTAGAAGTCTGTCAAATGTGATTACTGTACAGAAACTTCTTTGATTTATGTGTTCTATTTATCTGTCTCTTAGTTTCCTCATGAACAAATAATTGTTTAGATTTTCCATTCTAATGCTGCTCTTTCCACATAATAAAATAGTTATGAAATTAGTAATAAAAATGCTAGAACCTCAAGACACACAGAGAAGGAATGAGTGTTTCTGGGAGGTTTTGTTACTTTTAAACATACTTTAGTGGTTTCATCTTTCCTATTCTAAGACAGCACTTGTACTATCTTTGAGATTTTACAATAAATTGTTGGTAAAGATTGTACTAGAATGCAAAATCCTAGTACCCAGTTCCCTGCTTTAATCATAAAACTATTGTTCCTCATTAGAGTTGGGATGGGAAATACAGTCCTCTTCAGGCTTTATGTTCTTAAAATACTTACTTTTCTTAAGATACCTATGTTCTTAAAGTGCATATAATTTGTACAACTTTTTCTTTCCTGCCCTTTTTAGGTGGATTGAAGCCATGGAAGAAGCATCCATATTATAGCAGCTATCATTCAATGGACTTGGAATAAATTACCAGATTTCTATACACTTCCAGCAATCCTCTTCTGTCTTACAGAACTGAACAGTGTATTTCAGGCAAACTGGCTACATACACTGGATATGAACTGTTTCCAGATTGCTCTTTTTGTTTCCTTCCTCTTACATCCAAATTTTTGCAAATGGAAACTTTAAAATAGAGCATATTTATGGTGATCTTTATGTCCATGCAAGTTCAGCCTATGCTATAAGCTTCTCCTCTGGTCCTTGGTCAGTAAACTAAGTCTAACATCAAGACAAGAAAATACATGGAAATACTGACTACAGTAAGTAACGGGCTCAGTTTTACTTACTCTAGAGCACTATCATATTTCATTGGGTTGGTTTTGATGTCTATCATGAAATGAGAAAAAAGGTAGTAAACAACAAATGCTCATTTAAAGCACTTTATTTTTTTTATTGAACTACAGCTTCATTTTTTCATGTTTCTAAGGAGTTCTGTGGCCTGATTAATTACTCATCCATTAACAAGTGCCAGCATGAAATTATGCCCCATGTATGCTAAATTGCTTCCACAAAAAATGAATGAACACCACATTCAATTTACCTGGTCCACCAACACTTCACTGGCTATGATCCAGGATAATTACTTTCTATCAATTTATAATTTTACACAGATCACTGTATAATTTATGTTAAAGTGTTTAATTTCATAGCACTGTAGTACTTTGAAATGCACTCCAGTAGCTCTACAAATCTAGACACTAAATTACATCACTTCTCCCTAAATACTGCATCAGACTCAAACCCAAAGGTTACTTTTAATTTATTGTAAACCTACAAACAGTTTTTATTTAACACTAGTCTACCTAGTAGTGTTAAGATTTTTATATTTTATTTAAATAGTCTATATTTTCAAAGCTCCTGTTGTTTCTGCTGTTCTTGTTATGAAAACTGTCATGAGAAGTTTAATCCATATAACCAGCACACCATTTGAAATATGCTGGTCAGCTGAAATGCACTTGTCTGAACCTCCTCTGCTAGAGTGCTTTGGAACTCCTGTGGCTAAATGTATCTTACATCAGACTGCTGTTCTGCACTACATCTCCCAGGCTGGATTCTTAGCAGCCAAGTATCTGTATGACTTCAAAGATGCTGTGCTGCTTTACACCAGCTGAGGATACAGATCTCTGGAGTTTGGGGGGTTGTTTTTTTTTGTTTTGTTGGGTTGGGGGTTTTTTTAGTGTTGTGTTGGGTTTTTTTTATAAAGATGGTTGAGAAGTGGTATTCTAAGCATTGCAATAAAATTGTTTTATGTCCTATATTTGTCATAATATTTGACTGAAGAATAGAATGGCATTTATGATTAAAATATATCTTTGTATAAAAAGACCATGTTCAAGAATTTACTTACATTAGCATATATTGGGGGGATTTTTATTATCTTGATTTTTCCCTTTCTTCAAAAAGTTTAATGGATATCTGAATTTTTAACCCTAAAAACTGTTTAGAATTGTCCATATTCTTAAAGGTCTATAATATGTATCCAAATGATAAAGATAGTTCAATTTATCACCTGGAAAAACAAGCTTAAAACAACAAATACATACCTACCACTAAATAAAAATATAGTTTTGGGTTTTGTTGATACATCTGAGTCTTGTAGTTTCATAAAGCAGAGATTATCATACGCAAACAGAAACCAGTATGAGAAAAGTAAAACTTTCGTATTCTTTAGTTAATGGATGAACACCAATGTTAACTCTTGGTTTGATGTTAGAACCATGGCCTTGTTACCAATACATTGTAAATGTTTATCCCCCCTTAAAATCATTTTGCACTGAGAAAAAAATAAGAGAATGTTGAATACACAGTAAGATCTCTAACCATGGTCCCAAACAAAACAAAACTGCACTGCAGAACAACAGTATTAGGAAAATTTAGGTGCCGACATTTAGTGACTGTTGTATGAAGTTTTCAGTTATAAGCAGGAAATGAATAAATGAAAATATTTTGTTGTAAAAAATAAGATACAGTGCTATTAAACATTGTTTTAAGTAATGTGAAAAAATAAAAGACCAAAACATAACTGCAGTTCTACAGGCTATTCCTTTACATTATTTTTACCTTCTTGAATTCCAGCTTTGCAGTTCCAGTTACTGTTAACAGACACCTACCTATTAACAAATTCTCTGACAAACTAAGGAAGAGCATCACTTCAGAAGATGGTAGTGGAGGCATTCTGGTAGAAACAGGATTTAGACCTAATTGCTATGATGAAGTGTTTCTGTCCACACCGCATTTACCTTGTCTAAAGCCCACCCACCAGTCAACTCAGTTTCAGTTACAGATATAAATGGTCTCAGTACAGCACAAAAAGAAAAAAACGAAAACATCCTCACAATTTCAGTCCAACTATTAATTTGATTTGAGCAAAGCTAATAAGCACCAGAGACAGAGATTATCTTCATTTCACGAGTTAATCCAGTAATCACTTCAGAAAATTTTAACATCTTAGACTAGAGGTATATAGATACTCACTTTACTATATGCCATTTACTTACAAACAGCTCTTTCTTCCTAACTTGTAGCTAGTATTACTCCTCCAAAACAAAGATTTTGTTCCACATCTTCATAAATGTTTCAAAAAAATAAATCAGTAATAAACCACAGTGTACTAGCTACTCAGACAACAGCACAGCTGCAAGCTG
Organism: Ibycter americanus; assembly: GCA_035590275.1. Classification (NCBI taxonomy): domain Eukaryota; kingdom Metazoa; phylum Chordata; class Aves; order Falconiformes; family Falconidae; genus Ibycter; species Ibycter americanus. The sequence continues at coordinate 23,814,568 of JAVJGI010000050.1, read as the reverse complement.
AGCTCATTTGTTTTTTCAGCCTTTTCCTGCTTATTTTGTTACTTTATTAAAAAGCATTATTAGCCATTATCTGCAACTAATATTTAGATCTATCTTACAGTATATGCCTACTTAAAATCTGTTTTTTGAACAGTTATTAAATTATTTTTCCAAATCAAAGTACAAGTCATTCAGAGCTGGAGACTATTCAGACATTACAAGATCCTATGCCGTTTACACAAGCACTGCTGGTTTAGCCCTGGGACCACTACCCTTCCTGAGTTGATTCTGTGTTGCTTTTACAATTGACGAAAACCCCACAGCTATGAATGCCAACCAGGCTTTTCCTGTTTGCTTGCTACATTGGTACAAAAGCAATAAAGACTAGTTGGACTGTAACCACATTCTGTGAATATCACTACTTGTGAAGGTAAAAAAAAGTGCCAGTACTCAGTGAAGGGAAAAGGTATTCTCTTATTACTTGGTGAACCTCCTACACGCTACACTTAAAATACTAGTCTGACTTCACAAGTTACTTGGGAACATAACATACAAACTTCTATTAAAAACTGTGAGATCCTTCAGTCTGGATAACACTGAGGCACCACTTTTGAGCAAGTTTTACAAGAAAGTTTCTAGACTCCAGGGCAGGTTTACAGCCCCTTCCAGAGAGACCCAATTAAATTTTTTTTTTTAATTTATCTTTCCTAAAAGAACTATTTCACATATATTCAGAACATAAAGCACCCATGAAACAGCGCTGTTATTCTTTGCCATGCTTTCTTTATATTATTACTAAATGACAAGGGTTTCACGTTCTTTTGATTATTTTAATAGCTTTTTTCCTAAAGAAGTGTTGTAGATTGTTTCTAATATATATGCTTTGGAAATGCATGGAATACATTTTACATAAACATGCTCTGATTTTTTTCATCTTTTTACTTGTAGTACTACATTTCTATGTCCTTTCCTCACTCCTCTAATTTACAATAAACCAGAGGACAGTTTAAACTGCCTAGTAGCTGTCTATATTTTCATTTCACATACTATATGCCACATTATTAACTGTAGTGCTTACCAGCAGACAAATGTGGTCTTAAAGAAAGCACCACAGGAACTGGAATTACTTTCTATCCATACTGAGAGTTCTTACAGAGTAGTCAGTTCCTGCAGTAATAAATGAGTATGACATATCGAGAGGTTACTTTAGGTGAATTTTGGGGCAGGTTTAGGATTTTGCACTGCTCTTGCTTTTCAGTCTTCAATATATAGCAGTTGTGTATTGTTCTTCAAACTGCTTTTTATAAATATTAATGAATAAAAAATAAATTTCTCTATATGAAATTTATTAAATAAAATTAAAAATACTTTCTAGATTATTCTCTGCAAAATTTCACTTCATAGTACAGCCACTACATGAGAAATGCCAATGACCTCTTGGATCAACAAGTTTTATCCTCTACAATCAGAAATACAATTCTCTTGAGCAGCAGAGCGCACAACAAAATAAGTACGGCATGACTACACAGCCACTAGACCACACCTGGATCTGAACCATACGCTTTCTCAGACTACACTGAGGTATCAGGTACATGATACTTTCCATATTCGTACATGCCTTCTAGAATTTTCTGCCTTTCTTCTGATCTGTCCAAAACCAACTGCAATATGCTGGCAGGCCTAACAGAGCTGCAGTCAGTGTGGGACCTCACTGCTGAGCAAGATCACAAACAAATACCCAGTCATTAACACCGGTGATGTAAATCTTAAAACAAACAAACAAACAAAACACCAAAAACCAAAAAACTACACCACACACACACACATATATAAAGTCTGCTAAGTCCATCAGCTTTCACAGCACTTAGTTTAGATTCCTAACATTCCATTTCAGTGCCCAGTGATACATTTTTCACCACAGTGGCAAGAAAGAGTGATTCTGAAAGCATTTAACCACATTACAGGAAACCTTAATCCAACTTTGGATTTTCATGAATTTGTATTTTGCCTGAGAAATCTTGACTCTGCTGATTCTGCATTAGAATGAAATAAATCTTTGCTCTACCACATAACTGCCTGCCTTTGTCTCAAATAATGACAAACTCAATTTAAAAAAAAGGTCAGTCCACTTGTACTTTCACACAGCTACAACCTGGTATCAAATAAAAAGACCATGGCGACGTACATGTCTGAGTGCGCACACGGCACAACTATGCACTGACCTCAGTACCAAAAGGAGAGCTTGGTGCACAAGACAAAGGGATCAGGTGAGCTCCAATGTTGTCAATACATGGTGGAAAACAGCAGCTGCTACTTAAGCTCCTGAAGAATAAGCAAGTCCAGTGGCACTATAAACACAGCATTTCAGGATGGAGGGAAGTCATTGTGTTCTTTAGTGTTCTCAATATCCTTGCAACATACTGTCTCAGTAGACAGTGTGCCCTCTATTACTTTAAACTAAATTTAACTGCACATATGCTCACAGGTTCACTAGAGAAAAGTTCAAAGGCAAATGCCACAGATTGAACCCAGACACCATTGCATCTCTGTCCTTGCATATTCTGGAGAGAACAGCAAATACCTTATAACAGTAAGATACAGAAACTTTATTTAAGACGCATCTTTTACTCACCGAAATGTTCCCCGCTGTACAAGCAATACTTTAATTCTGACTACCACCTGAGCATCATGAGTGCATGGAATAACGCCGCATGCCAATAGCTAAATAACTGCACTTCCAAATAAACCAGTAAAACTATTCAGAACTTAGGCTGAAGTGAGAGTTTTCTGCAGTTGACAAAACCTAGAGCAGACAGCAAACTCACTTTTGCTGAGACAACTACTGAGAAATGAGGGCAAAAACCCCACAGGACAGAGGTCACTAGCTTCACTCAGCACTGCCCAGCCATGTACAAACATGAATACAAGGCACAAGGACTCATACTTTCAAAGATCATCTTCTAACACTTAAAAGAGAGATTTAAATTGAATGCGGCATTAACAAGACCAAACAATTTATACTATTAATACTTCTCAGTCACTTATAACTGTTGAATTCTTTCAAGCTGGATATCAGCTTTGCTCTTAAAATTTGTCTTGAAACTTTCAGGAAAATTCTATGAAAATTTTAACTACCTGAAATGACAACTTAAAAAAACACCTCAGAGCTCTATAATACTGTCAATCCTAAACACTTAAAACGTGAATAACCTTAAATTCTGCTTTTGTTGTGTACTTCTTGGCCTGCCCTGACTTTTGACCCCCTCTTAGTCTATCATGTACTTTACCACCAACACCACTACCACGACCAGAGAGGTTTTTGGCCTATGCCCACCTTTGCATTGCAATGGTTCTTCCACATCTAAAACACCCTCCCCCCTTCCCTGTAAGTGTGCACATCTCCTTTCTCACCTCTGGTGTATGGTGGATTCAATCTGTTCTCTCAGGGAGAGCAGCAACTTCCATGGGGTCTCTTCCATCCTCTCCTTGTATAGCAGCTTTGCAGCACATTCTTCTTCTGAGGCAACAGGCCCACAAAAGGGAGGGCTAAATGGACCTTGTTATCAGCAGAAGAGTTTGAAGACCACCACTAAAATCCTTTCTGAATTATGGCTGCGAGCAGTTGAACACTTCCTGAAAGAAAGTGTGGGCTGTGGAGAAGAGACCACGCTCCTGACAGGAATGGGCCTGTGGAGAGGAGCCCATGCTGAAGGACATGCTCCGCTCCTGACAGGAATGGGCCTGTGGAGAGGAGCCCACGCTGGAGAACATGCTCCGCTCCTGACAGGAATGGGCCTGTGGAGAGGAGCCCACGCTGGAGGACATGCTCCTGACAGGAATG
>JAVJGI010000050.1:23786901-23804083 GCA_035590275.1 Ibycter americanus | reverse complement strand
TTCTCTCTTTGTATCTTTGATATTCCACCGGGGGGGGGGGCGGGGGGGGGGGGGGGGGTACTTTGCATACGGGGCTGAGACCGCCGCCATCTTACCGGCCGCTTCCCTACTGCCATGCCCGGGCCTCTCATAGCCTGACATAAGGATATATCGGGGTGGGGGTGGGGGGGCTGGGGAGGGAGGAGGAGGGGGCCTAATGGCGGCAGCAGCAACCCCGCCTGGGACTTGGCCGCCAGCCAGCGCCGCCATCTTATGCTTGGTTGCGTCCCTCAGATGTTTTCCCTCTTACTCGAGAGGCGGGGCCACCGGGCTTACAAGGCGGTTCCCTCAACCAATCGCTAGCGCGTGTGGGAGTGCTGCGTCTTCAGTGAGGTCATTGGTTGGAGCGGGGGGGCGTGGCTCCGTGGCGCGGGGGGCAGTACCTGCATGAAGGCTCTTCAGTAGCGGCCTGCGTGCGGGGCTTTGCTCCTGGGCGAGTCGCGAGCGCCCCGCAGCCAATGGGGGCAGGCGGTGAGCGCGGCGGGAAGCAGGCCGCCAGCTGCCTCGGGCAGGGCTCCGGCTGGTGTGAGGTGTCAGAGCTGCTCCCGGCTAGGGCTCCGGCCTCATGATTTTCTGTCGTATCAGTTGTTGCGAGGACTCCTGGCCGCTTCCTGCCACAGTGACAGTGTAACAGAGGTTCCCAGCAGAGCCTAACCTGCGAGCCTCGCCTCTCCCGCCTCCTTCTCCAGACTCTGGCCAAGGTGAAGCGTGTTGGCCTGCTCCTCCACGTAGCTGAGTCGGGCATGTCGTGTTTGTTAAGAACCCCTTAAGTTTCCTTAAGAGAAAGGAACAAATGTCAATAAGCTTGAATACAGTCTTTTGCTATGGCATCTTAGTAGGGCTGTACCTATAGAATATCTCAGAAATTTCACTGCTGCTTCAGGAGAAATGAATCATTTTATGCCATAATATGACAGCTGTGCATCTACACATACTGAGCTAGATGCCACCCTATTATGTTGAAAGTATTTTCCTGGTGCCTCCTTGCAGTTTTTAAGTTCTACCTTTTTTTGATGGTTTGTTTGGGTTTGTGGTGGTGGGTTTTTTTCTCATTATGAACTCTGCTGCTCAAGGATTTTGATAAGAAGCTGATTTTGCTTTGTGTCGTGTTCTGAGAGTCAACGTCATTAATGAGCTTACTTGGCCTGGCTGTGTATGGTTTCTGGGCTTCCAGTTGGATTTGATCAGATAGCCTGAGTTTATTACTCTTTTGGGAAGGTCAAAAATACAAAAACCCTTGGTGGATAACAACATGAACAGCAAATCTGTCAGAGCCTTACCACAGCAAAGACTTCATTGGGTCTTAGAAAAGTAATCCTATGAACAAAATATCTCATGTTCAGGGCTTCCTTCATCTTAAAGCACCAGAACAGCATGTTATAAGCATATAGTTATTTTTCTTGCTGAACATAAAAAATAACTTTAAAATAAGATGAGAACGCTGAAAAGGAATTACTGAACAACTGAGAAAACATCCACAAGCTGCAATATTAAATGGGTCTGGTGGAAATGGTTCATGACCTCACTGTGCAAGTTAAACACTTGAAGAAAAATGACAAGCTGTATGAGAAAGCATAAATATGATTTTCATAGGGAATGTCTCAACTTTGATTATGCATTGTTATGAATAGTCTTCCATTGACATATACAAAATAATATTCACATTTAATTTACCACAATGTGATTTAATATTTTTAACTTAACAAATTTTGACATTTTCAATATTACCTTTGTGGAAGTTGCATTTGAAGGGGGGAGAAGGGGTGGATGCTAGAGATACGCATGCATTTTTCTGTTATGTGTTTTGCTACTGTTTATAGTATTTTCTTAATTTTATGCTAAATGATTGCTTTACAAGTACCAACAGAAGGTTTTCAATAAAACCTTTCAATGGGCCAGCATTCAGGAATGCCTTGTCATTACCCACACCTGGGTCAGCATCTGAACTCTGGCTCTATAACGAGCAAGTCATGATTAAAACCTGAATGCATTAATTTGAAATCTTAATTAAATTTACCCTTGGAGAAACACAGCCCTAATAATGATTGTTAAAAATGTATTGGAAGTGTCTTTTTTTCCCTTGTTTCTTCCTTTTTCCTCTTTGTTTTGTCTTTTTTTTTTTTTCCCCAAACCCTGAAGAGTATAAAGTTGGAGGTACAGAACCTCACAATAGGATAAAATGCTAGCAGTATTTTCTCCTCAGAGTGATAATACTATCACATTATAATAAAAAAAAAAAATAGTTTGGATAATAGAAAATACATTTTAGATGTAACGGTTTATTTCCCTTTTTGTGCAAGGTTACCGTAAGAATATGGATGAACATGGCAGTTTGATGGAATAGCTCAACAAAAATTTGCTCAAAACAGCATTCTTACATTGCTGTTTCCTTGTTCAGCGTGTAGTGTAGAAGCAGTTTAACTATAAGGTTTCTCTTTTGAGTTGAGGAAAGGACCTTAGAGATCTGTGAAATCCACAAACTGCATCAGTAGTTGACACTCAAATGAGTCCTTTCTAATTTATGAAATTAACATCTCTTCTTTGCAGCTTAAACAATAGAGTAAATATAGTATATTAGAGGCTTTATGAAGTAAAATAATAACTGTGTGTCTCAGCTTTTTGAACGGTATGGTTCCAGTGTGCATGTACTGTACATACTTGTGTATATATATGTGTGTATACACACATGCTTCCATGGCATATTTTCTTATTTGTCAGATATGTCAAACAGTATAGTAAACTGTCAAAAAGTCGTATCAGAGCTTTCTTTAATAAGAAGAACAAAAACCTTACTTTTGTGTCTGATGGAAGTTGCTGGCATCTTTTCAAACAGGTTCTCTAATGATCTTGTTTCACCATGGCAACCAATATGGAGGTGCTGGCTCAGCAGGTAGTGGAGACTCAGCAGGTGGCTGAGGTGAGTGACAGATGATATCACAACAGTTGGTATATGAGCCTGTGAAATGAATAACATGTTAGGGAGTCCTTGCTGTTTACAATTAAGTGTAAATAGAACAGAAAGTCTTTACAGAACAGTGTTGCTTTACAGCTGGGGACAAACAAGAGACCAGTGCAACCAATATGTAGTTTGTTTACCTTCCTTCATTGTAGTGGCCCCCATGTTAGGAGTGCAAGTAGGAAATTCAACATGAACTATAGAGAAACTTGGCTGTATTATGCATTGTTTAAAAAATTAATGTAACAAAATTTCTGGTCATTTGATCATTAGCTTGACCATTTTGGACGTGAAAGGTTTCGTCTCATTTCTTGAGTTGTCATCTAAATCCACAGCAGTGTTTAAAGTTACCTGTTTTACTTATGCACTATATAGAATTTACAGTAGGGTGATGAATTTAAAGCAACCTTATATTTTCTGCCTACACCTATGAGAAAAAGAGCACAAAACCTACTTAAAGTGATATTAAGTGATGTCTTGTCTTGATGTATGTTTACTGAAGCTTGGATGCTCAACAGCTATAATGTCTAAATCAACTCATAAACACTGAAACTGCATGTGATTGTGGCTGTAGGAAATAATCTATTTCTCTCCTTCAGTATGCAAACTTCAGTCAAAAAATAAATGAGAATTTTTGTCTGTTTCAAATTATTTGGTTTAATTTCCTTCAAATTTACTATGTTTTATCATATGATTGCATAATTAAGGGATTTCATAATTAATGAAGGGCAAGTAGGCTAAGAGACCTCTGTAGACAAGGCCACTTTTCAGGCATTTGTTTGGGTTTTTTTTGACATACTGAACTAAGATTACACTTGGATATTAAAAAATATTTTTAGTTCAAGAAGAAGCTCTATATATGAAAGAAATATGTATGTTATTGTGTTTTCAGAAATGGATTAGATTCCCTGCTTAAGAGCAATTTTTTTCTGAAAAAAAATTTGGTTCTTTTTAAATACTGTGGAAAATAGCCTACTGAGTATCCTGAAAATAACATCTAAGGAGTAGTTTCAAAAAACTAAAATTTCACACTGAAAACCAACAAGCAGATTTTCACTCTAGTTTGTTATACCAGGTATCAATTTGGCAAGCTGCATTTTTTAAAAACAGTTCCAAACAAACTTGGAAATAAAAAGCTGTAATGGAAATACTGGCAAACCTTATACTATTTTGGTAGAACTTGAGTGCTATAATCATATCTAAGGCACATAAAATGTGACATTTGTAATTCCTCGTGCAGGAAATGCACCGTGGTAACATAGTGTGATGGTTGTATCTTGCCACTGGAGAGATCGCTCCATCTCAAGAGTGTATGAAGCTCTGTGATTTCTTCCTGGCCGGTGGGTAAATAGAGGGCTTCATCTCTTTACAGTATTCAACTCCTTAAATTACATGCCCGTCCACTGCATAACACCATGAAAACTTTGTTCATGGAAAAACAGTTATAAGCAGCATTATGTCATTAAGAATTAGTTAATGCTACGACCATGTTAACGTTGAACCATTACTTTATGAATGGCTGCCTGCCTGCTATTTGTGTCTTCAGTCAGATACAGTTTTTAATACAGGTAGACACATCACTAGTGTTCTTGAAGCATGCTAAAATTCTGTGTTTGTACTCACTGTTTCTCAGAGAAAATCTAGCCTGAAACTTGGCAGTGGTCTTAAAAAATGAGAGGCTTTTTTAGAAAATCATATTTTACATCATAATTGATAACAATTAAATGGAAGGAGATAAGAGTGTCATTAATCCCACACTGAATTTTAAGTTATGAATGGTGAGAGACAGGTTGCAAACAGGATAACTTAAATGCAAATATTGGCAGGTTTAGCTGTATCTGCATCATTTTTTCAACATAGTTGTCACATATGTAGTGCATGGGTTTATTGAGAACTGTGATGCCAAGCACCAATCAGACTGTCATGCAAGTAGGCCATATGTTGTTTTTCTTTCTTGAGCAATAGTTCATCAGGTTTGTTTCCCATGAAACAATGTATCACAGAAGTCACTAAGCACACTCCAGCATTGCATGTATTTTCGTACTTACTCTATTTTTAGGACTTTGTAAAATTGTCCTTGTAATGGTTTCAAATGGTTTCACTGCTGTTGCTTGCTTCTGCTTTATAGCAGTGTTGCTGCATTTTTCCAGCTGTGTTTTTCTGAACAGATTGGGTGAGAGTTTCATTTTTAGTGTCTGCAGTTGCCTTTACTTACAGTTCATGAGACTGGAGAACAGAGAGCAGCTCGGGAATTTTAGCAATTCCTTCTCATCCTGAGTAGATTTTGAAAAGCATAAAAAAATTACTTTGTGTTAAAAGAACCTTCTCCACCCTGGGTATCCCCTAGCAGTCTCAGGCTGTAAGTCCAGTAAGGTAATTTGAGTGGTACAGCAGTAGAAACAGCTCAAGCTGGGTGCCTCCACAGAGGGACCCTGAAGAAAGACATTCCTGGGCAATTATGCCCTTACAATGTAAGTTTTCCACCCCTCGTGACAGTTTGGACCAGTAATAATATTAAGAGTCTGGGGTCTTCATGTTCTTCATTGGGTCACTTCATTGTTTCTAGGTGGGCTGTTTCTTTTCTTACCTCTAAGGTTTCAGCGTCTACTGATACTTGTGGCAGCCTTCCTTGTTTCCTTATCTTCCAGCTTGAACCAGCTCTTGAGGACCTCTTTCACAGAATTAGGTAAAAGTTCAACATATCTGGGTGAAAGCTTGTGGCCTAGGGCTTCAGCAAATTTAGCTACTAATGCTAAGCAGTTAACTCCAGACAGTTTCAGTGCAATATTCCTTAACATTTAGCCTTAATACAAAAATAGGTAATGCTGCTTTTCTCAAGTGTTTGTTTAGTACTGTCACTGTGCAATATATCAGTGGCCCAGATTCAGTCCCAGCACAGACTTTGATTTGATTTGCATGTTGTTTAAGAAAAATGTATTTGGTTATGAAGTGAAGATGTATTCCCTGTGCAGTGAATTAGTTTTTAATGCAGTTTTTAAACAGAACTGTCACTGTGGGGAGGAATAAGGGCTATTTCCTCTTTCCAACATCAGCTTTGGTGTGACCAGGAGGAACTTTTAGTAGTAGCTAAAACTGTCCCCTTCTGCCTCCATGACAGCCACAGACTATTCCCAGTGCACGCTTTTTCTCTGTCAGAGGCTACAGGAAGAGTCACAGGAGATGACTCTATTGAGCCCTGTGCTTACTGGTATCTTGTTTATGCCAGCTGCATTGCTGGGAGGATTTTAGTTGCTTTCGGTTCCCTCAGTGCCCTGATAAGAACCTATGAAAATCTTGGGCCTTTCTGAAAGCACGTTTTGCCATGGGACTGAAAAAATACTGGATATCTTTGTCACATAAAGTATTTTCTTGACCTTCTTCAGATCTCTCTGACACGTTACATCATAAGTAGTTCAGCAATTTAGGTTTAAGTCTAGATGAAGCACAGTGTGCTGAAAAAGAAGAGTAGAAACACTGTGTTCTGGTGGAATAAGGTTTACTTTGTTGTAAGAATTAATTAAGTGTAAAATAAGGCCATTTATGTTTAATATTATCATTGGCTGTTTTCTCATTTTTGGATAAATTTTCAAGTTAGAGTTTTGATGCTGAGTCTTCTGAAACAATTTTTAGTTAAAATAGAGCTTTTATCAAGTTACTGTTAATCGCGTAAGACCTAGACACCTCTCAGGCTGATGGTGTATTTCACACAAAACATATGTCGGAGTAAAGAGATCCTACATGGCTTACACAGCTTGGCAGCCTCTGAATTCAGTGTTACCAGATGTGCTGTAGCTGCTGCTGTAATATAGGTTTTGGGGTGTTATGTAAGATGTAGTCTGAGATATTTTTTTTTTTTTCAGTGTATAGGTAAGCCAAGAATTGTAGCTTCTTCCTTCACTGTTGCCTTCATATGTCTCATACAAGATCTTGCACCAGTGTCCCGTTAGGGCAGTTAAACTACAGATGAGTTCTTCTATGGTGGATCTGAATTTTGTCTGCCATTCTACAAAGGGCCCAAGTGGTCAGGACAGTAAATTCCAAAGAGTATAACTTAAAATTTTTTTTAGATATATCTTGCATCTGTGAAAGAAATCTATTTGGATATTTCCAGGCAATACATACATTTTTCTTAAAAGCCTATTATTAATTTAATACTTAAAGTAGTTAGGAAAATTATCTACAGACAAGTAAGTGTTTCTGATTTGATTTGAGATGTAACATTTTTTTATGGTGTAAAGCTTGGTACCATATTTTTTATTGAAATTCTTTAACTGTTTTATGAGAGGAAACCTGTAAAAAATAGTTTAGGTTTCTGGGTGCAGTTGAACATATTTGATCTGTGATATCTTAACTGTGCCTTATTTTAATTTCAATTCTCTTTTCAATAATATTAATAATATCTCTGAAATTGGTTTACACTTAGTGAGAACTGCCCAGTGTATTCACGCAGTACAATTACTTTGGCTTTTAGTGGCATGGATATAAAAAATGTTCCTCTACTTAAGTTAGAGAAGCATTCTTAGAAGGACATTTCCAATAAGTGAAAATCATACAACAACAAAAATAAGACACCAAGTAGAATGATAGGTATTTGGACTAATTTCTGAATAATGTTTTCCTGTGAAAAGTACTATGTATGGTAATCTTGCGATTTCTCAGTAACTTAAGAGACTCTCTGTTAAACATAATATATACTCTTGTAACTATTGTTCTATATGAATGTCACTGTTGAATCATTAGAAACTAAAGTTATAAAATACTAACTTTTCTTTGCTATGGATGTTTATTACAGTAGCATAGTTGATGTCCTATAAAAATAAGAGTGAACGGGTTTGTAGCTGTAATATTTCTGTGCAGCATATAGTACTTGAGAAAGTTCCATCAACAAAAAGAATTACCATGCCCTTAAAATCTAACATTACTCTTGGTTAAAGATGTATTTTGTATATTTTATGTTTCTTGCTCAAGTCTTAGAGATTTTGTGGGTCACTTAGGCAGTTGTGACAAAGCTGTTAACCACATTAGTAGTTACTAATGTAGCACTAACTGCATTAGTACACTGTAGTTGACAGGTTTCATATTTTATTTCAAATTTTCATTACTTTGCTATCTTGTCTTTTGATTCAGGAAACAAGAATATTTTAGTCTTTTTTTTCTTACTATGCGTTTTTATATCACTTCTGCTTAAGTGTTAGAAAGATTCTGCCTTCTCTTTGCAGTATAGCTGTTCCAAACTTTAGAGCTGGGAAGTCCACTTCTGAACAGAGGATTATGTAGTGATAAAGTGTTATTATATTCAGGATTGGGGTTTTGTCCCAGGAAAGACAGCTGTTAATCAGGTATGATAAACGTCTTTCCTGGGTGAATTGGACAAATGAAAGCCTAGAGTAACAAGATTATTAAGTGTGGTGTCAGATAATAAGCACAAGGAAAATCCAACTAAAATTTAATTGGGTTTTCTCACATGTCTTAGGTATGATACTTTTCCCCATGCTAGATCACAGTTAGTTGACCTAACATTTACGTAGTACCCATGCTGTAAATACACTCACAGGAGTTACAGTAATTATTCATAGATACTATTTCTAGAGAGCTGCATGATAGATAGTTATGTTTTCTATAAAGTAAAGAGCCTAATTTCAATAGTGAGCATATTTCTGTGCTAAGATTAGGAGTCCCTGAAGTTGATAGAAAATACCAGTGCTACTTAAAGACACCTAGATCATCCATTTGTTGCATAAAGCTTTGTGGTGGAAGTCTACTGCATTTAAGTTTACTGTTGTAAAACTTGTCAAGCACATGGTAATTTTTCCCAAAACTTCACGTGCTATAACTTTAACAAATTTTACTTTCTGAGAATTCTAAAACATTTTCTATTTTCACCCATTTGTCAGCCTTTATTGCAACCTCATACAAGTGGTTTGTTATGGAGTTTAATTTATGACTCGTGTGTCATGAACTTACTGTATGAAGTAATAAGTGTATTAAGACTGATTATGCTGTGTCATATTTGAGGGCCCTGGGCTACTTTAGAAAGCTTAATGAACTTTAAGGCTAAAGATGCTCCACAGGGAATGTGGTGGACTTTCCTTTTGGTTTTGCTGATTTGAAAATAATTCAAGATACAAGCAGACTCTTTTCTCAGATTTCGTTTTGCTGTTTTGCAGTTCACAGAGAGTGAGCAGGTTGAAGGGCTTACGAACAGAGAACGGGGGAGGGGGAAGCTTGATAACATGGGACTATGTTCCTCAGATGAAATTAATCTTACTATTAGACAAACTCCTTCACCAGCTGACAAAACAGCAGGAATACGTCGATTCTGCTTCCTTGGTTACAGGGAATGATAGTGAACTTGACCTTCAGAGGAACAGGGTCACAGAGAGGGCATTTTAAAACATTCCTGGCTGTTTTCTGTGATTGAAATCCTCAGTAATGGAGACTGGATGAAAATAACTGTGATCTGACTGAAAGTGACCTTGACATTTTTCTGGGATTGTTTTGCCCTCAGAGGTTTGCTGAGGAAAAATGTAAGACTGCAGGAAGAATTTGACACTGTAAGTACTGGAGTCTGTACAGTGTACAGCTAGGGAGCTCCAGGAAGAAAACAGTACTGAGTGAATTAAAGGAGATTATTTTTTCCCTGTCTCTTAACATAAGTGTATTTGATGTGTTTTGTGTAGGGAAGTTGGGGTGGGGTGCGGTGGGGTGCGTATTGAGGTATCTTTTACATTATATGTATTATTTTCTGACTACATCTTAAGTCACAGCGTTAGTGGTTACTTTTAAGTGATTGTTGCCTAAGCCTCTGTAAAATGTGGTGCTCTGAAGTTTTCTATGATATATGGCCTGCTTTGTTTCTTTCCTCATCTCTTGAAGATGAAGTCTCATTTGAGACTCTTTCCCATCTTAAAGAAATCCAAGTGTATTTAATTTTTTAAAATATATTTTAGAATTGCAGAAACATACCTTCATTGACTTGGAAGGACTAGGTCTTTACATGTAGAGCTTCTGCAACAGTTGCTTTAAACATGATACGGGTTTCTTGTGTCATTTTTCTTCTGAACAACAGATTAGAATAGTCAATGTTATGTTTAACCCTGTAAGTGAACCTAATGTAATGCTAAACAGTATTATCTTCCTGATATGAGTACTTACAAGCCATTTTCTTCCAGAATACTTTGATTCAATTTATTTGGGAGTCTAATTAAATATAGCTTAATTTTTCCTACAGTATTTATATAAGCTGTCTGAAGTTAACCTTGTAAATCTGTGATAGAACTTTTTGAAAGTGTTTCATATTCTCAGACTACTGTTCCTGGGTTTTTTTGTTTTGGTTTGGTGGTGGTTGTTTTTTTTTTATTACTTTGAATTAACAAGTCAAGTTTGGTGCGACAGACTGGATAGGACCATAATAAAGCATCACATATTTATCCATTCGGATCCCTTGTAGGTGTGGCACAATGCTGAAGGTAGAAATATTCCTGTCAAACAAAACGACAGAAGATTATTTTTCCTTACTTTTGTAAATCGTGTATTTCCAAAAATGTTCCCTTTTTGCATTTGATTTATTTACCGTGATTGTTATTCTGCTGTCAACCAATGACATGTGTTTTCACTCTGGAAAATAAACTTGAGATTTTTAGTAGCAGTCAGAAATGTAAATGTTCTTATTCCATTGAGTATTAAGTAGACAAGCACGAAAAGAAGGTAAAATTTTGCATTTCAGAGTCCTATACCATCCTGAGTATGTATGCATGTTAATAAGATTATAAAAATAAATTGTATGTGCACACTGAAGCATTTATTGGTATTGGACAAATTATTCTTCATTGTTGTACCATATCTTCCCAGGTAAGAGCAGACTAAAATATTGTCTGTTTTCAGTTTAATAAATATATGTTTTTGAGTATTTAAACATGAAAATGACATATCAGCATATAATGGCAGCTGGTCTCAGACTTGGCCAACTTTATGGAGAACTCACCTAAGACAAGATAACTAGTCATGTGGTGAGGATGAGTAATAACCCAAAGGAGACTGGAGCTGATCAGTAAAAACAAACCTTTATATGAGGACGTGGTCCATTCTATAAAAACTGAGAAAGTGTTTTAAAGCATAAAGCACTAGGTTTTATATTGACATAGTACCTGAAACCACTGTTGTATAGTAGGACCCCTTTGCAGCAGGTACTTTACAAACCCAGGAAGAAGAAATGGTTGTTTAGTCCCAAAATCTTTGCAGAAGAATTTTGGTGCAGTTACCATATATATACTGGCATTTTTTTAAGGAGTTGCTATAAATCCTTGAGCAACATGGAAGACTAGATCTCTCTATTTCTAAGCTGCCTGCAATGCATTGTGGTGTAAGATGTGACGATATTTCAAAAAAAGGCTAAGGATTCTATAATTGGAGGTGAAGAACTGGAAAACAGTTTTAAAAGATCTTTTTGCTCTAGTTTAGACCTTTTAAAGGGTGCATAGCTTAGATAATAATTTGGCATGGAAGACAGAGATCGTTATTCAAATGTGTCCTCTAAGTGTCTTGACTTAGGGAGTCTTGGTTTTTTCCTCACCTAGGTATATTGTTTTCTGCTGCTGGATGCCTTGAATCATCCAGTAATTAGAAGATTCTATTATTTCTATATCTCTCCTGTATGTTTTCCTCATTTACCATGCAACTTTGGTGACCTGTATGTTAAAGATAATTAGAGATAGTATGTTCAATTTAGGCTTTACTTTTATAGTATATGGACTACAGGCAACAGGAGAGTAGAAAGCGTGTCTTCATTAAAGTGCTGTGTATTTTAATATCTTTGCTTCCCCAAAGAGACTGCAGTAAATTTTCCTTGCTATCAAAACTGGTTTTTCTTTCCTGGCATCACAAATTAACTTTTTTGTATATTAAACAGGAAAGCTTATGAAATTAAGATTTTTTTTTTTCCCCCATGCAAGCTTAAATGATGACTAAATTGTCACTACCCTGTTGTCCAACTGTATAGATTTTGATAAACAAATCATTCCAAGATTGTTTAAAAGAGTATTTAATAAAAACTACCTGTGAACTTCCTGGTTTTGACCACATGTCACTGCAGATCATAGAATCATAGAATGGTTTAGGTTGCAAGAGACCTTAAAGATCGTCTAGTTCTCTAGGCTCTGGGCATCTGTTGCTGGCACTGGCATCAAACTGATAGGAGTGGGATGGACTGAGGTTCCTCTTCCCAGACAACTTTAGTTTAAAGCCCTTTTCACCAGCTTGGCAAGCCTATGACCAAAGATGCTTTTCCCCTTCTCTGTCAGATGGACCCCATCGGCCCCCAGTAGACTAGGTTTCTCAGTGACTCTCATGGTCTAAGTAGTAAGCTCCTGGCTGTGGCAGCAGTTCTGTAACCATTTGTTGAGTTGCCAGATTCAGCTGAGCCTTTTGAACCCCTTCTCTTTGATTGGGAGGATTGGTAATAAACACTAATTTGATACTCTCAAATTACCATATAGAATAGAATTGTTGTAGTCAGTCATACAGTTAACACAGTCCTATAGATTCTGTGGGACAATGTAAATGTGAACTTTGGGGGTATTTATGAAAACCCAAATTATTGTTTGCAATCAAAATTTACAAGTATTGTAAATGATACCATTTACAATATAAAATTATTTAAAATTATGAAACTATCAAAATGTAAAATCTGTTCTAAAATGTAAGTAAGATTTATTTTGCTTTAGGCAGACTTATCTAAAAATCTAGGCTGTTAAGTCATTGACGTTACAGAACATTTGCCCAAAGAACAAAGTTTTGGCCTATATGCACTGTTTTTAAATAAGTAGTTATGGGTTAAACTGAGTGTTGAAGAAATCAGTAATGCCATATTCTGTTCATTCTTTTTATAGAGTACATTACTGCAGTATTTTATTCCAATTGAAATGGAATGTCTATATAAATTTCTATTGTATTGTAAGAATTTAGTTTGTTATTCAGATATACTGCATGTGTAAAATTTGCTGTCAGCAGTCTTTTAAATATTATTGGGTTTCCATCATTTTATATAATAACTTTCAATAAAGAATGTGACTGAAAAAGTATTCATGTTGTGCTGTTGACTGCGGACAGTAATGTCACCTCTGGAGTTGCTGTAGTCCAAAATACTAGTGTCTTGTGTGCACTAACTGTTGTTCAACTGTTTTGCAACTTTTTTGAAAATAGTGGTGAACATATGCAGTGTATGGCTTTAGAACCAAATTGTCTCCTTTGTTTTGAGTTTTCTCATGAGACTCAAAACATTGAGCCATGTCATCAACTAGTAACTTGTAAAATGCACCGAGAAAGCAGAGCTTTCATAATGAGTACAGCACAAATAGGCATATGCATTTTTCTTCTAAGTTACTGTATTATAAGCAGCAGAATGATTTAGCTTTTCCTCTATTGAAAACAAACAAAAAGAGATCTGGAACTAATCGTGTTCTAATTCTTCAAGAACTTCCAGGATAATTTTGATAAACCTTGTTCTGATTTTGTTTGGTTAAGCCTGATTTTTTGTGTGGTCAGGTTCCAAATGAAGAATGGCAAAAATGCATGTAGCAGCTGTGAAAAAAATACATATAGACATCTACATCTGCAGATACTTCTCTGTGTTAAAGACTGATAGAATAGCTTCAGCTCATGTTTATATCTGAACCCCCCCGCCCCTAATACTAAATAAGGTACTTTGTATAAGTGTCTATATCCTAAACTTAATAAAAATGGGAGGGTTGGATGGCTGTGGGGAGTGGCAAGCAGTACCTTCTACCTGTGAGCTGTCTGTAAGGGCTAGAATGCAAGTGCTTCATCTATACTACATTGACAATTACTAAGAAAGAACAATTAGTACTAACAGTTGCATCAATAAATCTGAGGATGAACAAGCACAAAGTCTAAATATGCACAACCGTAGAATTATGCGTGTAAATACACGTTGCCAGTGCCATATCCCTTATGTAAACAAAAGATAAAGGCTGTCAAGCCAATCTTATCTTGCATATTTAATTTAACATTTAACAGTTTTGCTCTGAAAATAGCTATGCAAGGAATGGTTTTCAAGCTTCTAGGTATTCAGAACTAGATGTGTGTTATAGTTTCGTGCTCTAGAAAGGTATGGGAATAGAACAAGAAATAATAGTATTCAGTTGTAGTGCCAAATTTAATCTGTCTTCTCACTAGAATAACAAGAATTAACCACATACTCCTGAATACATGCTGAATGTATTGCTGATCTGTTGG
Organism: Ibycter americanus; assembly: GCA_035590275.1. Lineage (NCBI taxonomy): Eukaryota > Metazoa > Chordata > Aves > Falconiformes > Falconidae > Ibycter > Ibycter americanus. Next base: position 23,789,835 of record JAVJGI010000050.1, on the reverse strand, counting down.
AGCATAGATTCCAGAAACAGCCTTCACCACTTTGAAGTAGAAAAAGGCACTGGGTGACAATAAAGAGCGGGAGAGGATATGAGCACACTGGACAACTGGAATTCTAACTTATCCTGCTGTCTAAAACACAGATATCCAGATAACCAGCCATCTCAAAATTAACTTTTTACCTTAAAAATATTGGACGGTTAAAATTGTTCTTTCCTGAAAAATGAAATAGTTGTTTTCTCCAAGTGAGCTGTATAGACACCACACTTTCAGAAGGCTTCATAAATGAAATAAGAGGCATAAAAACTAAAGACCAGTTTGGTCAGATAGAAGTTCTGTGTGCTCTTCCAGCACATTCTGTGTATCTTTTGTCCCATATATATTCCTGGGGTTGAGGACGTTTTTATTTAGGGGCTAGAGAAAGCTTTTCTAAATTTGGGTTACCTGAAAATTAAAAAAAGTAGTCCATAAAATACTTTAAAATTACTAACAGGAGAAATACTTAACATGACACATTATTGTTTATACAGTGTATTTTGTTTTTACAGAAGCAAAAAATGAGGCAAATATAATCAAAAACTTGAAGAATGTATTTCAGTAAGCTGAAGGATCACAGTAATTATGCAGTGGTTTGGGGGGAGAGGGCATGATGGTGGTGGTTTGGTTTTGTGGTTTTGGTCATCGATCAGATTCATTCTGTTCCGCAGAAAAGCCAATATTGTGACAATTCATTGAAAACAAATCCAAGTTGGTTTAATGACTGTAACCTATCCAATAAATTTAGATTCTATGCTATAGGGCCCTCTGATGTTTAATACATGTAAAAGACTTTGGTACTGTAACAGTAAATTAAAATTCCATATGTTATTTACAGGTGCAGACTGTTCAGACTCCACTATCTGAATCTCCAGTGATGACCAGCCCTTCCCAACGTATCCAGATAATTTCCGCAGACTCCTCTGTAGCTTCACCACAACGCATTCAGGTAAAAATCCACTGATTAAGTAACTTAACTATTACATCATCTTTTTTTGCTCCTCCCACTTAGGTTTGTACAAAATCATGCTAAAGTCTTTCATAGACTTCATTAACTTTTGTCAGAACAGATCATTTTTAGCGCAAACTCAGATTCTCTTTCTTCCTCAGCATGTATTTGGTGATGACTAATTGGCTGTATATAATAATTGTATTGATGATGTAGTCAGTGAGGAATGTTTGCAGAGGTTGAACTTAGCCTACGTATACAAATCTCCTGAGCTCTAGCCATAGCAAATGGGCAGATGTTGACAACAGAACACCTAACATCATCTCCAAGGGCATTCCTCTTTCTCTCTCTCTCTCTGCCTTATTTAGGAGCCAGTGGGAGACTAGCCTATGTAGGATAAAGTTAGCCTTTGGGAATGCTGCACAGTGGGTCGTTGTTACTGATAATATAAAGATACCAGAATGTATGCAGTGACAAATGATATGAGATTTGTTGTTAATGTTACTAGAGTGTTGCAGTACTGCAATACTGAGCTTTTGCCTTCCTTGACCTTGTTCTGTGCCAGTACACTGCTGCTCCTATGTACTTCTGCTAGAGGTGGTGCTGGAAAAGAGGATCTTGCACTCCAGGGCACTTGGAACAGTCCTGGCAATGCATCCTTGATCACAGGATGGACTTTTCCTGGAATGTGTCTTGATCAGGGTGGGTGGGTGCTGCCCCTCTGAACAGCCCTGAAAACACTTTTAAAATGATTTTGACATTGTCATTATACTCACTATGCATGATAACAATTTTTTCTGTAATGTTATTTTCAAAGATTCAAATGGCAGCACGTATAATGACATACATCACTATTTTTTTCTTATGAACCTAAATGTCATCTACTTCTTATCCAGCCCAATTTTTTTGTCTTATTTATTATCATCAGTGCTTATATCTGATCCATGAAAAATTATAAAGTCCATATGATTTTTCTTTATAGACAGCACCAAAGAGGTGTTCTTCAGTTAACAACATATAGCTATGTATTTTATTTAAGATGTTATTCCTTAAAGTTATCAACAAAAGGTGGAATAAGGCACCCTTATTATTTCACATGCTGATTCTCAAGATTCTGTTATAATGGAAGGTTTCTATTTTTCGATATGGTTGTCTGGTAACATAATCTCTATTTTGCCTGGTAGAGTAAATATTATCAGTATGTATCAATATTCCATTGCAAGGTAGATGTTCTCACAACGTATATAACTGAAACATAATGAATGTTCAGCATTCATAAGGTAGGATCTTTTGTTCAATTCTGCAAAATAATCTACCTCCTTATATCACTGATATTTCTGAGAAAAACCTGTGTCTCCATGATGGAGAATACTAGGATGAGAAGAGAGTATCCCTGCTTCCTCAAAACAAATACAGGCAAGATTGTAGTGGTGTCAGTCACAATCCCAGATCAGATTTCACTGTGAATTGTCCTATTAGTTAAGATCTGCATGAAAATATTACACAAAAAGGACATGACAACTAAATAAAAAGTCTAGGTAATCAAAATTAGGGAAATAAATACACTGTAATTGTGACCCCTAATACAGCCAATAGGAATGTTAGTGTGTATAAATTCACTTCAGGTTTTATTTTCAGTAGTAGTTTTAACACTGACATTGAGCCAATTACACAAATGAATTATATCGAAATAACTTTAATAGTCAGGTGTATGCAAAATTAATACAAATCTCAAGAATGTACCACTGTGTGCTTTTTTGTCAGCTGGAGTAATTTTTAGTCAAATGTTTTTATAAATGATTTGGAGGTAGGAGTCAAACGTACATTAAGTTTGCCAATAATATTAAATATGGAGGAGCTGTGGACTCCCTCGAGGGCAGAGGTGCCTTACAGAGAGATCTGGGTAGACTAGAGAGCGGGGCAGTTGCCAGCTGTATGAGATTTGACAAGAACAAGTGCTG
>JAVJGI010000050.1:23758302-23786515 GCA_035590275.1 Ibycter americanus | reverse complement strand
AAAGTCTACAGCTTTCTCAAGGGGGCAGTGGAGGGGAGGTGCTGATCGCTGCTCTCTGGCGACCAGTGCCAGGACAGAAGGAAATGGAATGAAGCTACATCAGGGGACGTTCAGGTTAGACATTAAGAAAAGGTTCTTCACTGGGGGGATGGTTGGCCCCTGGAACAGGCTCCCCAGGGAAGTGGTCACGGCACCAAGCCTGAAAGAATTCAAGGACCGTCTGGATGATGCTCTTAGTCATACGGTTTAGTGTTAGGCAGTCCTGTGAGGAGCACAGAGTTGGACTCGATGATCCTTACGGGTCCCATCCAACTCAAGATACTCTATGATTCTATGAAATTTTTGTGATGCTGTCTTACTAGGCATATATACCTGCCATTCATCAGCTGCAGTCCTTAACATTACATTTTGTTATTATTCTGTCTGGGATCCACTATATCTAACTTAATTTGAACAGTTAAGTGTAATTACAAGATCTTCCCATATCTCTTAATTATTAACAATATCAGACTCACACTTTTCACAATTCTGTCTAGTGTTTTCTGTCTATGCAGTAGGTATGTAAATAGATATATATTTGGTTTGATTTTATCGTTTTGCATCTATGGTAGGTAGCTGCAACAACTTTGCACCAGTGTAATAAATGTACAAATAGCAAAATAGTAAATAACAAGGACAGTTACCAGAGAGTATCATATAATTCTGAGACGGAATGAAAGGTTTTAAAATGTAAAGTTGACTGTGGCTCATGAAATGCTTCAATGTGTTTTACAGATTGTGACAGATCAGCAAACAGGTCAAAAAATCCAAATAGTGACAGCAGTGGACTCAGCTGTGTCTCCAAAGCAACAGTTTATTTTAGCCAGTCCAGATGGAACTGGTGCAGGAAAGGTGATATTGGCAGCACCTGAGACATCTAATGCCAAACAGCTTATCTTTACCACCACGGACAACATTGTGCCAGGCAGAATTCAGGTAAATATAGTAGTCGAGATAGACCATAGAATTTTTTTCCCCAGTTTTTGATTTTTAGGTTATTTAAGTCTATAATTGCTTTAAGACAAATTGCAATAGTTTTCTAAAGAGTTAATGACAGGAATTAGACCATACTAATTGTAGGTTTTGTTGTTCAGTCATAAATCCTCTTGTCTTCATGTTCCTTGTGCATTCCATTGCACTCAGCACCCATGTTGTGTGTTCTCATTAAAATTCCAAAGACATAAGCAAATGCCTAAGTTAGATGGTGCTTGTGAGGAGTGCCAGGATTTTAGATGGTCTGTTCAAGATTTACAGATACACAGAGAAACAACTCACCTGAGCAAACTTACGTTCACAGTGCAGTATCAAGATGTTGTAGTAAAAGCTCTTTGGAGAAGAAGCTGTCCTCTGCTATAGTTGTTTGTGGGTCTTGAGCATAATCCAGATCAACAGGAGCTTTGGAGGGGGGAAAAAAAAGCGCCTGGTCCCTATTGGTACTGGTACAATGGAAAATATCTTACAGGAAGAAGTATCATTCTTACATAAATATTTGAAAAAATGTATTAACAGTCTTTTAAAATTTATTTTACTATGATTAGTGGGTTATCTGATGTTGCAGAAGGATGGTTTTTTTAATTTTTCTGTGTTAAGTGGAATGTTCAGAACAGAAGTTCTGGAATACAAGGCCTTCGGAATTGAAACTGTTTCTATAGTGGACCTGAGCTTCAGGCTATCCCCTCTGAACTCTATACCCCTAATAGCTAGAGAAGGGATAGATGGGAATAGCATCTAAAATACAAAGTATCTTTGGCTAAAATATAGCAGCTGTTTGAGAGTAATTGCAGGAAGGGAAGAATACTGTTGACTGCACAAGTGAAGAAACTTATTTGTACTGAACAAAGCTAGGAGATTTATTTGGACTTTGTTTTGCTATGACTGTTTCAACTACTGACAGTAAAAAATCTCATTAACTTCCATTTTATCCTACTTAATTTCATTCCATGTGTCATGCTTAATCTCAAATTCAGCCACCTCTTCTCATCTAATATAGCAATCTTGTTCTGTAGGCAAAGCTCCTTACTTTCATGTCAGAAGAAAATATTGGCTAATTACTTCTTTTTGTTCTGGAACTGTGTTTTAGATAGTGACAGACTCTGCTTCTGTGGAACGATTGCTGGGAAAAGCTGATGTTCAGCGGCCCCAGGTAGTAGAATATTGCGTAGTGTGTGGCGATAAAGCATCAGGTAAGGAAGCACAGAAAATAGTATTTAAAAAGTTTGATTGAAAGGATGAGTGGGATGAAGGGAGGAGGTTTTGCATATTTTAACTGATTTTAGCCATGCTGATGGCAAAAGCCATTGAGTCTAAAATGGAAAAAGATAACATTATACTTTTTTTCTGTACATACAAAATAGTTAAACTCTGCATGCAAGAATATTTAGCTGGAGTGTATGATTAATTGGCATGTGTTGAAAGGCAAAATAATGATTGAATAGCTCCTGGTAAATGAAGGAGACTATTTGAAGCATTTAGTACTGTTCCCCACAGCTATGGACAACCTTGCAATAAACATGTCACCTAGAAAAGTCTACCTGCTCCAGAAAACCACTTCTTAGTGCTTTCTAACAAACTTAAGACTTCCTGGTAGATATCACAGAAAAAGGCAAGTAGAAATCAAGTGAATCCTCAGTGTTTCAGATCCATGCAGTAACAAGGAGTCTACGAGGTGAAATTTCTACGTTAGCCAAGGAAGTAGCTTGTGCTTTCATACCATGGAGAAGGCACCTTTCTGTCTCTCTGTCTTGCTTTCTTTTATTTTTTGAAGTGTTTATGTAATTAAAATTACAGAAATTATATGTGTAGGAATTTTAAATTAGGATTGCATTTCATTGTAAAATTACTTGCATTATGAAATTAGTAAATTCTTAGACTGTATGCTCTTTTAATGTATCTATAATCTGTAACAGCAGATAGAATTGCATCTGTACTTGTCCAGAATGGGAACTACCACTTCACACGCCCCTTATTCAAAAATAGACTTAGCTTTCCTCTCTTCTCTCCACTTTCCCACCAAAAAGCCCTGACAATATGTAAACAACAAACATCCTGTAAGACTTTAACAATGCTTTCATGGTCCAAAATGATGGTAAGAACACGAAATAAATTTAAAGGGTGACTTTCACAAATGTTTTACTTGCTTAAGATGAACATTTCTATGCTGAAATACAGGTAATTTCCGTCTGATAACAATATGTATGTTTCCTAGGTCGTCACTATGGTGCTGTCAGTTGTGAGGGATGCAAAGGTTTCTTTAAAAGGAGTGTGAGGAAGAATTTGACCTACAGTTGTCGTAGCAACCAGGACTGTATCATCAATAAACATCATCGGAATCGCTGCCAGTTTTGTAGGCTTAAGAAATGTCTAGAGATGGGCATGAAAATGGAATGTGAGTGTTAAGTCCCAATGTGATACTGTGCTTACCAAATAATTAATATGTGGACTACTGCTTTTTGGTGTGTTCTTTCCATTTTGGCAGCCAAAGCATCTACCGTACCTTTATTTCATCACTATTTTATGTCTGAGGTGCAGTAGTAATTTGTTTTGAACAAACTGAAATCTGTTTTGTAGTCTTTGAGGAGCCCAGTTAGGTGCCTCACATAGAATGCATGTTACAAACACATTGTATGTTTATAATACAAAATATTTTAACATGGATGGATGTAAATCTGAGTCTAATGTTTCATGCTTTCCTTCTAGTTTATTTTTGCTGCTTTTCACCCAGCAGTAGTAGTTTATGTCCTTTTTTCCCTTTTAAATTTTTTCTATTAATTCGGTAATTTGTGAGCATTGTATTATGAGGCATTATATAAACTCATATTTTGAACAATGTACTTCAATGTTTATATGCGGTGCTTCGTATAATTCCAGTGCTGGCATCCAAACATGTCTTTCAATGTATTTTGTTTCCAATTTATAGCACTTCTGCTTCTTCAGTCCGGCACTTCATGAAGCCTATTATCTGGTGGTTTTGTGATAAATTTAAGGAGAATGTAAGGTGAAGCAACAAATACTTCTCTTTTTCCACTCTGATCTAGTCAGGATGAGTTCGAACCACTGAGTTCAAGGGAGGCAGAACTTGAAGCTGTAAATAGGGAGATCTTTGTTCTATTTGCATTCTGCAACTCCAGACCTGTAATGATGATGTACTTCGCACACACTGTGCTGAGTGTAGGGGGAGGCATTTGTAACAGGAGAAACTGCTGCATTTCCAGAAGCTAAACCTTTCTTATCTGAATATGATTAGCATATATGCTCACTTACTTTATTGGGCTTTGGGCCAGGTTTCTGATTAATACTTATGTATCTACCATGCCAACAAGATGGATATACCTACTTGTAAGCCCCTAAATTTTGCTGCAGTAACAATATTAACAAAAATAAAATCAGGAACTAAGTAACTCTTGCTGGTTATGAGGACAGAGAGAGACATATCCATGTATTTTACTGTTACATTCAAAAGGGCTATAGAGGAGAGTTGAATTTTTTTCTTTGCTTGTTAATAATGTTAATCTTCTAGAGCAATAGCTGCTGTATAATAAATTGGTACAAAGAATAGCACATAAATACTGTCTTCATGTATATTATGTCTTACATTTGCAAAATTAATATTAGTACAACACTTCAAAAAATTCTTTATGTTATCTTCATAATCTTTTATTCATGTTATTATCCTCATTTTTTGGTGAAAAATCAATGCAGTTGAATTTTTGCCAAGCTGTAGAGGAGTTTGTAAAGTTCAGTGACTTAGATTCCAGCTAATTTCTTGTAATCTGTTTAATAATAATGCCTTAATATTATAAAGATGCACTTTTCATTTCCTTTAAAATTACAGCGTTACTGTTTCTTACCATTTTTATTAAAAGAGCTACCACACTTGTTTGGCAGACTGGAGACTGAGCATATTTTCTTCCACTTCTCAAGTAGAAATATTTTAAATTCTGAAAAGGTTAGTTTTGGAACACTGTTCCCTAACTGGGTGGAATGAATGGATGTAAGTGAATTGCATATCATGCAGAGACTTGTCTCCCAGGGAATTAACCTGCATCTCTCACATAACTTGCCTGTCTTGAGTTTTTCTGGGTTCATTCTGCATTTGCATTGTTTTGAATCATCTGGAGTATGACTGCATCTAACATTTAGGTGTAGCTTTATGTCTAAAGAAGTAAATAAAAAAACAATTTGAAAACACATTATGCAGAATGTTCCATCTTATTAAATGCCAATGAAGTAGCAAGCTTTGACTCCAGTTCAGCAAAACTTAAAGCAAATGATCAATATGTAGCTTTCTTAGTTTAAAATGTACATAATTATAGGTATTGTAAAATTGGAGCCTGTCTCTGTTCAGTCTTCATATTAAATTTTCAGTTTTGCACTAGGCTGATACACCGTCATAACTGTGCAAACTAAAATCCTATTGTGATAATTTTAGTGTCTCTTTGTATTTTTAGTTGAATTATTTTCTTTTAAATTTGCATGTTTTCTGTCTTTATGTAGCGGTTCAAAGTGAAAGAAAGCCTTTTGACGTTCAGCGTGAAAAACCAACCAACTGTGCAGCTTCCACTGAAAAAATCTATATCAGAAAAGATCTGAGAAGCCCTCTAATAGCAACTCCAACATTTGTGGCAGATAAAGATGGGACACGGTGAGTACCTCAGTTTAACAGCTGGTCTTTACAGTTATTTGTGCATATTACTTTGCTGTCACACCTATACTCTTTTTTTTTTTTTTTTCCCCCCTCTGCTCTAAATAATTGCACAGAGAAGATCTCTTTCATAAATCATCTGTTTCCATTAGCAAGACCAAACTAGACTCTTCTGCTTCTCATGAAAGTTTTTATGTCTGAGTACAGCTGGGTGGTTTTCAGTTCAGAGCTGGCTCGTGTCCAGCCAGGTCAAAGCATGGGCAAATATGTGATATTCAAGCAAAAAGCAGTTAGGCTTACATTGTGATTCATTCAGGTTAGCACTTCTCTGAAATCAAATCTGCTAATGGCAGACTTGGTCTTCCTTCTCCTAAAGACAGTAGTAAAAGAGACTGCAGTGACTGCTGATTCGGATCCCAAGAGACCAGTTTCAACAACAGCAAAACAACAGCAGCTTCCTTTACTATATGGAAGATGTTCTGAGATGGTTCCTGTGCTCTCAGTTGTCTCCATAGCCAGTGGGTGTGGAAATGCGTATCATAATAAATAGAGGCAAGATTTGACTTTTCCTGAATAGAATAGAAAGGAACTCTAGGTTAAATAACACATTGTAGAACTGTAGGTCCCGTTAGTTTATGATTGGACAGTAACCACCTAAAGATACTGGATCTCAATATTCAGTTTTTTATATATTTGTATGTTTCATTTTATACATATATATGCTCTCTGTTGAACAAATGACACTGCAGTTAGGAAGACTGGGATGCAAATTTCTTGGATAATTTTTTTTCAGTGTTCTTGTTTGCAAATCAGGTTGTTCAAAAGTACTGCTTACAGACACATTTGCTAATTTGAGATTTCCTTGTGCCACAGATCCCTTAAAGTCCTATAAACAATATTATAGTCATTAAGCGTGACTGTTATTGATGGAGGATTCAGATTTGCATAATGCATGATGGTTTGCTGCCTGTGATAGTTCACAATGTCAGTTGTTAGTCTCAGACCCCTTAGACTAGAAATTCCCTGTGGCTTGAACCTCTCATGCGTGCATGTAAGTAACAAATAAACCTACCCTTGCTGACTGGAAAGGCTTCCCACTGTCTCCCTAAATTACATACAGCAAAGGGAAAGGATGTTTGGTCAAAAAGCAGCAGAAGTAAAGGCAGCAGAGATTTTATGCAGACCTTGATTACACAACTGTTCATGACTGTATTTTGGAATCTAAAATATATTTTCTTGGCATAACTCTTTTGTTCAGTGTTCTCCATTGTCTAACTTGGAATGCACAGTTACACCTTCCTTCCAAGTTTAATGCATAACTCTGGAGCTATGAAGTGACTTCAGAGAGCGTGAGAAGACAGCTTTCCCTAAGACAGAATAAACCAGCATAAAAAGCAAATGAGGTGACAGCTATTTGGGAAGTTGCCATTGCTTTTGCACAGGAACGGAAAACATATTTCAGTCTTTTTGCCTTTCAAGCTACTTTTTGGAAACTTTCAGAAAGACAAGTCCTGATGAATAAACTCTGAGTTTCATTAAATTGTTAATTTACTTTATTTAAATTGTTAATTAATTGCTAATCCCTTTTATTCTGACATAGGCTGTTAGACATTCTTCTGATTAATGTAAAATGCTGTTGACTGTCGCATGCCTTATGCTTTTGAACAGGTCAGCAGGTCTTCTTGATCCAGGAATGCTTGTGAATATTCAGCAGCCTTTGATCAGGGATGATGGTACAGTCCTTCTAGCTGCTGACTCCAAGGTATTATTCTTCAGTTAAGTTCTGAACATATATATTTGTTCAGATTATTTTAGTTATGTACATAGACATTAAGAATTCTTGCTCTTGAGAAGATAAGGCTGGGGTAAGTCTCAAGATCTGTACAAATGGAGGTAGTAAGCTGATCAACAGGAACATGATTTCTTTTCATGGGCATGTTTCTGTAAAAGGTCAGCCACAGGTAGTTCCCTACATGATGTGTCAGCTGGGGCTAGGACTGATGATTACAGTAGGATTTGTTCCTTTGATCATTGAGAGATCGTTGTTCTTCCTGTAGGTGCTCAGGAGGAAGGAAGAGGTACATAAGGGAAAAAGAATACGAAGATTAAAAATGGGGGAAATTTACATATGATACATCACCTATAATGTTGATCTACTGACGTGGTTCTTCCTTTTTAGGCTGAAACAAGCCAGGGTGCTTTAGGAACACTAGCAAATGTTGTAACATCTCTTGCTAATCTCAGTGAGTCGCTAAATAATGGAGATACTTCTGAAGTTCAACAAGAAGAGCAATCTGCAAGTGAGATTACACGGTATGCTTTTATATCTGCACTTTATTTAGCAGTGAGTTCAGTCATTGAAGTAATTTGGCATTGTGACACCAAACACAGTAGAGATTGCCCCCTACTTTCAAACACAAAAACAATTCTTTAGAAATTCAGGTTTGGCTGTTGTCCTCTTGTGAAGAACTGTGTCCTGTGTTATAAATGTAGTGTTCTGCAGTTAGACCAGATTTCATACTCAGGAAAATGATAAATGACTAGTTTGTGACCTTGAGAGACTCTGAGAACAGCAACACTTCAGTACTGTTCTATATAATAGGCTTGTTACGTGGAAGCTTCTCCTCCGCAATGCTTGTGCCCTTAGCCCTGCTCTGTATTACTGCAGATCTCTTTTTTGAGATTCTGCTGCCATAATACCTGCTGGTAATGTAGGGGAAAGGTAGTTAAACTAAGATTAATAAACTTTTTTTTTAAAATGTTTAAAAAGAGTTTGAAGTCTTAATTGTCTTCATTAATGAGAAAAATGGGGAAAAGTAACATGGAATCTTAAAATTTCCAGCAGATCTTGAGATTTTTATGGTTGGGGTTTTTGTGGTTGTTTTTGTTTGGAGGGGTTTTTTTGGGGGGTGGGGTGGGTGGGTGTTGGGTGTTGAAGGACAGCACAAATTGGCAGTATAGTGAAATAAGAAAAATACTTGGTCTCAAAACTGTCCATTGTTTTTCAAGCAGAAGATTTTTAAGAGGAGCTTAACTTCAGGCTCTTCGGTGTTTTTTATTGAAACTCTTTGAGTGAACTGATATTTAAAAATACTTGACACTGCAAGGTTGACCTAAGTCAAAGTTGCAGTCTTTCTTTAAAGCCAAAAAAAATATCCAAAAAACCCTCCCCAGAACTTGACAAAAATACTGGCAAAACAGCACTATACCATAATACTGTCCACTGGTATGACACTGGAGCACAAAAATCTTCTTTAAATCTAAGATCTGTTATTGTAAAAAGGAAGTTTACGCTGCCGTATTTTGGCAATAGCCCAGCTGGAGTATAAAGAAGTTCAGGGACCAGTCTCTCTTACATTACTGTCAGACAGTTTCTAAGGCTCTGTATGTCCTGTGAAATCAGGAATATCTGGCCATATTGTATCTTAAGGGAAAGGAAATTCAGACATGTTGTCTAGAAGGGAACCACACTATTCTCCACTGTTCCAAGAAATTGTACATCAAGGACTGGGACTGCAGGGTGTTGTCCAGAGTGCGTCTGGTCTATATTCCTCACATAATCTGTTAAACACTGCAAGATTAGGAGGAGGGGATAGTGAATGGTGAAGTGCAAGAAACCCCTTTACTAGTACAAATACTAACATAAAACTATTAGAGCAGGATTTACAGTAGTAAAACATTTCTGCCTTACAGGGGACATCTTTTATCAGCAATGCACAGGCAGATCTATTCCTTTTATTAATGTCCAAATAGTATGGAGGGGCCAGGTTGTAATGAAAAGACTGGCCTTGTGTTTTAGCATAAACAGTTCCTGTATATGTTACCTCTAAGTGAAAATGCTTTATAGCATTTAATTTGACCACTATGAATTTTTTTAAGGTGTAAGGAAGCGCTCTTTCATTGTTCATTACTTTTTTTTTTTCAGGGCATTTGATACTTTGGCTAAAGCACTTAATACCACAGATGGTACAGCAGCTCATAACTTGGCAGATGGGATGGATCCTACAGGAGGAGGGAATATTCATGTAATCAGTAGAGATCAGTCAACACCAATTATTGAGGTGGAAGGACCCCTACTTACAGATACACATGTCACATTTAAGGTATGTGCTTCTTTAAATGTCTTACTAAGCAAACTAACACTTAAGACATAACCCAAGATTGGTTTACTGTGTTTTCTTTATTCTTATATTTAATTTTGGCAGTATAATCTAGGACAACATCTGCTGTTACAAAGCTTCTAATACAATTTGCACTCTTGCATGCTGTATCAAAATAGTATAGGTGTTATTTCATGCAACCTTTTCATAGACAGAAGAGTGCTTTAAAATTTGCTTCACTTTCCAGTGTTGTTGATAATCACTTTCCATATCATCCATATAGTATGATGCCTTGCTTAGTTCATTTGTAATTCTAGATAGTGTAAAGCTTCCATCTAAAAGGCTCCTTCATATAGAGGTTACAGTGCCTTCTTAGATGCTTATGGTTAGACCACTGAAAAAGGTCTTGCATTTTAGAGGTGCTTCAGCTTCAATTGAATACAAACACACACATGTTGATAAATTGTGTGTGAGAAACAGTAAGGATGTTCATCTTGCTGTAATCAAATTGCACTGTTTCAAGAAATACAAAGATCGTTACTGAAATAAGTAATACTTAATGTAGTCAAACTTTTATCATAACCAGCTTATTCCCGTTAATGGTGTTTTGTGATTGTAGATTCCTATTACATGACTTTGCCATTTTAGATATTTAGGTTTTAGATCTTATTTTGATTCTTTTTAGAAAGCTTTAAAAGATCTTTTATAGCACTGTGATGCTAGCCAACACTCCATAGAACAATGAAATTTATAGAATTATTATTAAATTAATATTAAAACATTTTAAAGGGAAACATTTGAGCTGTCTCCCACCTAATTTCTTGTCTCCTATTTCCATTTTGCATTCCTTGCTAGTATTAATGAGTTATTGAGTATAGTTTTTCTTTGACAGTTTCTTGTCACACAGTTGCTTATGACAGAATGTTTGAATGTTTTAGCTGATTATTTCATTGATAATAAAAATTGGTGTATGTCTGAACTGTATATATTGTACTGTACTTCTGTTTTTTGCAGCTGACAATGCCCAGTCCAATGCCAGAGTACCTTAATGTACACTACATCTGTGAGTCTGCATCACGACTACTTTTCCTCTCTATGCACTGGGCTAGGTCCATACCTGCATTTCAAGCTCTTGGGTAAATGGACATATTCTGTTTAATGGTTTGCTTTCTAATGAATTTAAGCACTGATCTGAACAACTTTTCAGATATTTTGAATTTTTAAATGATGATATTGTTTAATTTTAAATGAATTCTTTACAATGTATGAAGAGTATGCAATATTTTCTCCTTTTTGAAGAATACAATAGAAGACTGCAGAGGAGATAACTACTATATCAGATATTACTGCGATGACAAACTAAAGCCACATCAAAAGCAAGCATTTAATGTGTAGAAATATATCTTGGTAAAGAAATAGTTAGCATCGTTTTACAGTTAACCTGAAATAGTTTCCTGTAGTCAGCCTATTGCTGCTTTTTGCTTTTTGAAATACTTGTAATATTCTAATATATGCCTTTTTAGTAAAGTGCTTTGCAAAACATTAATCCTTATTATTAATTGTTATAATTAACATAATTACACATAGGGTAATACCAACCTGTATACAAAAACTACCTACAGTTGTGTGATTTTCTATTGTTTATAGGCAGGACTGTAATACAAGCCTTGTGCGTGCCTGCTGGAATGAGCTGTTTACCTTAGGCCTGGCGCAGTGCGCACAGGTGATGAGTCTGTCTACTATCCTGGCAGCTATTGTCAACCATCTCCAGAACAGCATACAGGAAGGTATGTTTTCAGTGTGTGATTCTTACACATGTTCAGTCCTGTCAACACCACAGGGACATGTATGTAACATTTCTCGCTAGGTGTTTCCTATTCAGTGGCAGAATTTTTCCCCTGGATCCAGCGGAAGGAGAAGCCTCCTCTTGCAAAATTACCTTTCCTCTGGTGATCTGTAACTTTTGTTGCACTCACCTCACAGAGATCTCTGTGGGACAGAAGTGCCCATGGAAGAAATGGGGATAAGGCTGGGGGATGTATTTTCCTGTCTTTTACATCTGACAGGCAGTATAGAGAAGGACAAGTACATCCTGAAGTTGGGTATGCTCACAGAGCTTTCCCCCCATCCAGATGTAATTTATTTTTCCCTCTTAGAATAATGATGTCTTCTTCCAAACCACACCAGACTTTTTTCCTTACAGAACTTTCCTTCTCCTCTTTGTAGCATAAAACTATAGCGTTTGCCAACTATCACACGAAGAATATTCTTGCAAGTATAATGGTTTTGGATATTGCTATAATGTAGTAATGATTAATGTATTTTGAAATACCCTTTGAAGCATTAAATAACCTACTTGCTTGACACTCTTAAGAAGTTTTATGTAAATTTTTTTTTAATTCATTGTTGGCATGTTGATGACTATATCTAGAATGGATGATAATCTGTTAGGGATGGGTTGGTTTTATTTTTTTTCCATTCTTTAAGGATGCTCCCCATCAATATGATTGATTAGTGTGAAAATAGCATTCCATAATTAATAGGAGGAAAAATCAATACTAGCAGCTTGAAACTCTGCAAACACAGCATATCACATGAAAGCTAGCTGAAATTTAAATGTGAGTTAAAAGTAGTTATGCAATACTATTTGGTGCCAATTTGTTTTACTTTTGTGTTGCCATTATTGTGCACGCAGCAAAAATTGGGAAATAGGCTTTTACTGAGGAGAGTAATAGTTGACTGTGAAATCATAAAATGTACAAAAGTAGATAATCTGAGAAAAAATGTTTAATAGCCTTCAGTCCTGGTAAAGTAAATTTGCTTTAATCTGCTTTATTAGCTTCATTATGATAAAGTAAATCAGGCAGAAATTGATTCTTAAATGGATAGCATGCTTTCATAATGAATACAGGGTGGGGGGTGAGATTTTTTTTTTTTAAATTAAGAGAGCCTGGACAGCCCTCAAAATACAACAAACTGATGCTCCTTTCCTACAGAGAGAGAGAGAGAGGTGAGAGTCTAAAAGACTAATAGGGAAACATGCACATTGTACGTTCTGCAGAGTTAGGCTTCTAATTATATCTCTGTCAGAATAAATAGAGCTATGTCTTTCACCTACACCCCAGGCAATGAGGTTTTGGAGGAGTAAGTGGTGGGGCTGTTACAACCTTAAACTGGCTCTACTTCTGTTCCCATGTCTCAAAAAAGAAAAAGATAAATTTGTTCTACAACCTGTACTTCCAGTCATACCATGTTACCTGAGGCTGGCCAAGAAAAGATAATAATTTGTTTTATTATGATTTGTTGATTATTTATCTATCTGTTCTGCAAAGTTATCATATTATATTGTGTATTATAACTTTAAAATTCAAAACAGAGTGAAGAAATTTCAGAACTTTATCTAGGAAGCATATTAGTGATGAGGCTATCTGGAAGCTCTGGAATTCCTGTTCACTTTTCCTGAGTATTTCTGCACCATCGCTTCCCACTTAATACAGAAATAAAAACATTACATCATGTCTATCTTGATCCATCTTGAGTAACTAAAAACTCGTATCATAATTCATCTATTTTGGAAATGTAGATTATGCTTTCATTCTTATTTCAAGACATTGTACAAAAAGTGTTTCTTCTGTTCAGTCTTTATTGTGGTTTCAGAAAATATGTAAATTAGTTACAAATTACATCAAAGATTTCATTTAAGGCACACAGGTCTAAGCAATCATATATACTATTAACTGGACAGACAAAGGTAGAATATTTACGTTATTATGATACGAAATTTTAGCATTAGAGATCTTGACTGGAATAAAATTATTCTAGTGTGTTTCTCAAGAAAAGGTTTTATCCCTTGTGAATTGACTTATCTCTCAAGTTTGATAATAGTAATTATATAGTCAAAGATTTGTCTTAATGTGATCTCTAAGGTTTTCATTCTTTGACTAGTCTGCAGATATGCCATCAGAGAGAAGGTGTATTTACCAAAATAGAAATCTCTCCCTCCCTAGCCGAGCCGCTAATACCATTCAATTGTAACTTATCCACAATAATATGTTTGGTTTTGTTTCTTTTTAAATCAACATCTTAAGAAAGACTATTAAGCCAACATAAGGAATGTGATGTTTCAAACACTGGAAGAATCTGTGTACATGTATTTGAGTGAATTTACCCCATCAGAAGGAAAGAAGACTTTACCACAGTAAATGAAAAATTAACTTCTAAAAGTACGGATAGAGGGAAAAGGAGCGCTCTTGTTACTGCTCTTGCATTCACTTCTGGAAAAACTACCTCAATACTGTTTGAATTTAAAATTAGGATTACATGATAGCATTTGTTTAGTGCTTCTGTTAATTTCCAGAATCACTCTAGCCATTTGTAGAATAATTCATCATAATTTGAGAGTCTCTGCTCAGAACAGTACATCACTGGAAGAGGATTGGTGTTGCAGATTATGCTGTACTGGCAAAATTATGCAAAAGAGTTAACATTCTGTTTGCTAGTCCTGTGTCTGACTCAGCTTTATAAATCTTCAATTCCATAATTGTTCAGGCCATTCTTATTTGTTAAGTGGTTTTAAGATAGCAGATGACACAAAAGACTTTAAAATGTCACTTCATTTCTTTTATAAAAGGATATTGGTTAATATATCAGATGTACTTGCTCACATGAAATAGCAATCAGTATCTTTTTGTAGATAAACTTTCTGGAGACAGAATAAAGCAAGTCATGGAACACATCTGGAAACTTCAGGAGTTCTGTAACAGCATGACCAAGCTTGATATTGATGGATATGAATATGCATACCTTAAAGCTATAGTCCTCTTTAGCCCTGGTAAGGAATTTAGTAACCACATCTTTTTAAATAATAAGCATTCATATGTTAATGTTTTAGCAGGGTTTTTTTATGAGACTAATGTCTTGAGTTGAGACTGATCTATTAAGCTGCAGATAAAATGATTGTTCCACAATAATTTATTACAAACAATATGCACTTTAAAAATAACTTCAGAGCAACATATCCATGTTAATTACAGTTCCAATATATCAGGTATTTCCTGTACACCCACCTTAGAAGACTAGACTCTCAATTATCTTTAGCTGAGAATCCATGAGTAGTAAGTTATCTGGGATGTGTACTCGCAATATTAGTGAAGTAAATGGCAGTAAGGATTAGAGCAAATACATTCTCACAGTGGCAAAAAGAAATTGTCTTCAATTTCAGTATTTCTAATACACTTATAAGGGGCATTGCTGAAATATGAGCAGAAATACAACAGTATTTTATATGGAACTTCCACAAAATCTCCAAAACTAAATGTAAACCAGGCTGTCTTCCATTTGTTACCAAAAAAATAACAGCAGACAACTAAAACATTATCAACAGTGTTTATGAGATATGAGGATTTACTCAAAGGAGACATTTGAGATTTTCTGGAATGGTAAGGTAAGCACATTAAAGAAATGGGAAGTGATAGTGTCTTCAGCAAAGGTGGAGAAATGTTCCTAGGACACACAAAGGTTAATTTATAACTGCTAACAAGCTGACTGAAAGGGAAAGTCTTGCTCAGAAATGTAAATTATTTACTTTAATTCAAAGGTGTTTACTACTATGAATACAAAAATACAAAGAAAATACAAAATACAAAGAAAAGGAGTATCTTGTTATCAGGGCTTTTTGGATGGTTATTTCTTTGCATCGATACTATTTTTCTCTTTGTAATAAAACTTACATTTATTAGAAGATATTGGTGTCCTGAAATTCCCTTTTGAAATTTTTTTGCTGACTGTAGCAATTGGGTTAGGTTTATTAGGGTTTTTATTCAAGTTGGAAGAACAAGAAACTCTCCAGACTCAAGCTAGTGCTGTCCCATTTCAAGGGAAAAGCACTTTGAACACAACACCGAAGATACTTGGGCATAGTCAGATATGTGGTATTTTCTGGGTTCTTCTGATCATGTGACTATCTTTAAGGAGCTGACCCAGCTGGAATTAAAACATGAGACAGACTTGGGAAGGTCAAGAAATCGATTTTCAAGAAAACAAAGGTAGATACTGCTCAGTCAGCATAGTTAGTCAAAATCACAGAGGCAAACACATCTAAAAAAGCAAGGTTAGAAACATAAACTAAGAGCATCATTGCCTGGGACATACCTGCAGGCTTAATAATTTTCCACTTCCTTGTGGATACGTAACAGCTATAGAGAGAAAACTGAGCAAGCTAATTCTGAAGCCAGGAAGCAAATGTCCAGTTAGGTGGTTTCCTTTATACAGCTAACACGTTGAACATTGCAATACAAGAGAAATATTTAAATGAAATTAAATGTGAGAAATTGGTAACTACATATATTTCACAATGTATAGGGAAACAGCTGACATACAGAAATGTTTTTGTTTCTTTAGATCACCCTGGTCTGACCAGTTCAACCCAAATAGAAAAATTCCAGGAGAAGGCACAGATGGAATTGCAGGACTATGTACAAAAAACCTATCCAGAAGATACTTATAGGTATTTATTGTCTATAGTACCCAAAGTAATGTTGTGGGCTGTAGCTGGCAAAAGTACAAAATAGTATCATTGATGTAAAAATTTCCTTTTTGACATCTGTTCTCTTTTTACTGTTGATGAGAAAGAAACAGAACCTTGTTCATAAAAGCAAGCAGGTTTGTTTAAAGATAGGTAGAAGCAAGAATACCTGTCTAGCTTCTTCCGTGTAAATGAAACTTGAGGGGATTTTTTGGGGGTTTTTTTGGGGGTGTGTGGGGAGTCTCATTGCCATGTTTAGAAAAGTCAACAGGCTTACTTTATTAGAAGTCCCGAGAATAACTGTCTTAACTTCTTTAACTCAAACTGCCTGCTTTTTCAAATTAGTTGTCAAAGAGGCTTTGAGATAATAAAAGGTTGATTATCATCCTTTAAATATTTGTCAAGTTATATATGCAGAAAAGTATTAAAACTGTCAGTTTATAGACCTCAGAAAAATAACGATTACGTGGGGAACAGTAGCAAACTCTTAAGCTTCTATTTACAAGAAATTCCCATGACCTACTTATTTTCTCCTTTGTTTTTTTTTACATTTCTAAGGACTTCTCTTTGAAAGTATCCAACTTGTTTTTTCACCTCCCAACTGTTTCTGTTTCTTACTTGCTAGAAATAATTATCCTATCTTCTAACAGTCTCCATCAAAACTTATTTTAAACTCCATCAACATAATGATTCTCTGCATCACAAGGGAAATTCTAATTTCTGTCTAGCAATATACCCTAGAACACATTCTCTTTTACTGTGAGAGGTGTCCCCACGTAAAGAAGCATGCAATCCCATACATGTAAGTAAGGTTAGAGAGTAGGGTAACTTTAAAAAAACAAAACAGAAGTCTGTAAAAGGGGGCGCTTCTCCCATCTCAGAAACCTGTTTCTGCATGCATCTTGCAGAGTTAACATTGTGTGGGGCAAGAGAAAGGGCATCAGGATTCCCAGTTAGGTGTGGTGAAGATGGGATTCTCTACTTCAGAAATATCCTCAAATCCCACATTCTTATTCAGTGTACAGTTTAGTTATTCTAGTTAGATGGACGAGAGCTGGATATCTGCCATAAAAAGAAATCCAGAATTTGTTCTGTATACTTTTCTTATTAGCAGCTCAAGGAAGAAAATCGGAGAGTAACGTTTCCCAATGTGCTGTAATTTAATTGATACTGTTTATCAATAAGTTTAGAGTACAAATCTGATATTTTTGAACAACTGCTGGCACAAATTCAGATAGAAGCACAAGTGTTGTAATTTTCACAAAATCAGCAGCATATCTTGAATCTTTTTGCAGTTTTCCCCCGAAGTTTTCAAGATGTGGTATATTAGCAGGATGGACCTTATATGTGTTCTTCATACATATTAAAGCATTTTCCAGATGCCTGTGTTCAGTGCTGCCTGAGGTCTGCTACTACATGGCTCTGGTTCATAAAATTTATTTATCTAGCCATTTGTGATATACATCTGCCATATAAACACAGCAGATACAATTTCATCACTGTACTAAATTTCCAGAAATTCAATATGATCATTTCAGTTTATTGGATGTCTGATAACACCCTGGTATGTAAAAAACCCACAGAATTTGGCAAAATGTATGAGTAACAGCACATCCCTCCAATTCCTTTTCTCTTCAGAAACAGATTCTCTTATTTCCTTTTATACACATCCAGTCCCTTTTTTGCTATTTGGTTTGTCATTAAGTTGCTAGGCAACTGAGGACTATGCTGTTTATGATTTAAATTTTAATTAAGCATTTTACTCGTAAAATTGTGCAAATGTTCTCACTAGTCAGTATGAATATTATTAGTCTCAGCATTGTGCTGAACTATGAAGTGCTTCCAGAGCTGGGAATTTCAAAAGTAGACCTGGAGAATTGTGTGGTTTTACATACCCATTGTATCTAAAAAGGGCATTAATATGTCCTTTTCATTGGAAAACCACAAAGAAAGATGGGGGGTTTTCATTCCACTTGCAGGATAGAAAAGTAACCATTCTTTTTATGGTAGCTCAGTTAGCTTTAATTGCCTCTTTACTCCCATTCATGAGTTATGATAATAATAAAAGCAGATCCAGCTCTTTAGCCACGAAGTATTTTAAACTGGTATTATATGTATTTATAATCCACTGAACTTCTTTTTCAGGCTAGCCCGGATTCTAGTTCGCCTGCCAGCACTTAGGCTGATGAGCTCTAGCATTACCGAGGAACTATTTTTTACTGGTCTCATTGGAAATGTTCCCATTGACAGCATAATCCCCTACATTCTCAAAATGGAAACAGCAGAATATAATGGCCAAATAACTGGCACGTCTGTGTAGTGGGAACAACACAATTTGATGGATTGAAGTAATTTTCGTAAAAACATACAATTACGAAGTTAATAGCATTTTGGTATGTACAAATATTTCCAACTTGTTACCAGTTTCCTATCAGATTTCTCCTTGTCTGTTTGCTGACATTGACAAAATTTAAGCAGCTATTCAGAGACCTGCTATAGGACCTTTTCTGCCACAAGGAATATTTTTGATGCCTTTCATTTAAAAGGCTATAGATTACTGAACATACTTTTCACATGCTTTGTATTTAGAAATTATCAGTGGTTAAAAATAGAGTTTTATAATATCAGAGATTAGTAATAAAATTACTTTAAAAGTAAAAAAGAACAGTATGTATATATTTAAAAATATCCTTGGAATTAATATCTAATAAATGCCAGGGTATAATACTAGCACTTTGTAAGCACTTCTTGTCAAAGCGATGATGTCATCAACATCCTGCTTATGAGTACGGAAAAGGAAAAAAATTGCATATGTCCTTAGTCAAAATGCTAATGATTTCTGTGAAAATGTAGAATGCTACAGGAGACAATCATTTATTCTACAAAAAGTCACTTGCTCTTATGCATGAAATATTAATGTGGATTCTTAAATCAGATACCCACATTATATGAAGCTATAATCTGTTAATTAGTGCAGTTGTAATTCACAGTATGATGCAGTCATAGTGACTATGATGTGCTATAGGAATTACCCAAACTAGGAGGAAAAAAATGTGTTTCTTTCCACAGTAATGATGAAATATTCAGGTTCCTTAAAGTTTCTATTCAGACCAACACAGTCATGACAAATGTTACTCTAATAGGAAGCCTTTTGATGGTGGGGGAAATCAGTCATTAACTGGAAAGAACAGTCACTTTCAAGTACAGTTGTGTCATGCTCTTTGAGTATGCTCTTTGTATTTCCAAATTTACTTTTTCTCTCTGTACTCCTAAACACCCTCATCATCCAGCCAAAGGTACAATTTAAAATCTGAAATGTGTAGAACCTGGCTGTCAGCAGGAGTATATTGCAAAGCTCTCTTACTTTATTTCTTCCCTTCCTCCCTCCCCTCCCCTGACTGAGCACTCCCAGTTTTACAGAGCTTTCAGCCTTCCTGTGACTCAGTTTGAAACGGAAATGTAGTTAGGATTGACATTCAGTCATGTACAATGGCAGTTAATGTCCGATATACCACGGAGTTATAAAATTAACTACTTTGCAAAGTGATGAGCCATCAATATGTTTCCTAGTGTTGGCTATTAGCTGCTAGCATTGCTTTCATTTTAGTATAATTTATTATTATTGACATTAAATATTTTAAACAATCAAAGCTTAAAGAAAAGTCATGGCAATTAATACTATCATCTGATCCTGGCTCATTAGACACATCAATTATTTTAATTGTTTGTATAGTAGAGGCATTTTCTAGTTGTGTATTTATATGTGACAAAAATCTAATGATAAGTTAAGCACTTTTGGTTTTCTTCTGTTATTGACATTTAATTAGAAACACCAGCCAGGTTGGTGTTTGTGTCTTTTAAGGGTCTGAATTGTAGCCAGAACACCTTAAAGCAGCTCTAGATGAGGCTTCTGATGTAATGAAAAGTCCTGACCTGGTATACTTCATTCTCAGGAGGCTCACATTTGTAGCACTCATTGTGATACGGAAGGCTATTTAATTTTAGCTTCTGGGTGCATTAAAGTCTTCTACAGTTACCATTGTTACAGCATTCAGAATCTTCTTTTCTCCAAAGGGTGTTACAAAGAGTCCAGTATACACACAGAGATTTGTAATATTGCACTTTTGTTTCTTTCGGCTTTTACTATAACAAATAAAATTGTCGTATTTTTAATGTGATGGAAGGTCCACGCTCAGAATGTTAAGTCAACTGGAATGCAGAATTTTGTACTAGCCGTTTTATTGCAGTGTAACTTCTTGTGTGATTGTGTCTACACTCCTGATGCAAAGTCCCTGTTTTAAGGTTATACAACGTAAAAGTTAATTGTGATATTAACATCAGAAGAAGTAGCTACCTTGGAAAGAGCTGTGGCTGTTTTTGATAAAATTTAAAATTTTATTGCATTATGTCATTGTTGTTGTAAAAGTATTATGCATAGAACTGTTGTGATATTTTTCATTGCAAAAAAGATTATGCAGGTTAATTTGCTTTCAGTATTTTGTAAAAATCATTTAAGCAGGTAAGTAAGCATTGTTAATGACAAATGAAATACTCCTTGGCACAAAACCTAGCCGCTGGAATCTTTTTTCCCAAATGCGAATGTACACCAGCTGGCTTTTTCATTACAAACATAATTTCAACTTCCAATTTTTCAAGTAAAAGGGCCCCATTTTTTGTGCAAAAATATGTTTCCCTGATTCTTCTTACTTTGTGTTGTGAGCATAACAGTTCAGGAAACAAAATAAAGCCACTACAGTTTGTTGGGAACAGAGGGATCGCATGAAATAAAATGTATGCATTGCATTACTTTTGTCAATCAAAATGGTAAATATCATGCAGCTCTGTTTACAAATAAACTACACTCCCCACAAATGAAAGACCACATAATGATATCCTTCATCCATCTCTAGCAGTCACATACTCTGCAAATAGTTTCCTGGACTTTAGGGACAAACTATTAATTTGTGTTAGTGAAGTAACAACAATGCAATCCGAATCCAGGGTTGGTTTATTGTGCATGCATTTAATAGGTGAAATGTTCCATACTTAAGATTCTGATATTACCACCTAAAAGCTGTAAAGTCTCTCTTTGTATAGCATCATCAGCACGATTTGCTGGCTTGCATTTGTCAGAACCAAGATAATTTAGTCCTTATGTCATTAACAAAAAATACTTCCTCTAACAGTACACTGTTACGATTCCACTTATGACTAATAGTTTAGATTGTAGAAATGTGGAGAGCATATGGTAGATCCTAGAGCTTAAGAATTACTCAGAATCTAAAATTTTTTGCATATTGGAATATTAGCTATAAATAATAAGATAGATGTGATGAATAACCTAACCTTCTTTCTCACATGCTGCTTAAGGGCTGTTACAAAAACGAGCCAGATTTGGCATATGATGGAGAGACACTGAAAGGAATCACTTAAAACACTGCTATATAAAACTGTAAACCCTGTTCTCCAGTGCAGTAGGGCTCCTCGGTGTTAAATTTCAAGTGTAATCACAGACTGGTTGAGGTTGGAAGGGACCTCTGAACATTGGGTCCAACCCCATGTTTTAAACTATCTCTGAAGAAAATACTGCAGTGCTGATGTAGTTCTTGTCATTTCCGAGGTTTGTTTCATCGCCTCTGCCAGTAACTGAAAGATGGTAACAGGCTAATCTTACTAGCTTTACTTTTAAATTAATTTCATTTTGTTTCTTCTTTGCAAGTGCAAACTTTTGCTTATGAATACGGGACGGGAGAGTTTTTTTTATTATGGTAACAATTATTGAAAAACTATTTCTTAAGTATGGAAATAGTTTTTGTTTTCATAAAGGCCAAATTTCAATGCCAAACTTGTGTTACAGAAGTAGGAATCAAGGGGTCACTGAAAGTGATTCTGAGAAAAGTGTCATCTCACTGAAGCTCTACTTAGTGCCTAAAATTCCCTCCCCAAAATTTTCGAGGTCCTGTTTCTGCTGCTTTTGAAATGAAATTATTTAACTCAGTAGAAATACAGTGATAAACTATCTGATTACATCTATGTGAACTTGAGCACATGCGTATATTGGTAATAATTCAGACAAATGTTAGAATTCTGTGCTGACTGAAACTGGGGGAGTGGTCATGAGGCAGAGTAATGTCCCTTCTCCATGTGCTTCATTGGTTTTCTAACTTTTGAGAAGGAACTGGATTTGAATCTTGCAGATAAAAAGAACAGTGGTCAACAGTTGTGTAGGAGCATTTTGGGTTAGCTTTGTAATAATGATTTTTATTGCATTTGTGGCAAGGGAAAGAAGGACTACTACTTCCCTTCCATTAATTTACTTACATTGAACTAAAGAGATGCTAAACTGAGACCATGTGCAAAAGTAATCTTTTTCTGCCTATTTAAGCAGTTTGTAAATCAGATACAATACTTTTGGTGCCAGGTGGAGTTACTCTGGCATGAAACTGGTAGAAGAGGAAAAAATAAATCTCCAAGGAGAGATCCTTCAAAGAGATCATACAAGCCTTTATTTTAGATGCCCTAAAATGTTAGATATTAAGGAAGCTTAGTTTTCAGAGCACTCTGGGGCAAGAAACTATTGTTGGTCACCACTGATTACTCAGTATCATTTGCCAAGTCTTCTTTTTACCATCCACTGAAGCCCTTGGCCCTCAGGGCAGCCGTAATGCCTCCAGTCAACAGCACTGACTCAAGACTTCTGTGCTGAATACAGCTGGCTCTGCATTATCATTATAGTACCCTTTGGCAAAGGGCATATTCTGAGGCGTGACAGGGAAAACAAGTCAGGGCTGAAGCTTCCAGGCGAAACCAGTTTCCTGACTGTTTCTTCTTTGGCAGTGACTGTAAAACACTTCAGTGTTTTCATTGTTGTGTATAGTACACAGGACTTCTGCAGATTCCTGAATGGTTTCATCCAAGATACTGAAGATGGTTCTTTTTCA
The DNA here is from genome assembly GCA_035590275.1 of Ibycter americanus. Taxonomy (NCBI): domain Eukaryota; kingdom Metazoa; phylum Chordata; class Aves; order Falconiformes; family Falconidae; genus Ibycter; species Ibycter americanus. Next base: position 23,763,271 of record JAVJGI010000050.1, on the reverse strand, counting down.
TCTACACTTGCCCATCAGAGAAACACAGAAATACCAGGCAAACAAGCAGGTTCCCATCTGTCACGGTAGTTTGCCACACTACCATACAACAGCCAGAACAGCTACTGCGGTGGTGTGCTCTGATGATAAGCATGGGCCTGCTGTGAGAGCAGCACACATCTGCAGCCCTAATGCCCCCATATATCCAGGGAGAATTGATAAAATGAGGCCATGTTCACCCTGTAGAGGAGAGTAAGGGGCAGAGGAAGGACAAATTGCCAGCTTCTTGAATGACAGAAAATTAGTTTAAAGAACAGCTTTATATGAAAAGTTACCAAGAGGGCATGGCAAAGGGGAGAAAATGAAAACATTCACTTTTTGCACCTCTTAATTCGAAAGTTCCTGACTCACGTTAACAGTAAAGTCTCCTGAACTAAGTTCAGGCTTACTGTTTGATGAAAAATGCCATAACCCCTCTTGTTAGATAATGCTACAACCCTGCTTCTGCTGCACTCAGTGCTATCAGCATTATATGGGAAGTTATTTGTGCAAAAAAAATTAGAACATTATTTATACTGAGGTTGCAAGATAAAGGAAAATTCTTCATAAAGTTTAAGTGCTCTAAGTCTAAATATATTAGACTTGGAAAACATCAAACCCCAGAATTACCTTATTACAGAGCTTTTTTGTTGTGATGTCATGCCAAGTTCATCACAGATAATACTGTCATAATGTTCCATAATTCCCACAGCCTGTTTTATCGTCCGAGTTACATGAATGCTTTGAAGATGGCTTATTATTGTTAAATTCATGCCTGTCCTCATCCTTTTTAAAGGGTTTGATAAATTTTTACATATCTTTATTTTGTGCCTCCCAGCATTGTGCATTTCTGCGTGTTCAAGTCTAAAACTCACTCGAGCAGCTAATGCATATGTACATAGTTGTATGTATGTGTGTATGAATGTATATGTTTATACCTATCTGTCTAAATATATTATGTACAGTGTATAGAAAGTGTGTAGTGTATGTATATATGTACAGATATGTAGCTGTGTATTCATACCATTCTGTACGTTAAAGCTTTTCATTCATTTGCTGATCCAGAGCTTCCTAGTTTTAATTTCTTAGTCCAAAGTAAGCCTTGTTTAAGCAGGTGAATCCTCATGAATTTCAGAGATTTGCAGCTTTTTCTAAATTCCGCCTGAATTTAGCATTTTCTGTTCAGAACTGACAAATATATTCTGTGAATTTTCTGGCTTTTATGTTACTCCCTTTACCTTTTTTCATTTGACATGTAGAATTCTGCCAGTGAATAGTTAATCGAACATATAATGTCTGTTTAAAAAAAAAAAACCAAAAAAAAAACAGTCATAGAAAATACTTCCCTGTTTTCAATACATAATCGTTCTCTTTCCAGCTTCTGAGAGACTTTTTTGTAAATTTTTATTTTGCAGTGAAACTTGGTAAGAGATTGATTTTTTTAAGTGTTCAGCAGGGGCTAATTGGAAGAAAACCAAGTTGCCCTTTATTGTTGAACCGTAGCACACAGAACAGGATGCAGTGGATGTTGTTTAAAAAATCAATGCTCAAATTGCTGTAATTATAACCATGAAACCAAACCGTTAGTTAAACAAAGACTATGTCCTCTCTTCAATGAAACAACATTTTTGTTACAGTGGTAATCAAATATGTGGGAGATTGCAGTTAGTTTATTTCTTAGCAAGCATCAAGACTTATTCAGGATTCTCACGATGCATTTCAGTTAGTATATTCACTTCCCGAAGTCATTCTCTTTATTGTCTATTTAAACTAAACAAAGCTGGTTAGTTTATTTAGCTGTCAGACTAATGTCAGTTTTCATGTTCTGTCCTTTCCTGAAACTGTAATCTATGCAGATCTTTCAGTGTGTTTGTGAAGTTCCCATTGTTCACGTGGGAGCTGGGCACAGGGAGCATTTATGAAATTGGACTTGCAGTAAGACAATTTATTCCTCATAGGGAGTATTCAAACATTTAAATTGTCAAAATATAAGTAGTTCTTGTTCCTTTTCCCTTCTAATGACTTAAGTTACAAAGGAAGCCTTTTGTCAAGTAGTTCTATTAACTTTGGTTTTTTTAAAAAAGCATTTCACAGACTGCATAGGGGAGTAGTTCAGCAAGTCTTGTTTCTGTCGTATTAAAAATGTGAAGTGGAATTTTCTGGGCATTTATTTCTACCTTTTGTACTCAACAGGGCAAAGCCTTGTGTACGTTTAAGCAGGCAAGCAGACACCAATCAAAATAATGTGAGCTTCTTGTGTGCTTAAACTAAAGCACAAGTCTCTTTCAGGGTCAGGCCCTCTGCTTGTAAAGTCTTTGCTATGTAAATTGCTAAGAATGCTCTCTGTTTCTTACTTTATCGTTTACTAAGCATTTGTAGCAAGCTTTTGTTTCAAATATAGAAAAAAAAATAACGTTTCAAACCTTATTTTTGACATTTTCAGCAGGAAAATTATTTAAATTAATGGCAGGAATTCCTGTGACAGATGGTTCTTCATTGGTGTCTTGACAATCAGTGCTGTTTGAATAACGTTTGCTTTCCTCTTTATTAGAGGCTGAATGGAAACCTGAATATCTATTAACGTCATTGTAGCGCGGTAACATTTTTAAAGATTGGGAAGCCAAATGGTGTATTGATCAGGATTTAATCTGTTTACAAATTCAATTGTGAGTTTAGAAAAAAGCATATTTTAAAATTGTGTACTTGTTTTATATACACGTTCGAATTGTTTGTATTCTGAAGGACAAAACATGCTCAGATTTAAGTGGCAATAAAGGCTCTGTTGTAGTATTCTGTGGAAACTGTAGAATGTGAAATCAGATCTCTGTATTTTATCACAGAACGCAAAAGTCTGAGAAGCACACCTACTGCCAGGTATCTAACACCCCTGAGTAACTGGCTTCTTGTACATTTTTTAATGATCTTAGATAAATGATAAGACGACACAGGTCCATTTAAAAGTATATTTGCTGATTGTGGGTTAAAAATAAGACTGAATAGATTTCAAATAAAAAGGATATTCTTTAAGAAGAAAATATGTTACTTAAAGCATGTATGTTAAATTTCTCAGATATGGAAACAACATTAAATGTGGGAATATTCTTAACTAATCTGTACACCAAAGAACATTGCAAGTCAGTATTCAAACAGTTACATAACTGAAAAACTGCACATTGTCTAAGTGTTCTATCTATTTGGCATACCAGGGAGTTCTGAGCTCCTACAAAACCAGCAAATTTTTGTAAAAGCAGTCATCTACTTTTAATTCCTTGGGATATTTTCTGGAAGTCTCTGTTCATTATAATGTAGAAAACTATTGTTTGTGTTGTTATATTTTAATTTCAAGTTAAAAACCTTGCAAAAATTGTTAATTTCTCACAGCTGCTTTTCTGAAATCAGCATTGTTATGTGTGATACCATTCAAAAATAATAGCATGTTCTTTTTTTAATCCCAGTTTTATATCTAATCAGCGTCTTCAGTCATGAAGAGGAATTTGCATTGTTGTGTTTGTATATAGAGTATTGCAGTGCATGACTTAGCTTATGCATTTTATTAAATGCAGTTTAAATGTGGCATTATATTGTTGTGGCTTACTACTACTACTACCTAAATGAGGTTTATACCATTAAAGTGAACTACAAATATAAATGCATTCTTGAGTTTTATTTTTAAGTTCACTTCATTTCTTCTTAAACATTAGGTGTCTAAGCCAAATATGTAATTTGAGGGAGAAACAGTATTTTCCCTTTGCTACAGTGATTAACTTATGAGTGATTTAATTGTGCCTAAAATGGAACATAAATCCCATGAACCTTACTGATGCCAGGCAGCTACTTCTAGGAGAAGGACCTTTTCCTAAAGGTTTTAATTCATCTTCTTTAGCCTTCTGGTTTTGTTTTTGGTGGTTTGGGGTTTTTTTGTTTTGTTTTGTTTTGTTTTGTTTTAATAGATAGATAGTTAGCTGTTAATAGGCAATGCTTTGTGTTTACTTTTATCTGGTAGCTCCTTCCTGTTCCCAGTTTTTAGATTAAGGCGATTCATTGGGTCTGGTTTTAGTTCCCTTCACACACACTTTGTAACAGAGGTAATGAATCTGGACTGCATTCCAAACAGTAAATGCATCCTCCATGTATGTATATGGAGAAGAGAGATCATTAATTTCTTGTTGCTGCTGTTAGAAACTGTACAACTTTGTGGTTTCACTCAGCAGAAATGAGGGTCATCAGGCGTTAGGTTTCAGCTGTCGAATCCAGGTGTCTAGAGAAAACTAAGCGGGGGAGGGGGGGGAAGTCCTTCCCATTCCGAGGCCCACTGTCAAGCAGTTCTTGTTGCCCAAGTTTGAGAAGGTTGTTCCTCGTGCCAACAGAAACCGTGTCCACGCCTCAGAGCACTCCATTTGTTACGTATCCTCTGCGGAACAGCCAGAAAGGAAACAACAGGCGTTCGGCAAGGCCCTGCTAGGCAGGCTCAGCGCGCACCCAGAGCGTGTCACCCAGCAGGTGTGCCAGAGCCTGCGTGCGCCCTGTGACAGGAGCTCACCCATCGAGCTGGGCAAGTTTTTCTTGAGCACAAATGCACGTTTTGCATTTCACAGAGCGGCTTGGCACGGTACAGACAAAAACGTACACACATTCATGCCATGCCAAATAATGTATTAAACTGAGTTGCTTTTCCAGTATTTCTGTAACTGCTTAAATGAAAGTTAATCGGGGGGGGGGGGGCTCTGAACCAAAAATACCCCTTGCTAACGGCATGTTTCGGAAACGTAACCTGCACCGAGGCACGGCGTTACTTCCAACAGCACCAAGAGCGCAGGTGACCATCCCTCCCCGGGGGCGGCGCCCAGCCCAGCCCGCCCTTCCGTCAGGCTCTGCTTCGCCTTCCCGCTCGGCGGCGCCGCTGGCGCTGGCCCCGCCCTGCCCCGCCCGCCGCACCTGCCTGTCCCTTAGC
>JAVJGI010000050.1:23740483-23757595 GCA_035590275.1 Ibycter americanus | reverse complement strand
CGCCGCCTCGCCCGGCCCGGCCCGGCCCCGCTGCAGGGGCGGGCGCGCAGGGCGCAGCGCCTGACGCTCTGTTGCGAATCTTCCCTGGCAGACAGCGGAGAACAAGTTTTGGTTGACGTGGAAGATAAAACCAACAAGGAGATAACCGAGCACATTAGAAAAATCCTGGGGAAAAGCAAGTAAGTAACGCTTGGGGTAAGCTGCGGCCCCGCGCACGTCGCGCTGCCGTCCCTGCAGGCTTTTTGCAGGTGCACAGAAATCCCGCTCCTCCCGCCAACACCGAGGCGAGCTGGGAACTGGCACGCCATCCTTCCGGGAGCCTGGGGCCAGGGAGGGGAGAGGAAACGCTGCTGCTCAGGCTTCTGATGGTAACAAACGGATCTCTCTTCCAGAGAAACGCTTGAAAAAGAGGAAAGAGAAAGAAAAAAACTGTCACATCCAGCAACTTTTGGGCCCAAGAAGTATCATCTACGAGAATGCATGTGTGAAATTGAAGGCCAAGTTCCCTGCCCTGCTTTTGTGCCGCTGCCCAAAGAGATGAGGGGAAAATACAAAGCTGCTGCAAAAAATGAAGCGTCAGCCTGACATCCCGGGTCATGCAGTTGTTTTTCCTCAGGGCTGGATGATCAAGGTACTTCAGTGAGAAACAAGAGCTAACAGCTCTGGGAAACGGGAACGAGCAGGTTCATGTAGTATGGACCACCTTGTCTCATAAGTCTTCTTACAGCTACAACTAGAATAATTGACGCGAAAAATAAATAAAGTTAAAACCCCAGGTTTTTTGGTGCCAGTTTTACAAAGCATTACGGTCAACACTGCATAAAAAGAAAAAGAATGAGGAAAGACAGAATGACCAGAGCCCTGTTTCCTTCCTACTCATGCCAGCATGTGTAAGGTTATGGCAAAAACAAGATCATGGTTGCCAAAAAGTTAATTTATCTTAGAAGCAGCCCAGAACTCCACAATTTGTAGAAGGCAGTGTGAAAGCATTTCTGCTGATTTCCATCTTGTACTAACTGAAGATGGCCAAATGATAATGCCACTCCAGGCTGAAACTACATGCTGAATTTTCTTAATTTTTTTACTTACCACTCAGAAACGGTTGAAGTCTCATTAACAAGATAGAGCTTCTGCAGTTGATAGTGCAGCTCTGAGAAGCACTGATCAAGTCAAAGAGGTATCAGCACTGAGGAACATGTAAGTTAGTTAGCATTTAAAAGATACGCCTCACAACTACCTTTATTGTCCTTCAAAAAAGAAAAAAGCTACTCTTAAATTAAGACAATTTGCTAAATGGTCTTCCTTTAAGAAAAAAAAAAAAAAAAAGCCACAAAAAGGAGAACTGTGCCTAGATTTATCAACTTCCAGCAAATTCTAGCCAGTGAGTCCATTATGCTTCAAAGTCCAGCGCTGCTATATACTTCCTCTTAACCTCAAACACTCCTGCTCTCTGCATGTGGTCAAAAAACATGAATCATCGTAGCTTCTGCCCCACAAAACAATTACATGGTACCTATAACAGTATCTAAACACATGGCAGGTTGTACTGTATTTCTTGCAATTTGGTAATTGCACATAACTTTAAGTCAGACTTGCATATGCAAACTACTGTAGAACTGTGTTTCAGCATTTCTGAGCTAACAGTTGAATACAAAAAACTTCACAACGATTCATGTGAAAGCGTCCTGTAAAAACTGCCAAGGACAAACACAGCACAAAATAAACATGTTGTTTTATTTCATCTCTCTTTACAAAGTTTCCATACAGAGTAGCGCATGCAATTTTAACAAAAGTCAATGCTAGTTATTTATTGAGCTTTACGGTTAAGATGTCTTCATTCTGTTGTGCCTTTGTGAGCCTCACAGCAGTCCAAATACTAGCATAAGGTCTTCGACTTTGGAGATGACTTCAGTTATCGGATGTCTAGTCTAGCACATTTAACACTGGCAAAGATCATGAGGTATGCTAGTCTGTTACCTGCTTGTAAAAATACATTATTACGTGTACAATCAGGATATCTCAATTAGTGTATTAGACTGAAAATACAAACAAGGCAGGACAGCTCTAACAAGGGAAAAAACCCACTTTTTAAATGTGAAAGCTGAAGCCGCCAAAACCATGTTTTTCATGTTGATACCAAAAAAAGCTCTGTGTTACAGTGCAGGGAGCAATCTTCTTGACTAGCAAACAAGTCTGCCTTAAATAACTACCTTATACTATTTCTGTTAAACAATCCCAGGGATTATCTTCAGCTATCTCAACATTTATTTTTTGCTGCCTTCATAAATCTGGTGGCACACTGCATGTGTTTTGTTAGTTTACAACCTTTCAGAATGCTCTTCATTTTGCTTGGTGCAAAATAACACTCAGGGAGTCAATAAATAAAACATCTCAGTCTAAAAACTACACGGTCTTAAGACAATCTGTTCCACACCTTTCAACTTCAGATGTAGGCTACAGTAAGAACATCAGTAGTCCGTAACTGGCTGCTTTCAGTTATTTTGATCAGTTACTAGTGCTACTAAGTGAGGATATAGGTGGTTTGTTTTTCTAAAACAGTTCCACAAGTCCCTGCCTCCACTTACAGCAAAATAAAACTATTAGAGAGTTTCTGCTCTTTGGGTTGTGTAATTATTTGTGTCTCTAAAATATTACGCAATGCTTAGGCTACAGCTATGCTAATATGTATTTATTAGAGACACAGTTAAAAGACATGTCCCATTGCAAAAAAGTTTACCCTTCTGAGTGAGCCCACTATTACTGTGCTATACAGTGTGATCTGCCTGATTTTACTCTATTTCAGCTTGAAATAAACACACCCTTTAGACTAAACCCTCCCCACCACCCTTTCAAACACTCATGTCTGATGATGGACCTCTGCCTTTCAAAGACAAAAATCAAAGCAGCTCAGGCTCTGGTTTTTGCAGGTACAGGCAGACCTAACCCTGAAGTGATCCTACATTTCTGACACCAATCTGCAGAAGCCCAGCAATAAGTCCTCCTGCGCCACAGGTGCTGGCCATCACTAGTCTTCCCCCAGACCACAGGATCACAAGATGACTCCAGTGTGGAGCTTCTTATTTAAGACAGACATGCCTGCTTCTCCCAACAACTTCTGAGGGGCATCAGAATTGCTATTTGGCAGCCACAGACTTTGTCTTCCAGCTTTCACACAATTCCAGTTCAGTGGCAATTCAGCTCTCCATTGTAAAAAAGATTTTTGTTCCTTGAATGCTACAAAGACAGGGTTCCAGTCTCACAAATAAACATGATCATTCTGTCACCCAGAGAATTTAAAGGAATCTGTAACACATTCCATAAGATCATTAGGAATTGGAGGGTCACCCTTTATATTATAGTTTGAAATGGTGCTAGCCTGATGCTCTTTTCCCTGGAAATGAGTAGACACTTGTTCCTTCACAAGCAGACCTCTGAAGCTAGCACGGTGTGCTCTACTACACTGTAGTTTGTGCTCAGAGCAAATGGGAAACTAAAGGTGATGAAGAGCTTTACATCCAAATTTTACTTGGGAATTTTTATAAGTACATTAAAAAGTTACTCATATTAAGATCAGTTATAAAGTTCTTTTCGGCCTTAAGATCCCATTTATGTATTAGCATTGCACAAAATTGACCTGCAAGCCTGTATATTCTGCACCTCAAAGAATCACAGCAGCCTTTTAACAGCACTTTCTCCTAACACCATTAGGCAATTAAGCTAGCCTGTAACACTGCACTGTGTCATTATCAGAGGATGCGGAAGTTTTAGAAAAGTTCTTGTGTCTCTTTAGTCAAAGCCCCACTTGAAATGTCAATACTACAACATAAAGGGGGAAAAGATGACAAACGAACATTGCAACCATTTCCAAATCATAGTTCCCTAACCACTGTGACCAGAATAAGCACACAATAAGATGAGTTAGCATTAAAATAATGCTGTAACAAGTTATTTTAAAATTTCTTAGTACAAGTGTTTGAGACCAGCAGCATATCTCAATAATTCTTTCTTCAAGACCGAGCAGTAGTGGAAATGCCTAACTGAAAGTGCATAAAAGTCAAGATTCTCCGAATTCCCTCTTGTGATCTGTACTCCTGTTTATAAGTATCTGCTCTACCTTCCCATACTTAACAGCAGACTTAATTATTACACAGCCCTACTGCTGCTTCAGCAGTTGGGTTTCTCCTTCTGCTTTGCTAATGTGCGCTTCAATTCCTTTAAGTTCTCTGTCAGTACCTCCACCTCATCCATTCGTCCGCTATGTTTGGCATCAAATATATAAGCTTTGATATTATCTATCTGTTGGAGAAGCAGCTCTTCCTCTATAGCCTCCTCTCCAGAGACCTCATCGCCATCCTCCACTTCAAAGGGATTGGTGGAAGATCCCTCTTCAAATGGATTCCCAGAATTCCAGCTGCCCCCAGGCTTTTGAAATGGATATTCATCCTCTTCAAAAGGGTTTGAAGCACTGCCAGGTGCTCCATTCGTTTGTTCATCCTCTTCATTTTCAAATGGATTATATTCTTTTTTATCACTCTGCAGAGCTGTGTTAGAGAAAGAAGCCACTGGAGAAGTGTCTTTGACAAATGGGTTAGTAGGATCTTCCTGTAACTGAGGGGTATCTGCTTCATCTTCAAATGGGTTTAGACAGGCTGTCTGGTCTTGCTCTTTGTCACACTGGGGTACATTCTGGGGTTTGAGTGTGAAGGTCAAGTGCTCTGTAGCTGGCAGCTGCTCAACACCAGGAGTTTTAGAATGTGGGTCCCCTTTGCTCTGAGTAATATCCAAATCCAATGCATGTGCTGTCAAGTTCCAGCTCTCTTTTGCAACTTCATGCTGATGCTGCTTGACTTCTCTGAAGTCTAAGGAGCATGTCCTTGAGTGCTGAGACATGAACTTGTGTTGTTCTCTTTCCCACTCTTTTTCACGAAGGACCTGAAGTTCCTCCCTCTGCATCTCTTCCTCTTCTGCCTGTTTTTTAGAAAGCTCGATAGCTTTCAGAGTCTGTTGCTGATCATATTCATCCTGAAGCTGCCTCAAGTTCTCTTGCAACATATGGATCTCGTCCAGCCTATTAGCTGCCTTTGCTTGCTTAATAAAGGATGTGATATTGTCAATCTGCTGGAGGAGGGGGTCCGCTATCTCACTCTCTCTTGATACACTAGATGTAGGTAACCAGCCTTCAGATTTTCTCACTGTTCCTTTTTTAAGGTGAGTTGCATCGCCATTAACGGCAGCTGCAGATCTGGAGATAAAGTCTTTCTGCTTTTCCTCTTGTTTTCCCTGTGTTTCAAGAGCCACCTAAAACAACAACAACAAAAAATGTAGTAAAGAAAACACCATGAGCCTGAAAAAGTCTGTTCTAAATATCCATAGGTACAAGAAGTTAGCTGATCTTAGACCTTACTGGCTGTCACTGAAAGGGATCAGCTGCATTTTTGCTTACTTCGCAGAAAATGTTTCTTTTCGTAATACTACCTAAGTTCTTCCCTTCAGTTTGTTTCTGATGATATTGATTGAAATCCCATGGCATCTGCCTCTACAAACTTGAGAGCAAGTAGGAGCAGTGACAGTGCTTTACACAGAGCAAAAAAAATGCCTAATACAACTGTGCAAAGAGTGGTCTAGATTGATTTGGACAGGAACTGTATCATATCTGACTACAGCAGACATCTGTAATAGAACATCAGTGTTAAAGGTCACTGATACCATTAGCTTTTGGAGTGCAACAACTCTTTATTTCTTAATTTCTACTTCAAGATAAAGCTGGTTTAGTTTACAGTTGTCATCCTCCCTCCTAAGTGGAAAAACCCTCTCTCTCTGAAGAGGCATTCTTATTCTAGTATGTCCTTTTCCACCACTAAAAGAAGTCTCCAAATTCTACTTGTGCAAATGACCTCCAGAACACAATTTGAAAATCCACGTGAACTAACATACTTCGTTTAGGGCTTGCTCTGCATGCACTACAGCAGAAACAACATGTGCAGCCAAGTCACTGCTGCTTTCTAGAAGTGTTCAGCTGCTCAGTACACACCTACTTAGTTCTGGACAGAACACAATGACAGTTACATGAATCTCTGAAAAAGGGTATGGAATGATCTGCATAAAAAATGAAAAACTGAAATCCAATGTTCAAGGCAACTATTCATACACATGCAGCTACCAGGCCCTTGAAGGAGGCCCTGATGCAAGATGGAACAGATCTTAACCTGTCTTACCATATGCAGTCTTCTCTTTTTCAATTCTTCATACTGATCTTTGGTTGGCAGGGACATTAGGCCAAGCAGTTTTTCCTGGCAAAATGTGAAATATTTACATTGTTGCTTGCAGGCATTCAGTACTTGAAAGGAGAGGTACCAACAGAACACCCCACAAACAAATAAAGGCTACTTCTATGCTGCAGTCACTGCTGCAAGTCTGAGCGCATCTTTGCTGTCATAACTGCACTGCAGGCTAGGTTCACACCTCAGCAAGAGACAAAGACCAGATTCACACATTTTCTTAGGTCCCTAAACTCAATGCTGCTCAGACTACACAATCGGTATTCCTGCTAGCTCATTTAAGGCTACCATAAGTCATTAGGGGAACTACAGAAAATTTATAGAACTAAACCTCCTGTCAAAACAGTTTCAAACCACAGGGATGTCTGGCCAAGAAGAGAACACTGTAAAATTTACATACAGCTCATAACATAAGCTCCATTTACCTGAACAAAAAGTGTAGCTGAGTATCTTATCATTCTCTGAAGTTGTAGTGTTTTAGGATGAGGCTGGGGATCTTCATGCAAGCCTAGACTCAAAATCTTCTTACTGAATCAAAACAAACATACAGCTTTGTCAGTTCAAAATCAAGGGCCAGCAAAAATGCAGCAGAAGGGGAGAGCAACAATACGGGATGAAAGCTTTCTGACATTCTTTTAGGTAAACCATTTTGGGTATTACAAGTTATAACACTTTCCACTCCCACTTTTTTTTTTTTTTTTAAATTAAAAACAAAACAAACCCCAAACTGTGCTGCTATTTGTTTCCTCAGTGCTTAGTTATTTCCACTGCAGAGGAATGCATGATTTTTAAGGCTGGAAAAGGAATTAGAAATTGATGGTGCACAGGAACAGCAGCGACCTCTTCACATGCTCTTTACAACTGAGCAGACAAATTGATTATCCATGTGAATAAACAGGTATATGCTACATAAACACAGACACCAACAGTTGAGAAAAACTACAGAGAAGTCCTAACAGAGGGAGACAGACACGTGCTGGGGGGTGAAGACAGAGATCTTCTTTTACCTTAAGGCATCTATACATTCGTATACTTTTTGAATCTCCACCCTCAAGTCATTAGCGTGCTCAAGATTGTAGGTTGTCTCCCCAGCACTAAGAAATAAATACAACTTTATTGTAAGACATGCACCCAGCTAACAATATATGTAACACTAAAAGTTATCCCAAGATGACTAAGATTCAACAATGGTAAGAATAGCTAACACTAAAGGGGCTAAATGATTTTATTTCAAGCTCATTGTGTTTAAAAACCCTTTCTTTGTGACAGAAGTGGAAAATTACAATCATCTTGTGAACATGAACATTCCATAGAAGATAATTTTATTTATGATTGTGTTATTATTTACTATTATAGGAGAAATCGTATTTTAACACAGGAAGGCGACTCTACCAATAACATCTAAAATATACACACACTTAGCAAATGCATCTATTTTGTGTTTTTTTCCAGGCACTTGAGTGTGGAAAAAACTGACTGACTGAGGAACTAACTATACCATTGAAGTAAAATAGTTATCTCTACCAACATTTGTCAGAAAGTAAAAGCCTACAACCCCACATAGGTAGAGCACTTAAGATGCTAGTAACCGACTGTCCACAGGGGGACACAATTACGCACACTTTACTAGAATCTCACATTTATTGATAAAACAAATTAGGATTTACTGGGAAAGACTTTTCAGCAGTTTTTAGATTTCCTCTCCTTTTGTATCACAAATACAAAAGATAAGGATCGCTCTCTCAAAAGCAATGTCACTATCCGTACGATCCCAGTTTCTGAGACTCAGTCCTGGTCAGAAATCTTTAATTTCATCAGTAGGAAGTCTGTTGTTTTCTGACATGTGCTTCCATTATCCAAGGACATTCATATGTCAACTCTTCTCCAGTTGTCAAGCCACGTAACACCAACTCTCATGAAGTCATGACAAAAACCAGGAGCAGCTTAGCTAGTTTTTCACCTTCTATACTTGTTTCTTCCTTTTGGGAGGTGTGTTTTTACAAAAACAGTTTTGTTATGATGAACGACAGCCTTATTTTTCTACAGCCATCAGATCTAAAGGACAGGTACAGAAGTATTTGTGAACTTTAACCTCCCAAATGAACATCCTTCATAGTCTAACACCAATGTGTGTATATTCCTCTACTATACAAGCCAGAAGTATAATATGACAACCTCTTGCAGATATAACTGGAGAGGTTTAAGTTACCCCAATGAGAGAATAGTACCACAAGAAATTACGCACAGAAGCGTGATACATGAATGCTGCTTGTGCACTGCAGCACAGGGCAGGCCAGCCAGATTCAGGAACAACTGTCAGGTGAAGGTGGCTCGCTTTACACAAGAACAGATGAGAAGCATTTGCTGCTGGCACTACCTGGAAGCCATACCATGCAGCTGAAGGCAGCAGTATCTTACTTCAACAGTTTCAAAGAGACTTACTTACACAACAAGAATTGTAACTTTGTACTTCCTTTTTGCCAACATGACATGTCAAAGTATGACAGTGGCACCTCACTGGAAAGTGACTTTAAAAAAAAATAAATTGGACTTCTCTGTATGCAATGTGACCATTATTAATTCAATACTACTTTGTTTGAAGAGCATCCAAAAGACAATAGATAATCTAGCACTGCTTTTTCTTAAAATTTACACACTCCTGCAGCCTTAGCATGCCACTTCCTTAGTCCTTCCCATGCTTTTGGGGAGGAAAAATACATATATTCATAAATAAAAGCAGCAAATGGAGCTTACTTTAGTGATTCTGCCATCCTTATGTATGCTGGTGCCTTCTGGTCAACTTTCTCCATGCAGAGTCGGAGTTTCTTGTTTAAAACAAAATGTGTAAGTAACTTATTTTAAAAAAACTAATGCAATAACATGCTGACATAAACATTTCATGCTGCCTGTGCACATTCAAAGTTAACTGTGATGAAAGCCATTTAACTATTCAGGATGACATGACCCTCCAGTTAGCCTCAGAACACAGATGGCATGGTCAGGAACAGAGGAAGTCTCCCTGTGCTCCTGCAAGGTGAATTTCGAATTCAGAAGCCGTTTTAATGGATGACTCGAACAACTTCTAGCCTTAAACCTCTTCACAAAGAGCACCAACAGAAACTCCCATTAATACTACCCTGGGGTGTGTGCAGACTCTACTGAAAAGATACCTGATGATTGTCAGTACCTGCTTTCAAAGCATATTTGAACACACTGTTCCAGCCATATGCTGTTGATTGATACAGATGGTTCAAAAAAGCATTTTCCATCAGTGTGAGGACAACAGTGCTGACAACATCGAGTCCTGTAGTTCCAGTGCAGCCCATCAACAAAGCACACAGCATATCACTGGTTTAAACAAGGACTGTTCTGACGAATCCCAGCTGACATAGTTCAAATTTTAAGAAAGGCATCTCAGAACTATTAGTTCCAGATGATTAGAATGAAGATGTATCTTAAAATGACATCTGAAGTTATCATGGGATATAAATATTATATGGCAACTGGCTCCACAATTTCCGATACACCTTTGTTACGTGGCATAAACACCCAATAAAGCCTTTTTGAACACAAGTGAGTATTAAGTCATGAAGTAAGAGCTTGGACATGAGGTAACAAGCCAAAAGTCAGTTAATGACAACTGCAGATAGATACACTGAGGATCAAAGCAGCGAAGAGTTTGACTTACCTCATAGAGTTTCACAATCTCTGGAGCGTATTCTTTCTCATCAATCTGTTGTTCTCTTTTCAACAGGGTATCTTTGCAGTGCCGACAACAACGGATTCGGTCATCATCCTTCTCATCCAGAACTGAGCTCACACTGCTTATGCTGCTAATGCTGCCACGGCGGGAACCGTGGACACTGTTAGGTGAGGAGTTCGGGCTAGTATGAGAACCCAAGGCCTCTTTGCTGGCACTAGTGAGTTTGCCTAAAAATTATACACAGGTAATTTTACAGTGACTGGAGAAGCTGACAGATTTTACCAACACAAATGAATTGTGCTTTAGCAGAAACTTGATATTCAGGTAATAATAGAAAACCACGAAAGACATGCAAGGGACCAATGACAACCAAGATTGCAAGTCAGAATTTGGGTCCTCACTGTAAATCCCGCTCCATTCTAAAAGCACCTAGAGAGCAGACTGCTGAGAACCACCTACTTCGCTTATGCTTAGAAGCTTTCTCATGCTGAAGCTTGCATATAGGATAGCATGTGGAAGAAAAGGCACATTAATGTTGTCCATGTCTTGTGCTTGAACACTCCAAAAAGCATAGTTAATGTCATTCATATCCACAGAAAAGAGTCTCTTCTCCAATGCACTAGATAATGAAATTAAAGTTTGAAGGGTTTCTTCAAGGCTTGTGGATGAATTTCCTTAATGTCAGCATTTGGACAACCATGGGCAAGACTGGAAATATCCACATCAATCTTACATGTCAAGAACCTTTGCAGTTAGAATTCCTGAAGTTAATACCTTCATAGTTACGGTACTCAGTAGGATAAGACACTAAATATTAAATACGTTTACTAGTAGTATATACTACTACTTCTAGTAACTCTTTCAGTGTTATGTAACACTTCCAAATCTGAAGAACAAACAGAGACAAAGAATGGAGACATCATTCTTCTTACTCTGTTTCACTGACAAGTGTCTGCATGAAACAATGATATATTAAGGGCCAAGTTTTCTGCAAAGGCAGAGTATTACCAGCAGCTTTTTTCCTGATGGCAAGAGGCCAGGATGCAGTTAGCACCCTGAGTGAGCTAAGGAAAGGAGGAATTAACACCACACACTGTACTTACTTGCCAAAGGAAGACTGACAAGTTCCATGCACTTCTTGCACATAATCGACCCACAAAGGCGGCAGTGGTGCCGTCGGTTTCGAATACTGAACTTATTGCCACAGTCTGGGCAGAACGGAACGTCCTGATCACTGACCCAAGGCACAACAGACTTTTCTATGGCTGTGATCAAGCAAGAGGGGAGGGAATACACACAACATAAGATATTCATTCAATTAATTCCTAGCTGGTTAAACTATAGGAGCAAAGAGTCTGAGGTAAGCTCATACCAACCTCTTATTTTAGCTGACTCAGTGTTTGCTCTGTCAAACGATGTAAGCTAGAAGATGATAAACAATTCATTCAAGAAAATTGTACTTTTGCAAGAAAAAAACCCCAACACAACCCAGCTCAACAAAAAAAAGAAACCTGACATTTTTAAGAGAGAGGCGTCTCAGCCTGTTTTACACCAGATTTATTTCTAATGCCATATTCACACAAGTAGTGCTAAACAATGAATGCCAAACCTGTACAAATCAGGGCATTTTCAACATAATCCTTCCAGCATCCAACATTACTGCATCTGAGCCAAAATCTAAGTATATCATTGGCAGATTTTGAAGAATAAGGAGCTGGAAGAATGATGACAAAAACATTAGGGAGAAATTTAGTAAAGTAAAAGATGGAGAAAATATACAGGAAAACAGATGGTTCTTGAAGCATGTGGAAGTAGCATCTTCAGGTTGAAAACAGTGCATAGAAACAGAAATCATATCCACAGTACAGGGTCAAACCAAGCACAGCACTCAAGGATAAAAAAGGAAAACAGTTATGCGTGAGGAGAGTCACAGTTTAGTATTTTTTATAAAGTGCACTGGCAGATAAATGGGCACACTTTGTACTAAAATATGATTTTTTTTAATCTAGGAAGCATTCAGAAGGGTAGAATACTAAAAAGCAGCAAATTTACCTTTTCTAACCTGATTATTAACTTATTGACTTCAACTACATAGTGATCAATCCTGGCTGCTCGGTGTTTCTTGAAATCAGAAAGGTGGCTTCTCATAGCACCTGGAGAGATAGCAGAAAGTTTTCACAGTGACCCAGGTGTTCTGTACGGATTTAAATGCCTCTGGAAAGAGAGCTGTCTCTTCTGTTCATATCTATTTCTCATGTTCAAATCTAATTTTAAAGACAGATTAGAATCCTACATTTTCACAGTGCTGCTCTAAATAAAACATGCAGGTTAAAGCCTAATCTCTAGGCTAGCAATAAACAGTGTTTTATTTCTACTACAGAAACAGACACTATGTTACAGAGGACATCTGCAACAGATTTTTTTTCCGCCCTCTTCAGCCCTCAGTTACATTTGGCAAGCTATTATCAACTAGTAGTAGTCTGAAAACCAACTCCCTCTAGTTTCCTGGCTACATGTTGAACTAAGGGAAGAAGCAGGTCCAATGATTAATGGAGGTCTATGCAACAGCAATTTCTCTTTCAGAATTCTGATCATCCTTCCACCTTCAGAGGTTCTGAATCAAATCCTTGATGACAGTTCAGATATACAGAAAACTGATCACCAAGCATACAAAGGAACAACACAGCATCTTTTTAAGAAACGTACAAGTCATACGCGACAATGCTGGTTTCAAGTTTCAGTTTTGATCCTTTTCCAAGTAAGATGAGTGAGGTATTAAAAAATTAAAGTTACAGAAAAAATAAAATAAAAATAAAATTAAAAAAAAATAGTAATACAAAAAAAAAATCTTTATTCCAACTGGTAGAACACAAAATCAGGTGTTGGTTTTTAATACTACCTATGTAAGTGTAAGAATCTCACTTCCTCATACTAGTGAAATAACAAAAAAAACTCCAAAGCTGAATTCACAGGAATGAAAGGACCCCTCTGGGTAACTGAACTCCACCACTGCTTCAGAGACATCACACAGTCCCTTTCACAAACCCACCAAATCCTATCCTAAAGCCTGTAAGGTTCACCTTCTCCACTCTGATCAGGAAACAGTTCTCACTTCTCTAACATTCAGAAACCTTCTGCTAGTTCACTGCCTAAATTTATTCTTAGCTAATATTTATACTATGATTGCTGCTGAAATAATTACAAAGTCAAAAGTGTAACTACCAGACTCTGCAGATCCAAAGGACTAAGTCCTAGCCTGTCAGCAGCACAGGGAACACTTTCCCAGGATCCAGCAGAGATAGTGCTGCTTCCTCCCCGTGAAAATAACTGTAACATTCCAGTAATAGTAAGAGGCAATTTCCAGTAGCAGTATTTATAATTACAAGCTCAGACGACTTACCCTTCAAATTCTACAAATGTAGATTTATATCCGGGGTGGATGGGGGTGTTGCCCTTTTTTTTTTTTTTTTTTTTTTTTTAAAGTAAACCTTAATGAAAGATGATCTACAACCTCAAATCCAAGGAAAAAGCTGAAAGTTTAAAATCGATGGACAAGCTTTTTGTCAGACATGTAAACTAACAGCTACTTTCAGTGTAGCCCAAAAGCTGTAGATTTTTTATAACTATAGCATAATAATTAATTAGCGGCTTATCTGTTTTGTAAAAAGCCACAGGATGGTTGCAGAACACTTCAATGAAGCTGGATGCACAGGGGTAAACATACCCACCACCAGGCCTCAATGGTTCAGGCACAGTAACATGACTAACAGCTATCCTGCTCTCAAAGTTAGTTGGGGTACTAATTCTATACTTCCCCCCCCGCCCCTTATCTGCGTTTTCCCCATCCCACACACAATGTAGGCAGGCAGCACAAAATCAATATCAAACCGTAACTCCATGCTACAGCAAATCAAACGCAATGCAGACACAATTCCATGCAATTTCAGCAATACTGTAGCACTTTCCCAATTAAGATTAAAAGAAAAGTTAACCCCACTGTGTATCACTTCCTAGCTCTCCTACCTACTTCCTGGGGCTCCCACATGTATGGATCTACTCCACCGTAGCTGAATGACTCGTATCGTTCCTGAGATCCAGAATCAGTTCTGTCATCTCCTCCTTGTTTCAGCAATTTCTTCTTTGCTCTTTTGGCTTTCTGGACTAGATCTGAAAAAGATAAACCCAAGTTATCAAACATGGCAAGTAGTCACTGAATATTTGTCCTATGAAACCAGTATGGAATATTCTTCATCTTTTAGCACAAGCCTTTCTCCTTGGTAACAAGTTTCTCCTCGACATATTCTGTTTAGAACCAGAACGGGGTTCAGAGAATCACAGACGGCACAAAATGCTCTTCGTTATCCGTCATAAAGTAGCACTAAGGTCCTAATGACAAAAGTAGTTTTAGACACTCCATTCAGGGACTCCACATTAAGAAGGTAAGCTGTCTTAGCAACTATGGGACCCATTTCACAGCATTCTGGGACATCATATGGACACAATCTTCATTCTCCTAATTCCCAATGATTTTTTCACGATTCAAGGATGTTCAGCACTTCCTTTGTCTTGTTGCTCAAACTACAAATTTCAGTGTGCTTGTACACCTGAATAATTTCAAGAGTACTAAACAGCCCACTGCATCACCTCATATGAATGCTAGTGAAAGGAGGGCAGTCTCCTGGGCCAAAAAAACAAAGACCGGGACCTTGAAACTTCAGAGCTTTTATTGCCGTTGCAGCTATGTTCCTGTCTGGATGCCAGCAGAAGTTGAGGGTGCTCCTTTTCTTGCCAAACACATTCAGTACCTCCTTGAACTGGATCTTTTATACATCAAGCTTTCTAACAAGCTGCTGGGAACCGTGAGTTAGCATATCCTCTCATATTTCTAATTTTCTTATTTATTGTCCAAAACACTGGAATTTCCACCTTGACCGTACCAGAGTCTGTCCCCCCACGCTTCAGCCACTAGGGCTGTGCCAGCAGGCTCCTCATGCCGACATAGTAATTCCTAGCTGTTTTTCAGCTGCTGATGTAATGCTACCTCCCAAAATTACACTCAGCGATATAAAATGCACTGCTCAACCAAACTGTGTCAAGTTGGCAAGGGCTTTGCCAGCACTGTAACACCATTTAAGAAAGAGGATTATGTTTTCCCCCCTCCCCAAACCAGTATGGCAGATGCCAGCTTAGACACTGAGGTTTCTTAAGTGAAGTTTACACCATCTAAATTGAAAATACGTTTGCACTCGAGACTTTGAAAGTCTGACATACTCAAAAAGAAGTAGGGATGCCTCAGGGCTTTGCTGCAGACACAAAAGCTTTTCAAGCAAACTTCATGGTCGTCTTTACCACGCAGTCAAATTTAACCACCTCAGCATGACTCAACTGAAGTAATAAGGTGATTTGTAAGCATTTCTAGAACTCCACAATTAGGATAGTCAAGAGTTCAGCACAAAGTTGCACAACCGCTTGTGAGACACAGTTTGAACACGAGTCCCTAACACAGGTAATTTAAATAGATGATTCTGCTGGCCTTTCTTCTAGAAGGGACTTTACTGGATAGACCTTAACATGAATAACTAGGACAGAAAGCAAGCAGATGAAACCAACATCCTTTACGCAAGAACACATACGAAAGACAGCCTGAGAAGCCACAGTACACTATTTTAGATTAAAATAACACTAGAACAAAATCAAAATGCAGGTGTTTTGTATTAAATAAAACAAGCATCTGGGAAAACTTACCAAGCCTAAGTTGCTGTTTTCTCTAATTGCAATGAAAACCATACTGTTGTTCTGGTTTAAATGCTCCATGGAAGCATTTCATGATGCAGCTATTACATCACTGTACCTACGCATTGATGAGAACATGACTGCAGTACTGACCAGTCTACCTTCACCGTCCAAGAAGAGCACAGTGCTAAGAGACAAGACACAGCAAGACGATGGAAAGCAACTTAAAGATTCATTAAATACTCAACTGTGCATAACCCTTAAGACAGGCTTGTTAAAAACAAACTTTTCACTGAGAAAAGACTTTTGAAATAACAATCACCAATCTGAGGGGAGAAAAAGAAGGGGGTGAGGGTAAAAATTCAAGACTGCCAGGCCACTATCTCTAATATAATAAAACCAGAAAGATTTTTGCAGGGAACAGACTTATCACCAGTTTTTGCACATTTTTCTCTCAATATAAAATGACACTGTGTACACAAGGGAGGTAAAAAAAAGAAAAATATTTTAGTTAAACAGAATTCAAAGGGATTTTTCAAACACCAGCAAAAGTTGGTAGTCCATAGCACAACCTCGGGACACTCCCAGCATCTACAGCCAGCTCCACCACCCACACTCTTTTCCACCTCTTCCCACCAACAACATTCCTTCACTTTAACTGCAACAATGGTTTTATCCACTGTCAAAAAAAGGGATTAATGAATTGGTACCTGGCAAGTACCAGAAATTCACCATATTCTGTAAGGTCTTCAAGTAATGATTGGGAATTCATCTGGGTTACTGTGTAAATCAAGAGTTTTCAGAAAAAAACCCACACAAACAAAACCCCCAGCAGACCAGGAATAAAAATCACGCATAAAATCAGGTACTTGAAGAGCGATGTCAAAGTGCCTGATTTGGAATTTACTTGTTGAAAGTATTGGGAATAACAGAAAAATTATGCCTTGGCCTAAGGTGGCATATAGAAAAACGGAACCCCGAACCCCGCTTGGCAACTCAGGTCCATTAGTATTTTAGTATTCTTAGACAAGTAAGACAACTTAAGACAATTCCCTGCACGGAGGTTGTAGCAAGGTACGCGTTGGTCTCTTCTCAGGAGTAACGGGCGGAAATGGCCTCGAGCTGCGCCAGGCGAGGCTGAGATGGGATGTTGGGAAAAACTCCTTCACCGAGCGGGCTGCCCGGGGAGGCGGCGGCCCGTCCCGGGAGGGATTTCAGAGGCGTGCGGAGCGGCGCCTGGGGGCAGGGGGCAGGGCGGGCGCTGGGCCGGGCCGCGGGGCGGGCTCCGTGACCGTACAGGGCTTGTCCCAGCCCCCGCCGCTCCCTGCTGGCCCCGGCGGCTTCGCCAGGCCTTCGCGAGGGCGCCGGCACCGCGGCCAGGCCGCTTACTTCTGAGCT
>JAVJGI010000050.1:23696742-23731737 GCA_035590275.1 Ibycter americanus | reverse complement strand
ATCAACTTTCCCCTCCCATTGAAAACAAAGCTCATTTTGAAGACACTTGTAAAATTTGCTTTTTAGGAATGAAATTCCCTTATGTCTTAATAACTGGTAACATGCCAGAAATTTAAAACTGCAGTAGAATAAACAAAGAACTCATCTGTGCATGGTTGTTTTAGTCTCAATTAAAGCTGGAAGTAAGATTTTTGCATGACTCTGGTGCCATGTTAGGGCCAGTGCACAGCTTTGTTCTGTGGACCTAATCCAGATTCTGCAAAGGACAAGGGAGATTTTTTTTTTTCCACTGGCTTCCATGACCTTTGGACCAAGTCTGTTATTGATTTGTTATCATATCTGAAGAGCCATGGACTGTCTTACAGACAGGCAGTGCACTTCATGAAGGAACTTTGCAACTGAAAGGCCCTGTTCTGCAGTTACCAGAATGTGCAAGTACGTTTTATGTGTGTGACTGAGCAAAGCTAGTAATGTGTAGGTGTTTGCACAGATGTTAAATTGTAATAAAAGATGACAGTGAGGAGAAGGTATACGATAAGATGATGAGATGTGCAATTAACAAATTCTTACCTTATAACTAAGTAGTATGTATCTGTGTAGTTCCTGTTGCTGAGAGATTTCACTATATTTACTATTCAAAGCAGCAGAGTGTTATAGTATAAAAGCTGGTTCTTCTCTGGTTAATCCCTTAGCCAAGCTCCAGAACCAAAAAGTTTTTAGGGTGTAGGTAAATTTGGCATACTTAACTTCAGAACTTGTGTGTATGCGTGCTTCATAGCCACAAAACTGTCAAATCACAGGTGGCAGGTGGTCCTCTGAGAATGATGTCTGTAGCAGAAAGAATGTTGTACTTGAATGATGGTAGGTATGTCTGTAGCACTGCAGAAGGCAGGAGGAAATTAAGGGAAATGAACTTTTCAGGCAGACACTGAGAGAAAATGTATTTTCAATCAAAACAAAAATCTGGGCAAAATTTGTTGGCACGATTGAAATATTGCGTTGAGTTACTTTACATATTTTAAGAGTTCTCCTACTTTTTTTTTTAATCTTTTTCCCCAATGAAAACCTTCCCATTCCTTTTCCTGAATGAGGCTTTTATGCAAGTAATAGAATGACTGAGTAATTTTTGCCACTGAAAGTAAATGTTAGCTTTTGAAAGTTTTAAAGGAAAATAAAATTTAATATAAAGTGGAGAAAACCAGGATTTTTGTTTCCTTTTTGTAAGTGGTCCTATGTTTCAAAAAACGCATGGGTTTAAGGTTATCAGATCCCCCCAAGTGCAAGTTCTAACCTACCTGAAAGTTTGAATTCGGTGATTAATTTTATTCTTTCCTAGGTTGCACTTGTAGCTCTATGTCCAAGTCTTTTCAGAGATAATGTAGATCCATGAGCCATGTTTAGCATAATCAAAATAATCATGTAGGCACAGGGAGCCCAGGATTAAAGAGAACTGCAGCTAGCTATAATCAGACAAGTATCTGTGGAAGGTTAAGCACATCATGCTTCATCCTCTTGGGATTTCTATTGGGGCTGTCACTTCTCTGGCTACTTGGCAATGATGGTTGCATTTTTACAGTGCCTTGGTAGCAGATTTGCTGGCTCTTTTGATTGTTATATACATGGGAAATATGCAGAAAGTTGTCCTGTATTCAGTTCTTTTTCCAGTATCAACTTCTTTGAATTTCCAGGATTTTCAAACACAGGTCATTGGCAGAAGCTCAGGACTTTTGACTCATGTTTCAGTGTCCAAATTACTCTGTTTTCTGTTCATGGACATGTATGGGTCCTGATGCTGGCCTGACATACGCTTCTCTGAATGGAAATCTATGTCTTGTCCTTTGAACTGGCTATTGGCCTATGCAACTTGGAAGGGAATCTCACGTGTGGTCCCACTCTTGTCTAGGAATCCCTGAGAGTGTTTGTCGTTTTCCAGAGACATTTTGCTGGAGTAAAAAAGTTGTTTTTTGTTTTTAAGTAACTGAAATGTGTCAGAGCTCTCCCAGTATCTGCTTACATTGTGCCTCTCCCAGCCAGGCAAGTGCGTTTTCAGCAGCTCTAAACTGAGACAAATCTTAAAAACTGTAGGCATGATATTAATGACCTGATAAATGTGTTTTACTGTAAAGTGCCGTCAGCTCAGGCTTGGCTTTTTTTTTTTTTCCTTAAAAAAAAAAAACCACACCAAAACCATAAACCCCCCCAACAAAAGAAAACAACTCAAACCCAATAGAAATAATTCCTTAAAAAATTATAGTAGTGATAGTCTTGTTTTTAAACAGGTGACTAGCCCCTGGCAGAACTTGGCATCTCTGCAAATACTGGAGCACTCTGAACCCCAAAAAGAGAAGATGGAAAAATTAGACATACATAAAATCAATTGTGCTAGCTTTTCACTGGCCATGCCGACAGCAGAGCATACTCTGCTTTTTAATAGGTGATTGATTTATTGATAGTAAAGTGCATCTGAAATTTACTCAGAATGGTAGATTTTATAGGCAGTAACCCAGTAGCTTGAACCAGCTGTTTGCAGCCGCACATTAAAAACTCTGAGTGGGCTTTCATGCTTCTTTCCCTTCCTCACCTTGGCTTTCTCGTAGCAGCCACTGCAGCATCGTTGTCTTGCAGGAACTGTGATGTGTTTTTGCTGTTGCCCATGTTTACACACTTGGTCATTTTTTCCTTCCTGTTTTTCACTTATTTTGGGCGTTTTGTAGGGGGTCGTGGTGGTTTTGTGTAGTAGTGTTCCCTGAGGGTTAAGAAGCATTCATTAATTGCTGGAAATGCTGTATTTTAGAGAAATCTTTTTTTTTTTTCCCCCTTATACGATGAAAATTGAACATTTAAAAAGTCACCATATAAAGAAAGTGTGCTGAAAGAATTCAAAGTGTATGGAATGTTCCCAGCTACCTCCTCTGAGTATTTCTTCAGCACTTGTTAATTAGAAACCCCCTGTCAACAGAAGAGGTCTACCAATTGTCACATAGATTAAACGGTGCATGATCTCCAAAGTTAGAAGTTGTTTGATAGACCATGTTAAGTGTTGATCAGCCTGGGAGCATCTAACTTCAGTGAAACTCGTTGAGATGGTTAATTATTCTTCAGAGTAACTAAACCATATGGCAAAACTAACTTCTATAACTGAGGAAGTCCTCTGAGGCACTGAGTGGGGAAACAGTCTTATTTAAAAGGAACACTCAAGGCACTTAATGTGTCTTGATGGTATTGAGAAGGATGAAAAGGATGAATGTCAGTGCAAAACATACTCATTTGTTTATAAAAAAATAACATTTTAGTGAAATATTGACATGCTGTAACCTCTTTGAATGTACAAATAACAGTGCACTCAATAAGTAAGCACTAATTGCAAAAATCAGTAAATCTGTTGTTTAGACCTGTGAACAGGAAATCAGACTTCTAGTAAAGTTCCCTGTGAACTAGGTGACAAGGTTGCTGTGGGTTTAGTCCAGATGCGTAATTTTGTGTGTCATGGAGGTAGAAGGTTTAAAAAGGGAATCTGTCTATATGCAAATCATCCTTCCACTTCAGGAGCAAAACAGTTTTACGTATAAACATGTGCTGACCACCAGCATGCAAGAAGATTGTGCCTAGAAAAATACCCTTTGATGTTAGTTTGTTTATTTTTATTTAGCTTGGGTTGGGTTTATGTTTTTCACTCTATTGCAGTATGTTTGCACAACCAATAAGGACACCCAGAGTTGACTGTTGATGTTTATTGAAACATTCATATCAAATAAACACTTTTGGGAGTCTCAGCATGGAAAGTAAAAGCATTCCTTTGAGAGGAGAGGCATTGGAAATCCTTTTTGGAAGAAAAGAATGTCTGCTTGTTTCATTTTTAGATGTCTGAGGAAAAGGCATGATTTCAAGTGGCGTGACTGAAATGTGGATTCACCAGGGTGGGAGTTCTAGTACGGGATATATGCAGTCAGGTTCACAACTTGGGATTGAGATGCTCTGGGATGCATTAACCCTTTGCACAGCCTCTTAGATGAAAAGGGGGTTTATGTGCCAGTTCCAAGTCAAACTATGAAGTCAGTCATCTAATCTGTTCCAGTTGGAACGGTTCCTATCTGTGTTTAGTGCTTACTGTCTGGACAGGTTGTGGTGTGCAAGGGTTCAGGTCTCATTAATGTATTATTTAGAACTGAAAACCTATTCAATTTAATTTTTAAATAATTGGCATATGTTGTTCTTGTTTCTCCCTCTGTATTAATTTACTGATTTCACTGATGTGGGAGGAAACCATATAATTATTCCACTTTAGCAGCATCAGAACAGATATTTAAAACCCTGTTGTAGTCATTTGGGAACAGAAAATTGGACGCACATTGGGTTTATTCTGGGGTCTGGTCCGATAAGGAAATGAGCACTCTTCCTAAAGTGGGGGATTTGAAGACTCAATACTTGCCCAATTCCTTTAAGTTTGTGACAAAGCCATTAACTTAAATGGGAACTTCAACACACTGAAAGATAGATGCAGAGGTCAGCAGCAGGAAGGCAAAAGGGAGTGAAGAGAATTTTATAGTGATCTGGCTGTTTACTTCACCAAGTGCAAAGGATACACAATTATTTTTTCATTCCGCTGTTTCACTTTCCCATGCTGATCTCTTTCCTGGGTGCTGACGTTTTTCTTCTACCCTGTCTTTGCTAACATTTTCTACTAAATCAAGCAGCAAGCTGCCTTTTTTACAGGTGAAGGACTCCTGAAAGCTGCAGGGGCCCACATCATCTGAGCTGTCAGAATTCCAGTGCCTTTTTCCAGGGTGCTGGCGTTTCTCGCTATGTTGGTCATTTAGGTCTACCTCATCATTCCAACCTCTTTTGCTAGGATGCTGGTGATTGTACATCAGGTACCTTCTGCCTGGATGCTGTCTTTTGGATAACTCATTCAAGTAGGTTAGCTGTGCGCTAGGGATGTCAGTGTACTGATTGACCAGTGACCTTCTGGTGGGATGCTGTCGCTTTTTCAGCTCCAGATAGCTGTCAAAGTAGTCTTCTCTCTCTCTTTTTCCTGGATGCTGCCTCTTCTGAATGTCTCCATAAGATGCATCTTCCTCGACATCCCTTTTTCCAGGATGCTGTCTCTTCTCCAGGTCACTTAGGTACTTCTTCCCAGGTTGCTGTCTTTTGGAAAGCCATTCTGGCAGAGGGGCGTTGGATTCTGTCCAAGGAAAAGAATAATATTAATGATCCCCCATAGTCCTCACAAAGGCAGTTGAAATGGGAATTTGTGGAGTTCTGTGGTGCAGGATTATAATCCGTTGCTCATTATGCCCATTTAATTGCACAGAAGTATATGGTCTTGAATTTGATCACTCTGGATGGCATCTGTCAAAACAGTTCTGCCACATTTTTAGCAAGGATGGATAGATACATTCAGAACTAGCTGCAGCTGGATGGGAAGACATGCAATGACAAAGCCTAATGTGTTGATTCAGGTAAATGTGTTGGATTCAGGTAAAGGAAAGTGAGTAAAAGATGCTGAGCAGCTGAAAGAAATCAGCTGCAGAAGGTGGGGAAGAGCTGGAAGTGAGCACAAGACAGGGAAAGGACAGGGCTGCGAGACAAGTAGAAGCAGGGATGTGGACATTTGAAAGCCAGCTCAGTGTTTCCAGCTACCAGTCATAACTCTGTTAGTATCTCTTGCTCATTCTTAAGCTCTTTTTAATATTTCAGGTCTTGGATTGACGTGACCAACTCTCAGCGTTCATGTGTAGAGGGGAGGAAGGCTTTTTCTATGGGCATCTGGGGCCAGCTCCTTTTTCCACTCTGAAAGGGCTCTGTGCTCCTTGTTGCTGGCAGGCACCTGGGTGCTGCTTCTTGCAGTCCCTGAGTCTGATTTGCTTCCACTGCTGTGACTAGTGAGAGCAGAGCATCTGCAAGCTAGGAGGTGGCAGACACTAGAGCAGCCTCTGCATTCCCAGCCACAGAAAAGCACAGCTCTGTTGGGGTGTAGAAACCAGTGGTTTGAGGTAGTAGGTGAATGGCAGCACTCCCACCTCCAATTAACATTAGGTACAGGGTCCGCAAGTTGGGAATGTCCTCCAGATGTCCTCTTAGAGCTTCCCTAAGGAAGCACTTGCCAGACAGGCAAGTGTTCTGTGACAGGCTTCTCCCTTCTTATTATGCAGCAGCTGGTTAGTGGTGATACAGCATTGCCTAAGCAGGGAGATCTTAGAGAAGAAAGTGCCTTTTGGGAACTCTGTGTCAGTGTTCTGCTCAGCTGCAGCACACCTCCTATCCTTCCCCTGCCCTTAGCTAGAGTAATAAATACATATGTTAGAACCTGGGAACTATACATTGGATCTAATGATCTCAGCCAAGTACTATGCCAGCATTACCAGATGAATGTCCTTGGTGTTATATATACCTTTATTCATCTCTTCTTCCTTTTCAGCTTTCTTGAGGACAGACTGAAGAATGAGGCTTTCAGATCTCTGCAGGATGTCATCCAGGGGGCTTCTTCCCATGGTCTCGCTTCCCTCCGAAAGGGGCTGCCCCCCGCTGAGTCGCACACCCCACAAGGTGAGGCAGAGGAACAGCAGTGGCAGCTGGATGGATGGCATTGTGGGACGGGGAGTCTTGCAGCTTCCACTGGAGAGAGAACAACAGGGGAGGAGGATGGAGCAAACAAACCTAGTAGCAATAGCAGTATTTCCAGACACTGGAAAAGAAGTATGGCACTGCTGTAGGGACTAAGTCTTTCATGAGGGTCCTTCCTCACTTACTATTAACCTCTCAGTTTATTTCATATTCTTCAAAGAATCTGTAAATTCTTCATAATTAAAACCAGGCACTTGATAATTTTTCTGCCAGAAAAATTATCAATGTTTTAAGCACCTAACTTCCTGACGCACAGATAGTTCTGAAAGCCAGTGATTTTGCTTTGCCTTCTGCTGAGAGGTAAAAATAATCTCCCTCTTGAACTCTTGTGTTAACTGATGCCCCACATGAGGTACACACACATATACCTGCAGTCTCCACCAGGCAATTCCCTTTGCTAAAGGTTCATTTAAAAATAATACTGGGATTTGCAGCACTTTCATTCCACCTTTAGTTATAGCCCAGCTTTAATAGTCCATTAGTTTTTTAATATCTATTTCTATACAGTTAAAGTAGCCGTGTGTGTATTTGTCAATATAATAAGATAGCTATGCTCTGTTTGTCAGGGATGTTTCTTGCATTGGGGAAGCACCTCATTTTTGTCAGAGGCACAATAATAATGGTATCCTCTGTTACCTCTTACCCAGATAACAAGCGTTTCTCTATTTTTTCTAGCTAGCACTGGCATTTCTAACGCCACTTATTGTAGATTTATTTTCCAGTAAGCAGAGTTCCTTCAGCAGAATGGAATACATCTTTAATATTAGTATAGTAGTAATTTAGATTAATTATATCTTCAGAACATAAAAGAAATGCACAAGAACAAAAAGTTCTACATTTATTTTAAAGTAGAGAATGAGTTTATTACCTGGCAGGTTTCTGTCACTTCTGATGAAGTCCTTGGATAACAGTCCTAACAATGTCAGGTAGGTTATTTGGCTCAGAGCGATCTTTAGAAGGAAATTTAGTCAGCTAAAAAGGAAATGATTTGGTAAATTACCTGGTTTGTAGTTTCAGATTTTTGCTTGATGCATCTGCCAAGACGTTGTTTAGTCCTTTAAAGCTGTTTGCACATCTGAGCTTCAAAGTTGCCCTTTTTCTGCTACAGACACACAGAGTATCCAATAGAACTGTTGCTAATTTCTCTTTGGATGGCTTGTGTCTCGGTACTTATACTGTACTGCCTCTGGACCCTTTATGCAAATAGCTGTGAGGTAATTTAGGTGATGTGTTGTTTTCTTTTTTTTTTTTTTTTTACTGATGTCAGAGATCTGCATTGGGAATGCATTTTAAAACTCTGACAGTTATTTCTTGACCTCCCTATATCCATGGTCAGCTCCCAGAAATCGCTGTTTTCCCATTGTCTAAAGAGAGTGCTGAATTTTATGTAAAAAAGCATAGGGAAAAGAAGGTTTTTTCTCTGCTTAACAAAAAGAAGCTTGTGTATCCTCTATTAAGCAGGCACTGTGGAGTAAATACAGAGAGGTAGATAATTAAGCTAAGGAAGGAAAACAATGAAAAAAAATGTAACAGATTATATTTAAATAAGGTTATACCATGAGTTCTTATTCTGAATGCCACAATACAGTTTTTGGCTTACAAGTCCATGTTTTCTTGGCATAGGGTTCCATAGATAGTACATTAGAATATGGGGTGGATAGCACAAGATACTGAAACAGTTGTGTTGCTGTTATGTGCTTCAGAAAGCATTATACTTTTGTAACTAGAAATAAGACTCCCTCTCTTTAACCCATCTGTTTATTTAAGATATTCTTCCACACAGTACTGCTAAAAACAGATCATGCAAACGGCACCGATAAAGAGCCAGTAATTCTTTGATAATCTTAGACATCCTGATGACAATATGTGGGACTAAAACTGGAATACAGATTGCTCACAGTATTTAAGCTATTCAGGATTCTTCTATTGTTACTACATGGAAGGTTTCAATCAAGTGAAGTCAATGTTTTTCTGCTTTCCCATTTACTACCATTGTCAGGAACACAAAACCGCCTTTGTATGTCCTTCTCATCTCTGCCATCAAAGTGTTTAAGTTAAAATGTGTCTTCAGCAGGAAGTAGTGACAAAAACCAACAACCTGTCACCATGGCTTGACAACACCTTCTTGGTAGGACACTGGCATTTTAGCAGCTCTCTAGGGTGCTGCGCCACAGTCTGAGACAGAAGGCATTTTGGGGATACTCTTAGAAGCACTGGACTTAAAAGCGGATCAGTTATGCTTATAGGTAATGTGCATCCTCATGTGACCTGTAAAATTTGCTTAAGGCAAAAGGCATTTTGTGTCTGAATAGATATAATTATGTATATATTTATGTATAGATTATATAGATATCTAGATATAGATATAGAACTAAAAAGCAAAGTTAGTTGTTCTCTATCAGTGTGGCTTATTATCCATCAGAATTTAACAAAAAATGGTCATCTTACAGAGCTTTTTTCCCCCACTCCATTCACCTTTATATGATGGATCAGAAAATACACAAGAAGAAACTTGTTTTCAGTTCTTTAGGAAATGAGAACTGACCTCTCTGGGATGACTTCAATGGAACAGAGCCATAACATCAGTCTTATTCATGAGAGTATGGTCATCTGAATTTTGTTTTAATGTCTCAGGAAAAGTGTATCAACAATTGTATATAGATGAGCTTTTTGATTTTAATTACCCTGGTGTAATTTGAGAAGAGTCTTGTGTGTCAGTGCACTTGTTCTAGATTTGCGGTGGGGACAGAGATTGGGGTTTACAGCATTATAATTGCATTTATAACAATTACATTTAAAATGGCATATATTTTCCTTCTTGTTTGGTTTTCTAAGGGAGTTTGAGATACCATGCACCTTATGTGCAGAACACATCTGTGGCTTTATGAAGATGTTGGCTTTGCCAGTCTTAAGACCATGTCAATATTGTTTTCCTGAGCAGGCGTGAGAACCAAAGACTGGCAAGGCAATTAAATTCAAAGATCAACAGGCAGTTTACTATAGCAGGCCAGTAAACAATGACTGGGCAGCTAATAGTCCCTCATCCAAAGCAAAGATCCCTGTAAAGACAGATCCTATATATTTTTAGTTTTAAGCAATGCACTAGGGCTTTCCAGGAATCTAAAGAATGCTGGAAAGTGTTTTAAATGCTTTCATTAATAGCAGTTGCCTGTTTCACAAGGAAATAGCTGTCTGTAGTTTAGCTCTGGATTTTCCCTAACAAAATGTCTAACCTAGAGTCCACTGAAATCAGCCAGATTTCCCCTTTAAGTGGGGTTATCCTTAGAACTTGGCTGTCTCTGATTTGAAAAGACTCACATACTGAATTGAATTTTAAAAAATCCTTTCACACTTTGAAGCATGGCTCTTGAAAAACATAGATGGGAAAAGAGGAGGTTAAACAGCTGAAACACTTTCACGTATACAAAACCATAAAGCAAATTAACTCAAGGAGCAGCTAAGAATTTTATATTAAAAATAGCATCCCATATGAACGTATTTCATCTTAGCACTGAGTGAATGAGTCAGATTTCACTTGTGATACAGCAGTTGACATACTGAATTTCTCAGCTGCCTGGAAATAATAGAATAGCTAAGACTTAAACTTTGGAGTATGACTACAGTTCAATAAATCAGCATTTGCCACCTATCTCCAATGTGAAAATCCTCATAATATGTAATTATGAGCTGGAAATAAAGCTTAAGTTAATCCAGACAGCATTGAAGGCTTGCATGTGTAGCTCCAGCTTAGATACGGCAGGAGCTGCTCCATGCAGAAGCCTCTTACCGAGTCATGCTATGCATGTGCAGTAAGGGCCAAACGCATGAGACTGTGCAGTCAGTGCCCAGTCTGTCACCTGACCCTTGGTCACTTTCTTTTTAAGACTCTCCAGCTATCACAAACAAAACTGCGCCCCCTGATTCCTCTGGACAAGTTCACGGGTAGTCTTCTCCATTACAGTATTTCTACCGTAGTCAGATACTAATGCCCTAGATTTGGGTACAGCTATTGCATCAGTCGTGGTGAACCTGGTAAGGAGTTAGATTTACTTCACACTAGCTGCTTGGCATTTCCTGGGTTGGTAACTCTTTTAAGATCTCTTACGGTACGACACCCGAGTTTAAAAAATGAATATATTGACCTATAAATTAAAGTGGGCATTGATGGCATGGGAGCTGCATTTTTAAACAAGTCTTCAGAAAAGGGAAACAGAACAGTGAAGTTGTTAAGAATTCTGTTGCTGGCTCCTTACGGTGCTTTCTTGATAAGCTGCTGAAGCCCAACATGTCTTATAAATAAATAAAGGATGTTTTTATCATGTGGTTGAAGGCTTCAGTCATAGCTTCTCCATCTCAGTCTTTGTTACATTTTTTTTCTTCAATTAATCACATTTTCTCTACTCTTTTTAACATAAAATATTGGAGCACATTAAGCATCGTGCGTACTGTCTGTCACACAGAGTTTATCTCTTTCAGAAGGCAAGAAATGTGTGAATTGGCTTGTTTTTGCAGGATTTTAAAAAAACCTAGATAGCATGGAGAGCTAGGTTGTTGTCTATGTATTGTGAAGAAGCAAGGTTAAAAATTTATCTTGTCCTTGGAGCATAAGGTGAGGTTTGTACTGATCATTATTTTGCAGTGGAGCTTACCTACAAATCTTGAGCCAATCCCTTAACCCCAGTGGGGAGTTCTCTGACCTGCACAGACCATCAGGCAGCTGGAAGCAGTCAAGAAGTTCTAGAGTTAGCAAATCTGAGCAGGCTTCCTGATGCGTGTTTGGGGCATTGGTTCCTCAACAGCCCTGCTAAGGAAACGGGTCTCAAAACTCAGTGGAATTTTTTTTCAGCTAAAATGTATTTACAAAGCATGTCAGTTTTGAAAAAGCGTTTTCTGACGGAAACTTGTTTCTGTGGTACATCCCCAGTCAGCTCTTGCAGATGCGATGTCCTTACTAAACTGTCAGCTCCAGCCCTCTGAATCACGGATAGAGGAACAGACTTGCAAGACAGGCAATCCCTTCAGTCTTGTAGTCTCTGTGCTTAGTTACCAATATCTCCATCCCAGACACAGTGCCAGTCTATGGTCAAAGGGTTGGCCAGATACCATCCTGTTCAGTTTAGCATTCACATTTAATTAGAGACATGTGAAGCGACTTGATTACTGTGTTTATGTCCTTACACTTGGAGAAGATAACAACGGTGTGTTTTCTGTCTTTATACTGGAAAAAGCATAAGAAGGACTAGTACCTGGAAGCTGCGGTTTAACAAATGCAATTGAATTCAGATTTCTAGTTATGATGATAATTAAACATTGATGTAATTTTCCATACGTAGCTTTGGTGCTGCTTGGAGATTTAGAAATGAAGTTTATTTTCTTTTGGCAGGACAAATGTTTTACTAAGACATCTGAGGAATAATGCTTAGGGTGATGAAAGTGTTTTACTCTGTGAATGCAAGAATTTTGGTGGCAGTGGACAGAGATTCTGCTCTGTGGGCCAGGATCATCAGGGCATCTCAGCAACAAATTCTTTGTCTTCATAGGAGTACTGAGATCGATGTTTCCCCAGGATGTAGCAATCTGAGCTCTGGGCGCAGAAATACTTCAGTCTAACAGGTTTTTCTATTTGATCTAAAGTACCTGGGTAAAACTTGGTTAGATTTAGCTAATGATCCTTTTTGTTCCTCTGAAAATAGGAACTGCCCAGCAACAAACACTGACGTTCTGAGACTGCAATGCAGTTTTCATAATGGGTGTGCTTAGAAACAGAAATAGCACAGAGAGTACTGAAACAGTAGGCCTGCATGCCTGGGTACAGCAGCAACATGATCTCAGATTCACAAACAAGGAATAGGGCATCTCCAAAGAAGTTGTGGATTTTGGGTTTTTTTTGGCTGGGGAGACTTCTGGACCTCTTGCACCTGGTCAGAACAGGAATAGTAGGTCCCGATTGGCTTCTAGACAGTGTAGATGAGTTCCTGGTTACTGGTATAGGTGTTCTACATGGCATAAAAATGCATGCAGATCCCTCACAGAGGTGTTGCAGCTGAACCTCTTGAATTCCTTGAAACTAATAGAAAAACCTTTGAGGAAACTTAATATAGGGAAAGATTAGGTCTTCTGTTTTTAAATAATGAATAGGACAAGTATTGAATGAGATGAGAACATTAATTTCTGTGGGGGGAAGCTCTTAATAGAACTACTGAGTAAAGTCCACATGGAGTGCACACAGCTCCCCTCACCAATTTAAATCCATAAAGGCCAGGGGAGGCTATTATATTAGAGGGAAGGGGGAATATCCCATATAACATTAAAACTGTTGCCAAAAGGAGTATAAATGACATGTTACTTATATCAGCTATATTGTTTTATAGTTTCATGAGGAAGCAAAACCAAAGCATTATGACATTAATCCCACATACTGGTTTACTGACAAGACTTTTCAATATTAAACAGCATATTATGGAGTCAGAACTTGACAGGTTTAATTATATACTTAAGAGTCAGTCTAACTCAGTTTGTTCCTTCTGGGATGATGGCAATTTGGAATTAAAGATCTCAATGGATTCACTGTAATGTTTATTTTGTAATTATCTCCGCAGTGTTTGTACAGGGTCATTTCTACAGTTTTCTAGTCAAGAGAACCCTGTGATTTGGGAAGAAAGTGGCCATCTTCAGAAAGAGCATCACTGTGCCCTGTTTCTTGTTTCAGGCACAGTCCAGGATCTTTCAAACAAAATAATGTCACTTAATGAAACAAGAAGTGATGCCTCCAGGCACCAAAAAACCCCAGCTGCCCACCTGTTGTTTTTTCACAACTGCTAATGACAGCACTCAAGAGATTCTTGTTCACTTCCAACAGGGAATTAGTCATTGGACAAAGCAAATTTACAGCTCAGTATACCTTGCCAAAATACTGTTCTTAAGCTGAGGTGAGTTTCATGATGTAGCAAGAACATACTCAGGGAAATTTGATTTGGTATGATAGTAATGGTGGACATTCAGCTTCATTTTAAGAAGTAAGTCTGATTCACACTGTCAGGTAACTTGGAAATTCAGTTGGAGGTTTGTAAATAGATGGTCACTGCTTCCCATAGCAATTAAAGGAGTAACATGCTAATTTGTTTCCTCTATGCTGTTCCTTTACGCTTGCTGCTAACACATCCTAATTATAATAGAGAAGCCATAATTGGGTGTGAAAGTGAGCAAATTTGTGAGCCAGAGGAGAGTTGATAAGAGATTCAGTGTTTGGCCAAAGCGTTTGAAAATGCTGATTTGGGTTTTAAAGTTGCCGATCCTCAGCTTGCAGCTAGTTCTCCTGTCAAGTTTGCTGGGGGCAGTCAGCACAGAGCGTATTTGAAAATTCCCCCTGCTTGTTCAGATGGCAAAGGTACAAGGCTCAGAAGCTCCTGAAGGCTTGACATGCATAATGCATGCCCAGTGGTTATTGATCAGAGACCATAGTGGGAGCACAAATAAGAAGGTGGAGTAAAAGCAGAATGACAAGTTCCAGAACGGGCCCTTGTGGCTGGCTGTAGAACATCTTCCTCTAGAAATTCAGACATTTCTGTAGCAGCTTTTAAAATTAAAGAATTTTATTTCTTATTGTTGTTTTCAGTTGCTGTAAAAGCGAGCTGTTCATTTATATAAATTGTTCAGTAAAAGTGACTTCAAGCCTTGCTTTAAGGATGCAGTGCAAATGTGATTTGCTTTCACGTTGTCTATGTTGGTCTGATAAGAAAGGGAAAATGGGGCCAGTGGCAGGACCGCATCAGCAAGGCAGCTGCATTTGTGCCTACCTATACACAGCAGCCAAGAGCAGGTATTCTTATTGAAGGTGCAACCTGGAATCAGATGTAGAGAGCCGTTCTGAACAGGGATCTGGTGTTACTAGCAAAGATAATTTCAGGTACCAGTCATATCAGCTGAGCTGGTTGAAATAGATAACAGTTCAAGTACTGCTTCCTTCCCCTCTATTGTTTCTGTGTGCCTGTGAGTATTCATATGCATTATGTGTGTGTTTTTTACTAATGAATTGTTCCTTTTTTCTAGAGGCTGTATTGTTCTTAGTGGTTACTAAGTTACTTGGTCTGTTCATTTTGTGAGGGCTTAAAGTTGCTCACCATGCATTATTCTTCCTGCAGTAAGATTAGTCATTTTATCTTTTAGACTACTGGTTTTTAAGAGTCCTGTAGCACAGCGACACTGAAGATCAGAATCCCATTGTGTAAGTACTATACAGAAGTAAAACTGAAACTGTCCATCCCAAGAGGGTTAGAATGAAGCGTAGGTGTACGTACATACACCTACATATGTGCCTAAGTATGTGGGTATACATACACCTACATATACCTACATCTACGGTACATATGTACATATACACCTGTAGGTGTAAGAGAGGATGGAGTAATCACGTCAGT
Organism: Ibycter americanus; assembly: GCA_035590275.1. Taxonomy (NCBI): domain Eukaryota; kingdom Metazoa; phylum Chordata; class Aves; order Falconiformes; family Falconidae; genus Ibycter; species Ibycter americanus. The sequence goes on along the minus strand of JAVJGI010000050.1, from coordinate 23,716,696 downwards.
TGTGTTGGGCATAAATATTTCAAGAATTTTGGTCGCTGTAGATCATCATCAAGCTAATTGGGGCTAGGTTACAGTTGATTTGTAAGCTTTGCTGCAGGGTTTCAAATGAACCTGGAAGAAAGAAGACAGTCATTTTATCCTGGCAAGGATTTCTTCCCCCTTGCAAGACAGGCTTATAAGAAAGTTGGTCACTTGGCATTGCCAGCAGGATGAAGACAACTGGAATTTTAGCTCTTAGATTCAAACATGGACCATTTATGGGAAGGTCTTAGGCAAATAGTAGCGATAATAGTTTCTGGTACTGTCCGTTAGTCCCACTGTGTCTGCAAAGCATATGGCAAATTGAGTAGTTGGGGACTTTCTATTTCTACCAGTTGTGCTCGTCACTAATGGTCCTAGTGAAACTGGAAGCTTTACTTAAAATCCAAGCCTTCGCTGTGTCAAAGATATGCATTAGTGGCTAGAAATCAACTGGGAAATGCTACAGCTCGTACATGGCTAACCACAGAAGTCACCAGAGATCTAATGCAGTGCGGAGGCGTGCACATTGCATAGAGCACAATAGGTCAGCAAGTCCCTTCTTTGGAGGGTTGAGTGAACTACCTCGTTAATATGAGGGAAGTTCAGAGAGTACTCAGTTTAGAACTGTTCCCCTGTCCATCATTCATACTTGCTTAGATGAAGCTTAATGCACAACAGAGAGACTTGGGGGATGAGGAAGAAGGCACGTACATGACGAGCTGTGTTCTGAGGCTAGTAGTAGTTCTGGCTTTTAGAAATGGCTTGTGTGATCTTCTCGTGGCTTCCTCTTCACATTTGCCCAGCTGGCACACTCTGTGCATCCCAAGGGAAGCTGAGTGAATGGACAGGAAGCACTGCAGTAGAAGATCCTTGAGTCCTTTGATACCTGCTTCTGCTGAGAAGACTGTGAGGCACAAAGTTCATATGCTTCTCAACTCTTCTGTCACCCCCTTCCCCCCCGGCCTTTTTGGTTGAGCCTGAATGTGAACAAAGATACATTTAAAAGCCAGTTAGACAGTGGTTTGCAGATGCAAACTACAGCAGCTAGTGTATTTTTGTAAGCACCAAGCTGGGAGGCCACATGATCATTTGGTTAGAATGGAGTCTGAGATTTGGGATAGCTGTGTTCTATTTCTGTCTCTCCCGTTGAATTGCTCAGCGACTTTTAGTGGTGCATTAAGGTAGAAATCCACTGTAGTTAAAAATCAGAGTCAGACTTCTCATAGATGGTAACTGAATTTAGGTAGACCCTTAAATACCTGAGTTTTGTGTTCCCTGCCCACAAATAAGCAATAGTGATACAATACAGTGTGCTGTGTGATGCTTGTGATGTGCTTTGAGAGTCTTGGATCACGACAAAGAGAAGTCAAAAGCATTGTTAATAGTTGGGTTGGGTTTTTTAGGAAGCAAGTAGAATTCACCAAGCCCAGTGGGCCTGGTGTGCAAATTTAAGTCAAGAAAATGGTAAATAGAAAAATTGTGTTTGATTGGACTCCAGTGAAGCTTTGGTGTGAGTGATATGAACACTTTTCTTGGCCCATAAATAACAATGTAACATCCTGTTAAATGTGCAGTTTCACAGGATTCTTTATACAAACCACTGATGACTTTAATAAAGTTTTCTCCTCTGGCTTGCTTTCTTTACTTGTCTATAGCTGCTAGCAGATTTGAAATGTTCTATGTTGGCACCTAAATGGTACGATGGAATTCTAGAATGCACTCCTGGAATGGCTGGTGATAGTCTTAACATCCTTGAATATAGGTATACCTGTAACGCGTTAGTGATTTCCAAGTTGTGGTACAAGGCAACGCAGAATTTAGAATTACTTCAAAGGGGTGAGTAAAAGGTCATTAATAAAAGCAATCCTTTTGTTAAATTTTCTCTGTGATGATCTATAGGTTACCTAGAAAATGCTTATAGATCTAGAAACTATAAAAAAGGTAAAGCAACTAGAAAAAGTAAAAAAAATAATTCTTAGAAGTCCTTTTTAGACCTGCATTTCCATGACTAATTCAGAGGCCATCATGGAAGATGTGGAGTTAAAACTTTCATAACATTACATTTTTGTAGCTATTATTCAAAAATGTGACCCAATATTTTGACATTTGAAATGGCTCATCAAGAACAAGAAGCTTGATAGACTGTTTTTAAAATACTTTCTGGGAGATCTCAGCAATAATTTGAGATTATTTCTGAGCCCTGACTTGCTCATGTTGAGTAAGTGAAGTTCAAGTGTTACTGCATGGAGAAATTATGGAAATGCCAAGCATTGCCTGATAAACAGATAGTGCCATTGATCACTAACTGTACTTTATGAACATAGTACCGTTGTTACTTGAATAACAAATGATCTCTAAGCCAACACCAGAGTAAATCTTACTTTTTACAATTACATGTGCTTTTATTGAAAAACAGTAACTCCATCTTCATTAGAATCACTTGCAGTTCTGTGTGGGGCCAGGTACTGAGCAAAGTGGTTATATAAACACATCCTTTTGTACAAAGATGGTCAGCACAACCTGTAATGGGGAACTAGAAAACACTGCTAAATTGATACTAAGTTAATGATACCCACCTCTGTGAGTTTGTTACATAGTTCAGCTGGAACTGGGTTATATTAAGTATTTCACATCCCCAGCTGAAGTTTGCTTCTCTCAGTCATGGTTCAGCTGCTCTTCAACATGGTGCTGTGAAAAGAATCTGGAGACTTCAACCCAGCACACTACACTGGCCTTAGTTATGTATGCCTTTCTCACCTCTCTGATGGACAGGAGTAACTGATCTAGCTAAGCACAAGATGTTTACAGAATTCTACAGAATAGAGTTGTGTACATCCCTCATAATTTCTGTCTATGAGCACATCACCCCAGGCTCAGGATCTGCCAGGTTTTCCAATAGTAAAAAGGTTGTCTGAGGTTTCTGGGCAAAGACTGGTGTAAGATCTAAGAACAGAGATGATCTTGCAGAGAGCTGCTTAAAGGCATTTACATTTTGCATTTCTGTCTCCTGTCTGTAGTATGAGATCGGTGCCTAACTTAGAAAAAATTGGTGTGCAGGAGTCCCAAGAAAAAGTGAAAATCTCCACTTAAACTGCTAGACCCCTGATGTTGATGACAGACAATGTGGATTTTTGCATTCCAGAAGCAAAATTTCACATCCATCTCATTAGGGACTAGAACCTCTCAACTGCTGTTACGCCACAGAGCAGACTTTAACTTGGTTTTACATAGGGAGTTTCATACAGCATATATGGAAAATTACATCAGATTAAGAGAGGACAGTCTCCCAGTTGGCACTTTCTGAGCACCTGGACATGGCAGACTGCTTAGTGCTTGTGTTAACTCCATCCCAACCAGACCCAGTACAGCAGTAGATACAGAGGAGCTCTGAACTATTGGTAAAGCTGGCTCTGAGTTAGCAAGTCCTTTTCCTGGCTTATATAAAGGAGCCAATTTTGCCAGTCAGGCTAGGTGCAATGTACTCATTCTATGGAGGACTTAAATTGTGAGGTTAAGTCCTTTTACCTTCTGGTAGCTGCAAACCATTTAATTACAAGGTCAGTGATGTATAGCAGCAGAGAGTTTGGGGACCTTAATGAGGTAAAGCAGTGTCTGATCACACAATAAATGATGGTTTCTTTGGATTTCTGCTTCAGAATCCTGACTACATGGTATTATTGTTTAGACCCTCCTAGTACAGTAATTTAGCTGTGTGCAGGACTGCAAGAGTTTTGTTACTACTGAAATTTGGTGTTCAGAGTTTTCAACTGGCTGGCAGATTGGCAGTGTAAAAAATTAAAAACAAATTAATGACCATGAATTGACAGTTGTGATGAAATTTTCAAACGTTTATCTTCCCCAGTTAGACACAAATGAAGTAGCCAGGTTTACGGAAGCAGTCATTGTCTTGGGCACTTTTGTCTTTTGAAGATCTGACAATATCTGTAACAGTGGCAGTCTCTAGGTGCCAGGTGTGTCTGACCAGCTGTCCTCTCTTTCTGGGTGTGAGAGTGGAAGCAGAGTCCTACTACAGCATGTGAATCAACTGCAGCCCTTGAAGTAGTACAGATCTGGAATAAGTCTGTGATTTTAGCACCTAGAACGTAGGTGTTATGTCCTGGAAATCCAAGTGAAAAGATCAAGTTAAAAGAGCGATATTGTATCATCTTTTTTTGTTATCACTAGAGGTTGCTAAAAGTCTTTGGTTATTTAATGTTTTTCTACTTCAGAAAATATGTTAATGTCATTGATCACATCCATGCTTCAAAGGCACTGAGATAAACAAATGACTCATGAAGTGACTGCCTATTATTTTTGCTGCAATATGCAATAGGGAGGGGGTGTAAAATGAAGTTGATATCGAGTCTCAAAAGAAAGTTTCTTTATAGTGATGCTAAAAATACAACCATTTTGTGAAGCTTAGAAAACTCTGGAAGAAGTTTCCTCACAAAGAAATCTCACTTAAGCATGTTCAGTGGATGCTCAGGCTGCTGGTAAATCCTCAGTTTTAATTTGGTACCAGCAATGTTTGATAGCCCAGCAGAACCAAATTCCTGTCAAAACTCCCTTGATTTCAGGTTCAAGACCGAATCAGGGTTGGGGGTTGAGGCAATAATTTTGATGGAGTTATATCATGGATGAATTTACTTAATAAAAAAAAACATTAAGATGAGGATTAAATAGAATGAGACTGGAAGTCTAGGGGTGTGGGGTTTTTTTTGTGTGGTTTGTTTTTTGTTTTTACGAATGGGAAATAGTCTATTAATTGTTTCTGGTCTAATCTGGAGTAAATTTTCTATCTGGTAGACAACAGCAACGCCTCTGCTCAGTGGCATTTCTTTCCAGGATTTGGTCTGTAGCAGCTGTGGCAGGCTGACAGAGCTAACGAGGTACATTTCAAAGGATTGTACTTGCCAGTGCAGCTATGCTCTTCAGAGCCCGGTGAAACAAATGGCAGCTATATCCATTATATCATCTTTAACTGGTATAAATTAATATTGTCCATGTATTATTAAATTTTCAGCATCCAGATGATGCTGAAAATTTTCCATCCAGATGTGCTTTTCATTCCTGGGGAGCTGTTCTGTTTTATTTTTTTTTTAAATCTTCTCTAAGCAAGACGAGCCATAGGTTGTAACAGGGCTGAGCTGGCATTGACCCAAATGTTTCAGCTGCTTCTATGGGTCTGGTATCAGTCAGTATCAGAAAGAGCAGTAAAATAATGTGAGATTGTGAGAACTGCAATAAAAGAGAAGTAGAGCAATTACCTTTGGGCTGTATTAGTAATGAAATGCATGATCCCAAATTGAACATCACAAGATACAGCTGTGCTCTTCTGCGTGCCATCAAAGCACCTCCCAACCATGACTCCCCCCTTTCTCTGACTTTCTCTGTATCCCTCCTCCTGCTTCCCTTTGGCCTCCTCTCTCCTTGCATGCCAGGTCTGAAGTAAAACTCTGGCTGCAAAAGACAACACTAGTCAGCCATCTGGCAGTAAGCTACCTAAATGTACTTAGTACTCAGATTCCAATTTCAGTTTTGTTTTATTTATGGCAGAAGTGGATTTCTTCTCACTTTTACCATTTTAAACTCCATTTTTAGGAGCTTTATTCATAACTCCATTCAGAACTACCTCTTTAATTTATTTTAAATAAAGCACAAGCTTTTAAGAAAAAAACACTTTTTCTTTGTAACACAGAGCATCTTCATTTGTATCCTGACCTTTTCTGCCTGTTCTTCTTTGAAGAATCTTGATTAATTTAAAAAATGAAAGTAAAAACCAGAAGAAAGCTGCTTTCACATTATTTCATACATAGGCTGATTTCCAGGCAGTCATCCCAAGATGCATAATAACTGTTCCATCAGCACACTGTGAGAATCAGAATTATTTGTTCGGCGAAGGAGACCTTGTAGCCCAAGTACAAGAAGTACTATATAAAACCACATTTTATTCTGTTTTATAAACACTCCTGAATATTCATGACTTTTTAAAAATGGAAAAATAAAACCTGAGGGCATAAAATTTGAGGTGAAGGCTGGTGGAGAAATCAAGTAGTAGAAGTCCCTCTACTGCAGTGGGCTAAGCTGGACAGAAATTGATTTGATTACTCTGAGAACAGCAAGTCATCAAAACGTAGTGATGCTACTGCTTTCATAATGCTAGAGATGTACCCAACCCATGGCCTTGAGCATACACTTGAGATTTTAAGGTATTAAACCCCCATATCTGATAAGTACCTAAAAATGTGTAAAGAATATCATTTGTTTCCTGAAGATCAGTCATTATGACCAGAAGCTTCAGAACAACTTTTTGTTTTGAAAAAACAAAAGAATTTGAAGGTGCAGCCACCACTCCTGGCAACAGCTGTGACCTGTTGATGAGGATGGGATTTGGTTGTCAAAAGATTGTTTTCCTTGTGAGTAATAATAGTAGCAGTTGTTTCAGCGGTATTCTGGAAGGTTTAGGGTAAGTAGCTGCTACAAACTATTTGTGTCCTTTATGCTGAAGACATAATAAGTGGTATTTTAATTTAGATTAGCAGTCCAAGTTCGTGTTCACAGGTAAGACTGCTGTTCTATGACCTACTCAAAATACCTGTGCACCAGTTAGTGTGGGTGAAACCCAATGAAGAAAACGGCTGATTTTCAAGTATAAGCATGCATCACCTGATGTTTAACATAGGTGAAATGGTATGTTTGGGAGCACTGGACAAAATGTCATAGTTAAGCTTCACTGAGTGGAGCTAAGGGAGCGGACAGGTGACACAGGATATCTCTACTCCAGAATTGTAGTTCAGGTCAGAAGTGCACTTTTGAAGCAAAATTGCCAATCATCTCCACTTACATTCCACTTGAATCATGTTGCAAAGCAACAGGACACCACAGAAAAGCTTTTGTTTCATGTCTCCTCATAGCTTTGGATTCTAAAACCTGAATTATCCACAAACTGAATACTCTTAAAGGAGTCCTGCTTTGGCATTTGTGGCAGAGTGTGCTGTTTTGTACTTCAAGAACTTGAGAACATTAGGCAAAAAGGTTAAACACATCTCAGCATCTCTTGTTGTATTAGCTGTGAGCTGCTGGTACTGTTGAGTAATGTGCTGTGTTGCTGCTGAAACCAGAGGTGCTCAGAGAATGGATTAGCAAGTGACAATCAGTAACTTACACCAGGCATTATTTTCTGAGTTATGAAATGTGTAAATATTAATAGAATTAATATTTGCTCACAACCCAGCAGAAAGCAAAGATTGCACAAGGTACTTGAAGTGAAAGAATTGTCTTCCAGCTCAGCAGGAGCTAGACTACTCCCAGGCTCAGAAGACGGGACCAAGCAGGAGCTGCTGAATCAGTGGGATGTGGGAGCTGGGACCAGCTGCCTCTCACAGAAGTAAAATCTTGCTTCTGGCTTCTTCTGAGTTCTTGCTTTGGAGCCCGGGTTTGTATCTTTAGGATTGTGTGGCTGAAATGACAAGTGGTAAGAATCATCTAGGCATGCTAGGGAGCATATATGGAGTAAACAGATTGGTTTGGTTGTGAACAGCTGTGAGTTACAGCTGGTAACACTGTATTTAGGTAGGGACATCTTGAAATGTATTCACAAAAGCTTTTGCATGGGAAAAAACCCAAGGGAATTGTGAACTGAATAAATGCATCACTTTGGGACAGAGAAAGCCTTGGAGTAATGCAGATGTGGGTGTTTGACATGGGTATTATCTGTTTTATAAGGGATGTTGAAGGCAAAGGGGCCTAGGAGAGCCCCTAGTGCCAGATGCCTGTCAATGTGTGTGACTCAAGGGCAACTGTCTCTTTTACCTATATTACTGTAGACCAGCCTCATAGCTTCTGATCTGCAGTGGTATTTAGAAAAATGACCAGGAGTAGGAGTCTGTGTGAACACCTTGTCTATACACTGTACACCAACCTTCGGTCAGGGGAAATCAGCATAGCCATGTGAAAACGTTAACCTTACTCCTGTGCTTACTGTCTCAAAGAACAGGGAACACGAGCAGCATAGGAAGTGTGTTTATACGAATGCTTGTTATGAATGGAAAACAACTCTTAACACACCTGTCCTGTTCTATTGGATAGGACACTATGACTATCTTAGTTTCTCTCCTTTGAGGACCTAATTACTTGTGTATAACGTACTCATTTGAGGACTTCATTTGCTTTTAGATTCCAGTGATGGGAGCAACATTTCTGAAGTCACCTTCCAGAGAGACTTAGGTTTCAACCTTCCCAAGATGTTGGCATAATTATGTTTTTCTGCCCATAAAAGTGGAAGGGGCTTTTGCAGGTCTCTGCAGCTAATCAATGCAGCTATTGTGAAATGTCCATACATGAGGCTATTTTCTGGGGTGGTTCTTCTCCAGGGTCCTTGCAGATGTTTCTAACTGAGCAAAGTGACTTGGCCTCAATTTCTTCATCTCAATTCAGTGGCAATCCTTCTGGTTCTCAGGAGTCTGAGAGTTTAGGCTTGACTTGTTCAAACTCTTATTTTTTTATTCCAGTAATGTTGACACAAGCCCTGTAGCCTGTCTAGCAACAGGGACAGAGTACAAATAACAAACAATTTCTACTTTTAAGGAGACTCGCACATCCAACTAAAGAAAAATAATCAATGACCATTTAGATGTTTCTGACTGAACAAGATGTCTTTAAATTAAGTCTTGCTACTTCTCATATGAGACTTGAAAATAAGAACACACTGACTTCTTAATTTAGCCACTAAACAGCAGAGAAGGAAATTTTATTGGGTTGTTTGGCCAGGTGACAGGCCTGATACTTCCGCTAGGGTTCTTTGTCAGGAGAGCATTTTTCCTTAGGGTATCTGTCACAGTGAACAAACTACCTTTAGGGGAGCACAAGGACTGAGGAGAAAACTAAAATACTCAATTGGTGACCTTGTAATTAAGCAGCAGTTGGTGAGAATTCTCATATTACTATCTTGGTTCAAGGAACTCATTAGTTTTATAATGAATTGCTGGTGCAAGGGACAGAGCACAGTCGCACAGCTGTAGGCACAGAGAGGATAGAATTGGGGCAGCCTGGTTTTAGACCAACATCAACTGGGTCACTGTTAAGCATAATCATATCTAATTACAAGTAATCACTGAAAAAGGCAGTCTCATTCCTCTTTCTTCTTATTCATACTGTATTCTTGCTTGCATAAATTGTAGGGACTGCTCAGCCCCAGGTGATTTAATTCAGCATGCTGATGAGATGGATCAAGAAGGGTCAGAACTTCTTGGCACAGGGCTAGACATTCCCAGGACAAAGACTGAAGTATTTACTCTGCCTTCATCCTGATGTAATAAGATGTGCTTCTCAGTGCCAGTAATTCTAGGACTGCAACAAACTGTGCTGTTGATCTTTCTTTATTTTATCAAGGGCAGGGGCTACTATTATCTGCTTGTTTAGAAAAGAAAGATTGCAAACATTTATTTAATTACCTCTTGCCAGAGAGAATTCCAGGGCTTCTGGGGCCGCTTTGTGACATGATTGTTCACAGGATGCTCCCAGGTAGAATTGGAACACAACTCAATTATGTTTAACTGTGACAAGGTAGTGAAGTGTGTAGTAAATATTACTGTTTCATTAGCAGCTCTGCATTTAATTTAGATACGTATTTCTGCACAAATGAGAAAATGTTGCACTCTTTAATGATGGCACTACCCCATGTAATAATAATAATGGTTTGTACCCCAATGCAGACACTCTTGACAGTGTGGGCCCACCCTGCCAAGCACTCAATCCCAGAGGTAGTGAGGGGAAGACAAAATGAAACAGACATATTGGGAGCAGATCTCAGACAGCCTTTAGGTGTTTGTTGGCAGAAAGAAATAGCTTTTCTGATTCTCTCTTTGGCATGGGTCACAGCACCTGCAGGCAATTTGTAGCCAGACTTCTGCTCGCTCTCTCTTCCTCCTCATCCACAGACAATGTGATGACCAAGCAAGGCCAGTGGCTGTTGAGGCAAAACTCCGTACTGGAAGGAGGCAGTTACTTTTCAAACTGCCATACCTTTGCTTTTTCTGTCCTTACATCGGTCTGGGAGCTGCCTCTTCAGAGATGACAAACTCCCTCTTGAAGGTGTTGTATCAGGCATCTGAAAACATCACACAGTTACCTGGGTGCTGGGGTTTTTAGCAATCATTGTTTTATCAAAAGAAAATCTAAATTCTCTTTATGCACTGCCCTTTCTGCTTTGATAACAACATCCCATTTGCAATCATAGGGTGGTTCAAATAAAGAATTTCTGAGAGCAGAAAGATTTTCGCATCTAGTTTGTATCTTACAGAAGCTAGGCAAAAGAAGCAGCTTAAATCCCTAAACAGGGTAGATCACAACAAGGAGAAATTACCTGTGATAAGTCACTGCTGCATCCCAACTACTGCTATGCTGACAACTTGGAAGAGCTATTCACATTGCCTTTGGGGATGTTCCTGGGATCTTAGAGCCTGGCACAACATGAGGAGCGGTCTTCCATGATGGTTTTTGAGTGAACTGTTGACTTTTAGCCTTCCCTAACATTGGCATAGCTCCCTGGAAGTCACTAGCCAGCCACAGGAGGACACATGGTGTGGCCTGTTGTGACTTGGAAGTGATGACCAAGACTGACTGACTGCATTGTCACGTGCCACAGTCTTACTCATGTGCAGTAGCCATGCTTCTGTGCATGGTGCTGTACCAACATGTAAAACAGTATCACTTAGAAAATGTTAGCTGTAACACTTTATACAAGCTTATTTTCTCTCCCAGAGGTAGCTGTGGTCTTTGTTTCTGTCTTCATTTATGTCCTAGTTTACCAGCTTGTGCTTCTCTCAGTCATGCCTCTTGGACACAGAAAGGAAAACGTTAGCTTTGCAGTAACTTTGTTATGTGGAATCCACCATTAAGCAGTATTCCACTTTCTTCTCTGATAGGTCAAATGCCTCTTTCTTTTAGGTTTTAATTAAAAGTTCCCTTATTAATCAAGCCATTAATGTGTACTGCTGTTGATAATAGTTGAGCAGAGGATGGTGGGCATAGAAATTCACTTGTGTGTAGGGAGATAATAAAACAATTTGTAGGGATGCCACTGGCAATCTTAGCACCTCATAGCACACGGTTTAGCGTACAGTATTTAGACCAGTGGTCCATCAAATCCAATCCCTTGCCTCCAGCACTGCACAAGGTGTGCTGGTGTACTTTATTTACTCTGTTCAAAAACATGAACGCTCTTCCACAAAAATGTCTTACAAGAGAGAGGTGAAAACAGCCATAGTGGTAATATGTGAGAGCATGTATTTCCTTCCCACTCACATAGAATTCTCTAGTTAGCAGACTTACTAAAACTCCTCTTCATCCCAGTGCCTGTCCTCCTGCCCTTTGGCTTCCCTTGAACACCTGTTGAAGTGGATGTCTTTTGAACCATATCCAGCCAGATAAGCAGACTGTGGTCCCAAAGACTGAGCATATTTCAAAGGTGAACATTCTGTGAATATTCTGGAAGTAGGCTTCTCTCTTCCAGTTTTATCCTGTTAAGTGATGGGAGTTGTAATGAAGTAATACGGGGAGAGAAGTGACTTCTTAACAGGAATGGAAGATGTAAGTTGGGCTTTATATATTGAAGTCTTACTCTTATAATACTTGTATACTCACAGAGTGAAATAGGAAATGGTGGAACTATATGCTATCCGTGTACATTGCGTGGCTCGCATTTCCAGCAGGGCTTCATCCAATCTTTTTTTTGGTTGAGTGTCTCATTATAGCTACTGTTTCTGACCTGAAATAAACCATAGGCACTAGTATTAGGAATTAAAAGCCTTGGGAAAAAAAAGTCTTTTGGACTTGCTATTCATTTGAGCCACAATAGGGGAGCTGCCACGTTGTTCTCATAAATATCAAAAAGTTAAATCTGGTATGGAAATAAGAGCCAGAGTGATTAAGAATTGATTTGCAAAGCAAGGATTACAGACTTGTTTGTTTTCTCACACCTGCTCTCCACTTCAGGAGTACAATAAAGCAAGGCGTATCTAATGCACCTTTCCCCTAATTGAATAATGCACTCAAGGGAATATGATCAACTGAGGCTTTTAAGATCACACCACCATTTGCCCAATTATACCTAATGACAACACATTGTTCCTGCAAAATGTGTCTTTATTCCTTGGTAAGTTACATTTCCTTTCAGCCTTCTACCTATTGATCCAGCACTACCTCATGTAGAACAAACTTCTTTGTTGGCAAGTCTTATTTATGAGACCAGACAGATCTTTTATGCCATCTTCTCTGGCCAAGTCAGTGAGAGAAAAAGCTTGTTGTACGGAGCACGACAAATTTTAGCTATCTTTGTAAAACAAAGCAATAAACAGAATATCTGTATGGTTTGGGCTATACAGATAATTCATGTTCTGTGTTCACTATCTCTTTGTGTACTTGCTGCTTGGATTTCATAAAGCATCTTCAACTATGTGAAGAAGGTGCCTGCCCTACATAGCACTTAGAGTAAATGATAGTTTTAATCTTGGACTCCAAGCAGGTATATACTCACTTCATTACAGAAAATGAGATGTTTGCTAAGCAAAGCTGCAACATCGTGAAGCTTGAGGCATATTTACTTCACTTTTTTTGTGGGGGTGGAAGGGCTTGAAGCAAGCTGGTGAAATGATGTATCCCTAAATATTTTTGTGCCTGTCTCCTCTGAGCATTCATGACTACAAGTAGTACAGGCTGATGAATAAGGTCAGGGCTGGATTCTGATTGCTCTCACAAATTGTCTTCCTAGTTATTTTTTACTAGTTTTAAATTGCATCAGAAGAAATACTTTTTTACAAATGCAGAACCATAGCTCACTACCATCATTCAGCACTTTCTAGTGGGGTTAACCTCAACCCACTGCTCTGGCCTCCAGACCCCCACCTACATGAAAAAAAAATGCATCCTTGCCCTTTCCAAAAGTAAACCTGATTTTTGCCCAACCCTAACTGCGATGTAGTTCTATTGCTGAGGAAATGGTTTCAGTATTGGCCAGCACACTACTTCTGCTTTCAGTAGTTCCCTGCAGAGCCTGCTATGGAATATGAGCACTCCTGTGTCATCCACATGTTGCCCCTCCTTTCCCTTTTCCCAGCTCTCCCCATGGGATAGCTGGAGCTGGTTATATTGACTTGAGTGATTTTATTAGGTCTCTTCTTCAAATAGATGAACTTCAGGACTGAACAACACATTCAGCCAGCAGGTCTTACAGTCAGACAAGTTATTTCTCAGAGCCTGTAGTGGTATAATTGAGATCGGCATCTGGCCTAGAGGGACTTACAGCTGCTCAGAATGAGCTCTGGTAGGAACTAGTCTTGGAGGAATGAGTAGCAGTTTGGACTGTGCCATGCATGCGTTTCCTAAGTGCTTCACCTGCAGCAGCCCTGCCCCACACACATGCCACTTTTTCAGGCTTTGAATGTACTCTGCAGTGTAGGCTGACATGTGCAAATATCTTGCAAGCCTTGCTCAAGATCCTATAGGAACATTGACAGTGTGGATTAATGTCAAACAGCAATCCCCTTCAGTCAAAATCCCTCTTTGCTACTTACATACTGAGCTGATAGAAAGAAACAATTACACCAAAGAGTTATTTAATTTTTTTTTAATCTCCCCCAGTGCAGGTAGAAATTACGGATTTTATTGCTGCTTTTGGCTTGTATCTGTGTTTGCATTTTCTCATTTCTTATTACATACATAGATGTAGAACAAAAGGCCTGATTAACCTGAATTTCTCAGGATGTCTCATTAAATAGGTAATCTTACACTACTCAATTTAGTCTTTAAAATTTGCATCCTTTTCATTATTTCTGTCCTTCCTTCCAGCATTTCTTCTGAAGTGCTCCCTGTACAGTGGGCTCCTTCTTGTGAGAACATTCAGTTTTGTTCTCACAAAGGTTCTTACCTGGTAAATTGAACTGGGGGAGTATCCATAGGATTTGTACTTCCCTTGTGAAGCCTGAAAGCACTGAGTCTCTGAGAAATGCAACCGAGTAGACTGTGCTGACCTGCTTGAATCCATTTTGTCTCCTCCACAGCCTTCATTTTCTGCATGCATCCTCAGAAAGGTGGAAAACCTGGAGAGTTTTACTTACATTGAAAAATGGAAACATGTTTTTCTCTCCCAGTGTATGAGAACTGGGAGTTTAGGACTCATTGTCACAAAAAGAGAAACTCATTATGCCACCAAATCATTCCTCCAAAGCTGTCTGTCTGAGTATTGATCCCTTGTTCCTGTGTAAGTAAACCCTGTAGTTGATCATAATTATTCTGGGACATCTCATTCCAGTGACTGGATCAATAATGTCTTCCATGGCTTCCTGCTGTGTGTTCCTGTCATGCCTCAGCACCTCTGCATTACCTGCTGTTCATCAGGAGCCCAATGAAATAATTTGCCGTGGTGATGAGAATGCTGTCGGCCACTTCACACTCATTTAGGTCTCAGCCAGGACATGACATGAAGCCTGACATGAAGCTTGGAATTACAGCATTTGTAATGAATGTCAGTATTGACTTCGCACTGCCCCACACACTGAGACTGGAATATTTCCCCTGATGTCACGTTGTCAGGCATAATACCTATAGGATGCTTGTCATGAAGCTGCCATTGAGCAGAAACAGGGATAAACATCCAAGTTCCCCTTCTCATCCAGAGGCTCTAGAGTAAACATGTCAGGAAGCAGCAAGGCCAGGGGCTCACTGAGGGATGGAGAACCAGGAAGTGAGTGGCGACAAGGCTGGCGGGGCTGGGGCCTCGCTGACCAAAGCTCACCCTGCAGTACCTGAGTGCAGCAAGCAGGGCAGCCTGAGGATGGCAGCCAGTGTGAACCAGATCATCAGGGCAATTTGTGGTGATAAGGTCAAGCCAGGAGGTCAATCCACAGGTCAGGATCAGGCCCAGTGGCTGCCACCAGGGTTAGACAGACTGGTGATTGCCAGGCAGGTCCAAGTGACAAGGCAGGTTAGAGGGGAAGCTGGGAAGTCAATCTGTGGTCAGGATCCAGATCAGTGGGGCACAACTATGAAAGAGCAAGAAACTGGTACACTTTCAGTGTAGCTCAGGCAGGGACTGAAAGCCCAATACAAGCTGAAATGGGGCTCCTGGGCCTGTGGGCAGGCATGTGGGTGGAAGTTGCAGGTGAGGCTGTTCAGGGCCATTAAGCCTATTAGTGCACTCAGGACCCTGGCAAAATCTTTCGGCTATATTTAAAGCAATCAGTTATGCAGCTTGTTCTGCTGCTGAATTCCCTTGATCTTTTTCACCACTGTTGCTGCAGGATGTGCTTTGCAGAAGAGCTTTGGCCCTCAGCATTCCCAGCTGCGCAGGGATAACGGCGGAATCTGCATGCTGAGCCTGGTGGCCTGCCAGGGAGCTTCTGGCCGACGCTTCACTCTAACGTTCTTGGTGTCCTTCCTTCTTCAGGTTTTCCTGTCCTCTGAGAACAGCCCTGAATCCAAACCTGAGAGCAGACCCTGATGCAAACTCAAGAGTGCCTCTGCCACCAGCTAGTGTCCCAAGTCTTCGTCTGTTCTGCTGTTCTTCTGCCTGTGGTACCAAGCTAACCCAGCAGCTTGGCCCAGGGCTGCTATGTCTCCCCTTTGTCCCGCTTACTTTCATCTTGCTTTTCTTTCTTATAGCTATTATTTTGGCTTTTTTTCTCATCTTTTCTTTAATTATTGGCCTGACTCTTAATGTCTTCCCTCACTGTAAGTTAAAATCTTTCCTTGATTATTTGCGATTGATGATCTTCTCCTGAGTGTCAGGGCCCTGCAGGCACTAACAGCCTTGATGGCCCTGAACAGCCTGGCCTGGCCCTCCCCGAGCACCCTGCCTGCGGGCACGGGGGCTCCATTAGGGCAGGCCTGGTGTACCGGCCTTCAGTTCAGTGCGTTTGGTTCGCCATGGACCTCCCGGATGCGGACTCTGATGCAGCTGGCTTCTTAGCCTGCCGTGTTGCCGTGGCCCTGCCCGGCAATCGCTGGAGCTGGCCTTGACTTGTGGGTAGACTTCCTAGCTTGGCCTTGGACCTGCCTCACCACTACAAATCTGTGCAGTGATCTGGGCTCCCGGTAGGACCTGGCCACAACTTCTGGGCCTTTCCTGTTCATCGTGCTCGGGTACTGTGGGGCGGGCCGTGGCCTTCGGAGGCCTCTGCCCTGCCGACTGCAGTACTGCGTTCAGCTCCGGGCTCTCCTTCCTTCGGTGCGCAGCCAGCCCTTGCTGCTCCCTGACAGTGACTTAGTAAAGCTTTTACTCCTTTTGCCCTTTTCCTGCCTTTTCCTGTTAGAAATGTGCTGCTTGGGGATGGGAAGAGGTCTGAGCAGTAAGACAGTTTTAAAGCTGCAGCTGCAAAACAGTGGTACTCTGTCACCGACTTACCCAGAGAGTTAGACATGGGGTAATCTTAAATTATACCTGAATCTTTCCGATAGATGAGGCCAGTTGCATGTTTGTTACGCGCAAACCTTGGTAATTCAAAAATTGTCGAACAAGGGTGTGGGTTTTCTTTGGGGCTTCTGAGGTTTCTTAGGGATGTGGTTTCTTCTTCTTATACTACTTTGGTGATAGAAATCCCGTCTCTTGTTTAGATGTGGTTATAGAGAAACCAACTATATTTACTATAGATTTCTGTTAGGTCTAATATAACTCTATGCCTGTGAAAGTTTATATTAGATAACTGCTGACGCCTCTCACCAGCTTCAGTGGTTTTAGCACACTTACACACCTGGAGACTAAGAAATACTTGGATCTGCCCTAGAAGTGTAAACACATACATCTGTAATGGTAGTGCAGAAAAAAAGCTTTATAGAAAGTATTGTAAATAACATTTAAAAATGCGTCCTGCCCCATACTCTCTTAGTCATCATCACTTGAAAGAAAAGCTGCATTCTTGGATCATAGCTTGGAGCCTGAAAGAAATAGGTCACAACAAGATATTGTTTTGAGGGAAGGATGTCTGGTAGAAGTTTGATCTGCCAGCACTCACTCTGATCATATGTGAGCACCAGTGAATTAGAAGCCTGCATCCTGGATTTTTTGTCTGCATTGGTTTAATGCATACATGTGGGATTTCTGATCTCATTAAGAAAGAGGCCCTGCAGTTTTTTGTTGTCCATCCGTTCCGCCTCGTGCTCTCAAACACAACTATACCTAGCTGCTTCTGTAATTCTTTGGGGAGGAGTAAAGTTTAACTGCAGAGAATGGAAATACCAGTGATGATCTGCTAAGGAAATACCCAGCAGAGCAACCCATTAAACTTATACCCAAACAGCTAGTTCTAAATACATTTCCCCTGCATACATACATGTTCTCATAGCATTTATTAGCTTTCTTATTAATGTGGGCTGGACTGTGGCAGATGAGGTATGTATCAGCAGCACCTCATTATAGGCAGCTTTCTGCCTGCTCTCCAGCCTGCCCGGGTATTCAAAATGGACTTCAGGGAGCAGGTCTCCTGCCCAATAATCCTGCCTGCAAAGAGCTCGCACTTGAATTGTGGCACACTCCTTAACTTCTGATTGATTTCTGTGAAATAAAATGTCAGGGGCAGAAGCCTCTGTTTCCCTTCCTCCAAAATGGACTATTATGGCAACCTCCTGTTGCTCAGTGATCCTCTTGCTAGTGATAGTTATAAGTTTGGTGCATGTAGCTTTTCCCAGGAACAGTAACAAGACTAGGTAGGAGCCAGCCAGCTATCGAAGACTGACAAAGCCCGCCACAAAGCAATAGACAGCTTCCCTGCAAACATCTCTCACTTTCCCGTGCAATGGGGATTCACAAAGAACTTGGTATGTTGGATTTTTGTCAGATGCTCCCTCAATGACACAATCCCACAACCCCTTTCCTATATCACACTGCTGATTTCTATCCCATCTGAGCATTTTCTTTTCTCTTGAATTAAGTAAAGGCAAACTGCCCCAGTGTTCTGTTTGTGGGGGAAAAATGCTGCAGAAATGTATTCATGAGTTAATAATAGTCAGGTTTGTTTATTCATTTCTAAATGACCTGAATCTCTCCATGTTTCATGAATCCATCTTAGCACTAAACTGGTTTGAATAAAACACCATTTTTACTAACACACTCTTGTCTGTAACACTGTGTTGAGGTGGGAAAAACATTTAGATGGCAAGAGCAGCTGCTAACAAGACGTTGCAAACAGGCAGCAAAGTCCCTGTGGTGCCAGAAAAGGGAGGAATGCAATTGCTCTGAATGATGTAATGCTGTTGGATATGTTTACAAGAGTTCAGACTAACGAGCTGTGTGTTAACATTTGATTAATTGTCAGTGGCCAGGATGTAGCTGAGTACTGCATCAGAGGAGCAGTATGAACTCTAGGGACTGAAGCATGTAAGGTACCTACCCACTCCTTTCCCTTGGAGAGGCACCACTTGATTAACCAGGCTGAGCCAGGTGCTGTGATTTATTCCACCTGAAGATCTGGCCCATATGGAACCCTGTAACCTCTGCTATGATACAGTTGTGTTGTGGTGTGCCCCCCCACCCCTGCAATGAATGACCTGCTCCCAGAGGTTTCATCAGTCCACCACCTCCTCAGTTCAGACATTCTTCCCATTTTATACAACAGAAGGATTAAATAATTTCTCTCTTGATTCTCAAGACAGGAGTTCAGCGCAACAAAGTTTGAATTAAAAATGCACAGCCAGGGGAAGGTGCAGTAGCAGTGTGAAATAAAAATGGTGGAAATGTCCAGAATGGTTATAGATGAGTTAATAGCTTGTTTTCTTACAGGAAATAATATTTGCATCCACTTCAAGTCCAGGGTACTGGTCTGTAGTAAGCAATAAAGTACCAACATGAAATTCTAGCCCAGACACTAGATAGGAAGCCCAGGTTTCAGCCCTGCTTTGAGTGTGTGCTCTTCCTGGAAGTTTGTCCGTATGTGCAGTTCTGGACTGACCCTTTTTTCTTTTTGTGTGTGTGTGTGTGTCTTTATGGTACCCATTGTGTGCAATAGTAGTGTCTTTCTGCTGCAGATTAGTCATGCCAGAGCGAGCTATGGAGCTTGCCTGTCTGTTTCCAGAGGTCTGCTGTGTAGACATATCCTGGTCAGCTATATCCCAACTCTTCCGTTCCTCTTTATCCTTCACAGAAATAAAACTGGTTTTTGTCAACAGTTTAAAAAATGGTTCTACATCACCCAGGTGAGAGATGGAAGCTCTAAGCTAACAGGAAAAACAGAGAGGCATCAAGTGACACGGCAGTGCTGTGCATTCTATTCTATATATGCCGGTACTATTCTTGACGATCTTCAGAGGCATAGATTAAAAAGTGATGGATACTCCCTGGAAGTGGTATGCCTGGAAGTTACAGTGATGGATGTGTCATGTTTGGTCAAAAAAGGTTTTGGATTTGGAGTAGTCTTAGATGCTGTACTTGATCACTTCGAAGAGCTAGAGGGGACTTCCCAGCAACTCCTTACAAGAGGTCCGCTGGTCCGTAAAGGCTGCTCACAGCGAAGGGAAGGCATCACCTACCCGTGCAGTTAGGTCTGAGCCTGCTAGGCGACAATCTGCAGCGCTTGCGGACTTGCCTGTAGTTGAAAGTCGTGGTTAGCAACTCTGCAGCACTTCCTGCGGACACCGAGGCGGCAACGGGGAGGTGCGGTGTTTCCCTCTGCGTATCCCTTGTCTGCCTCAGTGAGATTTCTTTGTGCGGGAGAGCTCCTGCGCGGCTGGGCTCTGGGCGGGCTGCTGCCAGCTCGCAGAAGAGCGCGCAGCTACGCGAGCCCACCTGCCTCTCCCCGGCTGAGGGAGGGCGGAGGGGCAGGGGGCAGCCGTGTCCGCACGGCGCTCCTGCTCCTCGCCCTCGCCGGGCTGCCTCGGCTGGGACAGCCCGCAGCTCTCACCAGTACCCTGCCTGCCTGCTCCTCCGTCCCTCCGACGCCAGGGCCGG
>JAVJGI010000050.1:23658087-23694604 GCA_035590275.1 Ibycter americanus | reverse complement strand
GGGGGAGCCGCGCAGCTGGCGCTGCATCAGCAGCCGTGCCCGTCGGCCGCGGACCTTCCGCCCAGCCTCTGCTGCGGGGTGGCGGCTGTTCCAGCCCCTGCGTGGGCTGCAGCTGTGGCCGTTGAACCGGCAGTGCCCTGCGCCCGCGCCGGGGCGGGAAGTCCTGGCTGCAGAGAGCGCAGGTGGCCCTGTCCTTGCTGCCCGCTGCTGGTCCTGCCTGAGGCAAGACTGGCCTGTTGTGGATAGCTTCAGGTTTTTGCCACTAAAACGTGTGGGGGTGTCCCGTTCCCCCATGTACCACGTAGAAGTTGCTGGCTTTTGTTTTTTAAGCGGGTCTGTACCGTCTTGTTGTGGCTAAAGATCCAATAATTAAAACCTACGTCTAGTTCAGATACAAACCATAAATCATTAAAAGATGACAGGGTTTTTTCCGTGTGTTTAAAGAGGTATTTTCCTTAGGAAATGGGTCGTATCTAGTGGGTCATCTGTTCTGGTCTGGTGGATGCTTTGGTGCTTGTAAGCCGGTGGCATCTGTATTGAGCGGGCTGCTGGGGCTTGCACTGGAGTTAGGCAAGCCTTGTGTTAGTAACTCATCTGGTCTTTCAGAGAATTGTTTTTGAACTGTTCAGAAAAAAATGGTGTGATAATATCTTGGGCTGGGTTTCTAGGAATTTTTGCTCCAGAGGTCTGGGGGGAGGAGTCGTCTTTCTCCACTTGTTTCTGCAGTGTGTTTTCCCAGTGTGGTGTGTTGTTCTCAGCCAGTTTCAGCTGTCATCTTCTAGTGAAAGCTGGGCTTTGGGATCACTGGTAGCTGGGAATCACTGAGTTTAAGCTGTTGCTCAGGTGAGCTGGCTGAGTAGCTTCACCCTGATGGACCTGAAGTTTCCTCACACCTTAAATATGGTTAGTGGTTCTTCTTTACCTCTGTCCTCTAAGGCATTGTGAAAGCTGATTACTGCAGCGTGCTTGGATACTGCTTGACTAAACAATACTTACAGAGAAGATGTACCCTTGCGATGAGGATGAGTCTCTTTAAAACTAATAGGGCACTCATGCTAACTCTCCAGGGTGAGAGAGAGGGGCGTAGCATTTCAACAGTGAGGCTGGTTGAGGTGGTTTGTGGGCACCCAGCTCTGGGTGGCCCTGCCTGAGCAGGGGGTTGGAGCCGGTGACCTCCTGAGGTCCCTGGCAGCCTCAACTGGGCTGTGATTCTGTGAACTCAGCACAATGTTTAATAGGGAATAAACTGGCATCTTTGGAAAAAGTGAAGATACGTGAAGTGCAGTGTGAAGGTGGCAGGCTAGATGTGATTTGTCAGCACTACTAGAAAGTGAGTAGTCTGCTACAATTTAAACACCTAAATTAAAATGCTTAAAACCCCTAAACAGTTGAGATACTGCATGTTGTCACGGCACAGTGAACTGATTCTTTAAGCTTGAGTATAAGCTCCAGATTTTTAAAATTCTTCCTCCGACCAAACATGTTCAAATGGTCATGGAAGGAAAAGGAAAAAAGGAGGAAACAGGTAATTGTATGGAGTTAAACATCTGTCTTGCAAAATGAAATACCTTCAGACTTTCAGAAGCTTGTTATGATTTTGCAAAACTAGCTGACCTTTTTTATTTGTAAAGAATCCTGCTGTTGCACCAAAAGTACAAAAGCTTGTATTACTTTAACACTGGACAGCTTTGATTTGGAACCTAGATCTGACATACTATGTGAAATGCCAACACAGAGGCAGAAATTCTCTGCCCCAAAGTGTTTGCGTTTTATGAACTTAATTCCAGATTAGGTAAGCTCGGAAGTACACCAACACTCCTAAATGCTTATGCCACGCAGGAGCTCCCCTAATATATACCTTATATCTGTGCTGTGTTCTACTTCCATCGCTCTCTGTGTTGGTCCTCATTTTGGAAAGCAGCTTAATTCTGTAGTCAGACACTGGTCACACAAGCATTCCTGTGTGAAAATGTGCAGTGAACATCAACACGTTTAATGAGCTGGGGAAGTTTTGTCTGAAACAAGGCACTTTGTTGTGGTGTGTTATTGTGTTGCATGCTCTGTTGTGATCAAACATTATCTGAATGCTTAGAGCATTTTCCTCCTTGAGATAATGTATTAAAGTACGCAGAGTATGAGGTGACTTCAGAGGCTGCTTCTGACTTTAAATATGTCAAAGCTAGCAGAAACACGGTTATTTCAAGTAAGAGTTAATTCTTTTCCCTGAAGGAGGCTCTGAATCTGTGGTGCTGTTTTGTTCCTTATCAGATGTTAATGGTGTTTCTTATTATGCTTGCTAATTTTGGCAGGTCTTTCTCCTCTACAAAGAAGCTTTATTGCCAAGATTTACTCTGAAAATGACCTACACTACTGACTGCAGACATCTACAAATGTAGAAGCTGGTAAATCGTGTCTTCTTCCCTCCCCTGACTGTCCTGTTTCCTGTGGAATTTATACTTCTGAGTATTCTAAAAATTAGACCTCTGTTGAAGACATTTGGATTACAACTGTGAGCATATCTATGCAAAGAGACAAGCTAGCCTGAGGAATTTCGAGGTATGTATGCCTGCTATGACTTCATAACAAATGGGAAGAAAAGGCCATCTGATTAAAGGGTGACGAGAACTCTAGGCTTACATTTCCTAGATTCAGATTGATCTGCACCATTATTCATGGTTTTAGCAGTGGAATATGCATACAGACAGTGGGACTGTAGGAGCACCAGAATATCCAGCTGGCATTGTAGGGAGGGTGATTTATTTGAACCTGCTGTAGGAATATTCAAAAGATTCCTCTCAGGAGAGCTGGTGTGACCTGAGCCTTCACTGCTTACCCATTCAGTTCTTAAATGTCACCAAGGTCTGTAGAGATTTTCTTCCACGCATTTGACAGACATTGAAATGCACCTGGAAGGCAGTGGTGGTTTCTCTATTTGGTTGCATACACTGTTCAGATTAAGTTAGGAGATACCTGCCTTGAATTGGAAAGCATCTTCAGTGAAGGCTAGAAAGTAAGTAGGTCTTGCTTGCCTTCCTATGCACAGGTCTTTTTGCTCACAGAAAGCAGCCAGTCTCGTAGGGCAGTCTGCCGGTGCTGTGCAAGACTGGCAGAGCTGGGTGAGCTTTGCTTTGTGACTGTGGAGCTTTGTCCTACCCAGGTCACAGAAGACTGGGAACCTTAGTTGTTAAAGAAGTGCAGAAATTCACCAGCCTTCACAGCTGTATTTTACCTTAAAGGCTTTTAGCTGTACTTTCACATAGAATTCTAAACCAGGAATGAGGAAGTTGGGTAACTTCCTCTGTATAGGCTTAGAAGAGGCCAGTGTGCACTGATAACATCTGTTGACCCTCCATTTGTAAGCTACTTGGACATAGTTATCTTTTCTGTGATGCGGGTGTTCATGCTAATGCTCCAGGGCAGTGGCAGTCTTATCAATTATTTGTGGGTTACAACGAAAGGTAGCCAAACACATCACGGTCTTGCAGAAGAGACTGTTTATTTGTTATTTTCTTTTTTTAAAAAAGGAAAACTAATGTGTTGAAAGTAGATACCTGACTGAATCATTCAGGGTGCTGCACTGCTGTACAGTATGTATTTAGCAGACGCACTGTTCTGAAGAGCTTTTTATTCATGAGCTCCAGTCGTTGAGGCTGAGGTGAGACTGGAGGGACACTGATCTAAACTACCTACCTGTCTTGCTTAATAGCCTGATGATGATGATCCTGTAACAGGACAGCAAGATGGACTGTGTCTGCCATGCTAGGCTAAACTGTAACTGGCAGTGAAGTGCTGTGGTTGAGAAGAGGATCTTTGTACTGCAGTTATTCCTCCTGTCATTCCCCTACAAGCAGAGCTAGAGTCGAGAGGGGGATAGCTTGGTAAATTTCTCTATTATGAATGGGCACAACTTAGTGCAGCAAACTTTCAATACGTGTTCCTCAGTCTAACCTGGATGTTGTTATTTGGCTGTGGTAGTATACTAAAATAGCATTGGGCACAACAGTGTTTTTGTTTCCTCTGAGCTGCTTTCATGAAGACTGGAGACACACACCAGAGCTCCAGGTGTGAAATGGTTTGCTGAACCATTACAGTCTTAGTGTGTGTTTTAGTGTACCAGGGACTTGGATTCTGTGATCCAACTGGGTGCCTTTTTTTAGTTGTATACCAGTAAGTTATGGTCTATGTAATTCCATCAGTTAAAATTGGTGCTCGTTTTCCAAAAAGCTGCTGTTCTGTGAACAATGCAACAATTCCTGCAGTAGCTCTGAAAATCTGTAAGAATACATAGATTCTGTGTGTCCCTGGCTGTATATCTGTAGCAAGGTTATTTCCTTCTCTGTAAGATAAGGTTATCTATCTTTGTAAAACATGCCATTTCATGCAAAGCATCATTTAAGTGCTGTTTGCAGTAACTGCAGTTCCATTATTCAAACTCATGTGACTAAAAGTGAATGCTGATATCTGGAATGCAAAGAATTTGAATGTAAGATGAAGTTTTCTTTTGATGTAAAGAAACAGCCTGAAAGGTGAAATTGTGTACATTGGAGAATGTTGCCCTAAAACTGCCCTACAAGGTGTCTAAAAAGTTTCGAAGAACGTTAAAGGGCACTGAGATGTTGAGATGGATGCCGTTGATGCAACTTGTGTGATGGGTTATGATGAGAAGTTTGCAGATACCTACTTAGAGTTTCTTCAGAGAGAAATTGGCAAATTTCTGTATTTTTCAGATTTGTGTGAGATGGTTGGTATCCCTTAAAAGAAATCCCTTAGCGGCCTGTCCTTGTGAGTTGTTGGCTGTTATTTTTCTGGAAGCTAGTTTCCATGGTGATTATCCTGTTAGCAAATAAATGTGGTTTTCGTGATCTCCAGGTATACTAGTTTGGATCAAAAAGACTGTAGCCTTTTCTGGGAGTGATATTGCACCTGTAGAGGCTTGGTGTTTGTGAATCACTGCCTGTGGGAGAGCGCTGAACAAGCGTCTTAGGCTTTAGTGGGTTGTCATAGTAAGGTGTACTATCACTTGTCTGTAAGGAGCAGTGAGCGTGTGTTACCACGAGTCTGTGGCTGAATAATGGTTAAAATTGGAGAAATGAAAGAAAAGCAACTTTTGATTGGGTTCTGTTATGACTGAACTTAACATGATTTAGGACAGTCATGGTTGACTGACTGGCAAGGTGAAAGCGTTGTTGTAAAACAGTCCCTTCAGGGTGTGTGGTGCTGTGATTGTTGGCTGTGTCACCCTTCAGCTGGGATAACCTGTAGCTCCGGTCTTCAGTGCTCCTGTTGGGGCTGGGGTGCTGTTTGTGTTGCACTGCTGTTTGGTTTTGGCTCCTTAAAGCCAGGGCAGTGAGGCATGGTCCCGGCTGAACCTGCCTGTGCCAGTGCTGGCGTGTGGGAGCTGCAGCTTGCTGCGAAACCCCTTCATGTCTTGTCTCCTCATACTCCTCCAGAAGTAGGTCTCAAAAGTGGGATATGCTTGTGTCATTGCTAGGGAAAGCACAGGTTGGTGTGGCTTGGTGGCCATTGATTAAATTTTTTGCTGAGGGAAGAGCATGAACTGGATATGTGAACCGTTTCTTAACAGGAGGAGTGTGGTTAGTTCACATTGTATACCTGTGAGAAGTTTGACTGCTTGGTCTGCAGAGCATCCTAGCGTAGAGAAGTGAGGGTTTCTCATGTGTGGTGGGGATAGGGAGGCTGTAACAGCTGCTGCTTGCTCGTCTGTCTGCAGAGCAGTTTCTGTGCTGGGCATGCTTTTGCTGCGGATGTTGGTTTTCAGGTGATTTGTTGTGCTGAAAGACTAAGTTTTGGTTTTGGTTTACCAAAGTTTTAAATGCTCCAGGTGCAATTCCAGTTTGTGGGAGAAGACAAAAAACAACCAGAGTGGTTTTTGGTTTAGTGTTGGTTTAACTCCTTGATGAGTGTCTCAAGTTTTCATCTCTAAAAAGAGTCTGCTCTAGCTGTGACAGTCTAAGAAAACAACTTTTTTTTTGTGCGCCACAGATGACACTCCCAGAGTCACTTGAAGACATCCAGTATTTTAGAATCAGCTCAGATTTAACCGTTGTGTGTCCAAAAGATGCCAGTTCTAACTACTAAACTCTTCTAGCTTCCTGAACTCCTCTGGCTTCCTAAGGGAACGTGTCCATTGAGGGTTCTTTTGTTTTGGTGTCTGTCACTTGCTGGGAATGCATCTGTTTTCGTGGTGCATTCCAATAACTACTGACTTCAGCCCTCCTCTGCTGAAGACAGGCTCCCTCTGCTTTTCTTTGGGTGTGCTGTGTGTTCTCTAGTAAGCTTGCCCAAGAAAGCCTTCAAATACCAACGTGAACAGCAAATGCAACAAATTCCTGTTCAGAGAACAGTCAGATGTGTTTTTTCGTTGCTGCTAAAATGAGTTAAGAAATTGTTCTAACTTTTTTCCTGGCTCCCCCTGTTCTGGTTCCTAAGCTAGTATTTCTTTCTAAAATGTAGATCACTTCAAAGAGTAGAGTTAGGGAATTGAGCAGACAGCTAGTGGAACAGAAAGGATGGCAGCCTTCAGTGGAGGATGACAAGGGGAGCAATAACCTTTTTGCTTGTTGGCTGCTGCCATTTTGAGCTCATCTGATTATGCCCTGTCACCCTTCATCTGTAAATAGTTTAAAAAGAAACTCCAGGTAACAGAGTACTTCTAGGTTATTAGTGGACAAGCTTCTCTAATTGTGATGGCGCAAGTAATACTTGTCCTTATGGTTTAGTGATAAAACCTCAAAACTGTGGATATTCAAGTAAGAAAGGAAATATTTTCATTCTTTTGGTGGAAGTGTAAGCTTTTAATGAAGTATGCCTTTTATCCAGGAAGTAAAGTCTGTCTTCAGCTTTTTTTAGATGGTTTTGCTGAAATAAAAGGTTAGACTGCAAACTTCCACCCAAAGGGAGACACATAACCTATGATCCAATAACTTTAGCCATTTCTCATTAATTTGTGTGTGTGTGTGTGTAGATAATAAATCAGCTGAAGGCTGCCTGGAGTTGAGTGTGTGTGTGTGTTGATAACAATAAATCAGCTGAAGGCTGCCTGGAGTTGAGTGTGAAGCTGTACCAGCAGTGAATTTTGGCCTGGTCTCCTGAGGCAGTCTCTGCTGATCACAGAAAAAAACAATAGACTTGCACAGAGAATTGCTATAGGCACTGATCGTTCTGAAACTTAAAGTAAGATCTTTACCCTTTTAAATTGGCACTTAAGCATTTAAAAAGAAAAAAAAATAGGTACGTTTTAGCAAACTCCAGGAACTGGAACTATCGCTGACCCACCTTTTTTGTGCAAGGTTATTAAGGAAGTGCTAGAATAGCATGGGTTTTCGGCAAGTGGTCATGTTACGTGAGACTTGGAAAAGAGAAGCATGTGTTTGAAAAAGAAGAGAACCATTGCTCTGAGGATGGCAGCTTTCAGATTGAGAACAGCTGTGTGCTGCTGACATCTGAGCCTCTGCACTAATTCCAGCAGGTGCGTGTGGTTGGTGTAGGAGCTGTAGCCTCA
The DNA here is from genome assembly GCA_035590275.1 of Ibycter americanus. Taxonomy (NCBI): domain Eukaryota; kingdom Metazoa; phylum Chordata; class Aves; order Falconiformes; family Falconidae; genus Ibycter; species Ibycter americanus. Next base: position 23,687,082 of record JAVJGI010000050.1, on the reverse strand, counting down.
CTCTCTCATGATAAGACAACCAGCAATCATTTGCTTCTAGTTCAGTCTTAGCTTCTTACTAGCTCCTGCAGATAGTGGTGAAAGGCAGGATTTTTATTTGGATGGCACCATTGTTGCGCTGACAGAATAATTTTGTCTGGTCGTTGGTGGGTATGTAATTGGGTTGTTCCAATACCTAAGCTAGTCTATATAGTTCTTTAACGCTGCAGTTCATAGTGCGGTTGTAACACACAGGTCTATACATTAAGCAGTACTAAAAAAAGCAACTTGATTTCAAAGACGACCGTAGAGACTCAGACTTGTCTTAGATCCTGAGAAGTGTATTTTTGTCCTGTTAGAAGCAGAAAAACATCACTCCAACCAACTATTCCCTTTTATATTTAGAGTAGTTCCCCAGATAGTGATCTGTGTTACTGATGTGATGGCATAAGAAAACTCATGATTTGGAGGCATCCTTGTATTCCAGGGGTTTTTTTCCCCCTCATGTATTCATGTTGATTCAATCCCTGAGATATTTTGTCTCCAGGCTTTGCATCAGAATTATGATCGAATATAGCTGTTGGTCCTGTTGTCCCTGACTGGATGATCTCAGGAGCAGATACCTGCGGTGCTCATTGAGACTGTGCTTTAAAATAGCGGTTGATATGGCTGTCTCATGGATCTGCGTTCTCTAGTTTGTGCCTTTGGTACTTAATGTTGTGATGCCCTATCAGGTTCTGCTGATACTTAATGCCTGAAACAGCACTCCAAAAGAAATCTTTAACAAGTTCTGTAGCAAGAATCTAATAAATTGCAGCTAAACTTATGAATGGCCTTTGGTGGCAGTAATTGATAGCTATTACAGGAGAGTAATTTATAGCTATTTACCAACAATTTGGTGTGAAAATGGTATTTACTGGAACTGGGACTTCCTGAATAAGTTTGATCTTAAGCGGGTTTGTTCAAAACAGAAATGCTGGAGAAGGGAACCTGTTGTGTTTTAAGGTGAATATTACTAATTTATCTTGTGACCGGATGCAATATTGGTGTGAAAAAGATGGTGTGTTTTTTACTCTGATGGATGAAAGTTCGTTTCTTGGGATTTTGGAATTGCAGTTACTGATTTTTTTTAACACATTTTTTTTTATTTAAGTTTGTTGGAATTCCTGTAAACAGCTGCTATCATGGCCTTTCAGTACTCATCATGTAGCTGCAACTGCGCTGCTCAAATTATCTTTGCTCTTCCTCTTTTCTTGGGGGGACTTCACTACGGAAACATTTATAGGTTGCCACCAGTGCAGCACCTTTAAAATTCTGGTGTAGGTATGGCTCTCTTTACAGTGTCAATTGTTAAGGAAGAACCACCCTGCCATCACACTACTTAGGTGCAAAACTTCCATCGAACATCTCCAGAAACCTTGGAGGAGGCAAAGGTGGCAATGAAAGCAAATGTTTTGAGCCACAACATCTAAAGGAAGGCTGGTGCTCCAAAGTCTGCAACTGCCCATGCTTGGGAGAGAAATTGAGACTCTGGTGAGCAGGCTGGTTCCTTCCTCCTAGGAATTTTCTGGCCCCAGTGTGAGTGCGCTAATTTGCTTGTATCTTCATTGCTTTATTTTTTTCCTCTTTTCAGTTTTACCTTTTTTAATCAGTCGGGAGATGTTCACCTGTGAAGATGTTCAAATATTCGTGACTATTAATGTTTAATTAAAGTCCATCTGGAAAAAGTGATGGAAGGAAGGCTTCCTGTGATGTAAAGCTGAAACAATGTAGGAAACATTAATATTCTGAGAGTTCTAAGAGATTAATTGATAACTGAACTATAGGGGGAAGTCATTAAAGTTTGGCTTGGGAAATGTTTGGAAGTATTAATTTACATTAAAATGTAAATAAACGGGAGATTTGGAAGTGAACCACAACCACATTGCCTTATTTTGTCTTCATGTTCAAACGTCACCAATTCGGTCTTGGTAAGCATTCACTTGTGTAAGCCTCAGGCATTTTATGACTAAGTGGTGAGACTAATAAGGATTTGTAAGGGTTAAATTATTCTAACTGGTAAACGTGGATTCCTGTTCTGTAAGAAAATCACTGGTGGATTTCTTCTAGATGATAACTTTTTCCTTAAGTTGCTGCTAAAACTATACTTTTGATAACTTCCAAAATTAGGAAGACATCAAGATAGTGCAGTTCAAGAGAAGAACTGCTGGCTTTCTTGGTGAGGAAATGGGTTCAGACTTCTTTGGAGACAGTGATCGATACTGCCTCTCCAGACCACCTGTAGTACATTTCTGCCCCTCACTGGAGCCTGTCAGACAGAATTTTTCTCTGGAGCTTTAGGTCCTTTGAGCTTGCTACCCATTTGTGTTGATTGATGAGAAGTTGATGTACCAGGTGATTGTGCTGCTGTTCAGGTACCTGCATAGGCTTGAGAAACAGGCAGACAGGAACCTCGTGAAGTTCAACAAAGGGAAATGTGAAGTCCTGCTCCTGAGGAGGAACCACCCCACGCAGCAGGTGGCATACCCTGCACGGGCCACCCTGTATACCTGTGCACATGCTGGGGGCTTGAGTGGCTGGAAGGCAGGTCTGCAGAAAGCACCTGGGAGTTCTGGTGGACACCCAAGCTGAACAACAGTTCTGTAAGGAGCCATTAACGTGGGTTGTGGTTTTGGCTTTGGCTCTAAGCCTGCATCTCCTCAGTCACAGGTAGACTTCAGCCTTATTTCAAACAAATCTGCTTCCTTTTTGTGCTGCTTAGGGTGAAGATTTTGTGGATTTTTTTTCATGTGGACTCTGCCATGAATGTGGGAGGCAACATTTTGATTTTGGCTGAGCCTTGAAATGTATGACTACTTGATTCCCATTGGCAAGCAAGTCATCGAGCCCTATTTCTTTATACCAAAATCACTGAGTTAACTACTGTCTTTGTGGGGGTGGATGTTGGAGAGTGTGCATGGCTGCTTAGCTGTGCTGTGTTTATGCAGTTTGTGTGTGTTCTCTCTTAAAAGGCATAATTACATCTATTAGAAGACAAGGACCATAGATGGGCATCAGTGTTTTTATTGCTTAAGTCCAAAAAGTGTAGGCCTTTATTCCTTTTAAAAGCCTTCTGAAGACTAGTCAGCTAAAGTTGAGTGTATCTCACCTTGCAGTGAAATATCTATTATGTCCGTATCAAGAAAGGTGATGAAAAGTAAATGTGGAACAGTCATCATACTTCTAGTATCGCAAAACTTGCACTAAAAAGGTCCCATAGTAGTACAAGCAATAAAATTGCACAAGGTAAAAAACCTCGGCATGCTTGGGATGCCATGTGTTCATGTTCAGTGAGCAGAGCAGGGAAGTCACAGCTGCGGTGTGGTGACACCTGTGTGCAGCTAGCGCGGGCTGGGTTCCCGCAGGCGTGCTGGCGCGCGGTGCTGGGCTGCGGCTGCGCGGGGCTCCTTCCCCGGCGCTGGTGGAGCAGCCTGGCAGCATCTCTGTGTACTTCGGTGCAGGGACTTGTGACTCGGCTCGGACCGTGTTCCTGAGGCGCAGGGGCCAGTTTGGCACTGTTTCTAGCCGGGAGGGTACCTGTGTACTCAGTTACATTGTTCCTTGTCTCAAGCTGTGCTTGAGCTACCTGAGACTTGCAGAAGTGGCTATAATGAGAGTCACGGCTGAAACACAGCCGGTATCCTGTTTCTGTCTGTAGCTGGTAGCAGGTTCTTAGGACTGAGTGTAGGTGAGGAGCAGTGGATGGGGTAGTCTTTTACTGCTAGGTCCTCCTGGCTTCTGTCAAGAGTTGGCTGAAGGACTCCAGGCAGCGTTTGATGGGCAAACTGAACATCTTGTTTGTAGCGCTTCAGGGAGGGACTTGCTCCTACTTAGTTAGGAAAAAAAGTGCCATTTAAACAAGCCAGCCCCAGATTAAGGCTGTTACTGTGACGTATTTTTTAAAGAGTTACTCTTAATTAAAAGCTCCCTGGGCTAGCTCAGCTGAAGAAAGGTGAGGAAGGACAATTTTCTTCTGAAGAGCAGGGATGAAACTGTTCTATCGTGAATAGGAAAGATGGTTTTGGAAGTGGTAGAGCAATGTAAGCCATCAGTTTGTTAGTGAGTCCTGTTAACTTCTAATCAGAATATGTCTGTCTTGCCTTGTTTTTTGTCACGTTTTAAGCAGTACTAATGCAATGAGCTGTCAGGTTTTGCAGCCTGCAAGCAGGTTTTCCCAGTGACAGTGGTCTTCAGAGAGGAGAGCTTTCCAGGTATCCTCAGCAGCGTGGGGGGAACTGTCATACGGGATGCTTATTGTTTCTATTGAGTCCAAGTCTTACATCTGCAGGGAGTGGTAAAGATAGGTTGTTTAGAGCAGATGTGTTAAAGATCTGGGTTGCAGTTTGGGGGTGGTTATCGGTGTTTTGGATTAGTAGGCTTTCCCCCGTTTTGCAAGTGAATTGGTTTTGAGTTAGTCTTCGTAAACTGTTTTAAGTCAAACTTCTACTTGTAACTCATTTGATGCTAAATACCAGTGAAAGGCTTCATATACCTAACACCAAGAGCACCTGAATCAATGGGAGAAGCACTGTGATTTTGCTGAGCCGAATGAAAACTTCTTTTGATCTGTCTTTTAGTCTCTGTAAGTTGAGTCAACACCTCTGAAAGATCAGAGAATTAATACTGGTTTTGAGTCATCAGGGGGAGTATTTTACCGCTCTGTGCCAGGTTAGTTCTACTTTCTCCTTTCACGAGTCATTGTAAATATGATACTTTCCAAAATTCAGGGCTAAAAGCACATGTTAAAATCACACGTAGTGTGGGTTGGTGGTAGATGGTATCTTTCTTTACAAGCCTCATGATTTAACTTGCTTTAACCCTCTTGCAACTCCAAGCCTGAAATAAACCTTTCTTTTAGAACTAGAGATACTAAATCTTGCCAGCTTCTATGCTGGCATTGTCGCAGATGAATCTGCTAGGAGTTAAAATGAGAGGCCATTTCTTTTTTTATGATTAGCATGCCTAAAAGTCTCTCTGTAATACTTGAAATAGCTGTAGTGTAACCTTTTGTCTTCCCTTGGAAGTGGAATGAAAATACCTGTATTTCCACTTCGTATTCCCTTGTTCCTGGCATTTGAGTCAGTTTTGACACATTGAAAGTGGCATCATCTCCTGGCAGACAGGCCGTGAGGATAAAAGCAGCTTTGATCTCTTCCCCCCCGGCCTTCTTCCCCTCCTGAAAAGGCCCTGCCAAAACGTTTGGCATGGCGTAGTAATGTTGCATTTTTCCAGAGGCTGGAGAATCTGGTCCAGATAATGCAAATGTTAATAGGAAAAGTGGATAGTAGGAGCGTGACTGATCACAGAAACATTTGAGATGCTTTGCAGAATTAAATCTGTTCCAGTGAAAGATTTCTTTCAAGAGGAGGAAGCTAGAAGAAACTGGATTACTCCTTTTCACCTTTGCACATGTAGAATTCCTTTGGTATTTGAAGGTAGGCTCGTGTTGTTGCTCTGAACAGGCTCGGTATAGGCTCCTGCCTGTGAAGGAAATGCCTCCATAGCTGGTCTTAACCATGTTAATGAAACATTTGTGTTTGCTGTGGTGAAACTGGAATGTACTTGTGCTGCTGTATATCCCTGCAATAGTGAAAACTGATAAAGCAGCTTAAAGCAGTTTCTTCAAACAATGAACTGTGGCTTAACGCTGCATTTTGAATGAGGCAGACACTTAGGAGTGTATGTTGCTGTAGCAGTTTTTGCTTGGTATGGTCCACAGAAGCCTGGAGCTCTTCCTGTCTCTGACCTGAGAGGGAAGCAGGTTGCACCGATGACCATATTTTCCCAAAACATCGCATATTTTAACTCATCTTCACCCCCTTGCCATCCTCTGGGCTGTGGGGCTTTCAGTTTCCATTTGATTTTGGTCTGGGCCTCAACGAGCATGCCTGCAGGCAGCTGGGATGGCTCAGCTGTTGCCTGTTCTGGACTGTGCACCTGGGAGTGGTGTGTCTCTGTCATCGTTTTCCCTGCTTGAGTCCTTGATAGTCACGCTGCTATTGCTAGTGGCTTTACTGCATGCTGGAATGTAGAAAAGTGAAGTCACATCACTAAAGAACTCACAATTAATATGCAGACCTTCATTGTTTGTCTAACTCAGTTGTGAGCTCTGGCTTCAAATCATGAGTATATGCAGGCATCCAGTGAAAAATGACTTGTTGCTAACGATAACATTAGCCAGTACCTCTCTCTTGTAATTCTGGTCTGTTTGTTCCTTATTTACATACACACAGAGCTCCTTTCTATGTGGAAGATCCAATATTGTGAATAGTTGCTTAATACTTCTTCACTGTTTCCCTTTAGGGAAGGTAGTTTATCTGTTTACAAAATGTGGTGTTTGAAATGTAAAAGTGAAATTATTTTTGTTTTGATGAGTCCTTGCTGAAGCCCATGTGAGTTCCTGTTTCTCCAGCTGTTGTGGCCATAAAATCAGATACGAGGTTTTTGACAACACCATTTTGGAGTAACTCTGCCCTGTCTCGGTACTGCCTCCCTTCTTTAACCTTGTCTCAAAACTGCTATAACCAGCTCTGTGGTCAGTCTTCCCCCAGTTCTGTTTTCCTTCAAATCTGAATTAATTCTTTTGATTTGGTTCACGTCGCAGCCGTGGAAACAGATGTGCCTACAGTAACTGGAATGGTGGGATGACATGCTGTGGGATTGAAAATGAGCCGCAGGGGGCAAAAAAGGTTGGCAATGCCTTACATTGCTATTTCTGTCATACTTGTATTGCAAAAGGCCAGCCTCGAATCCCTGCTTGAACCGTGACTGGAGATGGTCCCTCCACAGGCCCTCCAGTGAAGCACTGAATTCAGAATATGCAGTTGACTGGTTTTTAGAACATGTAAACATGATTACAACTCTTTCCTTTTAGCAAAAAGCAGAGATGTTCTTGAGGAAATGCTGCAGTTTGGCTTTCCGTTCGATTTGGTTTTAAAGAAGAGTAGGTGAGGATGTGGCTTTTCTGAAACAGATCACTAAATCAAGTGAAAGTGTCAGCTGTCGGTCATCTCTTGGCCAACTGTGCAGCTGTAAATTGCAGCCTTGTGTAAGGTCTCCCACAGCATACATAGTTGTAGTGGAGACAATGTAAAACTACTGCTTTTTAACCCATCTTGTTAAAGAGAAAGACCTGCTAACAGGCAAGTTTCCTCTTACGCCTAGTAAAACAGATGGTCTTTGTAAGAATTCTTTGTGTATATCCAGTTTCATCAAATTTCTTTTTCTTCTGAAATACCTGCAGGCTGCATTGTTAGCATTGTCTCTGAACTTTTAAGTACATTCACCAAAAAATTTCTGGAAAATGTGTATGATGTATGTAGCTGCGAATGTTGGCAAATCAGAAGGCTCTTACTAAATCTTTCTTTAACTTTGATTTAGCTTTCTTGAAGCACTGGTTTTACTGATTTGATGCAAAATAACCTGTGTGTTGCCTTTTCCAGGAAAGGATATATTTGAAGTGGTTTTGGTAGGTTCCAGATATGGTACTGTACACTGTCCATAAGCAAATTGGAAGGTGGTGACAGTGAGAGATCATGTAGGTATGACATTAACCTTATAAGGGTAAATTTTAGGTTTGGTTCTCTGATCCAAAAGTCTCACATAACCTTAAGGTAGCTTCTTGATGTCTCTGTGTTTGGTTTTTCATACGAAAACTAGAAAAGTAATATAATCCAATATAATGGAGTAACATTCCAAGGGTAGATTCATAGACTACTCACCTGTTATGGTAATGTAAACCTATAAATACTTTATCTAGCTAAGAAATTTGTTGGGGTGAAGGAAGTGCTTTAAAGATAACCAGTGCTTTCTAGAAGGAACACCAAGAAGCTCTGTTAAACTGCGAAACCAGAAACATTGCCCTACAGTCAGACTATTATGGAATATCAGCTGTAGACAAAGCAGTACAGTCTTGGAAGTAGTCTTAATAAATTTACAGGTCACAAGCTACAGAAATACAGCTGAAATATTTTGGTCTAATTTTCATGTGATGTTTATAGCAGATACCAAAAACTGAATGATTATGTGTTGGTACCTCTGTGTGGTTCTTAATTTTGGAGAAGTCTTGACCGCTACTTCGTAGCTTTGATTCAGACAACAGCATAAACACTAAAAATACTAGAATATTCAAAGAGGGATGGAAAAGATTTCAATGTCAGTTGATTGTACTGCAAAGCACTAGAAACCTTTCTGAAAACCAGTCACTCGGCTCTAAGCCACTGCAGTTTCCTAATCAACAAGGAAAATTGCCTAATCTTTGGTATTTGTGTCTATGATCCTTACACTGTGAATTTCTGACTTTGCAGAAGAACCACTGGTCTTTATATTCATAGCAATCAATAAGCAGTACTTATAGGACAGTAGTAATTTGTAGGTTGTCCGTGAGTGGGATTGAAGATACTTGATTCTGATGTGGGTGGATTCAGGAAGATGTTTCTTAAGAGAAGCAAGCAGAAGGAGAAAAGGAACTGTCGCTTGTAAGAGTGTGTTTGGTATCTGCTCATCTGTGACTTGAGTACAATTTTGTCTTTTCCACAGGAATAATATTTGAGCTTTCAGGAACAAAAAACTCTGTGCGTTAGTTTTGCTGGTCAGCAGTATTAAATATAAAGTTATAGGAAGGAACTGTTTCAACAGGATGTGGATTTGAGAAGTGGCTGATGTTGAAAAATCACCGTTGGCCTGTCTATGAGCGCGCTATCCTTTCACAGTACAAGCATGTGAACTGTTAATGGGTGCAGCAGTAGAAATGGTAAATACATTTTGGTGTGCCAAAGCATAAAATCTTGTGCTGATAAACCCTTAAAATGACCATTTGTTAATGTGCATGGGGAAGGCATGGGTAAAGGTGACCTTCTCTCCTCACTTCTGCTCAGGAGAGGACAATTCTTAATGCCTTTTGAGTCACCTCAGGAATCTGCTTCCACCTTTTTCCTTGCAGCATACTTGCCCCTAACAAATGTGTGAATGGACTGTGTAGATCTGATTTAGGCTTGTGAGGATTCTAGGAGAGAGTTTGTATGTCTCGTATGGTGCGGTTTCTGTCCCTGAATATATTAATCTTAAGTTGCTCCTTGGTGAATGATTGTGTAATTCATACATAAACACACTGCCAGCCTCTAGTATTTTATTAACGCTGTGCTGGAGTTTTTGTGTGTGTTGATATTCATACAAGTGACCTGTGGTTTGTGTAGGTCGTGGGACTACTAAATGAAGAATTGATTTACAGTGCCCATGTCAGTTGGCTTAAATAATCCTTTTACCAAAAGAATAGTTGGCTACCTTTATATAATTCAGCAGCTTGGCATTCTGAGTTTGAGTTATTCTTAACTGATATGTGTACACATTGCCTGCAAAGGAATCTAAGTGTTTTGCTCCGTTGTAAAGCGTTTTATGAAAGTACCTTCACTGGTATTACCCTCAGTGTTTCTCCCCTTCTGCTAGCTGGGTGGTTCATATTGTGCATATAGGAAAACATTAGGCACAGAGGCTGACTTGCTCAAGGTCTTTTTGCAAGACTGACAAAGCTGGTTTAGCCCAGGATGTCCGATCTGAGCCTGTACTTCAGCCACCAAACTGTGTTCCTGAGGAATCGCTGGTGTAAGAAGGGAGAGCAAGGGTAACAGAGATGGCATAATTCAGCAGACTTCCATCTTCTGGATAATGTTGGGAATAGGTTGGAGGGTTTAGGGAAATTATTAGGCAGAAATCAGAAAAATCTATTGTTATCCTACTATGTTGGTTTTGCCCTGTAACACTGTACAGCTGGCTTAAAAAATAAGCTGTAGGTCTCTTGCTTTGCCCTGTGTCCCTTGTTCCTATTAAAGTGGTGGTTTCTCTCTGTCCAGTGCAGCCTTTCTCTTTGTATTGAGTGGTGTGGACTCGTGATCCGGAGCACTGTGGATTAATTCAATGAATTCTTCAGGGCATGCCACCTGCCACTCCTTACTGTTTCATCAAAAGTAGCTGGCTTTGGGCTATTCCCCTTCTCTAAAATCTTACATGCAGAACTTCAGCAGAAATTTGGCTTGCTTTACACATACTCGAAGCTGTTTTTTTTTCCCCCTCATCTTCCAGCTGCACTATTTAATATGCTGAGTCTTTCTGTGTGTTTTCTTTCAGTATGTTCTTTCAGCCATATTCCATTTCTGTTCTTGCATACAGTACTGTCAGTGTTGAGGTTGTGGCCAGGTGGGGGACTTATATATCCATACATCTTTATATATATCTTCTGTCCCTGGTTTTTCTTTTTGGCTTCACTAGAATTCCAGGAAATCTTTTATTGGGTGAATTTTGGAGGAGGAGAAAGAATTACTATGTTTTGAAAACTGCAGGTATCCTTTCCGTTAAAAATGGTATTGTTCTCTGGTCATTGTTTCCTGTATTCTGCCATCTTACCTATGTTCTTTGCATTTTATGACTTCTTGTATGTCTTTTTCTTCCATTCTTGCCCCAGTTCTCCACTCAGACTTTAAAAAAATTGTTCTGTGATATTAAAATAGCTAAATATACCTGTTTCTCCGGGTATAGGGTAGTCATGCCACCATTCAATTGGAGTTTTGGGTCAAATGATTTACTGTTGTCTTTCTCTTTGAATGTTTTCCAAACTGCAGCCCCCTTGAATTTTACACCCATTCTGGTTTCTCTTGAGTTCCTCTTTCTGACAGGATTAGCTGTGAACACCTGGAGCTTTCTGCCCTTATTTCCTCTGCTGTTTGTTGCTGAATGATGCTGCTTTTAAAATACCTTAATCCTCCTGTGGATATAAATCACTTGCTCCGGGTTCCCAGTTTCCATAATGTGGTTTTCCAGTGCGTGACTATTGCCCCTCTAGTCTTTCTTGCTAAACTGTTTGCCTTGATACAGAATCCATTTTGAGATGAATTCCTGAAAATAATTTGGGATTTCCCAAACTAAGCTGGGCTGTTTCTTAATAAAAATTATTCTTATCCTGAATCAACAGAAAGATGTTTTTCTTCTGCCAAATATGAGGAATGGGAAGCACCTCCTGCCTAAGATCCCTGTTGTCTGTGGACTACAACTCTCTGATGAGCTATTAAACCAACCTGTTTGTGGAATAAAACAAATGAGGGTTCCTTAGGTAATTGTACTTAAGATTAACGTTAAGGGTTGGAGTTGTTCAAATACAGGATAAATAACAGGTATTTAAAATATTCTACAGAAAGGCAGAATCTTTTATGTTGAAAATATTTTTTCTTCCCTATTTCTACACTTCTGTACCACTTGTATCTGTAACAAGTACTCCAGTTGCAGATAAGTCAGCTCAGAGCTGGGTTTCAATGGTGACTGTAGAGTTCATTTTATTTACAAATAACTGTGGTTTTGAAGGGAATTCATTGAACTGATGCATTCAGGGTAAACTTTTACTTGAATAAAGTTTCACTAAAATATAATGGGCCAAAGTCTTTTCAGACTACTGATCTTGATCTTAGATACTTGACGATTTTTTGAAATTTTCATGTTATGAAATATTTGATGAAGAAAAGTGAAAGAATGGGGAGAAACTTTTTCTCCCTATAGACGATCTAGCTGTCTGGAACAAAGCAGCACTGGCAATACTTGGTAGATTTCTGCCTCTCCAAGTTCACTCTAATATGTATGTATCGCATTTGTGTGAAGTAACTGGCTCTGCAATAGAGCCATTGGATGTGCAAAAAACCAAAATAAGCTAAGATTGTGTTGGCTTTTCCTAAGTACAGGAAAGTGAAGGAATTTTGATCAGGCCAGTGCAGTAGCTCTTCAAAGTTTAGTTAAAAATAGAGCTTGTGACAGCAGATGTGAGGTTTGATTTGTGTGACCGCGAAGGATGTGATTCGCAAGGGAGAAAATACAAGCAGTTTTCATGACCTTACCTGTCAAAGCCCATCAGTGGGTGCTCTGGAAAGCAGACACTGCAGTGTAAAGGCTGGGAATTAGAGTCAAAAGCATCTGTTGACCTACAGAGTCCTACAGTGCTGTAGGGCATACCTATGAAGACCTCACAGGCAGAAGCTCTTACAGTTCTTATAAATAAAAAACAAACACATTAAAACTAAAAAAAGAAAAAGGTAGAGTGGGTATGAAGTTATGCTAGCGGCACCTCATGTTAACAATGTTTCACACATTGTGCCTAGTTCCCCACTCATACTATTGTGAAAATGTAGTTTTTTCTACGTCAAGATCTTTTTCAAAAATGTGTTCGTTTTTTCCAAGATTTTCATATTTGCTGTCATCACTTTCTTCATATTGTAGCATCCCACTTCAGTGGTTCTGATTTAACATTTTCTTTACTGACTTCTTGGGGGTGGGAATCTGGCATGTAATAAAGCAGTCAAAATGCCCCAGTTGTGCGGAGTCTTGTACTGTTCTTCTGAGTACTGATGTATTCTGAAGCTTGTGTCCCTGTTTTCTAGAACTAGTTGAGTAACTAGTCACCTTTGGAAAATCTGGCCCATCACCTCATCTCCGTGCAGATGGGCTCTGGGTGTGGGTGGCCTGCCGTTACGGAAGGGTGCTGTGCAGGGACTGTTGCCATAGAGGACGGGTTGGTTTGCTTGGCTTCCTGGCAGAGGTTGCAGTCAGGCACAGTAGCAGTTCAGACAAGGTAACAAGAGGCTTCCCTGTGAAATGAACTGAAAGGTGTGTGTGTTTCAAAGTGCTTGCAATTCCCATGTCCTGTTTGGTGAGCTCCAGATAAATGAGAGCCAGTTGTTTGACCTGTGCCCAGAACATTTGAATGAGTAAATAGGAGGAGAAAATAAAACCTGTGGACCAGTCTGACCTTGCAGGCTAGAGCCCTGAAATGCACCTGTGCTTTCAGCACATACTGGCGGCCATAAACCCAAGAGAAAATGTTCCTTCACAAGAACTTCTTGATTAACTCTGTAAGATTCAGTTTTAACTTCAATTATATGTGTATCCTTTATTTGGAGAGTTTAAAATAGCTCAGCTTCCAGAGGTACTTGTATTTAAAGGGGGGAGGGGGTGGGTGGGGGATGGGGTGTGAATTATAAGTTGGAACCATGCTCACTTTGTTGTTTGTGTGCATCTTTCCTCCCATTTCCAAGAATTGCATCTCATACCCAATTTCTTTTGCAGTTTTGTTCAGTGGAGGGACTGCTGTATGTCAGCCATGCTAAAGGGCAAGTGATGGAGGCAAGTACTAGTTTATATATTCACAGTTATCTAATACTGTTTTTGCCAGTTTCTCCTATTGAACTGTTCTGTTTCCCAGTGCTACTCTGAAATAATTGCACAAATGAAGGACTGTATTAGCATGTTCTGGAATGTAATAATGTTATAACATCTGGTCAGTGTGACTGTATATGGAATTGTGGATTTTGTCCCTGATGTATTCTTGTATGAATAAGAAATGTATGGTTTTTAACTTCATGCTATGAAGTACTCCATTTCCTCCCTCAAACAGAGTATAAAGGTTGTTATAATTCATGAAAAAAGCGAGCACGAAACTTGAATCCTAATGGAAATGAATGTGCTAATTAATTCTGCTGATTCACAGTTCTTCACGTTTTTTTATGAGTAGTTTTTTCCCCCAGAGTAGATACTAAGACAAATAAGTAGTTTTAAGGATCTTCATACCAGATAAGCAATTTGAAAAGCTCTTTTCAGGCTCACGACAGGCTCATCACGTGCAAATACAAATAGGCAGATGACAGAAAGCTCCCTATAGGAGCCTCTTAACGGTAAGAGTCAGTGTAATTTCAGAAATCAGTCACGGAATGCACAGGGGTAGTAGTGACTTATTTGTGAGCTAACTGTAGGCTGATTTGTTTCAGGTTGTTTTGCAGATTGACGTAGGGCTCGTTGAGGCAGATTAATGGTTTCCAGCAGAAAATGCACGGAACTCTAGTTAGACGGAAGTGCTGTTCTTTAAGATCAGCAGTGTTACCAGTGGTAATCTGCATAGAAAGAATGCAGAAGATCAAAAACATACTAGTTAAGAGAGTATATGGGGCATCTTTAGTATGAACTACAGTTCTTCAGTGAGTCCTGACTGAAAAAAGAACACTGAGGGAATTGGCTGAAATGAAAAAGGCAGTTATGGTCACCTGTCAGGTTTATTTTTGATACACCAAATAATTTAGGGACTCTTGCTTTTTAGAACCAGTGAGGTTTGTTCACTGAACCATTCGGTCTGTTGGATGAGAAGGAGAAATCTAGTTTTGCTTTTTTTTTTTTTGCCTCTAAAACTTGAGTGGAGACCTGCAATTCAATTTTCTGGAAGACCTGTTACATGAGAAAAAAGAAATATTAAGAAAGAGCGAGCTCAAAAGTCAAAGCATAATACTAATCATGAAGGCACTTGAAGTCATTTAAGAAAAGTGTTAAGTATATAAAAATAAAAGGTTGGGTGCACATTTCTTTGATTCTGCCATTTCTGCACGAGTATGGGTGAATAATTTATATTTTCTGGGATGTAGTTTATTACTTTGCATTTATGTGTTATTAAACTGGCCAATATATTTAGACTCAATGCTTAAAACATGTTCAAAGTACTGAGATAAAATCCTGTATGATTCCAGTATTTTGCTTTCTGTAAGTACTGAATTTTCGTCTTGCCTCCAGCTGATAGCAACGACATTTGAAAAAAGAGAGTGTGAGGCAGCTCTTCTGATATTTTTGGATGCCAATTTGGAAAGCATTTCGGAGTATCTGTTTAACCCATTGTGTCAGGTTTCAGATGCACAAAATTGAGAGCACTCTAATTGTAACCTCAGTGCACTATGTTTCTGCAGCTGTTTTAAGAATAAGACTGAATGCTCTCAAATCCTAAACATATGTTGCATTTCAAATAAAGTGAGGTCTTTTTTTAAAGCACAGGCTGCTTTCTGCCAAGATTGAGGTAGACCTCTGATCTGGTTTCTGTATTTACAGAAGCCTAATCAAAGCTTTCTCCTGCAAGAAAATAATGATCAGCTTCTGAGCATGTGATCTCATGGTGCTGATGTGAAACTCTTTCAGATACTGTGTCCGTCCTTCCTTCCTTCCCCATTCCTTTGCTGTACTTCTCCAATAGTGTGTTGCTGTGTGAGTGCTCAGCTGCAATGTCATATAACAAACTTCTGCCTGAGCCCAGCTGATAGGTAAGGTTGAGCTCTGTTGGAGAAAAGCTGCGAGTTTCCTCTCTGCTAGAGACTCAGCTACACATACATGGTGCTGCTCCCTTTCAGATTCGTTGCTTAATCTACTCCTTTTTATTTTTGTTTTCTGAGAACTATGGACAAGACTATGCCAATTGAAACCATTTCACTTGCCTGTTCTTGCTTGAAGACAGATTTTCACATCTAGTTTCCAGTGCCATCAGCAGATGTTGGCAGTAATAACCCATTTCTTACTATTTGGAAATGCATTACTGATTTGGAAATGTTATGTTTTCTTGCATGTATTACACACTGTGAAGTTAGACACTCTATGGGAAAATCAGGTAGGCAGAGCAGACGTTACATTTGAAGCACAAAATATCAGATCTTTGTCAAGGAACAAAATTAATTCTGCCAGAGACTAACATGCTCTTCAGAAGTTTAACCTGATGTTCTGTTAGATACTATGGGCTTGTTCTTAACAGATAAAACCCCACTGGTTTCTCCTTGCTCCTCCCCCTTTTGAGCAGCTTTTTTTACCTTTCTGTCTTTCCTGTATCCTTTGTGCTGGGCTTCTTCCCCTAGGCGATGAATGATACACAAGCTTTGGCTTCTGCATACGGCCTAGATGCAACTAATATCACATGGAGGGATGCTTGGAAAACTGATACGTTTTGTTTTGTTAATGGCATGTTGTGCGCATTGGATTTTTTAACCCACTACTTTCTGCATGGATGTATAATAATGACTCTTTTGTTTAACATTAGATAAGCATGAGATCACCGTGGCACAGCTGCATGTGTAGTCAGTCTTGAAGCAATTGCACACCTAATTGGCTGACAATCTTGGCATTTTTAAAACAAACACAAGCCCTTTAAAGACAGGGGACATACTTATGTATGAATAGCCAAGTAAACCTGTTGGGTGTCATCAATGGAGCCCTCTGGCAGTGAACAGCTGTGTGATGACCCTGATCCTGGAGGCAAATCCCAAGATCAAGAGACCAAAAAACAGCATGAATCAGAGCAAAAATTATCCAAAATAACCCATAATGCTTTGGAGAACATTAATGTGATTGGTCAAGGCTTGAAGCACCTTTTCCAGCATCAGCGCAGGAGGTCGTCAGTTTCTCCACATGATGTTCAGCAAGCTCAGGCTGATCTGGAGCCTGACATGGATTTGGAAAGCCAAAGCGTCTGTGCTGAAATTGATGGTGTCTCCACCCACCCCACAGCTCTGAACCGGGTGCTTCAGCAGATCAGAGTGCCACCTAAAATGAAGAGAGGGACGAGCCTGCACAGCAGGTGGGGCAAGGCAGATGCCCCGAAAGGAAGCCCACAGATCAACAGGAGGTCTGCCCAAGATATTCAATCAGGTCGGCCCAGATCGTCATCTACTACAGATGCTCCAACAAACTTGTCTGTGATGGAGATTGCTTCTTCTGTCTATGTAGGTGGAGAGGAGGCCGCAGCAGCAGCAGCAGTAAGTTACTCAGATTTACCTTTGGTCTTTATCATGTCTTTTTATGACTTCTTAAGCCTTTTGAGTCTTGTTTTTTAAAAGCAAGTTTCTTTCAGCAAACACTAATGCTGCTGTTTCAAAAGCTTCTTCAGTAGTGAAGCAATCGCTTAAAAGATGCCAGCATTAGTCATTTTCTCACATGGCAGGTGGCTTATTTTACATTGATTTGATCTTGAAATGAGCTACTTTTGAAACACATTAGGCTGGTTGGGTGGCACACCGCAG
Organism: Ibycter americanus; assembly: GCA_035590275.1. Lineage (NCBI taxonomy): Eukaryota > Metazoa > Chordata > Aves > Falconiformes > Falconidae > Ibycter > Ibycter americanus. The sequence goes on along the minus strand of JAVJGI010000050.1, from coordinate 23,670,217 downwards.
TCAAACAGGGAGTGATGGGAAGAGCAGCCACCAGAGCAGACTTCCTTAGCAGCTGTTATCTAGTTCCTGCAACAAAACCTTGCATTTGTGTAGATGGCTTTTTTATCCCCTCTGTTCTAGTGTGTATTTTATAGAAGTGACGAATTCCAGTATGAGTGAATGAGGCTGTTGAGAGGCTCTGGGAACACTGACTGCAGCCTGCAACTGAACTGTAATGCCAGATTGACTGTATCTGATCTAGATCAGCCTAGCTATTGTGCCGATATGGGATCACTGCTGTCTCTCGTAGTTTGTCCAGCCTGTGTGGAAAAAGTGTTCACCGAAATTACAGTCTCTGTTCTGTGACATGTTCTTGCAAAGCTATGCCTGTTGGCTTACTGATGATCTCAAGAAGCAGTGTTTGTCTTACCATCTCTTCTTTCCCAGATCAATTTAGTTGAAAAACTGTGTTTCCGATTTAACTTTGGCTATAACCTGTGTTTTCCTAAAATTCTTTGCAGCCTTGTTCCTTGGAGGGCAGATCCTTTTGTAAAGATAAGCATTGTGAAACTGATTTCTCGTTCACATGCTCTTAATTAAAGAGGGTCTGACCATGACTGTTGGACCAAGAGAAACAGTCCTGCTAGCATTTGATGCTGTTGAGATAACATGGTCCTGAAGCTTACATGATGTTTTCATTTTGAAAATTTATTCTCATACACTACGGTTTCTGTTGGCTAGATGGTGATGGACTGGGGCCAAATAAGATCTGTTCAGTCATCTGGAGGTTGCCTCACCTTGCCTCTGCAACAAGATTGTTCCCTTGTTGTATGTTGTTTTCCTCCCATTGAAGCCTACTTTGAAATAGTCCAAGTGAAAACCTTTTCAGAGTATTTGGCAGTATAATATGCTTTCAGTGTATTTCCCTAATAGTCATCCGGAAATTAGCATATCTTGCATTTATAGATGGTAATTACAAAGTATTAGCATAAATTACAATATCATTCTAAGGCAGTGAGTAAAGTTTCCTCTTGGGAGAAACATTGAAGGAGTCTGCCTGGAGCTGTATCTGAGGTTTTTATTTCTTGCCAACAGTTGAAAGAGTAGAAATAGTAATTAAGTAGTTAAGAAAAGTGTGCAATCTCCTAGGATGGGTTAACTTTGCAATTGCACCATTAAGAAGCCTCAAGAAGAGGCCTCCTAATAGCTTCAGGTTCATTTGTGTACTGGCTCTCTTCTCATTGTAAGTGAACTCATGATTTTTGTTTCAGGAGAATTTTGGGGAAAGTTGTTAGTTTCTGAGTTTGTACCCAAATCCAGAAACATAAGTTTATGAAGCAAGCTCTGGTTTGTTGGTTTAAAAGCGTAACCTTTACTTATGTATGAGCAGGGAGATTGAACAGGCCTAAGCATATTAAGTAAATAGTATGGGAATATGGGAAAAGACCTGGGGCGAGGTGCCCGTTCTCCCAGCTATGTCAGCTGCTCTGATGAAGTGTTACCGCTGTTGCCAAGATCAGGGGTCTCCAAAGTGGGATGTGCGCAAGACAATCCATTGGAGTGTGGGAAGAAGATATTTTTTGTAGCATTAATAAGTAAAACAATTTTTTGAAAAAATGTTTATCTTTTCCTTTTTAATTTCTATTTTTGTGTATGTTTTATAATATACATAACATATTCAGTGGTACATGTATATAGTTTATAAATAAATGTACACATATTGGCAGTTCATGCTCAAAAATTTTTTACTGATAGGGGTGCGCAATCAAAGTTTGGAAACCACTGGCCTGGATGAATTGCATCCCTTGGCAGGAGTGACTGGAAAAATGAGAACTATTAATCTGGTAATAATTGCATTCTGCTACATCATCTGCTATGTGTGAGAACAAATTTAGGAGTCAGTTTTTTGGTAGATAATGGGCTTTGATTATTGAGAAGCATGCCATACTGAGAAGTGTATTCTGTGAATGGTGGCTCTTCTGGTACTTTACCAAGCAGTCCCCTCCGAGGAGGATGCGAGAGTGCTTCTTGTTGCTGTTTGCCATGTCCTCAGCTGCTATGCCCTGTGGCTTGAGGAAAAGGGGCTGCTAAGGCTTTCTCCCCTTCATATTTGAGAGAAGGGAGGGGACTGGAGTGTGAAAGAGGGAGATGAAATGCATGCAAGGAAGGGCTTTCTTTGGGGGCTAAACCATCCAGAGGCCTCAGTGACCAGTTGTCCCTCTGTTTCTGATATACATGGACAGAGATAATCTTTTAAAAAGTCTTTGGAATGTGAGAATGGAAAATCTGGTGTTTTTAAAAGTAGCTTGCTTACTTACAAACTGCTGTCGCAAGAAAGTGACAGCAGCAATCTCCTGTATGCATACAGGCAAGAGGAAGGTAATCGGCTGTTCTAGCAATGTTCACATTTTCCTTTGTGGTGGTGCTTGTATCTGGTGTTGTGCATGGTTTCTCACGGGGCTGAGGGAAGCTGTGGAAATGAAGTTAATGCAGTTCAGCAGTTCAGCAGAGCTCCCCTCTCTCACATGACCCAGAGCATGCATGCTGCTTTGGGGGTAATACTTTGCCCTTCTTAACCTGCGCCCTCCAGTTCCTCTTTTCTAATTGGGAATTGCTTCCTGATGCACATTCTGAAAAGTATGGGCGCGTTTTTAGATAGAATCCAAATAAACACTTTGGGAATGCTGCAACATTTGTTGATAGGGCTGAGTTTTGTAGATTTACTTTTCCGTTCTTGTTCTATGTATTTCTTAAAATCTCACTTAGTTGCCTTTTAGATCACAAAAAAAAGAAAAAGCCCGATGAAAAATAGTTGCACAGAAAAATTGTCATTTTCTCTGTAAAGGAGAATAAAGAAAACCTTGCTTACTGGTTGCTTCATTCTGTAAAGGTATTTCATTCCTGTAATGTGAAGGTGGAAGACTTGTCAAGAAATTCACTGGAGTCCTGGCTTTGCCTCAGTTATCATGTCTGTGCTTTCTTTACTCATAAACCTGTTCGCATTTGTAGGATATATGGTACTTAAACAACGCTTTCTAGCTAACAAGACCCTACTTGGGCAGAGGGAAAAAGCTGTTCAGCGGCACACAGCAACTGGTCAAAACACAAAATAAAGAATGCGTTTCTTTAATGAGAACAGCAGCGTTGGTGAAAGATTTAAGACTTGATACCATCTTTTCAAGTAAAGAGTGATACTGCTTCCTGTTCAGTCACTTCCAGAAATGTAGCTATGAACTGGGATAGAATTTGTGAAGGCCCTTCAAGCTGCAAAAAGAAAGAGTCAGCAGGACTTCAAATTGTTCAGAAAAAGGAATTTTTTTATTACAGGTATTTATATTTAAAATAGTCCATGTTCATGAAGAAGCCAGAGGACCATATAACAAAACAAGTTTAGGTATCACAGCAACTCTAAAACTTAATCTCTAATACCAATCTTCTTGCAAAGAACTTTTATTTTCTTAAGTATTTTGTAGCTCTGTGTAAAGTTTACCCATTCTTTTGACTGCTGTTAGTTTCAATATTACTCTTGCATGTTTTCTTTGAACAGACTTAAAATGAGAGTGTGGAAATTTGGTTCGTGGTTGGTTTTTGGTGGTTTTTTGATAGAACCAAGTAGAAAACATAGCCAAAGCAGCTCTCAAGTTTGTTCTTAGTTTAGTCAAGCTTTCTAAAGGAAAATGTATGTTCCTGCTCTTCCTTTAGCCTTATTGTAATTTCAGTGTTTGAGTGTTTATGCTTGATTATTGGGTTTCATTAAATATAACATTCTGCCCAGAGATATGACAAAACAGGAACTTTCTTGATTGCGAATAGTCTTAAGCAGGCTGAGAAACCTTGACTGCCCTCAGACTCATCAGCCTTTTCTATGTAAGCTAAAGGCAAAAGCCTTGAGTTATATAAGCTTCAGAGATTTGACATGCTGGAGTGTGCACTCAAGCTGAGGCAGTACTGATTCTGGCTGTGCACGCACTTACACGTGTAAAATTACAAGATAAATGTGGCCCGGTTTAACAGCATTAAATTCAAGATGCAATTGGATGACCTGTTGCTCGCCTTATTCCACCGTTGTATTTTCATGTTGAGAGTAAGGGAAAACAAAGTGCTGTGGATTCCAAACAGTGACTTTCTCTGGTGTGTAAAATATAAAAACAAGCAAGAAAGGGAGAAAACTGGTTCATGCTTTTATTGGCTGTAATGGTCAAGGGACCTGGACAAACTGTGGTGGCAGCATGGAGCTGTCTCTGTTATTCCTATCCCAGGCAGTGGGGCTGCGTAGTCAAGTGCTGCATCTCTCGCCTCTGTGCTTTGAAAAGGGCTAAAGTAAAAGCTGTGGTTGTTGGGATCTAGTTGCGATGTGGAGCTTTGCTCAGTTCTGTTTTCTATGGAGTCTCTGTGCACTACATATCACTGAGCTGAAGTAATTGACCACTATGAAACTTTTCTTCCTCCTTTCCCTCCACATTTCCTAAGCTCTATTTCTTTCTGCTGGGTTCTCTGAGAAGAGAATGGAAGCATTTGAATAATTCACCTAAAGTCTGCAGAAAGAAGCAAGCCTTTTGGCTCAGATGACTTTGAGCAGGACCAACAGAGTCAACAAGGTATTCAACAGGTTCAAGGTATTCAACATATTATCTCTAACTACTGAAAGGGAGATCATCTGCCGAGTACCAATTAATAGTTTCTCAGCTAATTAGTACCAGGTGACTAGCCATGAAAGCCTGGAAGACATTTGAAAGAATTTGGAGTCCAGTTTGCTATGGAGTAGTTTGCAGGGTCTCTGGGGTTAGCAGTAAAAAAATATAAATAATTATACTCTTCCATTATTTTACAAACTTCATTGGTGCATGGTTTTATCAGGTTTTGTTGCAAAGCCAAGAAGAACTAGAAAGAAGTGGATGCCAAAATGGCTGTGTGACTTAAGGTCCATCCTAGATGGGTTGGTTGCACTGAGGGATACGTAAAGTTATGTCAGGGTGCCAAGTGCACTCCCCAGCTTCCCGCAGCTTGGCTGCCTGCATTCAGGGTCAGCTGACTGGTAAGAGCTGTGGTCTCAGCAGGGGCCTGCAACTCCTCCTTTGGGGAGCCGCTGTTAGGCTGGGACTTGCTCTCTCAGTTGATCTGAGCCCAGACCTATGGACTGACCTCCCAGATTAACCTTGGACCTGCTTCGTTACTCTGGACCTCTCTGGGATCTGGATGCTCGGCTGAACCCAGCTGCTGCCCTTGGACCTGGTGTGCTTGCCTTGCCCCGGAGTTCACCCACCTGCTCGTGAAGTTCTTCATCTGCTGCTGTTGGAAGACAGTGAAGCGAGCCTCACCTGCTGCCGAAAGCACTTGAAGTACCTTGGCTGACTTTTCAGTGATTTGGATAAGGAAAGGAAGAGTCTGCCACTTCAGCTCTTGGGGCTGGGGTGGCCTGTTTAGATCATGTGTTTAGATGTTGTTATATTCAGGTATTTTGGCACAAAACCTAAATGCTTCCAGAGGGGGATGCTAATTTTTGGATAACAGTAAATCCATTATTTGCCAAGAACTCAAACTTTTCAAGAAAGTGTTTGGTTCACATGAGACCATGAATTTGCTTGTCCCTTGAAAATTGCTCACCAAGAGGGCACCATCCACAGCTTGCCTAGATCTCAACTGATGCAGAGAACGGGAGTTAAAATTAGGTGGGGATGCCAGTCTCAATCACTGGTAAAGGAATTGTTGCACCTGCCTGTTGACGGTTCCTACCTTTTGTCTTTTAGCCAGTAGTTTGTGGGAGGGGGAAAAGAGTTTGGTGGCAGAGTTGGATTCTTTCTTTTCCTAGGAGATTTTTCCAAGTCCAGGTGACATACTCCATTTTGTCTCCCAAGAGCTGGTAACAGTACTGTCTCACAGTGTGGCACAAGAACTGAAAGTTACTCAGGATTTCAGTGCAACCCTATACCTTAGGAAGTGGGCATCTCTAGTGTCCCTGCCAGCAAAGACCTATAAAGACTATGACTTCTGCAGTGTTGCTATGACTTCTGCAGTGTTGCTATGAAATCCACATAATTTCGGGAGCTCTAATAGTCACATGAGCTGTCCTTGACTTAAGTTGTATAGGAAATGCAAAGTAAAAATTGGAGAATGTTTTTTTGTTTTTTTGTTTGGTTTTTTTTTTTCACAAAGAGGGAAAATGTCTGCTTGATACTCTATGAAAGGCACTATGTGTGTTGCCCTATTAACAGAATGTCTGGCAGTTACTCCAATCTGAGACATGCTATCTTAGCTGTGGTATGTGTCTGTAGGTATTAGGCTTAAAGTGTGTTGATTCCACTTGAAGTTAGAAATTAATGGTAGACAACTCACAGGTTAAGTGCAGGTGATTATACAGCTTTAACATATGACAGCTTTTACTGACTTTATAATATAAAGATATAATGCATTTAAAAATCAGCGACGTGTAAATTTTAAATCACTGATATGATTAGTAGCAAAGCTTTTTGCTTCATGATTCGGTGAAATCAGGAAAGCACGATGCAGCCATTTCTTAAATCAAGTTTATAAAAGACACGAGTGTTTGGCATTTGAGAAGCCAGCTTAGCATTCAGTCTACCGCACTGTCATTACTTTTGACTAAATTAATGAATTGCTAAAACTTAACTCTTTGTTCGACAATTTGTATTACAAAATGAGTTACAACACAATTTAAACGATGGAGTTATCTGACATGTAACATTCAGTGATCAGGATTGAGAGTCCTCTGGACTCCTGGGTTCTCGAGTCTGTATGGATTGTGTATACAGCAAACCTTCACTCGATTTGTTTTATATTCATTTTCTCAAGACTTTGCCTGTTTGTCTCCTTCAGCTCTTTGTGATCCTACCTTTTAAATAATTTTTTAAAATAAATTTGTTGCCCTTTTGTTTTTTAATAAAATGCTACCAATTTCACTTCCTTGATTTTGATGGTTGCTGATGACAGTGAAGATACACTGACTCACCTTGCCTCACCAGGGAGTATTTCCTTTGAAATTTTTTTAGGAATTTTGTGAATTCAACTATAATTACAAAAATATCACTGAGCTACAGCATTGATTAATCTGTTTGAACATACAGGCTATACAAGCTACAAGGACAACGAAACAACATATATAATGGAAAAGTTGTGATTTAATGATGACAAAAACTGCATAACATAGGAATTGTAATCAAGCAACAGAATTGTAATTTTTCTGGTTCATGTATTCTGTCATCATTTCATCTGCTGGTACCTACTGCTGTCGTGACGTAGCCTATTTTTGCCTGCAGCAGATGCTGCCATCTATTACGGAGTGCTGCTGCCCCCGGCAGATCCCGGGTGGCGAACCGAGCGCGGCTGCGCCCAGTGCCTCGCTCCTGCATTGCCCGGGCGTGCGTCCCTGCTGCTGTGCTCGGTGCTGCACGGGCAGCAGCAATTCCTGCGCTGCTTTCCCTTCTTTCTTTATTTTCCTCCCAGTGTTTAGATTTCTGTCATTTAGAAAAAGTAATGGATGTTTTGTCTCTTTTAATTATTTGTTGTTGCACTACAGTACGTTGAAATTAGCAGCAGTGCGTTCCGTTAGTCAGACAGCATCCTGTAGCTACTACATAATGCTGCGCAGTGTCTGTGGTTATGAAGTCTAAGGTTTGCCTGTGACTGCAGAAGGTTTTGCTGCATGTAGATGTAGGCAGTCAGCAGACTTGGATTGCTGAGAAATTAGCATTTGGTTATATTTTATTGAAGGCTTGTAAGAGCCTCTGCTGGCTGCTGTGAAATTGTCAGTGCTTATGGGAACAGCAGGATCTTTACCTGTTGCAAATGTATTTGTGAAGAGTGGATGAGCAGGAGCTTACGTGCTTCTGTCTAGAGTTTACTGGTGAAGCTCAAGACCTGTTAAACACATCCAGACTATATCCATATCTTCCATTTTTTGTGGCGTCAAGCCCTGAGCTTCATCCTGCTGTGTGTGGCAAGGCTGCACAGTAATTTAAATTTATGCTCGACTCTGCCTATGTAAATGCTGTTCTCAGCTTAAATAATGTTTGCAATTTCATCACTTGCTTAGTTGGTCCTGCTGGAACCTGTTACACTTGCTTTTTAACACTAGGTGCTGTATCTGAGGTACAGTTTGGAAAAGGAAACAAACCTCTTACCTCTATCAGCATGGCCATGCCGATGAAGTAAGTGGCAAAAGTGAAAAAGAAATTTTGTGATTAAATTCCCTGGTATACTTAAAGTTGGGCCACACCAGCATGGGGCAATGTGAAAGGCCAGGGCTCCTCAGACCAGGAAAGACCCGAAGCAGATCTTGGAACCTGCCTTCTGCAGGTTCTTCAGGGCTCACTCAGGGGAAAGAAGTTTTTCATGCCTGCCTAACGTGTGTGAGTGCTGCGTGCAAGTTCTTACCTGGAAAAGATGCTAAACAGATAATGATACCGATATTTTTCTGGTTTCTTCTCTATTCTTTCTTAAAATTTCTTAAAGCCCTCATCTGCTACCACGATCCTATCCTATCACCTTTTTATTTCCTTTTTATTTTTCCTTGTGTCTTTTTTTCAACTATATGAGCCAGACTGGAGTAAGTTGTCTTGTCTGTGCGTGCTGGACGTGATTTTAGAACTTATACTGCATTTTTAAAAATACCTGCAGTCAATGTCCATCTTTCATTTCTGAGCCAGAGTTTCTGGTGTGCCACAGACTTCTCATTAGACTTCAGTTTTCCTTTTGCAGGAGCTTCCTCTTTCTCCAGCCTGTGTATTTACTGCGATGGGGTCCGTTTTCAGCTGTATCCTGATTAGATACACCTACACTTTCCTTTTCATGCTTATAACCCCGTTTTATTCCCCACACACAACGCACTGCCAGGAAGCTTATGAGGTTAATTTACTCAAAGTATTGTATTGTAAACCCAAGAGGGTTTTTTGTTTGGTTGGTTTTTATTATGATTTTGGTGGTGTTTTTTTCACTCTCCATGCTTTGTGTGGATGCTGCAGAGTTTTGGAGACAGGAGTCTTTATTTCTTCTTTGCTCTGCAAAGCCACTCAAACAAGGTTTGGACTTGGCGAGTTCCCTGGGTAATTGGGTCAGACCGAAGTGTTTAGTGCATTGTCACTGCTGCTTTCAAAGGCAATAGAGCTACCTGCTTAGTGTGCTGATGTAATCTAGAAGAGGTTACCTTACCATACAGACAAAAGCATACTAAAATCTCTTCTGTATCTTTACAGCACTAGTTTATATAAAGAACAGGGTTAAGCCAGGGGCAGCTATGGTACTATTTTAACTTTGCTTCTTTGCTTTTAAATAGGTTGATGCTGTAAGCATTAACTCATGTTTGCATGGTTCTCCAAAATACTGAGTACTGGATGAGCCTGATTCTGTGTGGTGCTGAGATCTTCTGCTCCCAGTGGGAATTAAGGGCATCGAGTACTTTGTGGCATAAGGGGGAGTAAATTCTTAATAATCCTCTGCACACAAAATATTTTTAGTTCACAGTATTGTTCTGTTCTCTGTTCTCTCAATTTCTTGTTGAAGTAGAAGGGCAAAATGTTATCCCAAAACCACAGATTGGATTTGTTCTAAGACTTTATTTACATACATTTGCATGTGTAATAATCCTGCTGCATGTTGTCAGGCTTTGTATAGAAACTGAGAAGTGAGATTGTCATAGCATGGAAAATAATGTAATAATTAAAGTCTTACTGAGATACTTCACTTGGTCTTGTATTTCAAGCAGTTTAAATTTAAATATTTTTGCATAAAATCTTTTCTCGTAGAGGCAGCCCACTGAGCTGAGAAATCAGGATTGTGGTGGTTTGGGAATGATTGAGCCTCGGGGGTTTTTTTACCACTGAGATCCTTATACGGTTTGCTGTCATCAGGACTTGCATGCCAAGCATTGCTGTTAGAGCAAGGTGGTAGTGAGGTCAGTTTATTCATTCAGGGTTTCTGTGCGGTGAATTGTTTTGGCATATCTGGTGGAAGCCCTTGGCTGACACCTTCTGGTATCGCTAAGAAGGCAGACCAGCTGGGATTAATTCAGTATCAAATTGTTTAGTGGATTTGCAGATTTTTGCCTCCATAGGCCCAAACATTTCCAGGTTGCCATTTGCTTGCCTGAGGGTTACAGGAATAACAGGAAAAAGGATTTGCTGTCCTGCAGCAAGATCCCCATAGGGCAGCTTTCCAGGGCACCACTCACTTCATGTCTGCTGCATCCAGACAGGACTTCCTGTGTCCTGATCCTCTTTTCAGTTTTGATGATCAGTTCTCATAAGTATTTCAAATATCTTTGGATTTCGGTTAACAGCTTGTATCTGTTACTGTCCACATTTTTGAAAATTACTACTTACGCTTCTGCAATAACAGTGTCCAGTCTTTAGTTTGTAGGCTCCTCAGTATCTTCCAGTGATGATGTTGACCCCGTGAGTATCAAAAGCCTACTAAAATAACAGTAAGCTTGCTTTTCTTAGTTACTTCTAATGACTCTTTCCAAGTAGTCAGGCTGGTCTACAAACTACGTATTAACATAAATAAGGTAGCATATTCAACTGTGCTACCCTTTCAATGTATGTAGTAGAGTTGTGGAAGAATGAACAGTTTCCCTCTGACGGTAAATAGTCTTTTAAAGTGATAATTTATTTGCCAGAAATATTTTTCACAAATTCTTTTGTCCTAAGCACCATGCAGTGCACCTGGGACAAACACTTGTGAAAAGACAAAATATGAAGCTTTTTTGTAACACTAAAACTGTGTGGAAGGTCTACTGTGGCTATAAACAATATGTCTTAGATCTATAAAAGATCACTTAGGCTTTAACCCATTTCCCAAAAGAACAAGCAGTCTTCTTAACATCATACTGTGATGTTTGCTCTCCCATTCAATATGGGTAGGTGGTAACATTTTTGAAATTTTGTCGTAACTGATGCTGAGTAAAACACTTTGTAGATTTGGCCATAAAGGACTGTTGTTATGTTGGAAATAATATTTGTCACATAAATACATTGGGTTAGTCACAAGCCCTGCTGGAAATTCTTCCATACTTGCAGCTGAGTCATGCTAAAACAGCACTAAGCTGGCAGAGTTAGTGTAGAGGGAGAATTTCTACTCATTTGGGGAGGGTAAAGTAGGAGTTACCTGTATCCTGACAGGAAGGCATACAAGAACCTGGATGGACTTGTGAATGAGGAACATTTTGGGACAATGGTATTTTATTCTCTTTCTTAAAACTGGTGCTGCAAGCACCTGGAGCTACAGATCTGAGCTTCCAGCAGATCCGAATGAGCAGCTGTGCGCTGCATGTGAGAGTGACTAATGCAGCTCCAGCCCTTGTGACCGCCAATGCAGAAAAGCGCAGCCCAGCATTGATGCTTTGTAGGGGGATAGGGTTGCATTGTCTGTGTCTTGCAACAGGACAGGATACTGGCAGGTCACTGTAATGGCTTAATTGCACATTGAGATATGTCAGGAGTAGGCTGAGGGTTGCTTCACAAGCTCAGAAATTAATCTTCAGTTGCTTAATTGCTCTGAAAGACTATGCTGTACCAGGCGCTGCTTTTCCCTGCCTGGGAACAGTAACCTTTGTGAAGCACAAGAGTGGCGTTAGGCTCAAAGTCTTCTTTATGGGCAAAGAGCATGCACATTATATATAAGGAGAGCCAAGAATTTAATTTTAGTGCAATTTGAAGTCTTAAGAGCCTAAGTGTCATTAGTCTAGATCTAATTGTAACAGAAAAATAATTTTAAAATGCTGTTACAATCATTATACGCACACTTCTTAGTTTATAGCCCTGTTCTTATGGTTGTGCTCATCCTTCCACTGCTCCTCTATGTCCTACAGTTGGTGACTTCATTCTGGTCAGGGTGGAGGTGAGTGGGTATTACAGCAGGTTGTCAGCCTCTGGAGTCCTTCACTGGGAGGAGTTCAGTGTTCAGGTTGATGGTTTCTTCCTCACCTGAGGATGTACTTGGGGTATTTTTTAATGTGTTTGCAAACACATGTTTAGACCTTTCTCTTTACTCATTGGTCTGCAGCTCCATGTGCATCCAAATGTACTGTGTATGGTGCCTTTTCTGTATATCACGTACTCTTTTTGTTCTCTCTCTCTCTTTTTTTTTTTTTCTTTTTTTTTTTCTTGGGGTGTGTGGGACGGGAGTGACCCAAACACAG
>JAVJGI010000050.1:23638017-23657987 GCA_035590275.1 Ibycter americanus | reverse complement strand
GCCCGGCTGGGGAGAGCAGCGAGCGCCGTCAGAGCCGGCGGGGGGCGGCGCGGTGCCGAACGGGCCCGGGGGCCACCAGCCCCGTCCTCTCTGCTCGCCACCAGCGATGGCGAGGGGTGGGTGCCTGGGGACCACAGCACTGGTTACGTACTGTGCTGCCGGCGACTGATGCCATCTCCTCCACGGGAGCCGCGTTTGCATTTGCCTTGATGCTTCATTCATCTCTCCCACATGACCTGGATGCGTTTCTGTGTCCCATGATGTCCTTTAATTTGGGAACATTATCTGTTCTCGGAAAGGTTAATCACGTTAAAGGAGTGCATCTCTGTTCTCATTTCTTCATTCATTCCAGCTTTCATGTTTTGATCCCTTCAGTGCTTTGATCCCTCATTTCTGCCATCCCTAGATGGAAGGAAAAAGGAATACCCTGGCTGGGACCCAAGCGTGTCCCTAAGTGACAGAAGCTGAAATCAGGAAAAAAAAAATATGGTTTACAGCCTCAGGAGCCGTAGTGGTCCTGGCAGTCCCGACCCTGTCTGCACACCCAGCACAGCCAAGTGCCTTGCAAGGGCCGGCAGAAATGTCCTGCTGGAGCCGAGGTGGCCATGGAAGGGGACAGATGCCCGTGTGCGGTGGGGTTAGCAAGCACCAGAACCAGCCCATCGCTGTGTGCTGCAGCCTGCCGCCCCCGGGACCTGCATCGCTCTTCAGGCACCCACAGCATCGCTGGGGAAAAATTGCCCTAATTTGCTGCTGTCATAGTCGGGCCGAGAGGTGAAGCAGCAGCTTCTCCCGGCACTGACGGCTGCTCGCGAAGCCCCTTTGGGGGAAACCTTCCTGGGGTTCAGGTGTGGGGAGGGCGGGAGGGGGTCCTAAGCTTTGCAATAGCATCATCCTCCACTTTGGCTGCTACCCCAAGAGATGCCCTCTGTGCTGTTTTAACTGGTTGCTGCTTGTAATTAGAGTTTATTTGCATTAATTAACTTAAATTAGCTATTTGCAAGTTGCTCATAGTACACCATCAACATGCCCAGAACCACAGAAACCTCAAAGAGCTGGCTCCTGCCCGGAGGAAGCCGTGAACTAAAACCAGATAAAAATACTGTCCCAATACAGCGTGATCCAAAATGCTTTTTTTTTTTTTTTCTAAGAAACCTATTGCACTTACACTTCATAATTAATACTTGACTTAGCTGCCAGACCACTGACTGACCAGCAAGGTAAACAGGACTGGTGTTGCTATTAAATGCGCTCATAATGATGCATTTATCCTGGGCAGAGACAGGAGGAGGTGGGCAGTCCCTGCCCAGGAGGGGTTACAGTGAGGGTGATGCAGAGCAGGGGCAGAGCAAGCGATGAGGAAACACCCACAGAATCACTCTCTGGCTTTTTAGGAGGCAAGTGGTTTTATTAAGAGAGGATCAGTACGATGGGAGGGGAAAAGGGAGGAGGAGGTGGTCAAAAATTGGATGAGAAGACAGCCAGGACTTGGAGAGGGCAGATGTGAGTGAATCAGAGGGACTAAGGCTGGGGAGGGAGTGGGAGAGCACCGGGGTGGCTGCACTCAGCATTAGCTCAGCTGTGATTAAAGCTGGTCACAGCAGAGACGTGATGCTCGCCACAAGCGGCCTTTATCTGCAGTGAGCAGCAGCAATCGTTATTCTGCTTCTAAACTCAATTGGTTATGCCAAGCTGCGTTTCCCAGAGAGGCCACGATCCATTGCCTCTGTGTAGAAGGATGTAAAACAGAGGCGCGTGCCTGGGGTGGGTGACTGCAGGAAACTTCATGGAGCAGCACATCCTCAGGGGGAAACAGAATGAAAAAATTCCCAAACTGATGCCTAAGACTGGAACTTAAGCAACTGTGGTTGTTTTAACTGAAGAAAATTGTATAGTGATACATAAACAGCTCCACAAGGAAACCAGGCAGGTACCCAAAAGCTGTTTAAGCCAGAGAAGAGCCACAGCCTGCGCCCACAGCTGCAGGTTGAAGCCAGACACATTGAAATGAGGAAATAGGTGTTAATTTTTTAAGAAGGAAGTTGATTAGCTGCTAGAACAAATTACTGGGGAAAGGGAAAGTCTTTCCATATGGTAGTGTTTTCTAATCAAGGTAAGATGCCTTTCCACAAGATGGGCTTCAGCCAAGCACATGTTCCTGGGTTCAGCAGAGTAGGGGTGGGATGAAATGCAGCGGTCTCTGCTCTGAGAAGGTGAAGAGGTGACTTTGTGGTCCCACCTGGCCTTTGGGAAATGAAGATTCTGCTCTTGGTATAAGTTTCTAAATCCCTCCTGGATAGCTGTGATGGTGCTGCACTGGGCTGTTCCCTTTGAACAGCAGCTGGGCCGAGGTGGCCAGGGGATTGCTGAGACCCAGCCTGTCGGGGGGGTGGGGGGGTTGGTGCAGACCTGTGTTGGCTTCTCTGCGTTTGCCACCCCAGGTTGATGTGAGGCTGCTGGGTGCCGGGCTGGAGGTAGGTGACCCCCAGACAGCATCAGTCAGTGTCCCCAGGCTGATGGAGAGCGAGCTCTGTGGTGGTGGTTGGGGTCTCTCTTGGTTCTGCTGCTGACCCATGGTGTGACTGGGGCAAATAATTTGCTTGTGACTCCCAGTTTCTTTTCCAACCTTACTTGCCCTTTCAGTTTGACCCGGCGTTTCTGCAGGGGCTCGCTCCTGGTGGTGTTACGCTCTGAGTATCAGCGCAGTTATTTTTCAGAAAGCAAACTGCTTGCTGCAGGTGCAAAATATTCTCCTGTTATTGGAGTTCTGGCTATTCAAATGTCAGGGTGTTATTTCTGCACCCTTGTAAACACAAGGCAGTGTCGAAGGGACCAGGATGCTGCTTAATTTCAGTTTGTGCTGCCATCACAAAGCATAAACGCACAGGAGAAAAGTTTCTTAAAGTTTGGATGTTTATAGCAGTCTAGAGAAAGCCATGTATGTTGGGCTCTTGTTGTCTCTCTGCTGATCAGCCACAAAGCACTGACCCACGTCGGGGCAGCAGTGCAGAGTTACCAGCAGCTACTTTGCTGTTGGTCCTAATGCAATTACATTAGTCTCACCTTTGGGCTGTGCTGTGCATAAGGAGGGGAATTTGGGAATGCACACAAAAAAATAAGAATCTAGTCTCACGTTACCACTTCTATGAAAACAAGGTGCAAAAGTGCAAATCAAGGCTGCAAAATTTGCTAGGAGGAACGGGCATAGAAGCCAAAA
Organism: Ibycter americanus; assembly: GCA_035590275.1. NCBI lineage: Eukaryota > Metazoa > Chordata > Aves > Falconiformes > Falconidae > Ibycter > Ibycter americanus. The sequence continues at coordinate 23,654,770 of JAVJGI010000050.1, read as the reverse complement.
GGTGAGATCTGCAGCGTATTAATGGCAATGGAAGGGAAGAGGAGAAACAGGACTGACTGGTTTGCAGTGGAGATTGAGAGTTACCATCCTGGGAGTTACTGGGAGGGTGCAGCATGGGCCTGTCTGGGGACAGGTTGGCTCCCTCTGCAAGCTGAAGATGTGGCGGCATGTTTCAGGTAGGCAGAGGGTCTGAAGCAGGAGATGAATTACTAAAGCAGGATTTCACCTTGCATGGGAGAGTCTGAGGGACCGCATCCAACAGGACTACAGGAGCTTTGTGTTTCCTCACCGAAATCGGTTGGTTTGGCTCTCTGTGTACGCAGAGGGTGTGGAAGGGACGTGAAATGCTCCTTGTCTCTTCCACTTGATACCCTAAAAATGCACGTATTGTGCTGGTGCTCCGGAAAGGTCCCTCCCTTGCCCAGCTGCCACCCTGAGCGCTACGCAAGCCACCCCCGCCTGCGTGCCAGGACGTGCCCTGGGATGCTGCCTTGTCCCTTATCCATCACCCTTCCCTAGAGAGCCCTACGGATGAACCTCGTGGAGACATCGGCGAACAGCCGTGTGAGGGTGGTGCTCGGATTTCCCCATGATTCCCCCGAGGAAATCCAAGTGAAGCAGCTCAGATCGGCAGCAGTGAAGGACAGCTTCCTTCCCTCAGCAGGAGGTGGTGGGAGAGGAGAGCAGCAGGCACCTTCTGGTAGGTGATGGAGTGGAGACATTAGCATCCCTAAGGCAATGCTCCCAGCTCCGTCTGGAAACGCACCCGACCAGCCAAATTGCCCCTCACTGCTGTGTCCTGGCACAGCCCAGGCTCTGTTGGCAGGCTTGGGGAGGAACATTAATGAAAACAAGTGTTTGGCGGGTGTTCCTGTAGTGCCACAGACTTTAAGAAACAAACAAAACGAGCCCAGCCCTTCTTTGGTTAGGGAGCGCAGTCTGCTGCCACCAGCTGATGCTGGAGGAAAAGATAAGAGAGGGAAAAAGAGAACAGCTATGGAGCGAAGATGAAAACACTGGGCAGAACATCTGCGGGGGAATGAAAGGGAGCCATTTATTTGCAAATAAGTTGCTAGATCGTGCTTCCATGTGCATCCTGGGCAGCTTCTAATACTAGGGGTTTATTCAGAGTTAAGACTTTTTACTGGTGTTAAAGGCTTTTGAGAAGAGGCTGTCAGCCCTCAGAGCTGGGCAGTAGCTGGGGGTCCAAATCTGTCTTGTGCCAGTCTAAGGAAAATTTACTTTATCCCAAGCTGTGCCCATATGGAGGGTCATCTTCCCTTTTTACTACTGATTTCATGTTTGAAGTCTCTCTGTAGGAAGTCAGTGTGGATGCTCCATGATTCATTCCCATGAGGAAGCATGGTTTCAGGTCCCCATATGGTCGCAGAGGCAGAAGAGGGGGCAGATATATATTTTTACAGCAAAGAGAATGCAACTTCAGTGTACAAATTTGGGCTGACATAGAAGATCTGGGGAATGTACAAAATGTTTCTTAATTTTTTTTTTTTATTATTTTGTTTTGTTTTCACGCTTGCTTCCTCGTGGCTCCTGATTAGGCTTTAGGAGCAATGAGGCTGCTGCCTGAGCAATCCATCCCAGGATTTAAACTCAGCCTGGTATCTGCTCTGTGTGTTCCCTGGGATTCAGCAGGGTCCACCTATTGAGGCCAGCAGAAATAGCATCTCCCTTCTTGATTTCAGAGGAGGTGTTAAGTAGGACATAGTTAAATTTGGGATTATTAGTAAGAGAAGAAGGGCAGCTATTTCTTTTTAAATGCTTTGGTTTGACAATAGATCTTTGGGCAGAGAACTGCAAAGTGCTGCCTTTTGTGGAGGGCTGGAGGATGAGACCTTTGCAGTAAGGGAACTGTCTCTGATGCAATGAATTATCGGGCAGGAGTGGATAGTTGGGAGCATTTCAAGTTTTGATACGTGCAGCCCTGCCTGGCACCCAGTTCTGCAGCATCTCAGTCCAAGGAGTATCTTGCTTATCGCTTATTATTTGGGGATCACTGTGTGACAGGGCAGGTGGAGGGGTTCTTCTCGGTGGCATCTCCGTTTTAAGATTTATCAGTTTCCCCTAAGACAGAGACACAGAGACCTCCCGTTGCACATGGGCAACGATCTTCTCGGAGCCAGCACCCTCTGTAGAAAGATGTACTCTGCACAGCAGAACGGAAGGCTGTGAATGAGAGGCGAAGCCACACAACGAGCTGTCTGCATAATTAAAAAGCTGCAGGGAGATGGAATAGGAGATGGAGAGGAGCGATAGTTGGAGGCAATGAGAAACAGAAGTGCTTTCAAGTATTTCACTGCAGATATGACCGGAGAATATGCCAGGGGCCTGATTTTCTCCTTGCACTGCCCTGGCCAGGTGACCGGCGCTGTGCAGCCTGGTGGGCACCGGTGCTGACCCACAAACCTCCAAATGCTGATGCAGGTGTGAGCGCTGAACCCAGCTCAGGCATAAGGCAGCATAAGGCATGGAGAGTCATAGAGCCGCCGAGTTTTGCCAGAGTTAATATCTGTGTCTTTGTGGACTGATGCGTGGCTGTGACTTTTTTTCCTTTTTTTTTTTTTTTTTTTTTTCTCATGGGTAGACTACAGCCTGCGCTGCTCTGGGCTAGGTGATGATCTGCTTGCACCCAGTGATTCTGCGAAGGTGGCAAAAGGCCAAGTGCTGTCACTGAAAACCAGCTGCGAATTAATACACGGTGTGTGATTAATGTGCTTTTTAAATGCATTCATGTCCTGTCGCACTGGCTGTGGCTCTTGTGTCACATTTGGTGTTCTCAGAACATTTATTAGCCTTACAGATCCCTTGATTATTGCTTTCTCTTTATAATTAAGCTATGAAACTCAGCATGGCGCAGCTTATGCGGTATTAATTCATGGCTGCCGTATTCTGCCTGTGCCCTAGGATAAGGCTAAATGCTGGCAGCTGGATTGCTGTCTGCACAGTTGCTATTCTGAAATTCTTTAATATGATTATAAAAATCACATTCTGCCTGCATACGGGCAGCTCAGGGCTCACCGCTGCCACAGGCAGTAGCGAGATGGGGTCTGACTTCCCTGGGAGCAGGATCTGCCCCGGGTAGCACCGTGAGATGGGGCGTCCTCCTGCCCCCGGCGCTGGCTGATGCTCTCGGTCGGTGCCGGTGCCGTTAGCTCTGCTAACGCAGCCCCACGTGCTCCCCGCTCGCCCTTCTCGGGATGTGCCTGTGAAAATGTGAGCCTTGCAAGCCAGTTCTGTTTCACCCCTTTTTCTCCTGACTTTTCTTCAGAAGAGGTTTAAGCTGAATCTGGATTTCCTGCAGCTCCGCATCCACTTCGTGTCAGCAGCAGCTGCGGTGGCGGTTTGAAGGGTTTTCCTCGTGGCTGGGCGCTCCTGTCCCCAGTACAACAGTTTCACAGATTGTGTGGCCTCGCGGTGAGCTGTACAGGGAACTAAAATATCGTAAACCGTGGCTGGTTTACTTTTTTATCCCCCCTCCCCGTTCCCTTCCTGGGAATTAGTTGTAGGAGCGTGCTGAAGGAATGGGAGCTCAGCGCTAGCGGGAGGGAAGTCACTGGAGTGACCCAGCACCAGTGCCCCAGCTGCTGCTGGCCCAGGGGTAAGGGTTGGAACGCAGAAGTCATGAAATTTGCTGGGCTGAGTGCGGGGCCGCTTGCTGTCTGCATCGGGTGAGCCCAGGCATCTCCGCAGCTGCTCCCTTGGGATGCAGCACAGAGCGGGCAGCAAGGGGCCCCGGTGGCTCTGCCCTCCGGTCTCTACATCTCCTGGAAGTCCTACCAGACTTCAGATGCAGGGACGCAGTGCTGGGGTGCCAGCTAGTGAAGAACACACGTGTTGGTGCCCCTCATCTGCTCTGGACGTGAGGGAAAGAGCCTGGAAGCCGTAGGAGCTGGGGCACGGGATGCCTCCGCTCTGCATGGACCGCAGATGCCGTAACGCAGCGGCGGTTCTGCGCGGCAGCCTGCGCCTGGGTTATACACGTGCGCGTGCCGCTCGGGTTATCGATTATGACTAATCAAACCATTTCTGTACAGACCTGAATGCTGATCGTCTCAAAGCTTCTGTTTCACAAACAGTGCCAAAACCTACGTGCAGGATGTAAAGCCGTAGTGCAGAAACTCTTTGAGCTCAGATGTTTCCATGGAGATGGAGCTTTGATCTTGCTGTAATAAATAAAGGGTGGAGAAGATGCTCCCAAACTAGGGAGGAAGGCAAGGCTGATCCCTGTGGGGCAGAAGTTCTCAGCAGGAATTAAGGTGACAGGAGATCTCTCTCTCTTTTTTTTTTTTTTCTTTTTTTTTTTCTTGGGGTGTGTGGGACGGGACTGACCCAAACACAGCTTTCTGCAGCTCCACATCTACATTTCTTTAACTGACCGTTGGCGGGCTGTTCGTAGCTGTGAGGTTTCCAGTGCCGGGTCAGTGTCCCATCTCTTATCAACCCGTGCCTGCACTCCTGTGTGGCATCCTACATCTCCACTTGTCACAGCCTCTCCTGTTGCGATACAGGCCTGTATTTCATTATGCCACATCAGTACTGCGGAGCTATGTAAATATCTTGTTCCATGTAGAAAAACCGCTTGCTACTATCTATATAAATCTGTGGGGTTGTACCTCAGTGATAAGCACAAGTGAGGCAGATTAGCCATAGACAGCTGGTCAGTTGGGGAAACTGCTGTGATAGCTAAACCAAATGAAACAAAGCTCAAGCGGGACCAGAAAAGCTCTGACAGAGCAAGCCTCAGTCCTGAGGCATTGCAGACTCAGCACACAGCCTGCAGCATGTTGCTAGCAGCGGCAGTACTGTGTTATAGGGCTACATGATGACTGTGGGAGCTTTAAAACTATTTTTTTTAAGCTGTTAATTATCTGAATACTGCTTATGTTAAGAAAGAAAATAAAGGTTAGTAAGACTTTATGGTATTTACTACTGCTGCAATGGTAACTTAATCCAGTCCCAGACAATGTATTATTCCTTTGGCTATCATATAATTTAAGATTAATCTCAGAGGAACCAAAAATCCTAGAAATCTGTTAATACATTTCTCTATCTACAAGTGTATGAGTGTTGCCTATGATTGGTGTATTTAATTTTTGGACAGTGGGAGGTATTTTGTATTTTTCTTCTTTCTTTTTTTTTTTTTTTTTTTCTGCTGCCAGAAATTCAGTTCCGTGGAGGAGAGAACAGTAGATCATCATGAGAGTTTTAAAGATTCCTTTCAAACCTGTTTTCTGCTGAGCATGCTTTTAATTTGGAAGTTTTCCAATGCAGCTGTTTTTCTTTTCTCTCATTTTCAACTTGCAGTACTTTTTCTCTGTGTCTGACTTCAGAAAGGTTGGGTTTTTTTTCCGCTGAGAACTGTAGGCGTGATTCTTCCACACAGTTGTTTCTCCAGAGGCCCACAGATACTTTTGGGTCAGGCAGACTTTCCTTCCCCCAGTGCTCTGGAAGCCTGCATCTGCAGGTATCGGGGAAACTCCTTGCTCTTGACAGGTTAGGGCACAAAAATAAGGAAGAGTGCCTTCTGCAGAGGACATTGATATATCTGGAAATTTAGTGGTACTGTAACTATAGATTTTAGTAAATAGGTGTGTATTAATGTAGTCTGGGGTTTTTTTGAGTCAGAACAGGTCCTTGTGACTGACAGACAGTAAATGAAACACATTAACTTTCCAAAATAAGCTTGCTAGTATTTTCTTGAGCAAATGTGTGATTTGGTCATTTGAGGATGATGTTCTTACTCTGAATAGCTAATCTCATCTCAGGTTACTGGTTTTTACTCTACAGGTAACAGTTGTTCCGCTGGCTGGGACTAAAATGACAGCGAAGGCTCAAGGGTGCAGTGTTGTAGATTGAAATCCCTTTGCAAGCCCGTAGGTTTCATGTGTTAATTGAGCATGGTGAACGCCTTTTTCTGCCCAAACTACTTAGTCTTCCAGAGTAACAGGAGGCAGTTTATGATAGAATTACCTGACACTTCCCGAAGCTTTCTGCTGCAGTATTACGTGTTAGTGAATAATAGTAAATGCTGTAGAAAGGGAAGAATCATTCCTTATGGTTAAGGGAGCATCAGTAGATGCTAGCAGATGTGGCATTAAGAGGATGTTTTCTGACACCACAAAATGAAATGGACCAAGACAATAGAAAATATAATGTAAGTGAACAATCCATGCTTACTAGACAATAAAGAGAATGACAATAGGCATTGAGCATCTTCAAATTCCCTGTAATACGGTACTGTGTTTTTTAGCTGAGAGCATCTGCTGTGCGTGGTTACCTCTTTCTCAACAAACGGCTGGTTACTTGGTTGCTCAATTACAAAGCTGGAAATTTAAACTTCTGTAGGCGGTGCTGTTAAAACTCAGCCATGCATATCTTTTGCTGACACTGTTCAGAGTCATGATGAAGCAGGCTAGGGAGATGTGTATATGCTGTAACTGGTAGCAGAGCTGCTGGAGCTGTGTAACCGGTATTTTTGACAGATTCACGTCTTCCAGACTAGAGTACTATCCAAGATCATCCCCACATCTCCCTTAGGATGGGAGTCAATTTCAGTAAAATGGTGATGTGAGCAATTAGGAAGTGTGCTGAACTAACTTCACCTACGTTATCTTTAACTCTGCTGATGTCACCAAAGTTAAAGATAATGCTTTGTTTGCCTGTTCACTGTAGCAACACTGTATATGATAATTATTGTGCTAATATCAAATGCCATGGCAACTCAGAAACATTTTAAGTGGCTTCTAATTGTAGGATTGACTGTGCTATGTATGTATCTTATTAATATCCGTTTTTGTAAAGTTGTTAGGAACGGTTTCTGAAGCTTCCTGAAACTGCTCTTCTGTGGTAATTCTAACTGTGATTTAATTGGAAATTAATGTTAAAATAATAAAATTTCGGCATTTCCCTTGCAGTAGTCTTTGTACTTCCATTTCCTACTTTTTGAATGAAAAAGCGGGTGGCTTTGAGGAGGAGGTGTCATAAAATTTCTGCCAGGGTGCTAGTAGCAGGTAGGGCTTGTGGCACTGCTGTCTGTGTCTTGTGCAGTTTGCAGCCCTAGATCCTGAATAAAGAGCTAATCTCATCTCTTGGTCCCATGGCGTGCAGGAAGGAAGGAGAATTTACTGGGGTATGTTAAAATGTTACAGAGATGGGAAGGCTGTGACTTAACTGATGAGAAGTGGAGAGTTGCCGTTCTCAGCCAGCAAACTGGTGCTAGCCAGGAACAGAAACACAGCCCCTGGTGAAACTTCTTCTTTTACCTTGAAGTAGTTTTTACTTCTATTTTTAAAAATATATGTCTAAGCAGTGCTATGCATGTCCCACTTTCTGCCAGCATGGAATGTATGCAGGACAGATGGGTCTTATGCAAAGTAAGACCCCCTAAGGTAAAGCAGATGAGGAAGCCTGGATTATCAGCGTTTGGGACTGTGAGTGAAGACACGCTGGTGGCAGCAGCAGCCCTTACTGGCCTGAAAGCCAAGGTGCTGGGAAAAGGAAGTAAATTTCTATTTTCCACTCAATCGTTAACTTTATTTGTGAACATGGTGACTTCTGTTTTGAGGTGGTCTTAGATGGGGATGACATCTTTTATGTATGAGAGCGTTTTGACGAGCCTTGAATGTGGGGGTTTTGGCAGGGAAAGGTACTGGAGGTGGTGTGGCAGAGGGGCCGGCGCGGTGGTGACCAACTGCACCTGGGTGCCTCTTCTGCATCACGCAGGATGGGCGCCCTGCAAGCCAAGCCAAGCCAAAGCTGATGGGAGCTGTGCGCAAGGTGCCCTCGCTTCCCCGCACGGCGTTCTCGTGGCGGCAAAGCTTTAGCCAGCAGGGGGAGCTGTGCCTTTTCCAGAAACGGACACGGAGACGGCTCCCTGCATCCGTCCTGAAAATGGAGCGGCTGGAGCGACTAAACGGAGACACTGCGTTTCGTCCGTGTGATGGTTGAGAGAGGATTATCTTAACACAACAACAAAATAATGCTTTCTGGAAAATACAAGTGATTATGAAAGTAGTTCAAGTTAAACAGCCCAGAAGAAAAACATTTAAACTGTACTAAAATTGAATCTAATTTTGTTTTCCTAAAGCAACATATACCCTGTCACATGCAGAAAACTGCAGGCTGATGGTAACAATTGGAGAACATACAGGTATCTTTAAAAATACTGTGTTTTGAAATATAAAACAAACTGAAAGGGTTGATCCTGAGAGTGTGTGTGCTTGAATACATGAAATTTTATCTTCCAAACTTCCTGCAGCAAGAAAATATCTCTGCTCTTGGTTATTCCAGCAGGTCTTTCTGTTATCAGTAAGACATCTAACTATTAATTTAAATTTACAAAGTATTGATTTAACTTTCATATATATATATATATCTGCTAACCTTACATAATGCTAAAAAATAATTTAAAACCCTGCTAAAAACTGTGAATCTGATGTATAAGTAAAAAGCTGTAGCAAATCTCAATGAGAGGGATATTAAAAAATTCTATTCTTACTAAGCATTTTTAAAAAGAAAAGTGGTCACAAGATATTTTGTACTAAAACCAAATTCTAATTGTTTTGTGTTCTCATGGAAGAATATTGGGCAGAGGCACTAGTTCATTAGGTCAAGTTCATTTTAAATTTGAAAGTAAAATTTGGTGGCTTTTAGTAAAACCTGAATTTTCTCCATCCTGAATGTGGTAACAAAATAATTTTTCTTGTTTGGAGAACAGGCTTAGGGTTTAGGAGAGGGACTGTGTAGAAATTGTATATGGTAAGCTGCTGTTCTCATGGAAAGCATCAGTGAATCTCCAGCACTGCTGAATTACTTTTTCAGACTGATCTCCAAGACCCTAGTAACATCCCCTCGGAAATGGTTTAGACATGACAAACGGGACGGTGTTGGCTGCCGGTGGGGCTATGTGCCACGAGCCACACAGACCAGGAGGGCAGAGCTGTGTGTGATGCATCAGGGATGCTGCAGGGCCCCGTCTCTTAGTGCGCGTGTGGGTGGTTCTGCGCATCCTCCGTGGGAGGAGATGTTGCCCTCTTGAGAAGTGGTACAGTGGTGTGCAGGGGCAGGACAAGGAGCTGTTCCAGTTGTGAGCAACGCTTCCCACCCGGGGAATGCGAGCGCCTTGCTTTTGTTTGGCCAGAGGCTGCGGAGGGCAGTGAATTAGCCCTGGGAAAGCCAGTGGCAAAACTGTCAGTGAAAGGGGGGTTGCTCCTGGCACTGCGTCGTACTTGATCCAGCTATGGAGTCAGGGAGATTGCTGTTCCTTTCAAGAAATAGTGGTATGATTGATAAAAAGGATAAAGAAAATGCCTGAGCAGGATTGTGTAACTGATAAAAATTGTAACGAAAGCTTTTTTTTTTAAGGAAAAAAAAAATAATTGGTGGTGCACATGAAGACAGAGGTGCTGATGTGTGCAGGAGACTGTTGGGCGTTGTGTTGCTGTTGGGGAGAGCCAGTGTACAGCATAGCCCTGCACTGCGCAAGGCTGATGTGCACAGAGCCTTGTCAGAGCCCCCTGACAGCATCCGAACGTGCCAACTCCATATACAGAAGCAGCATCTGATCACTTGAGTGGTACCAGCATTTGGTCACTTTAGCGTGTCTTCTGCAACTGACTGAAATCTTTCTGGTTTTATACTTTTTAAAAATCTCAAATCACTAAATGGTTGCCGAATAAGACTGTCTTGACTGCTCCTTGTAAGTAACTTACATGTTTTCTGCTGACAGTCTGAAGCATTTGTGCCACTGACCCGGCCGAGGTCTTTGTTTTACATTCTCCTTACCGGAGTTCCACTTGCAGTGTTTCTATCACAAGAGGAGCAAACTGAGTTTTTGGCCCAACTGTGTAGGGGTGCTTCTCCGAACAGAACAGCAGAGGCGGTCCAGTGCAGAGGGGGCTACACCTTGCGGCGTGTGGTTCGATTCACATAACAGCAGTGTGGCTGGGAAGTATTACCTGGCAGCAGTTTCTGCTGTAATCCCTGTTGTCTGTGGAATGTGCCAATCATTTGGTGAGAAGCCTTGCCTCGTGGGGATGAGTTCGCAGAGCTGCAGACGTTCTGTGGGGTAATTCGGAACCAGCAGTGGAGCCTCCCATTAAGCTTAAGGCAGTGCAGCGCTCTGGGCCCCTGCCTTTGTTCCTACTGGAGCCGATTACACAGCACATGCTTGCTTTTACAGTCCTTTTGGCTGGACTTGTTGGCAAAGCTCTTAAGGCCTTAAATTCTGTTGCAAGCATTTTGGACTTCTGTAGACTAGGAGGAGGGGGTACACCCTCTTGCACAAACCTTAATTTTATTGTCTTTGTTTAATGCAGAAGTGCCGCTACTAAATATTTACTGTTTCAGCAGTAAACTAAGCAGGTAGCAACCCCCTTTAATTTATTTAAGAAAAAAAAAAGGGGGGGGGGGGCTGTCAGGTAGAAAATTTTTACTTCTTCAGGAGGCTTCTTGAAGTTTTAAAACAATAAAGAGCAATACCTTGGGTGGAAATAGATTAAAACTGTGGAAGTCTCGTGTGTGGATATTATGTTGATAAATGATGCCAGAGTGTCTGTACGCATAGCATAAATATAAAATATTTCCTGATTTTTTCCCAGCCTTCCTTCCCTTTAATTTACACAACATATTGTTGTTTATAACCACATTTTATACCTCTTTGCATACAGAAAGTTTTCTGTTACTTCACTACTTCTACTTTTCAATATTTGCTAAATATTCAGATGTTATTCACTGTCTATGTATTACTCCTTTGTGTATACTTATATGTCTGCATGTAACTGAATGCCAATGCCTCTAGGAATTCCGATGCAGTAAGCTGTTTATAGTATCTCTTCAGAAGTTTGGTATGTCCAAATCTTTCCCGTTACTACTTTAGTCTGTGGCTTTAGAAGTACTATATATTATAGGCAGCTTTGGAAGCGTTAGCATGATGAGAGGTTATTTTGAATGGTTAAAGTGGTTTATGTTCCTGAATAGAGGGAGAAGAATTCACCAATTAATCTGTGACACAAGAATGAATCGCTGTAGGAAAGTAATACTAGGGGGGAAAAAAAGAGTTACAGCCCAGCGAAAGGGGACTAAGGAAAAAAGATGCGTGTGTCTATACGTAAGAGTAGGACTCATTCATTAATTATGCAGATCATAAAAATCGGTTTGGAAATGTTGAGTGTGAGGCCTTGGCTGCAGAAGCAAAGGAGAACGTTGCTATCATCAATTTTACTAATCTATCGGTTCCATCTCAGTCCGATGTGGATTACGTTTCAGCCAGCGGGCTCCTTTCCCTTATCTGTATCTGTCTTGCCCAGACTGAGCCACGCAGCCCGATGGGGAAGGAGACCTGGGTTCTCGTAAATGAACTGAGGGACAATGTGTCTGAAGTGACAGAGGAGGTACCAGGCAGTCCTTGGGGCTTTTGGCACTGAGCCCCAAGGGCAGGAGGGTGATCACCCAGAGCTGCCCTTATCTGCCGTCAGACAGTGTGGAAACAGGGAAGTTTAGATGCAGGAGATAAAATGGCAGGAAGGAGCGGAGCAGCCTTCCCTGGCTGCCCTTGTTCCAGCGTTTTATTCCGATGTTCGTGGTGGGAGTTTGTCCCCCACTCTGCGTTACTGTTTACATGCACTTCCTTCACAACCCATCCAACTGATCATTGGGTCCCCAGGTGAAATGCAGAAATCCTAGGTGTGTCTTTGAACACACAAAAAAAGACCGGGAGACGATGGAGAGAGAGTTTTGGAGAAGCTATTTTCAGCCCTGGGAGAATGTTGTCACGGGAATGCTGACGAGCCTGGTGGTCACAACAGCAGTAAGTGTGGCAGCTTTCCAGACACGGGGACTGTTCAAGATGGTGTAGATTTCCTGCAGTAGGAATTGAATGGTGTGCACAAGGCTTCTGAACATAGTCAAACTGCAGAACAAGAAGTACCGACCCAGTTCAGAGAGGAGAATAACGCAGCTGCTAGATGCAGAATCCCCTGAGCATCTGGTTTGTGCTCCGCCAGCACGAGGAGGTTTTCCTGGTGTCTCAGTCCCATTGGCTTCCTTTGCTGTGGGCACTACATGGTCGTTATACAATTGAAGCCTGGTAGCTGGGTAACGTACTATGTGTTTCCAAGAAAAGTGAGCACTTTGAAAAGGAGTCCCAGGTTCTGGCAGGGAACACTTCCTCTGTACAGAACATGCCTCTGCATTTTGAAACTTCTGAGTTACCACTGACAGGGCAGCATGCTACAAATAATTCTCTCATATCACAGCTGGAGTTTTCAGTGCTGAAGTATGCATCTATAGATGTTACTTTTGGATGACAGTTATAAAATAAACACCTCTGTCTCATCTTTTTGTAACTTTCCCATCAAGTTCTATTTAGAGAACTGCACTGACCCTTCTCATAGCTGCATGGGCCATGAAGGGTTATCTCCTCTATCTCTAGCCTCCAAGTCATTTGATAACTTTAAAAATTCTTCCTTAAGACCAATACTCTGGCCTAAGTCACCTTTGTTTTTCTACACCACTACACAACCATGCATGGCAGTGAAGTGTACTTTCCCAGTACATACCATAGAGAGTAATTTTGTATGGAGCTGGTGCACAGCTGACTTCTAACAGCTGGCTGCACGCCATAGCCATAGAATGCTATGGAATCCAGGTCCCTCAATTTGTTGTAGCTGGCACGTGGCGTGGAATCCTTTTGGCAATTGTGCCAGGGTCTCCTTCCCATTGAAACAAAGGTCTGCGGAGAGTGCTGGTGAGCTGTGGGGTGCTGGGCAGTCCAGCCTTGCCCTGATATGGAGTCAGAACTCATCTGGGACGTGCTCTGGCCCCAAGACTTGCGAGCTGTTCCTGATTCAAGTAGTTTTCCTCATAGACTAGGGTTATTCTGAAAATATTTTTCTGTGTAGGTGAGCCCGTGTACTGAAGGGATCAATGCTACAGTTATTCAAATGTAATGCAAAAAGGAGCCCTCTCTTTTGGATTCATGTGGCAATTCTGTGCCTGTGCTCGAGTTGCATTGTAAAAATTGTACGTGATGTGTAAGTTCTTTGAATGCTGAGGATGCAGATAAATGTTATTCAGATACATGGGCCCCAGTCATCTCATAGTGGATGGATAAATTAGCAGAAAGAAAACAAAAGCATATAGTTTTGGAGGCGTTCAGCATCAAACCAGATGCTTTGTGACTTCAGCAGCTGTTCTGAAGCAGCTGGAACCTACTTTGCAGTGTAGGGTACATCCTCAGTCTTGAGTTTGACATATGGTTAAGTTCAGGTCTCACCCATTTGCCTTCTCTGTCAGCCCAAACATCTACTGAGAGTTAAGTATGTGGCCTGGCTCAGGATGTTATGTTTTGCTTTTGCTCAGATGAGCAATCTCCCTACCTTGTGAGCATACAGGTCAAGTCACTCATATGGTGGTAGTCATCCAGTGCCTTTCTGTAGTTTTCCACTATATGCCCAGAAAACTTCCAGTACTTTCCTGTGAAAGAATACTATAATAGATCTGTTCACTGCAGCGTATGATGCTGAGACAGATGCCATCAAGTCCTGGCTGTATGCAACACTTGTGGTACCCTAGTCAAATGGGTGTGCGTTTGCATCGTGGCTACTCAGGCTCTGGTTAGACTTAAATCTGTATCACGTGGACTGAGCCTGCAACAGTGATGCAGTCTTAAATTCTTTTCAGATTTCGGTTTTTTTCTTGCAACATCAAATCCTTTTAAATTTCCTGCTGCTTTAAAGTTTTAGGATGTGCCCAACATGTGGAAGGAAACAGCGAATCATTGCTAGATGCACTGATTTTATTTGCCTTTTTAATGCTAAAAATACCCACACGTTCATTAAAGTGACTTTCTTGTGGCTGAGTGTGAAAACATAATGGTTTGCATTGGTCTGCAAAATATGGATTATAGATGTAGTCAGGACAGAGAAATACTGCAATTACAAGTTAACACTGCATTCACAGAGCACACAGATGGTGGTTCTGCCGGTGGTGCAGAACACGCTTGGTGGGTTAAGTCAGTCAGTTGTGAGTACTTCTGCCATCCCAAGCAGGCTTTCTGATCTAATTCCATGTTCTGAGTTGTGTGATGACAGCCTATTTAAAGTTCAAGTTTTACTAGCAAATTGGGCTGTGTAGCTGGCACTGAATGACTGCTACTGTTATAGATGATTGGAGCAAATGAGCTGAATGCTGTTTCAACAGTAAGCTTTTGTTTAATTAGACTTGGAATATGAAATCTTTCATGGCAAGTGGTTGGCTTAAGCTCTGGCATCCAACAGTGTCATCCATACTGGTGATGTGTCGTCTTTGGATGTCCTAAGTCAAATAACATATATACAGGAAGGGAGTAATTTATGTGTTTTTAAAACTGACACAGAATAAAATGTTGTAGAGGATACGTTTTGATAGTCATATGAATGAATTCCTGTGTGTCCTGTAGTGAAAAAAATTTGTCTACGTATTGCGGGCAAAGCGTGCCTATAACTGTCTCCAACATGAACGGAATTTCTGAAGAGCATTTCAAATTCAGTGAGGTGTGGTTTCTTTTTAATTTCATTTTGAATAATTGCTTTTGAAAAATTGGAATTGAAGTCTTCATCAGTCATGTTAAAATGTCAATCGAGTACTAAAGCAACTCCACAGTGTCTATGGCAAATATTGTGAGTATCGGACAAAAGGGAAGTCACAATGTTTTCTGCATCCTTTGCAAAAGTCTGGCTTCTATCGGTAGTGTTCTAGGAGAGGCAATGGATTTTTTGGGCTTTTTGTTGTTAAGGACTGTCAAACAGTGCAAAACCAGAAGACCGTAAGGAGGCATGCATTGTTCCTCTCACCTCTGCACAGCAGACGGTGCACCACGTTGCAGCAGCAGGCTCATGGTACTGGAAATAAAGCACACGTGCTTTGCCTTTGAACAGAGGGAGGGCCGTACCAGCTGCTGGCGTGCTGTAGTGCTCGCCGTCCCTTTGTACTAGAAGGGCACCAGCAGTGTGAATGAGAAGAACTAACTGTTAGGTGATTGTGCTGCTTAGAAATGTCATTTTTTCCCCCTACAGTGTTCAGGACTATAGCCCTGTTCACCATTTAACAACTCCAGCACAACTACTTTTTACACCTCGTTGTCTTCCATGCCAGGCAGAACTCAGCTGACAGGGTACGCACCAGGCGTGAATCTCCTCAGCCATGAAACTCTTAACTTGCAGTGGAACCCTGCAGATGGGCTGAGGGACATGATGATCATCTGCTTGCAGAACAAATACCCCTGCAAGTCAGTGACTAAATTGGATCAGTATGAACAAAAATCTAAGAGAAGCTCTATTAGCAGTTGTGCCTAGTACTTAGGAAGCCTGCCTGCCAATTTGAGCCTTTTGCATGGCATATGATCGTTTTTACGCGAGTTTTGTATGTTCCCACGTGATGACTGAATGGAAGACTAACCTTGCTCTTGAACATTGGCCACGTGTGTTACAGCAGGATACACCCTTCCCCACACAGGAGGCTGAAAAATGCGTTCTGGGGAGGCAAATTTTATAGAAGGGTACTTCAGTGATCTAAACTCCACACCTTTTTCTAGTATGCTACTTTTCCAGCCTTGGTGTCTGTGTTAACTCAGTATGTCTTTGCTTAAGTCATACGCTATTCAGCTACGTGGTAACCATCTCAGGTAGTCTCATGCCCTCATTTCTATTGCTCCTATCTTTTCTACTGCTTGCTGCACAGTTGTATTGTGTGTCATACTGAAGTGATCATTCGTTCGTGTCGGTGACTGCCTAGCTTACCTGTTTGCAGTGTCTGCAATGATTGCAGTCATTCCAACGATGAACTGCTTGCCCACACCTTATTAGACAGATCCTTCCAGCACAGGCCATGGAGCTGAATACGGGCCTTCCCCCAAATTTGCCCATTTTCCCATCTGTGAAATGGGGCTAGTTAGGGTCATTTGAGAATTATGGAGCTGAAAGTGACCTTTTACTGGAATTCTTAAGAATGTTGGCATTTGCAAAGTTTCGTGCTTGCTGAATTCAGGATGATGCTTTGAAACCAGCCTTCCCACTTCTTTCAAACAGAATTATAGAAAATCTCCATAAATTTTCAGGTGTCTGACTCTCTGGGTTGCACCTAAATCCAGATCATGTGTGCGCCATGGCTTTTATGCCTTTTTTTTTTGTGTAAGAGGAATGGAGAACACAGGGTATGTCTTTGAAGTTCTTAAACTTATTTATTTACTGTACATAGAAAGTAGGAAAGCATGCCTCTTGGCTTTCGTTCTATAGGATTTTACATCTCTTCAAAGTGGCATAATTTTTTTGTTCCAATGTGCACAATGTTTTCACTTAAGTGTTGCCTTACCGCCTTGCTGGATCATGGTGGGAAGGCTCCTGCCGGGAGTGTATGGTGAGGTGAGAACTCGGGGGGGGTGTGGGGGTCGGGGGTCATGAGGGAAATTTTGCCATTCAGAGCAGGAGCGCACAGTGGTTTTAAGTTGGAGGAATAAAAAGCAATGAGAGCAAAATCGCAGGTGAGCGGCAATTAACAGAAGAGCTTGGAAATAAAACCCTAAGGAGTCCAAAATGAGAGTGCGAAATGGACTTACTTCCAGAATTTCGAGCTCCTCCTTGCGTCGGGGGCTTTCGGTTTCCCTCCTGTTGTGCACCCGGCGGGGGCCCGAGCCGGTTCGCTGAGCCGTGGACCTCCGTCCGCCTGGCAGGGGCGGGAGGGGCGCGTGCGCGTGGCCCGG
>JAVJGI010000050.1:23625750-23636828 GCA_035590275.1 Ibycter americanus | reverse complement strand
GGGGCGCCCCGGCTGCGGGGCGCTCGGCAGCGCCTGCCGGTAGCGCGGTGTGTGGGAACAAAGGAGTTGCTGTGGACAGGTTTTGCTGTTCAAGGAATCCGGGTGTTCTGATTTATTTCAAGGAGCTGCTTGGGAGGGGAGGATAGGTAATCCACAGAGCGTTGCAGTTGTGTCACTGAACCAATCCGATGCGTGCAGTTTGAAAAACATTTGGAAAAATTCAGTCTGTGACTAAAAGCGAGGCAGTACAGATAAGGCTTCCACAGAGCCGCCAGCGCAGCCCTGATCTTGCATCTAGCCGTTCCCATTCAGCAAACCGGGCACTGGATGTGGGAATTGACAGTGTTCGTTGGGCACTTAGATGGCAAGCTGAATTTTCGCTTTACGTTTAAGCTCTTCTACCCCCCTCCCCCACACGTGTGTTTGTAAAGGATTTAAAATGCATTCATCAAAATCTTAAAATGCTGTTATCAGCATTTAAAATAGGCCAGAATTCAGATCCTGCAGACTGTCTTGGGAAAAGCTGTGGCTTTGCAGTAAGTTGGGCCCTTGTCTTACTTATTTGTGATTTTGTTTTAATATTTTCTTGCCTTAAAGAGACTGATGTGGCCATTTTGGGGGGGCGTGAAAAAAGTGAAACGCGTCTTTTAGCGGTTTACCTTGTTCCGTGTTGAGCTGTGCCTGCAAGCAGCAGAAGTCTCTGCAGGCACAATGGAGTTTAATCTTCCCCTCGAAAGAGGCTTGATCTAGTTAGTCATGAACTTCCTATCTAAGCTCTGTTTCTGTGGTCAGCCAAAATAGCTTTGAATGAACTCCTTTGGATACCTCCGTTTTCATTCTTGTTTATCAGGGCGGGCAGGGCGAGTTGGAAAAATGTTTATGCTGATTTTTTTACTATAGGAGAACTGTTTCCAATTTGTTTTTCTAGCTCGCTTTCCATTTTCGTGTTACATGACACAATTGTGTCTTGCACTGAATTAGCTCTGGCTGTGTCAAGCCTACTTTAAACACTTGTGTAGCCTCGACAGCTTTTTAACTACTTCGTTTTAATTATAAAAGATGCACAACTTTTACAGTATGATGAGCTGAAGGAAGAAATGAGAGCTTCGTTTGTGTTTACCAAAAACGAAAAGTGTAGTTGTACAAAGGAACAATCAGAATGGGTTGTGTTTGTCTAGGTTTGGATGGAGAACGAGAACTTTGTCTTCCTGTCTCCTTGCTGCTCTTCAGAATGGGATTGGGAAGAAGTCCCTTTGTGTTTCAGTCTTTGGGGCGTGGGGAGGAAGGGGTAGGAAATGATGTTATGAAGCACTCTGTCATCTACTGGAAGGATATGACAGAAAAGATGTAGAATTTTGCTAATATATTTATCAGCCAAAATGCAATGACTGCCAGGCTATACAAAATAAATCACTGCTTCGTTAATATTTCCTGTGTAAAAATCTTGATTCTTTCACGGTTGCTGACTTAGACTTCGGAGTTGGCAAATGTCTATGTAGGGCCTGGGGCCCCTGCTCCCAGGCTGTGTTCACTTCCTGGGTGAAGTAGGACACTATTAAATGGTGTGCCTGTGTTTCGCAGCTACAAGGTCAAAATTCCAGTTTCTAACCGTACTTAACGGTGGAGGCTTCAAATAGAATGGTACTGTGCAGATTTGAGAGCCACAAACTGAAAAAGGGTGCCACCGGTGCATATAAAACTTGAGCAAAAAAAAAAAAAAGTAGGACTTCATGCAGGAAGGAAAAATAGGGCTTCATGATACGGGGTTTGTAAGCCTCAAATAGCTGGTTTCCCTTTCCAACACGGCTATTTGCACTGCATGGCTTTGATCAAATCCTTTAAACTCTCTTCCTTCTACGAATGGGATTAATGCCTTTCTCTTGTTTACCTAATGGCTGTCAAATTTTGAAGTACTGTTCTGGGGAGAGCTGTATAAGCACTTAACCATATACTAATTTATGAAATGTTTGCATTTGATAACCCTTTTGTATCAGGAGTTTCAGAAAGTTTTACGCAGACTTATCTTCAAGTGTCACGACTTATTTCACATATACCAAATCAGTATTTGGTATTTGTGTGTTATTGCTTGGATTATGTGTTAGTTTGCCAACTTAAATACCTGTAACTGTAAAAAATTTGGGTCATAAGTTATTCACCATTATTGTTAAGACTTAAAGGCAAAATACATGAGTTTTTGGGGGGACTGGTTCATCAGATGTCTTCCCCAGGCCAAACTCAGAGTGTTCACTTTGCTTCCTCCCCTGCCTTCCCCCTTGCCCCCGCCCCCGCTCCGTGAGTATCCAGAGTATTTTCCAACTATTTTGGTTCAAACCACTCTCCATCTTGTACTGTTTGGAAATCCTTGGAGGGCCTGCAATCACTGTCACCCAAGACGTCAAGAAGTGCTGTTGCTGCCATGTTATGTTTGGTTGGGGAATTCCCTCGCTCTTGGAGTGGTAGTACAAAACTGTATCCAACTTCTACTCAGCTTGACTTTGTCAAGGTGATTTAGCTGGGTTTATGAAAGGAAAATAACGGAGATAAATTGAACTGTATTTGAGAAAGTTTTTCCAAGTTAGAATGCATACCCTGTCTTTTAAAGGTTGTGCTCTCCCAGAAGAGATTCAGATGAGCCAAACAGTGCTTTCATATATGGCTGAGGTTTTGATTAGAAAAGGCCAGGTTCAGTTTAAAGGAAGAAAAGGCCGAAAAAGTATGTTTTTGTGAACTGCAGTGATACACTCAGTTCATTTAACCAGCACGTTAAATGTTAAAAATTTTGGGCAGGACGGTTTTGCTCTTAAGTACCCGTACGGGTTTGTTAGCATCTAAACTGTGTTGTTGCTGATGTGGATTGAGTTCATTTATGGAAGAGGAATTTCAGCAGATTATGCTGAAATAGCTTTGAAATACTAAAAAAAGTTCCTCCTAGCCTGTCTAAAGGTTATTGCACCACTGAATGCGGGTCAGTGTGCTATTGTGCTGATAGCATCGTCCGCACTCCGCCTTCTCGTTGATGTAGGTAAAGTTTCTTCCAGCAGTGCCGCCTCAGCTTCCTCAGGGTCTCTCAACTCTTGCATCACGTTCAGTCTCGGGCAGATACATGCCAGTGCTCGATGTCATGCCCCAAGTGGCTTGCTCTTCTTCACCTCTGTTCATTACCCAGTGTTGATGAGTCGTTTCCTTTATTCTTTATGCTGCTGACCTGTATTTTTGTGGGTATAGAGTCGTCAATGGGAGTCTCTATCCACAGATAGAAATTGTTCGGTAAAGATGAATGTAGTATAAAATAACTTCTTTAGCAATCTAAATTTACTGTGAACAGATAAGGACTAATATGTAATATTAAACCAATTAACCTCTTAAGACTCTGTCCCCTTAAACTGTCACCTAAAGACATTCTTGTGCAGAATCATGATGTTTGGGATTCAAGAACTGTTGGTCTTGGAACAAAAAAGGTAGATAATGGTCTTTGCTAAGTTCTGTGGGGTTCCAGAGTATATTGCTTGAATTGTTCATGGCTATATCCTTCTTTTTTGTGTGTGTGCCTCTGTCCTGAGGAGGGAAAGTCCCCAAAGAACCTTACAATGTGAAATAACATTGCTCTGTCCTTTCTCAAGTCAGTAAAAGAATTACCCAGGAAGTTAAAAGTAGAGTGACTTGATACTTCCGAGCGCTGGGGCCAGTTGTTGTGCGGCTGTTTCCTGTCTATCAGTGTTGTAGATGGACAAAACACAGTTATTGATAAGGTCCACTATTGGAGGTGTGCAGCTCTGAAGAAATTTTTCCTATCTGGAGTAAGCTCATTTTTACAGCAGCATGTTTTATTGGTAGACCCTTGCCAAACGTCGATAAATACCAGGCTGTGATAACCAGTTTATCAGGGCAGAGCTCTCCTAATATTCAGTATTCAGAGGAAAAATAACATTTAGCAGAAGTATGATACTGATTCCACTTTTCCAGCTAAAATGGTCAAAAGGTGAATGCTTCTGTCTGTTCGGCCTACTTCATTTTTGTGATACATAGCATCAAAAATCCTGGCTATGTTCAGACTGCATCTGTTCACTCTTGAAATACATAAAATAATAGCTCTCATTGAGTTCTCAGTAAAACTGTTCTTAGAGCTGATATCTAATGTAGCTTGGCTACAGTTAGTAGTGGGGGAGAGTGAGAAAGAAGAGGAGCGTTTGGAAATCTGATGGATTTCAACCCCATTCTCATGTTCAGTGGACCAACAGGCAGTTTTCCTGTGGCTCTTCACATTCTGCACTGCTCACAGAACTGAAGTAACATCATCGTACTCCTGGCTGAGCAAGGCCAGCTGGATGATTCAACCTGATGGGACCTTCAGGGGCAGGAGGACACATACATTAGTTACCACATTGGTTGCTCAATGTAGATTACTGCTTGGTTACCTTCAGATTACCTGTTTGTTGTGGTAGATGTGATGCAGCTTGAAGCAAGTTGCTGCTTGAGGGAACTGGTAGAAGGTCGCTCACCTTCACAGCTTTCTGGTGTGCTGCAGGTCTGTCCCTGGCATACCTTACTGTAACTCATGTATGTGCACTCCCTTGGGTCACGTTAGGGGATCTGTTTATCACTGTCAATGCAAGGGCAGTTATTCAGAAATTTCCTGTTGCTCCTAATGGAAAGGCAGGTTTGCTTGTGTTGGCCATTTGGAGTGCCCTGTTGTAGACAAGTCAACTGGAGCATCTCGGCATATTACTCCTCACATTATTTAGTTTTGAATATGTTCCTGCATGGATACTTCTTAAGGTTTACTGGGCAAAAGGCTTGTCTAAACAAAGCTGAGATGTGATGGGGTGTACATGGGTCTCCAAGCATTGGCCATGCTGGTGTTGAAAGAGTGCTGGCAGTGATTAGAAATATTGTGAACTTTTCTAGGCAAGATGAGTCCCTCAAGAAGGGAATGAGGTTCCACTGCATCTTGCTCAGGGGAACATGTGGGAAACTGTTGCAGAGATACCTTCATCTTACAAAACGAAAATGAGCTTCTGGCGCTCTGTTTGAAGTAGGAGTAATAGGTCTCCTCTTCCTGAGGAGTTTGTCTAGTCTCAGTGTAACAGCTTCGTGAATGCCAGGGCCAGTGCAGAAGTAAAATAGACTTGAAGCATCTTCCCGCATTGGTAATTAACAGGGTATGTGAGCCTACACCTGCAGAGATATTAGGGGTAGGACTAGGGACGTCTCTTTATGAAAAAACTTCTCTAATAATCCAAAGAATTACCCGTATACATGCCAGGTGGGAGTCTGGTGAATTGCATGCGATGGCTCATTGCCAAATAGACTTATGATGTTAAAGGTTGTAAACACGGACTACAGGTGGAATGCAGTTTACATAAATGCATCTTTCCTTTTAATACTGAAATTCCACAGTTCATGGCAGTTTTCTCAGCAGAATGTCATCATACTTTATAATAGGTCTTACATGGGGCTGGATAGCAATAACAATCGGAATTTCCTACCAGCAGTGATCAAAGGAAGCGTTACAAGTGTTGGCATCTTTACTCTGAATTAGTTACCTTCAGGGGTCCTTTGTAGAGATTTTGGCTTGTGTAGTATTTGCCCTCCTCCTCTTGATTCCTTGTGATAAACCACCTGGCTTCTTCTTCAGCCCGTGTTTCTTCAGGGGCAGAGAAGAGTTTGCTCTCATTTTGCAACTCTTTCCATTCTGAATGTGGCATTTAGTGATAAAAATGCATATGTAAACTACGTCCTTTTCAGAAAAGATAGAAAAGCTTTTACATGGGAGGAAGGCCTCAGAAGTTTAGGGGAAACGAAGTAACAGGAGCAAGGGAACATGAATTTTCAGTAGTTACACGACACCCAGTTAGGTACTCCCTGTCTGGACAAAGGACGTGACAACAGCCTCGTAAGTAATTCTTAGAAGAGATAAATTGTAAACACTTGTCATTGGTGAGCAGCAAAGAGGATGGTAGAGGTTTCATTCAGAGGATTTTGGTCAGAGATGGGATTTGCTAGTTCGGTTCGCCAGATCTGCTCAGTTTTCCCAAAGGCATCCCTTGGAGGCAGCTGTGTCTTCTGTAAAATGAGTTGACTGTTGCAGTCCTCTTCCTACCAGACTGTAACAGCATCATAACATGCTTCAAGGATGGGCACATGAGCACCTGACTCGATTAATAAAAGAACTTTATTATCTTTCCACACCATGTATTTTGTATTTGGGATTATTTTAAAGATAAATTGACAGGTAGTGGGGCTCCTCCATGAGTTAACTCTCCAATAAACTGACTTCTGCCTTTGGTGCTGTTACTCCAACTTACCTCAAGGTAAATGCAGTCTTGTTTCAAGGAGAGAAAGGTGCTCAGCATGGTTTGGTTTTGACTGCTGACTTTTTTCACCCCTTTTTTGACATGGTGTGCCTGGTGCCCTAGGGTTACGAAAAGCCCACAGCGGTGTGGTCCGTCTGCTGCCCCTGCCCGCACCCTGCTGTCGGTAGGGCCGGTGTCTCTGCTGGTTGGTGCAGCTTGCGGCTCCTGGGGAGCAGGCGGCAGCAGCTCCAGCGCGGGCAGCTGAGCCCCCGCGGCTGAACTCTGCACCGCCGGCACGTCTGCGCCAGGTGTCAGCCACCCGGCAGGGCCCCTGCACACCACCCTGGGCATCCACAGAAGTCACTGATTGCCAGGTCTCTGCAAGGAAGTACATGGATGCTGGCAGCCCTGAGTGAGCTGGCAGCTGAGATGTTTCCAGGGAAAAATGGTCAAAAGCATTCGTAGCTCAGGGTAGGTGATACGGCGCAGCTTCCATTTGGTTTGACGATCTGAAGGGAGTCCAGAATGCCAAGGTAACTCCTTTCTAAGCACACAAAATGCTGCTGTTGGTAGGAGGCCAGGATGTTTCTTTGCTCCAGACGCCCACTGAGCTGTGGGTGGTATGGTGGCACTTGGTGGTCTGAGAACACAGCAGTGTTGCTGTGAGACTGGCGGGCTCAATAAATCTCCGTCACAGCATCTGTCTCCATCGGAGTTTGGCTAAAAACTGAAAGTCTTCTCCACAGCAGCCTCTCTGTCTCTTTGCAGACCCCTTACTAAACAAAGCGTATGTGGGAAAAGCAAACAGGTGACATGGTGGGCAGGCGCTGACCGGCGTGCCCCCCTGGTGCTGACCTGCGTGCCCCTGCAGCACGCAGGCACACGCTCCGCTGCCGCCTCCCGCGCCAGGCTGTTTCCTGGCAAGTGCCCGTGCTTCTGGAGGGGTGGCTCCGTGTTTGAAAATTTGGTTTGCTGGAATGCGAAGGGATGAGAGGACAGACTCTTTCCCTGACTACTGAGACTGCTGTAGCTGTCGCTGTCAGCCCCTCGGCCCTCTGGGGTTCATGAGAATGCAGGACACCTCTTTCCATAAACTGTAGTTACTGGATGACCTGTTATTTCATGTAAAAGTTCACAGCCCTACAGTGTGTTAGCTCTTACTAAAGAGGACGAGTGTTTTCCATGGCAATTGCAAATTAGCAGAACCTTGCAAGTGAAATTTCTTGCCTGCTTTTTGTTTATTATTTTAAAATGTAGTTTCCTATCTTTTGTGTCTTAGAAAATACTTCGTTTTTTCAACACTTGCTTTAGATGTTACAGTAGGTAAAATATTGATCCCAGTGCTGCATGCTTGCAATTTAACCTTTTGTTGTGTTTGGATTGATTCTTTCTGCCCCATACCTAAGCAGGTCCCCTGTGTTCTAAAACCAGTCTCCCTGCAAAATTTATGACAAGAGGAAATGGGGGCTAATCCCATCAAATAACTTGGTCCATAGTGATGTTAAATAAATTTTAAATCGATGGAAGTTTTTGTTAGTATGAAGTTGTATGTGCAGTTCAGACTACTCACTTCGGGGGTGGTGTGTCTGAATAGCCCACCTTTTGAAGACAGAAGTTGGTTCATTTGAAAATGTAGTCGTAAGTTCCAGGACGCTTTGATAGACGCTGACAAAAAAACTAGAGGAGCAAGGGTTTGGGTTTTTTTTCTAATGTTAGGCACAATTCGGATACCGATGAGATCAACTGGTATTAGAATAGGGAATTCAGGCTGGAAAACATCCCTTTCTTGGGTTGTGAGCTTTGAGGCTATTTAAAATAGACAGGAAAAATGCTAAGGAAATGAAGCAAGATTCTAATCCTTCAAAGAATTGCTATGAACATTTTGGTGTGCATAAAAAAAGTAAATTATATTTACATTTGAAATCAGAGTAATAAAATGTTTCAACAACACATTTTAAGTGCTATCATTTGACTTTTTTGATAGGGCACATACTTAGCAAGAATGGAGTCCAGGATGACAGGGCTGCAGACTGAAGTTTTACTACAAGGGTGTGTTTGTTTTTTTTTTTCCTGAGTGCTGTTGGTAAACGCTCAACTGCAGAAAAATACTTTCTCCATGTTATCTGCCTGCATCATTGTCTTACTTAACTCTCAGGAGCCTGCGAGCACTGATGCCATGTTTGAAAAACTCATGACTAGTAAAAGTTTCCATTGTAGAATCACTAACTACTCCCAAAGAAAAAGAAACTTGAAGGAGTACTTAAATTAGCATGGGATAGCCTTTACACAGGCATTTATTAAAAAAATTGCTTGCTCAAGCATGTCTGCCTTGGGGGTACACTGAAACCCACTGCCTACACCATCGATGTGGAAAGACCCAGGATCCTGTTGGTGAACAAAAGCTTACAGGGGAGAGAAATATTTCTATTGTCAGAAATGAATTATTTCAGCCTGATGACACTGGCAACAGGACAACAGGGGCAGAGGAAATAAAGAGCTTCAAGTTGGTGTGGAGGTGGTGTTTCACTGCAGGCTGGTTTGAGAAACGTGAAATATTAGTGCGGAACTGTTACCCACAGGTCTTAAGTATTTGGGACTACTGTTCTGGAATGGGACTAAAGTTTCTAACAATTTTCTCTGTTTAAATAAGCTTTTAATTGGTGTGTGTTCTTTCTTTCAGTGAAATGTAGTTTGCCTTTGCCTTTCTCTGTACACTAAAGACTATCCTCCCCACCCCCAAAAAAGAGGAGGTGTGAGGCATTCCTCTGCTTCTTATGCACAGAGCATTAATTTCAGTAGGAGTTGGGCATATCTTGGGATCAGGCCCATTCAACTCAAAAATAAATAGCGTATCACAGAGGTGTGGAGACTCAGAGTCCTGGAATTGAGTAGGGAAATTATGTCTTAGTCATAGTTATGTGGTGGGACAAAGTGCTATAAATTCAAATACTTGTCAGATTTGGAGCTATTCTCGCATTAGTTTAATGCTTTCAATATTAATGTTCTGAATAAAATGGTTGCTTATTAAAGTAATGTATTGGCAATACTCTGATAACTTGATCTGTTCCATCCTTCATTTTTTCCATTGGTTTGTATATGAGCTCATTTAATTTGGATTTTTTTTTTTTCCCTAAAAATGCTGTTTAATTCCAGCTGCAGAAGTTCAGAGGTATGCTGTAGCCTCCATACATTATATAAAATTATCCTTTTAGTACCATAATGGAGCTGAAGAGAGAACGGTGTTTGTACATAGACTGACAGAAACTAATGGTTGCATAAAACAGATTGTAAGCATTCAAAATGAGACATTTCAAAAATTAGGTAGTCCACTGAACAGGTAGAAAGGGTTGTGGATTATCTACACAATTTAGCTAATCAGTAGCAAGGAAAGAATTTCTCACTGGACAAATTAAAGTCTTTATGCATGTTCCTTCACCTGTGTCTTGCTTTTGGAGTGAAGGAAATGTCCCAGCCTAGAACATTGCTGATGCTGTAGTGGAAGTGCACGTCTTGTGATCCCTGCTGTACTAAGGGGATACAGCTCTTTTTGAACACATAGTTAATTTGGCAAGAGAGGCGGCTGTATTCCAGCTACTCCTGACATTTCATACTGCTGTGTCTCTAGCTAAGCAGATGTACCTCAGACACCATCTGTAACCAGTAGATACATGATCTTTATATAAATCGTAAGTTTGAGCAACTGGCACGTTACTCAGCTGAATACTGTTTTTCATTCCCTTGGATGTAGCTTTCATCTAGCCATCCTGCTCTGACTTCCAAAACTGCTACCAAAGAGCAAAGGTGTTTGAACCTTTTATGCATAATTGAAGAATTAAAAAGTAATAATAAGCTGCGTGAAGAAGGCCTTCTGGTTGTGTAGTATCATTCAAGCCATTTTCTTCTAGCATATTAATAGTAAGAGTACACATTTGAAAGACTGTTGTAACTGTTTTGTTGCTGGGCATGAAATGTCAAAGCTTTGAATGCTTTCTTGACACTCGAGAAATGCCAGGTACTATTGAGCAACTTTAACTTCGCTTTTCTGATATTTTTTGTAAGTGGATGCATAAATACTTGCCCGGTGAATTGGTGCGCTCTATGCAAGTTTCGGTGTCTGGGCTGTAAATTGAAAACCATTCACAAGTACCAAGTCAGTGGCAAGCAAGCAGTTCACACTAGCTGGTACTGGCCGTGGAGTACCCTTGGTGATGTGTGCTGATGGCTTCAGTGCTGTGAAGGGAGAGCTACAGTGTGTGTGTGTGTGTGATCCTCAGCAGAGAACTTCTCATGCTCTGGGTGGTTCTGCAGGTACAGCACTGGCTAACTCTTTGCTTAGAGAGGCAGTGATTGCATTCCAGGGTTGAACCTTGGATAGCTAAGGCTCGGTATAAAACCAGACGTGGAAGGAGTGCCAAGGTTGCTTAATCATTTTTGGGTCTGTGGTATCTTCCAGAATTTAAAGGCAGCTCATTGTTCAGATTGGCAGCTTGACCTGTGTCATATGCTTAAACTATCACTGTATGTTGCAACCATACACAGCCTCTAGGCAGTCTAATTAAAGCTCTAGCATTCATTAAGAGAAAACCCTAGGCATTGTTTACCAAGATTAGATTAGCATGGGGTTTGAAAAAACTGTGTGACAACTTGTAATAATAATGAGTGCAATAGTTATTTACAGGAATTCCACACATTTCTTTAAATTCCAGATACTATACAGAATGGAATCCCTGTAAGAAGATGCGTTCTTCCCATATTCATGGAGGATGAACTTCTTTTTAGCACCCC
>JAVJGI010000050.1:23608281-23619363 GCA_035590275.1 Ibycter americanus | reverse complement strand
GCGGCCGTCCCCCCCCCCCCCCCCAAGAAGATAGAATTTTAAGTAGTCTAGCCTGTAACAGACAAGGAGAGCTGATAAATGGACTACCATGTTTTATAAAGAGACTTGGGCCATGCTAGCACATGCTAACTTCGCTTGATATCTGGCCAGTTTTGACTAAAGCTAGAATAGATAACCTGTCTTCTTTATGCCATGTAGACAAACTTACAAAAATGTGGGCTTATGTATCTGCAGTTGCACAAGCATTTTGCTGTATGAGTATGCTGCACACCTCTGTCCACAGCTCTTTACACTTTTACCAGAATTCTTGTCTTCCACACAAATTTCATTTCTGAATGCTTCTGCTCTCTGAAAACCCTGAGATTTGGGTCACATGCTCTTCCAGGCAGGAGGTAACGGCAGAACACCACGTGCTCCACTCCAGGTTCCTGCTATTCTTAAAACTCCTGGACCCCACTTCAGTGATGCTCAGGGACCTTTTGTATATGTGCAGTAGTGCTACTGTGTGTTGCTTCAGGCATAGTCAGCTGGTGAGTCAGCTGGGCTGTGCCTGTGAGCATGTGCTTCTGTGTTTATGCATGCACATTAATGTCCGATGCTCGTTCCAAACTTTTTAAAAGTAGCTTTCATCATGATCTAATACAGTGGTCATACGAGGTTCACATGGTAATGTTTTTTCATAAGTATCCATCCGTGCTTTCAGTCTTCCAGGAAGCTGAAACACACATTTCAGTTTTAATTGAAGAAATTGCTATGAAGCTTCTTAGGCTGCATTGTCTTACTAGAGCTGACCTAGCCACAGAAGTATTTGCCACTAAAGGGAGCAGACCCCTTCTCTCCCCTTGGTTAATGCCTGTGTGCTGTTACAGCAGCCCTTGGATTGGATCTAGCGATTGTGCAGCTTGGGGAGTCCGTTCAGGTGGTTAATCCACGGGAGAACAAACGGTGCTGAGAAGGAGAGAGAAGGGAAGATGGTTTTCCCTTGGATTGGCCACTGGAGCCAGCTCACCCTGCCGCGAGCATCTGATGGGAGGGGAATGGCAGGATTGTGTGGAAGATGGTGTGTGGAGGACGGGACTCGGAGCAACCCTTTCAGGGGCAGTTTTCTGTTAGATCTGAAACGCCACCTTAAAAAAATCAGTAGCGGTGGTGACTTTGGAGGCTGAGGAAATAGAAGCACACTACTACGTGTGGCATTTCTCTCTTGCTTGTGGAGTGCTGCTAAAATGACAGTGGGTTCTGTCCTTGGTTTGGATGATAAGCAAAACTGACCTTACAGGAATTGTTAAATGAATTGTTTCTTTAAATTAGTTTGCTAACAAAATGTTGATCCTTTATTAATATCCAGTGACTTGTATCATATGTACATAATAGGCTTTGGAGCTTGTTGGTTTGTGCGAGGAGTAGAGGTGAAGAAGAAAATACTGCTTTTTGTGTCAGCAGTGAGCAAAAAAGCTAAAGACTATGCAAAGTGCCATTTTAGAGTTGAAATAATTGGGTCTAAAAAGGCCAGGCAAGGAGCTCTTGTGGGCTGCTGCAGTTCAGTCACAGTTCATGTAATGTGACTGCATCTCCTGTTTATTCATCACTAGATAAAGAGTGCCTGAAAACGTGTTCTTCTCCAGGGCAATGCTGAAAGCTTGCAGGACTCAGGAGGGACTTCGGCACTGCTGGAGCTTTGTGGGATGTTACAGGTTTCTCAAACACCCATTGAGTGGTCAGCTGGCAAAAATAGAAAGCTGGTTGCTGCAGCATTTTGGTTTCAGAAATCATCATTATCATTTAGGTGTTTTCCACACTGAACATAATATAAACATCTGATTTAAAAAGAAATCCTTCCTATACAACGAGCATGGTTATAGGTCTGGTCTGGTTTGAGGAGATATTCGTTCGTTCTTTACAGATTTTCTCAGAGCCATTGAGTTTTGTTGATCTTTTCTAGTTCTTCATTAACTATTTGATTTCTACATATTGTTCCAGACTTTTCCTATCTGAAATACCATGAGAAGGTCTTCATTCACTGTGTGGGAAAAATTTCTGTGGTGAACTATGAGGGACAGTAGGTCAATTTTAGCACTTTATCGACAGTTCTGTACTGGTGGTTTTATTGTCCATCCATATTGATGGAGCCAGGAGAACTGTGAAGATTCAGGGAGTATCCTTTCACATGAGCCTAGACCTATGCATTTTGTTAGATATTCAAAGTTCAGGACTGTGCTATGTTTCACATTATCTTGCTTAATTTTAATAAAATTCAGTAGGCACTGCATTTTACTGATGTTCAGGCAAAAATATGGTCTCCTCTTGAGTATTTTTAATATTAGACTATCCAAACTCAGCGAGAGTACCAATAGTGGCTCCCCAAAAATGGTAAATTGTACTAAGAGATTGTCTGTATGGGAGATTCTTTTGTGTACCTCAAACATTGAGCATAAGATTATAGGCATATAGACCATCTCATTTCCTCAGGAAATATGAAACTTGGTACTGCTGCTCAGAAATGTAAAAGATGGACCTTGCTGCAGGTGTCACTGGAGAGTTGCTGGAGATTAGTCAGACATGTTTATCCCACTTGTTAAACTTTAAAATTGTATCCTTTCAGAATACTCTTGTCTGGCAAAATAAATGCACCTTGGGTAAGTAAAAATCCCTAGTTTAAATGGGTGGAGTTACTGTAGGTTTGTAGTATGAGTGTGAAAACCAGAGGACAGCCATTTGTAGGCATTCCTCTGGCACTGCCTTTCTGCAGTAATCCTGCTGTTATAGGTTCATGCTACAACTAATTTTCTGCAGTGTTTGGTTCTCTTTGCTGTGTTGAGAAATGACCTTAGTCTGCATGAATTTGCACCTGAAGAATAACATTACACTTGGCAAAGCGGCTGTTTTGCAGCCACTTCTTGGAACAGGACATGGTACTGCTGCCACAGTCCCTCTGCACTGTAGATCCTCTGCTGATTGCAATGTAATTTCCTCATCAGCTGAGCTGGAAATACTCCCTCCCTCATGCCTCAGTCACTACAAAACACTGAAGGAGTCAGGGAGAGAGTCTAAATAAGAATTCTTAATTATCTGCCACAGTTGCAAGCTTTCGTATCTTTGGCGTGCAGTCCCCTTCCCTTCTCTCCCGATTTTGGTGTTTGTGTCTGTTGGGCTCAGCTGCCTTCCAGAGGAGTAAAGTACACAGATGAGCCTTCCAATGTGTTCTGGAGTGATATAGTTAGTAATTTTTCTTTGTCTTCTCCAGTCCAGTTACCCTTCCTGCCCTCTCTCTCCCATAGCGGTATTTTGAGGTATGGTTTCTTTTCTGGTGCTGTTTGGTTACATGTTCCAGATGTTATTTAACAGCCTGTTTCATCTTCCAGTTAAATGAAGGGGGAAAAGCCAACCCAAACCTTCAGTCTCTTACTGTAAGTAGTAAAGCTTATCTGAAATATTTAGAGAGAGATATTTTAAAATGAGAAAGTTCAAAATCAGACTTGTTAGCAGACTGAGGGGGAAGAACTTTGGGCTCTTGTACTGTTCTGGTCTCAACAGAGCAGGCTTACATCTAGCAATGTTTGTTGGCTTCTTTGTTTCGGGAAGGGCTCGAAACTCTGCTGTGGTAGCTTAGGAAGATGTGCAAATCTGGCATTTGATTTCTAAAGAAGCCAGTGTTGGATGCTTTGATATATGGTGCTGTGCAGCACCTTCCTGGCAAAGCCTAGCTCAGTCTGTGCCTGCACAGCACACTGCCATTACCTGGGCGGGAAGTAGAAGCCCATGCAAATTCGCCTTGGTCAGAGAGCTTCACACAAGTGAGAGAAATGGTTGTACTCAATTTGAAGTGAGAAGTTTGGTACGAAAATTCAATTTTAAGGTAATTTATTCCTTATTCTGCTGTGTTTCCATAGCAGTTCTTCAGGATTAGATGTACCCTCATTTTCCTGAGTAGAGTGTCGCTGTTGCTCAGGTTGGTTGTTGAGTTGCTAGCTGGTGTGGGCTGGATTTTTTTTGTTTAACCTTCTGCGTAAGCCGGGTTAAATGTATATGTTGGTGAAAATAGGCTAATGGAAGGGATAAATTTTAATTGCTGCTCATAGTGCTTTTAACTAAAGAAGCTCTTGCATTTAGTTACTGTGGACAGACAAGTCTGTAAGTCCTTTTTTGCTGATGTTGATCGTCTGTGTCCGTATTGTTTGCTGAGTTGCGTGTGTGATCAGCCCTGCTGTGTAGTGCTGGTGGAGCCTGGATCAGGTTCTTGCTGACAGCTGTGCAGGGTTGAATTACCTAAGACATCACAGGGCCTGGCGGGGTCGAGGAGCTCGGCTTTCCTGGCTGGGGCAGGGTAGCCCTGCAGCTGAAGGCTGGGATCTGGGAGGAGAACATGCCTTTGCCAGTGTAGGGTGGAGAAGGCGAGACTGGTTGGTGAACCTGGGGAGGACTGGGGAGAAGGGAGACCGGAGTGCCAGCTCATCCGCTCACACGCGGTCTCTGTGTAGAAGCCGAGAAGCTCTGCCTGGTCTGGCGTGTGATGAGCAATTAGTGAAATTTGTGCAGCCATACAGTACTGGCACCTTATACAGTCAGCAAAACAGAAGCGTGCTACGGTGCATTAAACCCGATTGTTCAGGCTGTTATGGAGTTTCTAGATACTGTTCCTGAACTCTTGTCACGGTTCATCTAATGTACAATTTCTAGTACACTTGGACACTTCTCGATGATCATCCTCCTCTTACCTGCCCATGCCCGGGTTTCATTGGAAGTGTTTGTTTCAAGATGTTTTTGTTGATCCAACCATCTGGAATGTGACCTTTGTATTTATTTATTTTTTAACTGTACTTACTTAATGGCTTTAGCAAGGTAAAGGGAAATTTGATATTGAACTTCAAAGTCTAGAGAGAAAAAGTGTTTAAAGTATTAAGATTTGTTGAAGAGCATATATGTACACTAAGTAAGCTGAAGATTTTCTAGGTTTGGATGGTTCAAGCTTACCAGTCAGTGTGAGGACCTGATCCTGCATCCGTGACCTTCTCGGGGCCTCTGCTGAGAGGACCTCTCTCCGGCCAGTGCCTCACGCTGCTGCATTCCTGTTTGTGCCTGGGGTAGCAGGTTCTCTGTGCTGGAATGGAGTAAGGGCAGCACTGGGCTATCACACTGGCATTTACCACCCGAGCAGTCATTCAGCATCTCAGCCAGAGAAGCGGTAGCAGCAGAGATGAGATGACTTCTGTTCTTTACTGCTGAAATATTGCCGTCCAGTTGAATGGCAGAAACACGCTCCACAAGAAACTGGGTGGTACTGTCTGCTAGTCCAGTGTCTGTTTACAGCAGAGCTGCTTCGGGTGCATAAGGCTGTTTCCTTTGCAGTTGACCACGCTCTGTATGCATCAGTTTTGTGAGGTTGGTATGGTTCATTCCTGATAAATGGTGATCCGGTGGCTGGATTCATTTGGCAGTAGATCCAAAATTATGTATGCTGAAGAATTTAAAATGCATCCCAAAACTTGGAGAATCACAGAATCACTGCAGTTAGAAGAGACTTCTGGAGATGTCTGGTCCGACCCCCGTGCCTGAGGCCAGGGCAGCTAAAGCAGGACCATGGCCTGGGTTTTGGCTGACTCTGGGAGTGGAGTGCAGATAACCTACTGCAGCCTTTCATCACCCTTGCAGTAAAAAATGTGTGGGGTTTTGTTGGTTTTTTTTTTAATGTTTAAAGTGCCTCCTATGCCTCCTTCGTAACTTTGCAGTGAACAGCTTCAGCATAGGCATGACTTTTAAGATACTTGCTCTCCTTTCAGGACTTTCTTTGAAAATTGCAGTTGATGTAATGCTGTAAGCCAGGAATCCTGTTGGACTGAGACATTAAGGAGGAGGATTTTGATGATAATACGGGTTGTAAGGAAGATGCAGAGCCCCTTGTGTCCTCATAGCCTGAAAATGGTTGCTGAGGTAGCAGGGGAGTAGGAGCAAATACTTCAAATGAAAAGTACATAACTGTATGTAGCTGTTCCGCCAGGAGGCCTGCAATAAAAGTAAATAACCATTCAGTACTTCATGTATAATGTTCCAGTTAGTATGTGAAAGAAGGCAGTTTCCTGAAGTTTCTTTAAGTAGAGGTGAAATGCTGAGATTTGAAGAGAAAAGCTTGACCAGGTTCTGTGAAATACAAGCAGTTTCTGCAGTATGCAGGGTCTGTGTTAATGTGATGATTGTGTTTTGCATGCAGCTCTTATAAAGCCGTATGTATACTTTTAAAAAGAATAATTACACTGTGCATCAGCTACTATCTGTCACTCTGTCTAGCCATGTGTTTCAGGTTACTGAGGATTAGTAGTCTAGGGTTTCTTCTGCTTCCTCCTGAGTAAACCTGATTTCTAGATTAAATGACTGCTCTGTTCCAGGAGGTAATTACCTGAAAGATTAAATAGCTTGTTTGTAGAGAATGGTGCTGATGTCTTGGCGGCCATGGTAGTATTTCAGCTAGAGACTTGCTGCACAGTACTATAAACCTTATTTCTATTAATTTCATTGCTGAAAAATTAACAGAGTATGTATATCACATTCTATAGCCAAGGCAGTAACTTGTATTAGATACTTTGTTATGTCATGGAGAAGCAACACTTAAATAATTAACTGGCTCAGTGAATATTTTGACTGAAACTCCATCTGCCAATGCAGAAATTAGTTCTATTTTTAACAACATGAGACACTCTTCTGCAATTATTCAGCAGAGTTGCTTCTGAGAGGGTATTTTCATGCACTACTTTTGACTTTCTCTTGGGTGAGGTTTGTGTGTGATCTTCTGTGTATGCTCATTGTCTTACAGCAAAGCTGAGCTGTCTTCAGCTAATCAGTGACAGTCTTCATTAAAAATGTGTGGAAAAACTGCAGTCAGGAAGCAGAAAAAACCTAGGTACTTTCAGAAAAGTTTTACTGCCTACTTAAAGGCCAGGCTTTTGAATGGGGAGAGGTGTTAAGCCGTTAGAGTTGGTACAATGAGAAGGCAGGACTCCAGTTCATCAGTACGTTGTGTGGCTCCCTTTTGTGAGATGGATGCTGAAAGTTACACAGCTGAGAAACGGAGATAGTGCTTTTGGTGGAAAGAGCTATGTGACTTCAGCTGTCCTCTTTTAACTGCCAGACATTAGTTCGAATAAGCTGGGTTAATGAAAAATACTCTGCTGTAACTGTTAGTTACCTTGGGTGATTTTACTAAAGGGTCTGTGAGTGACTCCAGAAGCAGCTGTGAGCGAGATGGTGTTACAGAGCTGGGGAGAGCACAGACAGATGCTGCCTGGAGGGGATGTGCATCCGCTGGCTGAGGAAGACGCTGCCTTTGCCATTTGGTGTCTAAGCTATCGATTAAATGTAATGGAATTTCTCTGTGAGCTAATTCCCATAGCAACAAATTTTACTTTAGTTCCAGTTCAAGGTTTGTATGTTTGTTTGGGTTCTGTTCATGGCAGTGCCATGCAGCCACAAAACCGTTTGGAGCAGCTTGTGCCCGGAGCGTTTGCATGCACATGGAGCAGCGGTGGGCTTGGCAGGGTTTCGGAAGCGCACAGTACTGGTGGGCAGTGATCGGCATCAGCTGTGCAGCTGTGAACGCCACTTACCAGCAGTTTGAAAGGTGACTCTTATCTGTGTGGGCTTGTTGTGACCCAGGTGGGACCTTATCATCCATCTAAATAGTCATCAGTAGTTAATACTAGGCAGAGCCTGTACAGTAAATTGGGACTAAGAATGAATTAATATGTATTGGGATCAATGCGTTATTACGGTAAACCCTAGAAATGTGCCAACGTGAGTTCAACCAAAGCTTCCTTTAACTAATTGTTACTGATTTTTTTTTTTTTTTTTTGGAACATGTTTTAAGTTAAGCCAGATGAGACATCTGAAAATTTTAAATTTTAATTAGAAAAAAAGAAAAACAAAGAGGCGGGCACAAGGAAGGTCTTGCTTTCCAAATATTGAGCAGTATAAAAGCTTAAACCAGTGTGAGACAAAGGAATAACATGATAATTTCAGCACATTGTAGGATTATCAACAAGCCCTCCGCTGCGGTGGCTTCTGCAAAGGTTCATGCTCTTGGTATGGATCTAGAGCATGCCAGTCCTGAAACTACCTATGCACTTGCTGCGCAAGAAGATGGGACAAGGTTCCCTTTAAAAACTGATCATGTTACTGATCAGTTGGCAGGGACTGCAATAAGAATGTAAGATGTGCTTGCTGGCTAAACTTGAAGTGCATTTATTCCCCAAAGCTGGAAACCCTAGTGAGGTGGCAGTTAAGTCAGAAGACCAAGCTTGTGTTTTGAGGTTGAGGGAAGTGGAAGGAGGAGCATGAGACTTGTTGGTTTAAAGCCCATCTTTTGTTGTTAGCAGTTTCTCTCAATATTCCTGCAGTTCTTGCACGTTTTTCGTTTTCCTGTCTTTAAACACGTGGCCTTTGCTCACGCTGCTGATGAGCAGGGCTGCTGAGCAAAGGCAGAAGTCAGGTGGGTGGGAATGGTTGTCAGCTTGGCCTTGGAGGCTGAATCCCGGTGGGCTACCCTCCCAGGACAGCTTGTGGCAGGGCAGACTTCCCCGACACAGGATCGTCATAAACTTGTCAGGCTGCTGCTAAGTAGATAGTGACTACAAATCCAGAGAATATACTAATGTAGATGATCTGTGTTTGTGACCTGAAAAACTGTGAGAGAAATACAGTGTGGTGTCTCTTAGACTTAAGTATCCTCCTCTGCTTTCCTTGAACGAGTATGCTACAGACAGCCAGGCTGATTAGCAATTAACAAACCATAATCCATGTGAAAATATGCCTGGTGAGTAAAATCAATGTCTCCTAAAAATAACTCTGTTTTTAAGGATAGATCTGTTATGAATAGATGGCGAACACAGTTGTCTGACTGCAGAGCAGTAAGCTATGAAGGAAATTCTCTCACTTCTCCTTCCCCAGAAGAATAAATCATCTCACCGCCCAACGGTTTCCCAAAACACATAGGGTATGCTAGCTATGCTTGCTCAAGGCATAAAATAAAAGCCTCATCTTGACACGTTTTTCCCAGCGGGCTTGTTCGCACCCCAGATCTCACTGGGATCTGTTCCACCTGTCATGCCCTGTGGATCTGCACTTGGCGGAGGGGGGCAGGAGGAAGGTTCCTTGTCCCAGAATGGCCCTGCACTCTGTCCCACCAGCAAGGGACAGCCCAGACACACTGTGACTTTGAGCCACGTTTCCAGTCCGATGGGTTCTTCCACTTTTCTCTGGGCATCCCGACTGCAGTGTGGCACCCTAAAGCTGAGCAGGGGCACCGGCCAGGTGATGGGTGTTACCTCTGTCTCACCTGGCACTGGGCAATGCCACAAGGCTTCCTGTGACAGCTTCAGCAGAGCAGGTTTGGAATTTGTCTGCAGTTAGCTCCTTAACTTGTTACAAGGAGTCTGAGCAACCTTCTGTGGCAGGTTACAGAGGAGGAGACTCTGAGGTTACACCTTGCCCAGAGCTCTAGAAGAGGGAGGTGTAGAGTGTGTCATGCAACCCAGCAGTCATCCTGCTGGAAGAAAACATGAGGTGTTTTACTGCTCGAGACTGTGCTGGGGGTTGGTTGGTAGGTTGGTTTGTTTAAAATAAACTTCCAAGACTGTTGCCAGCAGATGTATTCTGCTTTTTGGTGTTGTTATTCTCCAGA
This sequence comes from Ibycter americanus, assembly GCA_035590275.1. NCBI lineage: Eukaryota > Metazoa > Chordata > Aves > Falconiformes > Falconidae > Ibycter > Ibycter americanus. The sequence continues at coordinate 23,609,696 of JAVJGI010000050.1, read as the reverse complement.
AAACAACTCTCACCTCAGATGTGTTCCTGGTGGGGTCAGCAGTGAAATATTTTTAGCAGAGTCGGTAGCTCCTCTGCAGTGCATTCATGCCTCGCTTGTCCAGAGCTGCAGTTGCTTTCTCAAACATGCGTTCGGGGTTTCTGCCAAGACACCCAGGGTACTACTGCTTCATATTACAAGGTCCCGCTTTGTCAGGGCAGAATTCAGCCTGGCAGGGCTGGAGCTGGTCCCTGCTAACGTAACTCTGTGGTACAGCATGTTCGGCCGGCGGAGGGGTGCTGGGGTTAGACTGCATGCTTCCCTTGCTGCGCACCCAGCATGGAGGGCTCGCTGCCTGCCTCCGAAACCGTACGTCTTGTGGCTTTCTCCTTTCTCGGATGTCAGGGTTTAAGGGTTGCAAATGCAGCTGGTTTGCTTGGCAGAGACCTGGGTCACCAGTGAATGCCCAGGCTCAGCGCTTTTGCTAGCTGCTGCTGGAGTTTGCTTTTAAAAATCGGTCTGGGAGCAGCTGCGTATTGCGATGCCAAAGGGGTGAAATGAAGTGTCTTCTGTCCGTCCCCTCGCGGGACTGGGTTAGATTGCTTTTCCCTGCTGTTGCTCTGCAGTGAGCAATGTTTGTGGCCCAGCTTGGGCTCAATAGTACAATACGGAAGACTGCTTGCTCTGCTGAGGTGCTGTTTGTCTTCTAAGCGTTTGGTCTGATCTTGCTGTGAGGGTAAAGATTTTGTGTTGGGAGATTCGACAGGAATGCAAAGAATCTGCAGTTGGAACAGTTTAATGATTAGGAAGGGTTTCTAATAGAAACGGTTTCTAATACCAGAAGTCCGTGTCTTTTGTGCTTATGGTTAAGGCGTCTCCAGTTAAGGTGAGTGATTTCTTCCAGGGAGCTGTGCGGCCAGGCTGCCTGGTGGTCAGCCTCCACAGAGCATTCTGGAATTTCTCCCAAACAGCACAGAATGTTGAGGATTTGTCAGAAGGTGCCACATGCAGGTTTAGTGAACAACAAGGAACGTGAACAGTGGAGGAAACGTGGCCGAGATCAACTTTTAATACCGTTTAGAGTCTCTTCAGCATTTAACGGTTGTGTTTCATCAGGACGGTAAGGCAGCCTGAGGGAACTCCCTGTTCCTCAAGAGGGAAATGCGCTTTTCTGGAGGTCTGCCTGCCTGTCCTAGCCTCACTAGAAATACGCCGGGCGACGGGAGTGTTGGGTGCTTCGCTAGGAAAGCACTGGCGAAACCCACAGCAGTTCCCTTCCTGCAAGCTGGAGGAGCTGCCATGGGCGCTGGGGTTGCTGGTGGCGTTAGCGCTGGTTCTTGCGTCCCCGTCGGCGCTGGGGTGCTGTGCCGCGGCCTTCCCGCCCCGCTCCCCGTGTCAGCGCGGGCGCTGGGGCGTGCGGGGGGGGTAAATGACCC
>JAVJGI010000050.1:23595161-23608181 GCA_035590275.1 Ibycter americanus | reverse complement strand
GGGGCTCCGGCCGGCTGCTGTGTGTGTGGGGCGGCCGCCAGGCAGGGCCGCCGCGGGGACCGGGGCGGCAGAATGACACGCTGTGTTCCGCCCGCGCGCGCTCCTGCCCAGCGGACAGAGCGGCATTGTTGGGGCAAAGAAAAGTGAAAATACTAAAAGCATTCAAACTATTTTCATTCTGTTTGGGGAGCCTTTTTCTTTTGTGGAGCTCTGCTAAGCAGCCAGACCAACCGTGCAGAGCCACTGACAGAATTTAAAGGTGGGCTGAGAGCAGAGAGAAAATCGTGGCTTGTATGGTTTTCACTTTTTTTGCAACTTACAAGGAAGGGATTTTGTATTTTTATGAGACATTGTCAAAGCCAGGCTAAGATGCCTGGAGAACTGGTACAAAAGATATGTGACGACTGATCTATTTCAAAGGAGAACATATTTTTAGTCAATCTGCTTTCAGCTTTTTTTGTGGTACATATTCTGTTTCAATGAGTAATACTTCAGGTTTTAAAACTTTGGCTTTCTTGTGTCATCAGTTTAGCTACAAGTATCTGGGTATTCAGTACCTCTCCAACAAAGCCAGGAAAGATCAGATTCTCTGCTATTCATATTTCTACAGCGTAAGGAAATGTGGGTTAAAGGGGAGAGTTTTTGTAGCGGAAAGGACATTTTATGTGTGTTCTCTTATCAGCTCTCATTGGAAAAAATAGAGCACTGCTAGATACTTTAAAAACTTTTTTGTAGGTCATTTGCAAGGAAGAATTACATGTTTGTTGTTGAAAACAATTTTGAGTTGTGAGCGTTTCTTTTTTTGTAAAACAGAATAGTGGGTGTTTGGGTTTTCCTGGGTTGTTTGTTTTCTTGTGGTTTTGGAGGGGGGTGTGTTTTTCTCTCTTTTTTTTTTTTTTTGACACTACTTTGACATTCTACTTTCACCAAGGCCACCAAGAAGTATCGATGCAGGACAGTGACTGATTGTTCAGGATGATTTGTCATTGCTATTCAGGATGCTGCAGCTTCCTCACATTAACCCAGCTATTAAATTAGCAGGATCTTATCAATTGGAAGCTTCATTGTTATTATTAACCCAGAGAAGATAGCTGTTAAAATAGCCACGGCAAACAGCAGTTCATTTTTTTTACAGAACTAGGGTCATATCCTGAACAACTTGCTAGTCAGATTTCCTCGTACTGTGAAACATCTTAAGAGATGGTCATGAACCAAATGAAAATGACATCTTAAAACCAAAGCACCACAGCAGTGGGAGGGCAGCAGGGGAAAGGAAAGTTCCAGAGACAGAAAAGCCCTGATAAGCACACTTTTGCAATGGGGCGTTGACATTTGGGAGGAAAGAACCAAAATTCATCTGCAGTGAAGTGTCTGGAGCACGTGGCTTGGAGCGTTGGGAAGCAGAAGGAGGATGCCTGTCAGAGAAGGGCTCGGGCCAGTGGGGTTGGTGTCAGGGTCAGGGTGAGGCAGCAGAAGCACTTGGGGTGTTCGTGGTGGCTCTGCTTCCCAGAGGCTGGTGTCAGGCTGAGGATAGGCTCTCATATTCAGAACTGGGGTTTAGCAGATTGACAGAAGTAGTGCAGGATTTCAGAGGGGAAGTAGCATGCAGAGCAAGCTTTCGGGAGGAGCAAAACTGAGCTGAGGATGAAGCCTCTTGATGAGGATGCGACACAGTAGGTTCAAGGGGATATTTCCCATGATTTTTGGCTGTAAGGATGAAGGTAGAGGTACTCTCAAGGCTAACGCTAGGTAAGAGAGCTTCTGGAAGAAGAGCGTTGTCTAAAAGGACAGGTGTAGAAACAACACATTCATAAGGTGTCCGAATGCGTAAAGCAGCACCGAAAGTCATTAGTGGCAATGGATGTGATTTGGGAGACAAGCCAATGAAAAAAAGGTTAAAGGCAGTGGTGTCTTTCTGAGCAGTCTGTAGTATTAAAAGATTTTTAACCAAATAAGTTAAAGATAAATGCAAAAGGAAATGCTTCCTGATTTATCAAGAACTCTATTCCAAAGACAACATCAATTTAGCCATTTCTTCACCATCAGCAATGCATGTTTGGATTTAAGGTCACGTACACTAAAACGCGTAGACCAGTGTTTATTTGGAAAGGAAGAGGATGCTAATTTTGGGAAGATTGATGGAGAAGACAAATATAACCTGAAAATATTCAAACAAGAATGCTCATTTCTGTGATAGCCAGCTGCCTTTATAGCTTGTGGGAAGGGACAGAATTTCCTGCTTTTTGTCAGTGAGTTGAGCTTGAACACATCTTGAGAGCATTTGGTCATTGTGTGGTGCTCTGCCCACATACATGATATGGTATGATGTAATTTCATATGCTTCTGGATAGGATCACCATGAGCAGAGATTATCAGAGCTTGTGACTTCTGGATTAATCAGTCAGTGAAGTCGCTCCAATTATTACTTTGTCCTTTAAAGAAAGGAATAAATAGGGCTTGTTGTGTGCCAGCCACTGACTTCGGCAGCCTCTTGCACATCATGGACCCAGAGCGTGCACAGAAACGGAATCTTTATTTTGTTCAATATGCGCTCTGAAACCTGTGAGAACAACAACCTTTTCTTTTGTCTGAATTTATCCATGTAATCAGTGGCCCTCTTCATAGTTTGCATTCATGTCTTGGCTTTGTATTCTGGAATAAAGGAGCCTTCTCTAGAATGTATTCACATCTTATTTATGGCTCATGGGGATTCTGCTTTCCTCCACACCCAGTCTGTTGTGACATTAATAGTTCTAACTATGTAACTTCAGGGTTTACTTCACAGATCGTATGCAAATCTTGTAGGTGGGCTTGCTGAATTTTATGCGCTGCTATCAGTGAGTTTCATCAGCTTTTCTCGTTTTAGGATTTTTGTTGTTGTGCAAGTTCCAAATATAGCTTCAAATTTTCAGTTATACTGTTACTTTTGTTTACTTTTCATGGCAGAAGAGCATTCAGAAGCAAACAGAAAGAAAAGAAAAACATATTGCTTTCCATAGGAAGTGCAGCTGCAAATGACTGTGGACATGAAGCTCCTTTAGAAATCAAGAAGCATGTTCTGAGATGATTTTTCACTTTTGACCTGAGAGGAGAACTATTGAATTCAATATATCCAAGCCATTTTAATGAATGTAGGACCTCAGATACATTATTGAGTTAACAAATTAGCCTATGTCAGCTAAGCTGTAGTAACCCATCATGTCATGTGTGTATTGCACACTTAAAGCTCATTGCAAGGTAGGGACAAAACCTGCAGTTTGGATCTACAGACTTTAGGTTCAGGCAAATGCATCCTGCCTCACAATTGCGGTGGCCAAGACAACTCGTATCTTCAAATGCTGTGATTAACACACAGCTACTCAGTATGTCTGTGGGGCTCTTTGTTGACACCTTGAAGGAAGTTCAGTCGCTGAATCATAAAAACTAAACCACCAAGGCAGGTGTGATTTCAACCACAGCTCTTTGCCTTTCCAAATTGTTACTGGGAAAAGTGTTAAGACTAAAACAAAAGTTTTTTTCGGGGGAGGTGTAGTCTATATCAGTTAGACTTATGTTGGACACTGTGATGATGTTCGTGCCAGCAGTATTGAGAAATGAAACACCAAGCCTACTTGGAAATTTTTCATTTCATCACTATGCAGTTTTTAGGTTGCAGCGTTATTGGTAAACTTAATCCTTTACGCAGACTGGGCGTTTTGCCTTGATTGTGGTTTCTGCTAAACCAGAGCACGATGTTGCATAGTATACTAAAAGTCTTTATTTCATATTTTACCATGTTAGGAAGAAGGAAGATGGTTTTTTATGTGCAGATTTCTAACAGGTTAACCAATTCTTATTACATAAAGAAGAAGACTAAAACTGTTTAAAGACCATCACCCACTTACCAATCAGATAAATTCCATCTTAGGCTGTGTTTAAAATTGGAACTGGACTCTGAATGCTCATATTTTACATTTGGTGCCATTTGAGAAAAATCAGAGCTGTTAAAGTCGATATGCAGAGGATGAATGACATTGTAAAGGCACTCTTGCACTGTTGTGTATACAGTGGTGGCTGTAGAGTGGGTGCTAGTGGCAGCCTGTTGTGGTTTCTTGGACACAGGGAATAACAGCATAAGGTGCCCTCAAAACTAAGTGCTGTTTCTTGTCAGCAGCCAGGTGCTTCAAGCCCAGTCTGCTATTCCCTCCTGGCAAGAAAAGAAGTAGTCCTGGAGGCACACCTTCTCCTGTTTGCAAGCACAAGGACGCCAGAGGCTGTCTCCGTACTGTGTGCAGAGCACTGTAGCCCCGGGCAGGTCACTGAAACTGATCCGTGCCGGTCTTCAAGCACAAGCTGGTTCTTACTGGGAGGGCTAACGTCCCTGGGAGAGGGATTAGCCACATCTCAGCACTGTCCCAGGCCTACCTCTTGGCTCCCTGCAGCACCCTGCTGCCCTTGCTATTTTTGTGTGCCTTCTAAGATGATGTGCTGAAAGCCCTCCCGAGTACTCGACATAATGCTGGGGGAACGCGTTGGGCACCCTGGAGAGGGAGGTGAGGGGCTCTGAGCGTAGAGACCAGCCAGGCAAAGCCAAAGGGCTGACCCAGGCAGTGATGGGCCAGAGCAGACCTTGGTCAGTGTGACTCCAGATGGTTTTCTTGGAGGAGCCGTTTGGCCTCCGGGAATGCAGCAGCAGGTGCGTAGTGTAGACCAGGGGAACGTGGCACCTGTAACCAGGCAGGATTTGGCCTCGCTGACAGCACAGGTACACCGGGAGGGGTGGACAATTGATTTCTCATGAGGAAGAAAAAAGAAAGTCAGTCAGCCATTTCCATTCAAGACCGGCAAGCTTCTGGCTTGATTTTATACTGCCAAGCTAGAATTTTATTTTGCACCAAGATCTCCATTGCTTTAATGGGATTTAGCGCAGTTTTGCATGTCATTTGGATGGAAGTCTTCAAAGTTCCGTTCTACATTTGGAAGTGGCACTTAAAACAGTTGCTAACAAATTAGTGTAAAGTGAGGTTGTGGATCATCACATGAATAGCTGGAATAGACAAGCTCAGCAAAAACTTTTTAAAGTCTGTCCACACTAGGTTATAAATATTGCGAAGTCCTTTTCTAAACAGATATCATTTTAACCACGTATGCAGATGTGGTCTAGGAGCAGTTTGGCAGGCAGCAACCAGATTTCTCTCATTGTTACTGTGGGAAAGTTGATTTGATGCAGCTGTAATCAGGAGAATGCCCTTGGAAAGTGTCCTTGATGCTGAACACCTCCCGAAGGGTGATGTGCCTGTTCATATCAGGTTTACTCTCCAGCCTACTCCTTGGAGCCATCTGCCGGCTAGTAACAACTCCAGCTACAGATTGTCGCTTGGTAATATTTCAGTTCTGAGCTGCACCATCACAGCCTACTGTGGTCTCCTCGTCGACATTCAGAGTTGTTGTTGGTGTGTGCTAAACTGATTATAAAAAGCAGCATCAATGCAGCCACGCCTGACAGCAGGGCTACAGGATGCAATATTTACAGACTAACCTTTCTCTCTCTCTCTCTCTCTCTCATTATTAAGTGCTAGCAGAAACATTTTGAATGCTTTTGGAACTGTGTGTTGGGAAAGGAAGGGCTGTTTTTCTTACGGTGATTGAAACTGGGGCAAGAAACTGCAAACAGTTACAGGGAAAGCAAGTCCTATACAGAGCATCCTTCAAGTGAAACCTAAAAAAGATAAATATAGTCAAAACTAACTTTGTCCCAGTGGGTGTGTACAGAGGAGGGGAACTCCAGATCTATGCAGTGACTTTGAAGTCTAGGAGCTTAAATTAGAAGGTAAATGTTAATAATGCATTAACTTGAAGTGCTTCTGATCCAAATGGTACCTTATACCATTAGGTTATTGCAGCTTTTATAATCACACACGGCTTTGTAATTTGTGTATGCCAGCAAGAATGTCAAGGTGGCTTTGGCCCTTGCCCATGGGCAGTAAGCATGGGAACAGACTGCTGGTTTTCAGTTTCAGGGGTTAGTATGAATCAAGCCCAGATATCTGTGGTTAGGTCTTGCAACTGGGCAGAAACTTGCTAATCACCACATAATTAACCAGAAAGCCTTATGCAACATGCCTCATATCACTGAGATTATTGATCCAGGAGTGGTGTTTGATTATTAACTCTTGCCTGGTTCTACAAAGTTCTAGTCAATAAAAGCAAATCCTGTGGATTCGACTTTTCAGTAATCTGTGTTCATTTTAAGGCTTTATAGTAGCAAGTTGTTTAACTTTTCCACCTGTTTTCTTAAGCAAAATACTGTAAATCAATTAACTGTGTAGATATTCTTACATCCTGTTAGTATGCATCGGTAAATGTAGAGGATGTAAATCTCATTACTAAATGTTGCCCTTTCTGGGAGTTTTGTGGAAATTTAGCAAATGTATCAGTTCAGACTTAACTATAACCACAGTTTCTGTATCTGGGCAAAACCTGAAAGTGAACATCCAGTTCTTTGAGAGCTCTTAAATATTTAATATCACATATTGCAGAAACAGATGCAAAGATTCAACTAAGCATTTAAATAAAACTATTCTGAAACTCCATTAGTTCCTCCCACTACTGGCCAAAGTCTGATTTCATGGTTGTTCATCTGCCCTGAGACAGTGGAAGTCACCAATACCTCCTACAGAGAGAGAAACATCCTTGTTCATCTTGAAGTGCTTATATGGTTCTCAGCAGCTGCAAAATGGGCACAAAACCTGGGCTGAAATGGCTTATCGGATCGTATTTTCAGTGTTAATTGTCAGTAGTTGGCCTGCTGAGATCTTTACCGAAGGCGTAGTGTTTTACCAGCTGTGAAGAGAAATAGCAGGTAATATGGCCCATTTTAAACCTTCACCACGAACTATCATTGTGTTGTGTCATTTTATACTAAAGATATCTTCTTTTTGTCAGACAAACAAGACTTTGAAGTCAGTGGTTTTTAAGGGGGATCCTTCTTGCCCTGAAAGCAGTAGTACTACCTTTTAAAAGAGTTAGGGAGAAACGTTTCCTTTCCCGAGGGAGAGCACCTGTTTGGTAGACCAGAAGTTTTGTTGAGCACAACAAATGAGGTCCCTTTCTCTTTCCTGTCTTTCTTTCCTCTTCTGTATTTTGTCAAGCTGATGTTTTCAGTGTGGCTAAGATCCCCTTACCCCAAGTACAAGGAGAACTGTACTCGGAAAACTAGGACCTGCAGATAAGCGGTGATGCAGCCCCAGTCGATGGTAGCCCTTGTGGAGGCTGTAAGACAGGACAGCTTCACTGTTCATCATTGTGTCATGCAGCACTTTCCAAACCGAGGTGAGTCACGTGTCTGTTGCAACTCCTAGCGTTAAGGATCCCATTTACCTTGACTTAGAAAAAGCCACAAAAGTGAACTGTTCTTCAGGAGTGAGCTCATGAAAAGGTAAGGAGGCTGACACTTTTTGTTGATGGCGCCATACCAAAAGTAAGGTCTGCAGTGTTAGTAAGAGGTGCAAGGTAGTTCCCGAAGATAGCCATGTTTCTAGGGAGCCTGTGTTGTGGTTAAGGAGTTAAACTGCTTGAGCCATCTTCCTGCCTGCTGTCTGGCTAAACAGAGTCCTTTGGAGCTGAAGTGATCTTTAAATATGCTGTAAAGTAGGTGTTTGTACTCCTTGTGTAAAAATACTGTAATTTTGGATTTATCTAGGGAGGATTTCCTAGTTTAGTTAGAAGAAAGCTAAGCCTGTTACATTTCAAGCAGGTCAGGAGAATTACAAATGCTTTGGACTTTAGGAAGAATGTTTTCTTTCTGAAGTCCTGAAAATGAGTTGGCTGATGCCGAGTGCGCAGTCGCAGTTGAACTCTGGCAATGTTTGGTGGTTTTGATGAGCCTTGTCTTTAGTCCTGGTGCTCTGTGCTTAGTTGCTGACACATCTTTAGTTGAACCGACAGAAAAACCACGCTAGACAATATAGATTGTTAATTTGAAAACAATGACAACATTTTCAATAATTTTACTATTTTATAATTGCAAGTGGATAAAACTAATATATGCACTGTACAGTTCACATGTATTCTGATAAATACTCGTATTATGTTTAGCTTGGATATGAGAAAGTGTTTATAATGTGCAACCACAGATTTAGTCAGGCACAAAAGGTAGATGATGATGAAATTGGTTTAACTTAAAAAGCTATCACTTCTGTGAGTATCAAGGGTTAAGAAAATGAAAACCCAACATACACATTCATGCATAAGCTGCTGGAGGTAATACTTGTTTAAAATGTGCTGGCTGCCAGGCAAGTCCTCTGTCTGGAAGTTTTAACAAACAATTGTTCCTTTGCTTTTCCCTTTCCTTCTCATATCTGCACTTGGTGTGCATGCTTCCCTTCCTTCATTACTATGCATATATACATACATACTCACATCCGCTTGCTCATCTCCTTCTGACCCTGCCTGCTGGTGATGACTAGGGAATTGTTGGGAGCTCGCTGCACGTGGGGCAGTCATGTGTAGCGTTTCTCCTGGACTGTGCTTCCTCTGGTGTCCACCTTTCTGCCTGCAGTTACATGTGTTCTTTTATCCTGTGCAGCTCTGTAATTCCCCTTTCCTTGGAGGGGAGGGCTGAGGCTGCATCATCTGTATGTAAATGGCTGATTAATGCTTACATTTAGAAGAGATTCTATATTTGAAGTTTTAGTCTTGAAACTGTTGGGAGTGACACAGTGACAGAAGCAGGTTCATCAGCTGGCTTTTTATAATTAACATTTGGAATTTGTGAGCTGCACATCTGCTCAAGTGCCCCCTTTGAGTACAGAGGTGGAAACTTTTTTCCTGATGTAACTAAGTTTTCCCTTTTCATAACTACACTTGAAAGTGTGAAACATTTCCAGATGTGTAAAAAGACACAAGTTGTATTGCAGGAGCCCTTGCACACCTGGAAGTGGATGAATTTTTCTTGGTCTAACCCCATTCTTACCTAAGACCTGTCTTACATGCACAGTTTTGCTTGAGGGTGTTTGCCCTGCATTTGTGTCTGCGTACGGAGCTGAAAGTGCCCATCACCTGTGAGAGTCTTGTAGCCTGTTCTGACATTTGTGGTTGGTTCTGTCTGCATTTGATGCAGAAGAACAGATGAAATAATTTGGGTGTGAGAGAAGGCTGAGTCTGATTTCTCCCCCAGTCTTATTATGTTGGTTATGTGATGTCTCTAGATGTCTAATCTAATATTTGTAATCTGATGCGCTGGTACCAAGTGCTTGCACTTCACTGCCTTGTAATTTGGCTCATACCTCTTGCTTGGCTTTCTGGCTCTCCTCCTTCTTACCTGTCATCCTTCCCTTGGAGAACCTGATTCAGAAATTTCAGAGCACATCTTGATTCCATGAGCCTTGCCTGTACCTAGAGAGTGAAGGGGGCTGATACTCTAGCTTACTCTCCTTTTATTGAAGAGCTGTGTGCAAGCATTAGGTTGGCCTCCTAGTAATCCTTCCTGAATCACTAAGAAGCAGGACCTGTACAAGTACAAAGCCTGTGTCTGAACAGGTATTCCAAACCCAAGATCTTGATTAATGACTGATTTCAGTACAGGATTTACAAAACAAACAAACAAACAAACAAAAAAACCTAAAAAACCACTATACATTTACTTTGCCACAAGTGACTGAAACTTCTGGTTTGCATTTGCTGAATTCAAGGCTCTGCATTTTATTTCTCAAAATGTTCCTTTCCGATTTTATGTAGTTTTGTATTAGGTGGAGTGATCCAGTTTCTGCTGCAGGAGAAGGCTGTGCCAGGATGAGCTCTGCTAAGGGTATGATTTTAGCACTGGCACGCAGGGTTTGAGCACGTGCTTGCTCTTCCCACTTCCCTTGCTGTGTATCGGTTATAGCTGCTATTCCAGTGTCTTTACGTGCAGTGGTCTCAACAGTGAGCAACGGAGTTTAAAAGTCCGAACCATAAAGCTTTAGAAACAGCAATGTCCCAAGCTTGGCAGGACAACATTACATCATATGTTTCACATAAACTAGCAAACTGTGCCCACTGCGCTCTGGGCCTTGGATCACTTGAAATGCTCCGAGGGCACACGTGGGGTACCGGCGCTGAGCTGCTCGGTTCCGGCAGCGAGCGGGTAAATCCCACCGCGGGGCTGCGCGAGGTGTCCCGGGGTGCAGGGGCAGCCCTGCGCCCCCCCGGTGCCCCGCATCGGTCCGAGCCCTCTGCTCCTGCTGCCTGTCGAGGCCTTGCAGCCAAGTCATGATGCGATGGCGCTGGCCCAGTTTTCTTCTGGTAATTATAGTCTGCCTTTTTAGACTCCTCTGGTGTTTCAGTTTCAGGGTTTTGTCTTCCTGTAACTGTTACTTTTCTGTCCTCGTTTTCCCAGTTTTCACTGGTGCAGTGCGCTGTTCAGTTGCTGTCAGGAGCTTGCTAACGCTGGCTTCTCCTCAGCTCCTCAGTCAGCTGGATATGCTCCAAAGGGGCATTTCACATGTGAAATGGTCCAGACGAGGGTGAGGCGGGGAGGTCAGTCGCCTTTTCTCCACAGCCTGGGCACCGCTTTAGGGAACAGCACAGTGAAGGAATGATCACAATGCATTTCTTGGTTTTTCCACCAGTTTCTTGCTCTCTTGCTTTGTGTTTTGCATTACTTAATATTTGGCAGTGTTCAGATTTCCCCAAGTATGTGGATCTAGCCCCTGCTGTTGTTTTCCCCCCCCCAGACTTTTTGGTTTTAAGGGTTCTTGGAAAGAGTTCTAATCTTACTATAGGGGTCATATGAGCATCTAAGCTGCATAAGTTTTTAAGCTGCATCAAAGCTCATTTGCCTTCCCCCCCCATCCCTCCTCTCTCCAATTTTACTAAGCAACTTCAGGAAGGAAATGCTGTAGAATGCGAGCAAGCTGCCGGTTGCAGTACCTCTCTTGCTGCTGGTACAGCTGGGGGCTCGCTGGCGGAGGCCGTGGAAGGTGCAGGGGGACCAGCCGGAGCAGTGACCAGCTGCGTGCGAGCGTGGGGGCTCAGTGCCCCCAGCCCCTCCCTGCCGTTCTCGGTGCTGTCCCAATTGATGAGGCTTTTTCTGTTCTCGGCTTGGACACCTGGGAACGTCTGTGTGTCCCCACGTTACTGAGGCTTGATCCTATCGCCTGGCTTCTGCTGTGCGAGTCATCTCCTGCTGCACTAGGGCTTTGGAGAACTGAGGCGAGGCGGCAGCACCATGGGAATCATTGCAGCAGTGAGACTTGCACAGGCTCGCTGCTAGGTTGCAACTTGCCAGAGTTGTTTGAGTTTTGTTTGCATGGAAGAGTAGCTGTCGGTGCTCTTTTTACGATGTTTCTGTTTCTTTGTGGGTATAGAAATCTACTTTTAACAGCACAGCACATCAGTGCACTGTTGCTGCGCTTTGGGAGTGTAACAAAACTCACTGAAGAAAACACGCATTGCTCTTCGATGAGGAGTGAGACTGATTTCTCTTAATGGAGGTGATATTCAGCCTGGTAGGTTGGTTTTGGTTTTATTGCTCTGTAAAGCTTGTGTAGGCTCTGTGATGATGTTAATTAGACTAATGAGAATATTTTCATGTATTTTCGTGGGTTTGTTTGTTGCTCTATTATGGTGAAATGATCTATCTGAACAATAGTAGAATTGCTGTGACTCAAGCTGGGTTGTACCCAACATAAACTACTTCCTAAATAAGGCTAATGATGTTCTTTCTGCACAAGAAATTTCACTTCTCTTCCCTTTCACCTCTGCTAGATGGAATCTGCTATCATCAACAGATAAAAGGTCCAGTTTCTGTATTTAGCCTGGACAGTTGGTTTTTGGGGTTTTTTAGCAGAGATTTCTCACTAGACTCTTGCAACAGGGTGGATGCCTTTTGGCCTGGTTCTTGCTTCTAGGTGGTCTGGAGCACAGCTCCAGAAGTCAGAAGTTACCTGGCAGACGTGCAGCACGATGTAGCCTTGTGCAATGCAGTGCGTTGTTGTAAAACTTCCCCGTGCCCTGGACTACTGGCTAATTTCAGAGATTTTGCAGATATGAGGTGGGATCCTCATTTAGTATAGGTCAGTGAGTAATACTAACATGTCTTTTTAAAAGCCTTCTTTACAACAGCCTTGCTAGATTGCATTCCGTGTGCCATTTGTTAGAGCAGTGCTCTCATGATCAAAGAATCTCAGTGTCTAATATTTCTGTAAGGTAATGAATTTTTATAGACCCTTTCAGTGTTTAACCCTGAGTATACCCATAGAGAAATGGCAATGCAAATGTCAGTTGAATTAGATTTCCTGTAATTTCTGTGTTTTGCAGTCATTTTCATGGCACTACATTGCAGTTTTAGATAGATGGTAATATGGTAAGTTGTGTAGTTTTCATTTTCATTCATGTTCTATGCATGTTTCTGCTTCGTTTGTTGCAGTAGTGCTTCCTGGGATCTCTTTCCCCAGTGCACAGACCGGTTGAACAAAAGGAATGGCTTTGAGGCAACTTACGTTGCAGCAACACGGTACAGACTGTGATTAGGAGCAGGCATTACTGATACAGCAGTGCTGTACTTGTTGCTGCATGTTTGTGCTAGGCAAGATAACAGTAAACTCTTCACCGCTTCAGAACCCAGATGTGTACCAGACACTGATGTGATGTATCACAGTTTGGTGACTGCATGCAGCCCGGTTGCAGAATTGCTCCACGCACTGTTTTGATTGCCGCCTTCCTTTTCCTTCATCCTTTGCCCTCCATGTCCTGTTCACTAATATCACAGAAATATGCACAAAAATGCTTTTGTGGATGTATCTTTTAATATCTCTACACCAACATGGCTTGTCCTCTGCGTGAATCAGGCCTTACTGCTCTTGTTCTATGGAATATTTTCATTCTCAATTCCTGTTCTAAATACCCTTTACAATATACTTGCTTTTTCATCCTAATGCTTTTCCAGTAATGCCATCTGACATACCAGTATGATTTTGGACAATGGGGTTTTTAGCTGTTTTTCCTCTAACTGTGGTTCCTACAGAACACATTTTTCAGGATTTAATTCCTCTTCTTTCT
>JAVJGI010000050.1:23583514-23595061 GCA_035590275.1 Ibycter americanus | reverse complement strand
TCCCCCCCCCCCCCCCCCCCCAATGAAAACTGAATTGTGCTCTCAGTAATACCTTCTTCCATGTTGGCCATGTTTTGAGTCAGTCAAGAGTTTTCTCCTCTGTTACATCGCTGAAATTTGTATTATATGAATTAACATTTCAGTGCAGAATTTCTTCATGTTACCTGTGCATTACTGCAGCTTAAAAGAAAGATTTAAAAAGACTCCAAACCTACCAAACCCAGCCGTTGTGATGTCTGTCAGAGCTTCTAAGAGTCGTCTGGCTCAAAGGGACAGACGAAAAGCAAAAATGGAAAGTCATGTCCTTGTATCTGCCCTGGCTGCAAACGTGCTGCATGGCTCACGCAGCAGGACACTTCTAAAAGCCTGCTTTTTCTGGCGGTTCCTGGTATTTTAGCCTTGGGAGCACCTTCCATACTCTGAATTAATGGTTATGAAGATCTCAAACTTAGATTGTATGTAGCTTGGTTTTGTGATCTTCTGCATCTGTCCTAGGTGAGTAATAATACATACATACAGGACATATATATATATACACGAACAGGAAATACCAGTGTGAGGGAGAAGAGCAAGGGGAGAAGCAGCCATGAGGTCAGGGTGGCTTTTTAAAAATTAGTCTGAAGGGAGCAGGGCTTGATGGCATAAGGTGCTGTGGGTCAGAGCTGCCACAAGCAGGGTGATGACGAGCCTTTGCTTTACATCTTCTAAGCAGAATAGTAAAACACCTTTTCCTTGACAAGGAGGTTGAGGGTAGCGGTTAAGAGGTGGTGAGGTTTCGTCTTGCACCAGTGACAGCTGTGGTTTAAAATGCTGTTGCTGGCTCTGTTTTGTGATTGAGCCCTTCTGTGACAATTACTTTCTAATTAGAATTTCAGCCTTCCAGGAGATCACATTAATCTTCTGGAAATTTTATTTTGTGATTATTAAATAGCGGTGTTTCAGTGGTGCTATGAATAGAGCATATAGTCTGTAGGTGGATTTATGCCCTGCTGCACATCTTTGAATCTCCGTTTTTAATTCCACTTGATTCTTGCTACCAAGTTCATAGTTCTGTGTGTGCTGAGGAACGTGTAGGTCGCCTTGAATCTATTATTGATTTGCTCCCGATTTGGCTGTCTCTTACCCTGTACAGTGTTTTTTTGGCCCAAAGGTGTGGTTTTAAAAATCGTGTCATGTGTTGAACACAGAATGGAAAGCCCTGTAGCTTTAAATCTCGCAGTCCTGGCCCTTTTCTGCGTCCAAAGCAGATACTCCTGGCTGAAGGAGGGTGCATAGCCCGCCTGCGAGCTCTGAGCCGAACCGTGCGTTTGCATCAGCGCGCAGGAGCTCTGCGCAGCGATGCTTGTTTTGGCAGAGGCGCTGCTGGCCCAGCCCGTGCCCGGCGCCTGGGTCTGGCAGGCGGATGGAGCCGCTGGGCAGCGCCGGAGGCTGCCCCAGCAGGACCCAGCGCTGGGGCCGGGGCTGCAGATGGCCACGCAGGGATGTTTATGTGGTGCTGCTGTACCTGTGTGTGCTGTGAAAGGGATTTCTGCGAGCCTGTGAAGGTGAGAAGATCGTGGAGCATCACTACAGCAGTATTAGTTGTCTTATTTGGCTGTTTTATTTAAATCTCCAGTAGAACCTGACCTCGTTTTGTGGCATCAGCCTTGGAAACGCTACGTTTTCCTCCAGGCACTGCTGTTGAATTTCTGTGGTTGATTTTTTTATATAGCTTTCCTTCACTTTGGAAGCTGGGAAGCATGAAAAAGGCTCCTGTCTGAGTGAGTGTTGCAATCTATAAACAAGATCAAACATGGTGTGCTCCTTTTTGCGGGTTTTCTGGTTTTGTTGTTTTGGGTTTTGGCTTGTATGGTACAATAAGAAGGGGCTAGTACATACAGCCCAATGTCAGAGAGAGGTGTTTGGATCGGTAACTTTTTAAATGAGACCTCTTGTTTTGCTGTTTTAGCTGTGCAAGATGTATTTTCAGTAGTAGTAAACAAACTGCAGAATCATATTTTTCCTCCAGGTAAAAAAAGATTAAGAGCATACTGCTTTCCGTAGAGTCGGTGACCTTCAGAAATGAGTAAGTACTTTTCTTTGGTTTCAGTTAGCTGTGTAGCTTGGCATTGCCCTTTCACAAGTCTGAGTTAACAGTAAGCTGTGTTTCCCCCCAACATTTATTAAATATTGAAGAGAGACAGTAAGGGCTTTGACACTCTGATCTTCAGTGCAAAATAGAAGATATTTCTCTTCGAGCTGTTGCAGTTAGCTCTCCAGTGCGTTGTGGCTCCAGTGTTTGGAGAAAAAAAAGAAATATGGGATCCAGGCGACTTTTGTTCTGTTGCCTTTGCCATAGATGAATGTTTGTTTGCCTAGGATTTGTTATCATCTGCAGAAGACATGGTTGAGAAATTGTGTAGTGTTACTGTGTTGTTTTTGAAGCATGTGTGTCTAATCACGTTTATTTAATAGACTCATTTTCCTTTGGGAAGATTTGGCTCTCCTGTACTGGGACATGTACTTTTTCTTGCTGCATTCATCAGTCTTCATAATAAAAGTCACACACAGGTGGCTCTTGGGAACAGCTCTGTTAGAGATGCAGAATTGAAGTGGCACAGACCGCTGAGGTAGAGAGCAGTAAGAAAGGAGGGGTTGGTTTGTATTCCACATTCTAGGTTGATAGATCTGTACACTTTGCATCTTGGCATGTGTAAGAGGAGGCTAATATATCACCTCTTGAGAGCTGGAGAGAGAAGTAGGATACCATGTTCTGTGCCCTTTAGATCAGATATGGGCACTTGTGCTGTCAGGGTAGCCTGAGAAGCCCTTCACCTTCTGTTGTGGAGATGCTGCTGCAGTAAGATTTGTCTCTAGATGGAGTTCTGGATGAGGCTTCTCAGTTTTTGCAAGAATACTGAAAGCAACACAGTGATTGCAGTATTTGGTTAATTCAGTGTTTCCTGTGGACTTCTAGACAAGTGCCCTGTTGCCTTACCCTGCTGGGTATTCATCATCCCTTGAACGCACCTTTCTCTTTGATGTCTCATTGCATAGTGTTTCCTTCTTTCAGGTTTCTGAAGGCACACATGCCATGTGTCAGCAGCCCTGGGGAGTGTGTGCGTTCTTGTGCTGTGGTGACTGCCCTTGCCTACATTGCTTCTCCTTGTCCTTGACAAGCTAAGTTTGCCACTTGGAGCAATCCTATGGATTTAGCTGGTGTTAATGTAGGAGCACCCTGCAGCACTTGGAGCTAAACAGCAAGCTACGTTTTAGCAGGAAAGGGATCTCTGAAGCCAGCTCTATTGCATAGCTTTCTGGCAAGTTAGTATTAGCGGATGTACTATGTGTACTATGTTAGAAAGGCTTTAAATAAGGGAACATTATGTCAAGAAATGGTATACAAGAATGACAAAGAAGTATGTTCACAGGAAGCATGAATCCTGCTGTTCTGAAATACTTATGTTTTTGTATAAGCTGTTGATTGGATCAACTACTTCCAGGATGAATTTTGGTTACAGTCACACTCTTGTGTTGTACCTTCAGAAAATACTACAACTAAAAATAAATAAAAAGAAGTGAAGTAAGTGTAGAAGTGCAGTTGCTGTGCACATGTACAGGGGCCCTTTAGGCTAAATACTTGGAGATGACTTGCATATTAAACTTTAACAGAGACACATCTCCTGGAAAAGGGGGGGAAATCCTTGCTCTCGCATGTGGCTGTTCTGTGCAGAGTGATCACCCAGAGACATTTCGTTCTCCCAGACTCCAGACCCAGTTTGTGCCGTTGCTTTGCAAGTCAAATTTAACTTGCAGTCTGAAAATCAAACTCTGTTCTTTACAAATGAATATGTAAGATGCAATAATAATCTGTATTTATCAGCTAGCATATTGAAGCATAAAAACCCCCAACAAACTACTCTCTGGGAAGTGTTAACAACAGTTTTGTCTCTAAGGTAATGAGCTATGATTCAGACATACTGGGGAAAACAGAATGAGTTAAAAAATTTCCCAAAACAACAACAAAAAAAAACCCACAAAACCCCCTGGCATTTTACATAGTCACTTTCTGATAAAAGCTTGTATAAACCTGTTTCCAAATCCACTCTCTCCTCCCAGTTCCTACACTTCGTTTTTGTTCAGCTTTACCTCATTTCCTATCCTTATTATTGTAACTTCTGGCCTGATTGGCAGTCACCCCTAGATTAAAAATCTGCAGCTGCTAAAATAAACATCCATGAATGTTACTTTGGCCACACCTTTCGCTGTATCATCCTTTTTCACCTCAAAAATCAAGTTCCTGCAAGCTCTTGTGTATAATTCAGTTCCTTCCTATTTTTTCCATTCAGATTGTTGCATTCATTCCCTTGGACTTGCCTTACCCATAATGCTGGTGTTACTGCCCGGTGTGTTCAGCCAGCACTGCTGATTTTCTTCTTGACTAATCTGTAGCTTTGCAAAACCATTACTGAATTGGACGACCAAGCCTTACTCTTTTGCATTCAAAAATATCTTGTCTCAAGATTTCAGAAGTTTGAGGTCAAGAAGGTAAGGCCTTTGGTGGCACTTGGATTTTTAAAAAGAATTAAAGGGGCTATAGACATCATCTTCAGGGAGATGCTACACTCTGTTGTGTCAGTCCCCTTCTGTCTCTAGGGTGTAAATAAATGCTTGTGGGCAGAGCTGGTGCCTGGCCCTGCGTGTCTCCATCCCGTTTGAGAAAACAGCTTGCATAACGTTCTTTGCCTGAGCCAGCACTCTAGGCTGATGGGCAGGCAGGAATGCACGTGCATGGACCACAGGTGGGAAAGGTGTATGTCAGCTTTGTCACTTCAGCTGCCACGTAACCAGTTAGTAAGTGATAGCATCTGCTTCCCAAGATGCGTGGTGCCCCAGGCAGGTAGGTTCAAACAGGGGGAACGTGTAGAGCCTGCCAAGCTCTGCCATCCTGTGGGAAATGCTGGTGACCAGCGATTGCAGTGGGCTAACAAGCAACTTTCCTGAAGTTCCCCCTGTGGAATAGGTTAAGTTGGCTGTGACGGATGCTGCATGCAGTTCATTCTGATCAAGCAAGTACAAGGTCACGTGGCGGCAGCATCTTCCACCATTCCCCCATCCCCACCTCAAAGCTGCTGAAGTTGAAATGCTGGGTGTCCTTTGGGGATTGCTGCTGCTGACAGATATGAGGAAAATACAGTTGGTTGCTTTATAGCTAAACTCTGTTTTTGACACTAGAAGCAGCATATGATGAAGTCACATTGCCATTTCGTATTCAATTAGGTGACAAGGCCATGGGAGAGTCACGCTGCAGCTGGCTTGACCAGATGTTGAATTGTGGGTGAGGGTTTGAATGCATACCTCAGGCCATAGCTTGATGTTTCTTTTGGCACCGGCACCAACTTAAGCAGTTCCAGGTCACTTTTCCTTCCTGCAGTGTTGCTGCAGTCCTGCCGGCACACAGTGTGTTGGAGCCTTATGGTGAACCAGGTTTGGGAACGCATTAAAGAGTAAAAAAGTCTCCAAGTTCTTTATTGCTGGGTTGGTCCTCAAGTCAGCTCGCACCTTGGCACTGTGGGGAGTTGCTGTTCTCTCTGCCTGCTGTGCCAACACAAAGTCAGGCAGGGAGCTGCTGAACTCAGCACCCCACCAAAGAAAGGGAATGCTAAATCATGTGCGAGTCTCTTGAGCATATTGTAAAACGTTGCTCTGTTGCGGTTGCCAGCTATCCCTTCTGTCCCGTGTTAGGTACCTGCCATCTCTTCCCTTTCTGCAGAGCAAGGACATGCTGGCCATGCAGGAGTGCTGGCAACCAGATGCGTGGCTCTGGGTTGGCAGATGTACTGTGAGTGCACACGTGTTGTAGTATAATCATCGCTCGAGATTGTTTAACTACTGTGAGTAAGGTATAAAGCCATTTCCTCTTGGTGCTACCAGCATTGGTTCCCTGCTCTAGCTGTTATCTTAGGCAGGCAAAGGGATTGTATTGGATTTTTTTCTTGTAATTTTTTCAGGGTTGATTTTTGTATTTCTTTTCTCTCAGTGTTTTTCTTCTATAACCAGGATGATCTTCCCACCGTTACAAGGGTTAATTGCCCACAGGCAAACGCTGTTTATCTCTTTTAGAAACCCCAGTTATAATCTAACCGATGACCTGTACTATAAAAAATACACAGCAAGACTTCCTTGAGCTGTCCATCTGTTTGCATGCTTTCCTTAGCCAGTTTTGGTTTTGATTTGTCTTGAGGAGTATAATAGGGATGGCTCAAAGCAGTTGCTGGCAGGGTTGGCCAGCAGATGCTGTGGGTACATAGATGGAAGCCTGTCAAAAGGCAAAAGCTTCTGTAGTTTCTGAAGATCCAATTGGCCAATAAAAGTTTGCAGGATAACTGCACAGTGTGTCATGAGGAATTACACTGGACCTGTGCTTTGGTTTTTTCTTTTGTAAATTCTTGGCAGTAAAGCCAAGGCAGACGTTGTGTAGCACAGGAGCATGTATGTGCACTGGGCACTTGCTGAGGGAAGGTGGATTCTTGAATTCACATGTGAGTGGACGGTTGTGTTTCTAGGGATGGTTCAATGCAGCGGCATTTGGATCTTCTGTCTGTATTTAACTGAGGTGAACGAACAGAAATCTCCTCCCCTGCATATGCTACGACACAGGATTTGCAATGATATAAACGTGCAATTCGAAATAAATAGTGAACCAAAGAGCTGGTAGTATCAGATGTGTGGCAGGGTGGCAGCAGACAGATGAGAAGGGTTACGGGTCCAAGTTTCTATTACAGACACACCCACAAATGTAATATGTGGGTGTGGAATCTCTGTCCTTTGAAATACTCAAAAACCACCTGGGCACGGTCCTGGGCAGCTGAGCAGGGGGGTCGGACCAGATGACCTTCAGAGGCCCCTTCTGACCTCAACCTGCCCCTGATTCTGTAACATCCTTTAAGAAGCTCTCTCAGCTGTAGGTCATAAACAGCTTATTTGCATCACCCAGGTGGGCCAGGCAGAGTCATTTGTATTACTTTTTCTGTTTACTTTGCGACCAACAATGAATTTTGCAGTACGTTGTGTCATTACCGGACCCAGTAGGGACATGACATGCTGCTTGCTCAGGGGACAGTATGATTGATGTCACCTTGACTCAGATGTTCAGAGAGTCATGTGCTGCAGGTGTTGTGCAGGGAGGTGACTTCTGGCTGTCGACTGCATTTAATTGAATACATTGAAATATATTATTCACATGTATTCATAGCAGTTCGTGATGTTTAAATATCTCTTCATTGCACTTCACAGGGATTCTCTGCATGGCTTCGTACAAACGTGCATTTACATGGTTTAACGCAGATTTATGATGATACTGAGGCCTAATGGCCTTAGTACACTTCTTGCACTGTACACATACCAAAGTAGAGAGAAATGAGGAAAAATGCAGGGTCAAATAAGAATTTACAGTGCAATTACGGGACACTGAGGTTAACGGCCCTCTCCCTGTATGAAGAGCTGTGATTTTTGTACAGCCATGGGTTGTCAGGCTCTCAGTTTCATACCTCTTCCAAAGACAGCTCTTCTTGAAGTGCAGGACTTGTGGAACAAATGTGAATTTGGGGTTGTAATTCAGTGGAATCTGCAGCAGCATCCAAAAGATTGAATCTGCTTCATGGGTCACATGCTTTGTTGAACAGATTTGTGTGCTGGTGTTTATCACCCCTGCATGAAAGCAGTAAAAGGTATTCTCTTTAAGCCTCCTTTGACTCCTCAAATAATAAATGTTTCCAAGAACATGTTTAGAATGGAAACATGAAAATTGAAGCTAAATTTGAGAACCATGCATTTTAAGTAATCTCAAGCCCCCTTTTCTATGAGGATCTTCCTGCTCACAAGATTTCTTGAATGTGAAGGGACTTGATTCTGAGTATTGTCAAGGATATACTTTCTCTAAATCTTCTACTTAGTGCAGTTTGCCGTCTTTTTGCTTTTAGAGGGAAAAGTAATACAGAGTATTCCATGTTGACAGATACACAGGAGTTTAAGTCCATTGGAAACATGAGAATTTACCAAGGTCCATTCACCCAGCTATCATTGGTAGCAAAGCAGCAGATAAAAAAACATGCTTTTCCCTGGCATTTGATATCTCCAGCAGCAGCAGACCATAAGCAACCGGACAAGTAGAATGTTTTCCAAAATAATTTTGACGCTATCTTTATAGTAGTACTGTCCATTTTCAAAACCCACTGTTTTGTGGGGGGTTTGGTGGTTTTTTTGAGAATTTTTCTGCAAAGAACTTTCTCAAGCACTTTTATTTTTCACTGGTTTTTTATTTGCATCAATTTGCAGTGGGTTCCCCCCCTAAAAATTTCATATGAAGATACCTTAAAATAATTGGTCAGTTTGGATTTCAGAGCCACCGCTCAGCAGACGGGAGCAGGAAGTGAATAATTCTGTATCCAGCTGAAAGCGTTGAGTTAATAGTTCCAATAAATACAGGGTGTGCTCTGGGAATACAAAGAGCAAGCAGTCAGGCCCTCGCTTCTCACCTGGGATCGGAGAGGGCACTCCACGTGTGCCGGTGGGCAGGAAGGGCTCTGCAGGGCACTGGGCCGGCGGTCCCAGCCCCGCGGGGTGCCACAGAGCGGGGCGCTTGCCTGCAGGCGACACAGCTCTGCAGACCTGGTCGGGCACAAAAGACGCTCTTTTTTTTTACCCTCCCCTCTAATTTTTATTCCCCCATAAGGTGTTAATTAGAGATCTCATTCACTAATGAACTAACTCTCCTGGAACTGTCGTTGAAGACTGCAGGTCTCTGCTCCGGCGCGCACCTGGGGCAGGGGACCACGTGCCCAGCCAGCGTGGCGGGCTGGCCACAGCCGCCATGCCTCAGCTGCTCCCGCAGCCCGCCGGGCGCTGATGGTAACGGTGCAAAGAGTAAGCCTGGAACTGAGGGCTTCCTGTGAGTCTCCTAGAGTTTTCTGCTTGTGTCACTCTGCTGCCTTCAGCACAGCGGGGAGAAGGCAACAAAGCAACTTCTGGATTTTTTTGCAATTAGTTTTCCCTGCTGCGTGGGGTGCTCAGTCACCGGGAAGCTGATTAATCTGTGAGCTCCATTCCGGGGCTGCTCTCTGCAGTTGTCATTCTCAGCTCCCCTGTCTCACCTTGCCCTATATATTTTTATTCCAAGTAACATGGCGGTTTTCAGTCACATTTTTAAAGCTCCAAATAAGGGATGAGGAAGCAGGAGCTGAGCAATCTCCTTACAGCAGGCTTGCTCTGAATTCTGCTGTTTGCTTAAGTCAGCTGCCCTGCTTGTTTAAAAAACCAGTCGTCTTCCTGGTGAATGACTGTGGTATGGGCATTTACTGAAGTCACTGTAAAAGAAGGGTGAAACACCTTTAAAGGAACTGTAGTTCTTCAGCAATGCCAAAAGGCAAAATTACAGGTCCTTTTGGGGCTGTGTGTTGCAGTATAGATACATAGAAAAACTTTTACAAGAGGGAAAGCCTGAGTGTGTTGAAAGTGCTAGGAATTTGATAAGATCTTGAGGGGGGGAGAAAGCATAAGGTCCTCATGTAATCTTGTTCGGTTCATGGTGTAAGGCCAAAGCAGTTTTCAGTACACCTCCTGGTAGGAGGTCATGCAGGTCCGCTCTTATCTGGACTGAGTCAATATACTGGAAAATTGTATGGCAAGGGAGATTGACTAATTTAACTGTAATCTCTATTTTTATATAAACATTATGGTATTTAATTTACCAGCATCTCTTCAGGACAGATTGCCAGTCATCTTAAATCAATATGTCAACCAGCATTTCCCAGGGACCCAGTTTGTGCTGAGTCTTCCCTTTCTAAAGCCATGCCAATGCAGAGAAAGTACTTAAATTACCTCAGTTCTGTTCCAGAATAGCACTTTGTACAGCCGTTTGCTTTTTAATTGTAAAAAAAACCCTTCTTGTTATTGCAGAATAATACCCACACAGCTGGTGATTATGAAGTAATTATCCCAACGTGGCTTATTCTACTATAGCTGTTCCTGTTTATTTTCTGTCACAGGTATGGGAAGATAACCTGAGGAGAGATGCTGAAGTCCATTGACTTTAAAGTGGGGGGATGGGGGTGGTGAAGACAGAGTTTTACAAAATTTTTTCTCTCACAAAACTCATCTCTGAGAGGAAGAGTGTACTATTAGTGTAATTTATAGTAATTATGTACACACACACAGATACACTAATTATACCCAACTGGGAGTAAATTAAGCCAGTAGAAATTCTTTATTGCAAAGTAAGGTTGAAGTCCCATTAGTTCTCAGACACCAAAATGTGCAAATTTCAGCCCAGAGCGACTCCGGGCTGTGGAAGGGCTGGCAGCCCAGCATGATCCACAGTTGTTTGGTAGTGGGAGACGGGGTCAGCCCCACTCTCACTCCCCTTTACCACTGCCCAGTACAAAAGTATTTATTTGGAGGGGAGGAGAGTTATTTCAAATTACTTTCTGAAAAAATTGTGTCAGCTTGGGAATCTTTCTTTTTTTCATCGGCTATTAATACTAAAATTCCCTTCCCCTGCAGTAGATACAGATTGTTACAAATGGATTGATAGGGTTCTTTTTGAGAAGGCAGCTTGTTTTGTAAGGCAATTAAGAGGAGTAATGAGATTTTATCAGTATGCTGAATAGAAAAGCCTCCACTGTGCTGCTTTACAGATTACGGCAAGTTGCCACAGTAGTAAATCGAGCTGTGTGCTATTGCACATAAAGGATCCGTGGTCGAGGAACTGAGCAGTTACGTCCGGGGAGCTGGTTGATGCTCTCCAGATCGGGCATGCCCTGTGCGCGCAGGATCTTTGTTTCCTTATAAACCATACAAAGAAATCAGATCAGTGATAGTCCTAGGAAAAACTTAATGAAATTATGAATTTTGCTAAGAGGTATCTTACTGAATGTGTGCCACTTCAAAGTACACATGTCCCTGGATCTCAGAGACAGCATGTATCTTGGTACAGTACCGATGTTGTGCATACTGCTGGTCCCACTGATGAATATGAATTCTCAGCACTAGTTTTCCATTAATCTATCCAGACATCCAGGATTTCCACAACCAAACCCGCTTAAGTGAGCAGTTGGTATTTGTGCAGTCACTGCAGGCTGAGAAGTGGTATTCCGTGGCTTCCAGCAGCTGAGCTCCTCTAGAAAATAAATCAGTTGAGTTTTCCAGATACCTGGGCGGTTTTCCTGTCGGTGTGGTGGCAGAGCAGGTTGGTGTGCAGCTGCTGGAGCAGCCCTGCGGACCCTGCTCGGCGCTGGCTGGTGCTGCAGCGTGCCGCCTGCCTGCTGCGGGCACGGTGGCGCGGCGTTAGGGACGGTGTTGGAAGTAGAGAGAGGGATACGATTAACTGTAACGGCTTTTTGTTTTGTGTATCTTCACAAGACGAATATGGAGACGTGTTCTGCCGTTGGGGTGCGAGCAGTGAGTGGGCCTCTGGCCGTTCATGTAAAACCACGCCGGGTGCTGCGCTGCGCCCGAGCCGAGTTGCGGGCACAGGGGGCCGCAGAGGCGCGGCCGTGAGGGCGGCGGCGG
>JAVJGI010000050.1:23564395-23582771 GCA_035590275.1 Ibycter americanus | reverse complement strand
CAGTCGTTTGCGCCGCAGTAGTTTAACTTTTGGAGGGGTTTTGCCTGGAAGCGGGATTCGTCGTTCGGAGCGCGCTGACGGCTGTGGGGTTTATTGCATGGGCAGGGCGGCCCTCGGCCGCTCTCTGCTCTGAGCGCTGGCCTGGGCAGCTCCCTCATTCTCCAGTGGGCTCTGTTATCGCTTGCTTCCATACGGGCAGGTGAAGCGCTGGGAACAGCTTGGGTTTGCTGTGCGCTCGATCTGCGTGGCTTTCGTGGTTGCCTTCTCTGTCTCTATGTGCTGGCTGGCAGAGCTACTGGCGTCACAGTAAAGCTTCAGAGAACTCACCCTGCCAAACTTGGGTGCCGTGTCTTGCCTTGTGCTTGAGTTTTGGTTGTTTGAAGCGGTTAAGTTGACTTAGGTATGAGGGGTTTTGCTTTTTTCTCAGCTTTTACTAGATGTCTGTAACACACATGAAGCTCAGTTGGCTGATACTGTACCCTGGCCAGCTGAGAAAAGGTGCGTTTTTGCAGAATGACATCCACTCACCGAGTTGGTTGGCACAAAGAAGGAAAGGTTTTTATGTTGGCGAAGTTGGTGATTAGTGCTTATATTTCTCTCTCTTCTTGCCTAGATCGAGCGATTGGAAGTCAGCAGCTTAGCACAGACCTCCAGTGCGGTGGCCTCGAGCACTGATGGCAGCATCAATGCAGACTCTGTTGATGGGACTCCAGATCCTCAGCGTACAAAAGTGGCTATCACACACCTACAACAGAAGATACTGAAGTTGACTGAGCAGATCAAAATTGAACAAACAGCCCGTGATGACAATGTGGCAGAGTACCTGAAACTGGCCAACAACGCAGACAAGCAACAGAGCGCCCGTATTAAGCAAGTGTTTGAGAAGAAAAACCAAAAGTCAGCCCAGACCATCTTGCAGCTGCAGAAGAAACTAGAACATTACCATCGAAAGCTGCGAGAGATTGAACAGAATGGGATCCCTCGGCAGCCAAAGGATGTCTTCAGGGATATGCATCAGGGTTTGAAAGATGTTGGAGCAAAAGTCACTGGCTTCAGCGAGGGAGTAGTAGACAGTGTAAAAGGTGGACTTTCCAGTTTCTCCCAGGCTACGCATTCAGCAGCAGGAGCTGTGGTTTCCAAACCCCGGGAGATTGCCTCCCTCATAAGGAACAAGTTTGGGAGTGCAGACAACATCGCTAATCTGAAAGACTCCTTGGAAGAAGGCCAGGAAGATGGGACAGGAGGCAAGGCTCTAGGTGTTATTCAGAACTTTCAGTCAAGCCCAAAATATGGCAGTGAAGAGGATTGTTCCAGTGCCACGTCGGGCTCAGTGGGAGCCAACAGCACAACAGGGGGCCCTGTGGGAGCTTCTAGCTCCAAAACAAACACTCTGGATATGCAGAGCTCAGGGTTTGATGCAGTACTGCATGAGATTCAAGAAATTCGAGAGACACAGGCAAGACTGGAAGAATCATTTGAGGACCTTAAGGTTCGCTATCAGAGGGATTACTCATTAATAATGCAGACTTTGCAGGAGGAGCGGTACAGGTATGTACTTTCGTACTTTGCTTCAGAATTAATTACTGTGAGTCACAGGGCACCAGAGTCCTGGCTAGTACTACTGGGCAGGCTGTTCCCAGCAGCCTGATTCAGATGGGAAGTTCTGCGGTCTTCTCAGGTTTTCGCCCTTCCAGCTCGATCTCTTATAAATATTGTTATCTTGCTGCTTATCTCCTTTTCTGTACAAAAAGGAAATAGGGAGGAAGAGGGGTTATTTCATAGTGTTTTCAAGATAAAAAGTCAAGCCAAAGAGGTTTAGAAAGGTGTACAAAAAGACCCGGAGTACACTGATGCGGTTGCTATTATCTAGACATGTGCTTTGCCCTGCAAAACTGCAAAGGTTTGGGTCGAGGTAAGAGAGAGTGAGCTACATATGGACAGTATCCTGATCCTGCCTCCTCCAACACTCAGATCCATATCTACCAGAGAAAGAAATGCCCAGCTTTCTTAGGGTTCTCTAAAAAGACATGATCTTGCCCATGAACCAAAACTAGGATATCCCCTTCCCTTCTCCACTCAGCCCCACAGTGGCAGGTTTCAACAAAATGAAGTTAAGTGAAATGTCAGATACTGGCAGTGCTCTTGTCATGGAGGTCGCATGGTTCTGGAAGTGGGTAATCCATGTTTCTATCTGCTTTCTCCTTGCTGAAAGGAATGGAAGGGCCGAGGAGTTGCTGCAGTACTGCTAGTCCCTGATCAGATTACAGGGGAGAGGTGATGGTAGCTTCAGCAGCCTGACAGTATGGTATGGCGGCCAGCTCCTCCCGCCACCTGAGGCTGCCCCCACCTCCCACCAAGGAAAGCAACCTTTGGAGAGGTGCTGAGGGAACACTTCTACTTCCCCTTCCTTGCTGGGTGGGAGAGAGTTGTCAGCAGGCTGCCCCTGCAGAATATCTTGCGTCCTCCCTGTCACACGCTGGGAGCAAGGGCTTGGCCCCAGGCTCCGGAGGGAAGAATTACTAGCTACCCTTCTGCAGCTGTTCAGGACACTGCAGTCTGAATCAACGGGATTCTTAAAACTGCGCTTGTTAAAATTTAAATAACAAATGCAAGGGGCCCAAGTCCTTATTCTGATGGAGGACGGTAGGCTTTTGTAATGAAGTTGCTTATGGCCTTCATCACTTTGGCCAGTCTGTGAAGCACAACCTGCGAGGCTCAGCATAGCTGCTGGGTTGTGGGGACAGGCTTTCTGAACTACTGTGTGCCACTTGCTGTGTTGGTTTGCACAGTTCAGCATGGAGTTGCCCTACAGCTCTTTGGACGTGCTGGTGCCAGATCATTGGAAAAACATTTGAAAAGGCTTAGCCTGCCTAGGATCTTGTAGAGACAGCAGGCTTTCTGTGTGCTTTGCAAAGCTTGGCTAGACAAAGCCAGACCAACAGCGCTTTCTAATCCCGCTTTGCAACAATCAGCGATTTGGCTGAAACCGACACCCAGCGCAGCAACTTTGGTTCCTAGTGCCTCGTTATCATGAAGTGATGCGGCGTTTGATCTTCCACTCCCCAGCAGAGAGGGGTCCTGTTGCTGTGTAGGTCGTTGTTTCATCCGTACAGCAGCAGTCGTTCATGGGGGAATGCAAGCACAGTGCAGCTGAAGGAGCGGCCTGAGAATACAATAGAAGACCATGGGGGACTGACGTATGTTGTCAGCTAAACTGGCTAGTTATTCCCTGAAACCATTTAGCAAGGCTCACGTAGGTTCTCCTACTAGTGCAGTGTGAAGTTGTATCTGTTGTGTGCTGTTAACCTTTACTGAGTGCTCCCCTGAGGTGAGTCCAGAGCCTAACCACTAACCAAGGCAGCCTGGAGTGAAAAGCTTCTGGGACAATCTGTATTTGGCTTATAAATGCTTAAAGATAGGAATTTAGACCTGCCATTTGGAATCTTGAGGCAAAGTAATTAAAGGAGTGACCTTTAAAGAGGACCAGTTACCTGCTCTAGGTGAATCTGCTTTTGCCAGGGGGGTTGGACCAGATGATCTCCAGAGGTCCCTTCCAGCCCTGACTGTTCTGTGATTCTGTAAAGCACACTAAGTGCCCTTGTCTCTGCAGGCTTTCAGAGGTGAGCAGGTAACTGCATGATCCTCAAGGAGCTCATGTGTCAGTCAGAGTGAGGTTAATACCTCACTGGTCAAACGTAGATTCTTGTTTAGTAGCTTCTGTATTTTAAAACATCGTGAAGATTAAAACCAACATCACCCTGAGAACTGGAAGGTTACGTGATGTGTCTGAGGGCAAAGAGGATGCCGCTGCCTTGGCAGGGAGGGCTGGCACCTGTTCCTTGACTAGGAACCCCTTTCATTCCTCAGCTCTCTTCAGAAAAAATGAAAAGATGGGAATGGAAGTTGTGGATTGAAGCTGGGAGGCTGGGGATTCAAATTAATCATAACTGGCTTTAAAAGCTATAAACGCCTCGTAACTCTGCTCTATTTCTGGGAAGCTTTCAAAAACAAGCGCTGACTTCAGTTAGAGTTTAAAAAAAGTGTTTTGGAGAAGCCTTTGCTTGTAGGGCAACACTCAGTGTTTGTATTGTACCTGGAAGCTGGAACAAAGCCCGTGCCGTGACCTTTTCTTGCCCGATCTCTGTCCGTTTCCTCTTTCTTAGATGTTCTACTTTTTGCAGGTTCTGATCTTTTTTCATTGCATGTTCGTGCGGTTTCTGTTTATCAGCTGTGGCTTGCCTCGCAGGTTTTCCATGACCTCCTCAATCTCCTCCCTCCCTCTCCCTGCTTCCAGATCTTGCCTATCAGTCCGTGTAGCTGCGGTTTGCTGCCTGGCTCCGGGGCAGGGACGGGCTGGTGCAGTGACTCCAGTTCTCCCACCCTGGTGCTGCCGAGGGCCTGGGCTGGCCTGGCAGCACCTTGGCCAGGCTGGGGTGAGCTGTGCTGCCCTGCCCGCCCGCCGGCAGCACGTGCCAGCCCCAGAGCACCGCGCTGCCAGGGCTGAGTCATTGAGGAAGGAAGATTCTGGCGGCGCCTTGGCCGTCGTTGTGTTTCTTGTGCAGCGGGAGCGGGCGCTGAAATAGCCTGTTGCTTATCTCATCGGTTGGAAGGTGGTGGTTGTTTACTGATACAAGCAGGGACTTTCTGTGCTATTGAGACTGAAATAAAGTTCCTGCTGAGTATTTTCATCTTGCCTGTCCCTTTAGGAACCTGTTTGTGTGCAGTGAAATCATGAGCTCATATATTTGGAGTGTGGCCAGTCCGAGGGTTTGGGTTTCTTCCGAAGTCTGGCATCCTTGGAAAGGGCATTTAGGTCTATCACACTTCTGTCAGGAGAAGTCAGTCAGCGAAAATGCTAGACACCGGTGCTTCCATTTATCTGATTTTTGCTGTAGTCTTAACCATTGGACTTCAGTCTGTTCCTGTGACTTATTTTAACATAGATCAAATGTGCTAAACCTTTGAGGTCTAGGAGGGTTGAAGAGGCCTTCCTGGAGGGTGACCGGGCAGCGAAGGCAGCGTGTTGGGTCAGGCAGGTGCTCACCCAGCCATGAAAGCACCGAAACACCCCTGCAAAGCTGTCGTCTTCCACCAGGAGAGGTTTGGGGCTGAAAGCACAGAGTGATGTGCACATCAAGAGCAGCTCGTGCTTCCTCAGGAGCAAGCTCTCTCCCTCACGCGTCACCTAGATAGACAACTTGGACTATATTGCAAATAGATACTGCTTTTAGCTATTACTCCAGTATTGAAAGCAGCGTGTTCAGTACCATAAAAATTTTATTTGGATGACAAATAAAGATCAGATTAAATTTTGCATGACATAGCTATAAAAAAAGGTCCATCTTGAGAAATCCTTGAAGAGAGGTATTAAACTCTGTTCACAGTGTACTGTGAAGATCTCTTAGCATCAGTTTGGTCAGAGTTACTTTACTCACTAGAGCACTTAGTGAGCGCAGATAAATGTCTTTTTCATCATGTCTCATTCTTATGTATGCTGTATTAGCCATGTATTTTGCAGCTATTACTTTAAAATGCCTTAAAGCCCTTAAAAAAATTAGATGGTCACAACTGTGGTTCCCTGATTCCCAAGCAGTGAGCCTCAGAAAATGCGTGGAAATCTGACATGGCTTTTTTAAATGCAGTGCTCCCAAATCCCATACTTTAGCCAAGCATCTCAGCAGTTTACTGAGTGTCTTCCATATGAACACCTCTGATGATCTCTGAGATACTTGTGACAGTCGGCACTAGTCCATTACACAGAAAAGCTTCTGTGCTGGAGCTTGTTAATCAGAGGCTAGTAATTGTAAGGAGAAATTTCACATTTTAGCTAGTGGAAAAATAATTCTTAGACTCCAGTGAGGAATCTTCTGTACCTGAAATAAAGTGGGGTTTGATTATTCAGGGCACTGCTATATTCACAGACGAGTTTAGAGTCTGTTGCATAGACTCTGGCACTCATATGTTGGGAAGTGTAAGTATAATCATAACCCTCTTGACAGGTGTCCTGTCCCTTTAGTTTTTGTAGTACCTCTGAGTTAAATGTGAACCAGCCTTCAATAGGCAAACCCTGGCTTCGGGCCCTATAAGTTTCATGAACCCCTCCTAGCTTTTCCAATTCAAGCACCAGTAGAAAACAGGAGGAAAAAAATAATAATTCTGAACTGTAGATAATGGTACAAGCAGTGAAAAGGAAATGAATGGAGGAAGTGTAATTTCAAAAATAAGGCTGGGTACGGGGTGGGTGGGTGTGGTTTTTTCTTTTAAAGTAACCCAATTCCAGCAGTTTCTGAAATCTCAGATGTTTCTTGGGTGCTGTAGTGGGTTTGCATGGCAAGGTTTTAGTAGCAGTAGGGCTATAGGAGCAGCTTTGTGAGAAGATGCCGGAAGCTTCCCCCGTGTCTGATGGAGCCAGTGCCGGCTGCCTGCAAGACAGACATGCTGCTGGCTAAGGCTGAGCCCATCAGTGACAGTGGCAGTGGCAGTGCCTGTGATAGTAGATGGGAAAAAAAAAGAAAAAAAAATCCATGCCAGTGGGAGAGAGGACTGAGACTATGTGAGAGCAACAGCTCTGCAGACAGCCAGGTCAGTGCAGAAGGAGGCAGGAGAAGTGCCAGGCACTGGAGCAGAGGTTCCCCAGCAGCCCATGGTGAAGACCATGGTAAGGCATGCTGTGCCCCTCAGCCTGTGGAGGTTAACTGTGGAGCAGATACCCGCCTGCAGCCCATGCAGGACCCCATGCTGGAGCAGGGTGATGCCCAAAGGAGGCTGTGACCTGTGGGAAGCCCATGCCGGAGCAGGCTCCTGGCAGGACCTGTGGCCCCATGGAGAGACGAGCCCACACTGGAGCAGGTTTGCTGGCAGGACTTGTGACCCCGTGGGGGACCCACGCTGGAGCAGTGTGAAGAACTGCAGCCCATGGGAAGGACTCATGTTGGAGAAGTTAATGGAGAGCTGTCTCCCATGAGGGGGACCCCACGCTGGAGCAGGGGCAGAGTGTGAGCAGGAGTGAGTGGCAGAAACAGCCTGTGATGAACTGACCCTAAGCCCTGTTCCCCATCCCCCTGCACGGCTCTGGGAGGACGTAGCGAAATCAGGAATTAAGTTAAGCCCAGGAAGAAGGGAGGGGTGTGGGGAAGGCATTTTTCTTATTTGAATGGTAATAAATTAATTTTCCCCAAGTCAAGTCAGTTTTGCCTGCGACGGTAATTGCTGAGTGATATCCCTGTCCTTGTCGCGACCCACAGGCTTTTTGTTATATTTTCTCTCCCCTGTCCAGTTGAGGAGGGGAGTGATAGAGTGGGTTTGGTGGGTACCTGGCATCCAGCCAGGGTCAAATCACTACAGGTGCAAACTGCAAAAGCTCTGGGGAGAGCAGGGGACTGAAGTGTGGTTTGGGAGCAAGCCAGTAGTCCTGCATTCGGGGCAGGGAGGGTTGGAGCCAACCCTTGTTATGCTTAAACTCTCAACTATACAGATTTTCGGGGTTTCCTTATGTTTGCTCTAGACTGAGGTAGTTTTGAAGTTATTAAAATACAATTGTTTCTGGTTTGAGAACAGGATTTAGGCTGTCTGGCAACAGTCATTTTATGAAGGGTGTTTATGTGGGAGGAGGTTAAAAGACATGATATTTTCAGAAATGCTGAAGTCCCTTTTTTGTGTAATAGACCCGCTGGAGAATTTTGTAATATGTTAACAAACAGAATGTATTTCAAGTAATTGATGCAGCCTTTGGGACTTGGAGCAGGTTTAGTTGTGATGTCTTGGCTGTTGGCAAGTTGGATTTTTTTAAGTTGGTTGGGAACGAATTGCAATATTAATTACCCAGGCTCATTCTTCATTAGCCAGTCTTCACACAGCTGTTCCCTTGCTTGCAGGTTGTCGTTCTTGGGAAACCAGTTCTCTTGTGTGTCCTATCTCAGTTGCACAGCTGTTATGGCACCTTTCTGGGCTGAGCCGTGTCAGCTGGTGGTTGTCTTAGTCTCACTGCTGGTTGACCACATGTGTTTCATTGCTGGAAATTGTCATGCTATGTCTGACTCCTTAGTTTAGAGCAATATTGCATTGGGAATGTAAATGAAAGTTCTCTTCAGGCTTTTTCAATTAAAAACAAAATGCCAAGACTGTTTTTAAAGGCTAGCTTTTGCCTACAGATTGAGAGTATTTAGCTTGTGAAGCACCTAAAAATCTTGAGGGGGGGGGCGGGGGCAGGGAACCAAAACCCAGAAACAGGATATTTGTCTTATTTTTGGAACTTGTAATTAAATTCTTTGTTCTAGACAAGTAGTTTTTTATTCATTTTATGCATGTGTATGAATTAAATTCACATGGAGTCAGAGGGAAACTGAAATTAAAACAAGGAATTATCACTGTGTTGAATTCCTTAGAAATTTCTCAGTTATTACTATCAAGGGTCAGATGGTAAGAGCTGTATGGTAGGCTTTTTCCATGCTGTTATGGTGAGTAGGCAGTGGAAATCAGAGTAGAAAATGGACATAACAGCTGTACCCATACTTTAGTACCATCAGAGTGGTCACTCATAATGAACCAAGAGGGAGAAACTTGCAGGAAGCGTGGTGGAAGAGAATGGTGTGGA
The DNA here is from genome assembly GCA_035590275.1 of Ibycter americanus. Classification (NCBI taxonomy): domain Eukaryota; kingdom Metazoa; phylum Chordata; class Aves; order Falconiformes; family Falconidae; genus Ibycter; species Ibycter americanus. The sequence goes on along the minus strand of JAVJGI010000050.1, from coordinate 23,574,178 downwards.
TGGTGCCCAACTCGCTGCTCCCAACCCTTGGGCCTAGCGCTCCGTGTATGTTTTCCTTTTGGAAGTAATAGAAATACTCGCCTGATTTTAAAAAGGTATTGAAGGATGAGTTGCTTGTAAATTTGGACTTGAAATTCCAAAAATTAAGTGCTACATACAAATGGAAGGTAGTCCTAATATATTTTGAAAGTGCTGAAGTAAACGACATGGAGCTATCATTGAGAAACAAAACTTAGAATTGTCATAACTCAGGTTTTTTGGGCAGCCCCTGTTCCTCAGGACTGCTCCCAGTCCATTCACCAATAGCAAACTGAAAAGTAAGCCTGCAGGTTAATGATTCATGTGCCCTACTTATAAATAATATGATGGTCTTTGCTAATTAAGTTGCATCATTCATGGGAGATAAATTAAGTCAAAGATACCTGTGTGACCTCATGTGTAGATGAAGATCAGACAGGACCGTCATGTTCTCGGAGGGATCCTTCACACTTCATGTCTGTGTCATTTTTATGTCCGATACTGTTCAGATGGGAATGCTTGAGCTTATGGTATTAGAAGGGAACTGTTTGGTTTACACAAAAGTTTGGAGAATAACTTAACTCTGTTCTAATTCTGTCCTTGATTTCTTGCATCACTTGACAGTTGTGATTTAAGTATCCTGTGTGTTTTTCCCCAGGACAGAAACAGGATTAATGTTACCTTACCTGGTAGAAAGGATTTCCTTAATTCCCAGCGAGAGGGCCTCACATTGCAGTGCATGCTTTTGTAATGTCTCAGGTAGCCACGCTAGTTTTCAGTAAAAAATCTGTGATGTTCGTTGCTTGATTGTTAGTTGTATAACTTCCCCAGCCTCTTCTCATTAAAGCTACTATACCATGTGTATCATTTCTAGATGTGAAAGACTCGAAGAGCAGCTAAACGACCTGACTGAGCTCCACCAGAATGAGATTCTCAATTTAAAACAGGAGCTGGCCAGCATGGAGGAGAAAATAGCGTACCAGTCTTATGAGCGAGCCCGGGACATCCAGGTGGGTGACAGCAACAAGGGGACTCAAGTCCTGTTTTCTGCCTGCTCTTTCTGGAACTCATTCACTTTTGAAGTACTTCGGTGATTCAATGTTTGGTTTTAATCCTCGTAGCTTTATTGTTAAACTGCATACTGACGAGTTCTGAAAGGGCCTTTATTCCATTTCTGACCCATGGGTACCGCTCCGGGTCACTTCTTCTGTAAAGAAGGGCTGTGCCCGTGCACCAGCGGGCAGGTTCATCTGCAGAAGGAGCATGCCACTTGGTCCGGAGCAGAGTTTTTAAATAAGTCGTAGTAAAGTGGAAGCTGTTTCCACTTTTTGTGGGGTACTAGAAACTAACGGGTCATGACCTGAACACTTTTTTTACAGTAGTGTTCCCAGTAAACAGATCCTAGGGTGTGTTTCTGTGTCACTGCTTTTACAGCAGTGGTCACATACGTCTAAGGAAAAATGGCTTTGTATATTCACTGCACTGAGTCAGGAAAGAGTTCTTTCTTTGTTTTGCCCCAATAAGGAGGTATTTTTAAAAGAGAAATTTCCTTCAGTATGTAAAAGACCAAAGCTATGGAAACAGAGATTATGAAGTTGGAGGGCTTTCCACAGAGAAGAGACCTGGGAAATTATCTGAGCAGCCGCTAAACCTTATGAAGAAAGGCTTATTCAGAAACAAGTCTGCCGTTCGTTTTAAATAGTTGCTGTGCTAGTTTTAACAGGCATCTCTGTTTTGATTGCTGACATGAGATTTTTATAGCATTGAGCAGAGAATTGTAGGTCAAAGTTCTCTCTCTTTCCTCCCCCTGAGGTGCCTCAGCCAGGTGATTTCCTCTGGAGACAGAGCAGGCTGTGCTTTTGGCACGCTTGTAGATCCAGCTGCAAGTCCCATTGAGTCAGTGTCCTGCCAGGTTGCTTGCTGGTAGAGGGGGCTGAGCAGTTTTGCCCTGTGCTTTCAGGGACTGTAACTGAAGAGAAGCCCTTGTGTTTCATTGACCTCCACAGACATGATGCAATGACAGAGAAATGTAGCAGGTGACAGTGACCTTCAAGTTAAGGTTAAAATAAATCAGTACCTGTGGACAGTGGTGCTGTGGCCTCCGACAGAGTAAACAGGAGGCTTTCCCTTGGGGGAATATTACAATATTCAAGCTTTTGTTTTCCTCTCTAATTTAACACGGCAGGAAGAAGTAAGGTTGAAAACTTAAACTTGAAGTGGGGTTTTCAATAGCTTTTTTCAGTCTTCATTTTATGATTCAGCACTTTTAGTGTAAACTTGCAAATTGGGGCAGACTGTTCCTCAGCATTGCTGGGGAAAAGGTAAGTGTGAGGTTTTTTGCATGAAAAAATTGTCAAGAGCATGGGCTGATGTTGCAGAGGAAGAGAATCCTGGTTCCTTTTTCAGCCATCAGTCTGAGACAGACTGCTGCTTGCTGCAGGCTTCTAGGTGTTACCCGAAGTTGGCCTTGATGTCTGAGGAAAGCAACTCTTGAGGGAGGATTAATGGAAACAGTGTAACTTTGTATCTCCAAGAGCAGAAATGTCTCATTGTATTAATTGTCTTAAAACCTCTTTATTCTCTCTAGCCCACCCACTGCCTGTCATCAGTTTTTGCTACAGGTTGGGTTGGTCACTTGAGGTTCAGCATGGTGAAAACGTCTGAAAACAATCACTCCCAAGTCAGGAGTGCTTTGGAGATGTTGTTTTGTACAGGATAGTCTTATTCCACCTACGTTTGCTTTGCCTCTTCCTAAGAGGCAGTTTCATAAATCTCATGCTTCTTACACTTCTCCTAGACATCTCCCTCCTCCAACCCTTGCAGTGTCACCTGGAGCTGTGCCAGTGCCACAGCTTGCTGCAGTCTGGAGGGGATCTTCCTCCTGTGACGCCAGCTGTGCAGTCCCCTGCCTTGGTAATCCTCAAACCTTTCCCTGAGCTCGTTCAGTTCACTGAGCAAGCAGAAGGTGGCTGAGCCTTTTTGCTTAGTTATTTTTGTTGACTCAGTTTTCTGCCAGGTTGACTAGAGAATTGAATGGGCTCAGAGAGGGGTCAGGTAAGCGCAAGCCAGTGCAAGGAAAGTGATGGAAATGGGAGGCTCTGGGAATGTGCATCCCAGAAGAGGAAGGGGAGGAAGAGTGCTGGCTAGACACAGCACCGCTGTGCCCTCAGTGATCTCTTGGAACCAAACCTGACGTGAGAGCTCACTGGGTGCCCCCCCCCCCCCTTTCTGGACAAAGGCTATCTGATTGCTCAGGGCTGCCAGCATCCTCCTCCCTCTGGGCCTGACAGCAAGGCAGGAAGGACGGAAAGGTCTCAGGTGACCATTGCACCATATGCAAGAACAGGCAGCTGACAGTGCAAAGTGGCAGCTGAAGTGTGTGTTTTAGCAAAGCCTGACTTGTGCCCAGCCTGTCGTCTGTCTGTCGAGCCTTTCTGGTGTAAATAGGATGATGTGGTGCATTACAAACTGCAGTACCCAGTTAACGAGGGGCTCCTCACCCTCCATCACGTCACACGGCACAGCTTCCTCTGCTCTGCTGCAGGATATGAAATCAGCACAGTGACTCGCGTCCCACAGGAGGTGCGTAAGGCAGGAGGAAGGTGGCCCTGGTCTGGCCTGGTCAGTAGGGTAACAGCTGGGGGCTGTCCGCCACTGGGGCGGACTTGTGGGGGCTCGCAACCCAGCAGTGTGTTCTTGCTGACAGGAGGCACTGGAAGCATGCCAGACCCGCATCTCCAAGATGGAGCTGCAGCAGCAGCAGCAGCAAGTGGTGCAGCTGGAGGGGCTGGAGAATGCCACGGCCAGGAACCTGCTGGGGAAGTTCATCAACATCCTCCTGGCTGTCATGGCTGTTCTCCTCGTCTTCGTTTCCACTGTGGCCAACTGCGTCGTGCCCCTCATGAAGACTCGCAATAGGACGTTCAGCACTTTATTTATAGTGGTTTTCATTGCCTTTTTGTGGAAGCACTGGGACGCCATCACCGGCTACTTGGAACGGTTCTTCTCTCCCCCCAGATGATGGCGGCAGGAATGAGCTGTGTTGCCCTCCTCCCGGCGCTCTTGGTGGCAAAGATTAGTCAGCAACAACTCTGCTGAAGTTTTAAAAGTGTCCGAGTGAATTTGTTTACATTTAGAATAACGTTTTTTCTCTGCGAGATGCATTGCAATAGTATTTTTTAGATTTTATTCAAGAACTCTTTTTGGCGAGAATCCTGGATAATTTTTATGTAGCATGGTTCTCTTTGGATGCAAATCTTAAGATTCTTTAAAGTGTACAAAAGAAATAAATAAAATACAGGAATTTGGAGCATACCAATGGGCAATTTAAATTGTGGCTTGAACTACTGTACTAAACCTGTCAGGAAGAAGAGAACGTGGTTAGCTTAAGATGAGCAAAGCTAAATCTAGTGCACGGCCTTGAATGATGGTACCACAGCAAACCTGTAACACTAAACTTTTACTGTGAAGTCTGCTCACATTCCATGTCCAAATGTATGCGTTCAGAGTGGTTTCTTTCCTTAACAAGAGAAAAACAGCGACGTGTGGATCTCTTTCCCAGCTCAGCATCTGGGTTTGCCATTTGTGCTAACCTGACTTACAATAACTTTCTATAAGGCTGGCTAACCTTGCTAAGCATATGAAGTGGAAGCCTCATGCCATACACAGTAACTGCACAGTCGTGCTACAGTATTTTGAAGTAGTCCTTGAAATACTTATCTTTAAGCAGAAGCCCTTGGTCGCACTTTTAAGGTTTTTTTTATATATGTATATTCACAGATTTAAAAAAAATCCGAACAGCATACTTGAAGAGTGTAATACTCAAACTCTCAGTGCTTCCTTATTGTTTCTAATAGGATTTTTTATTATAATTATTATTATTATTATTGGGGTGTTGTGTTTTTTTTTGAAGGGGTTGGGAGGGTCTTTTTTTTTTTTTTTCCTTTTAAATAAAGAAGTGATGTTTTTAAATGAAGAAATGCGTGAATAATTGTGAGCCGTCTTGTCCTGAAACAGTTTTGAGGAGGGCAGAGAGTAGTTTCTAGTGCCAGCCTGTCTGGAACGCAGTGCCGTTCATATGCCATTTATCTGTCCTCCTGAGCATACAGATGCAGCATCATGAAAAACATCTATCTTCTCCACACATTTTTGTCATGCAGGGCTTTTTTTTCTTTTTCCAGATGTGAAGGAGAGTGTGTTTATATTTCTCATTTGCACGTCATCTCTCATTCCTGGCCTCAGGATAAGAATAAGGAATTCCTGTTCATCACTTCCTAGGGAAAAGACAAGTTCTTTTAAGGAAAGAAATACTGAATCAACAGTCCATTTAAAAGAATGGTTGTCTGTGAAATATTTCTGATTTAATTTTTTAACAAACCCCTGAAAAGTGAAACCAAAGTTTTCCTCCTGTCAGGCTCTGGTAAGATCATTTGTGCGTCTGTGTTGAGGTCTTCTTTGTGCACTGTATCTGTGTGGTGTGCCATAGAGAGCATCCTTTTCTTCAGCCATGGGGACAAGTACTTGGTGTTAGATACCTTTTTGAAACTCTGAAGGAAATGTCAGCTTCAAATGCAGCTCTTGAGTCCTAGCAACAGGCTGTTGCTGGTGACTTGTTGGTACTGGCAGGCAGGCTTCATGCCCAAGGAATCTGCATTCACTCTATGCTGTTTGTGTTTTTTTAAACTGGTGTCCCTTTCACCATAACAAAGCCAAGATTCAACTTTCATCATAGAATGATAATTTTGTCTTCATGAAATCCAGAAAGACTCCAGGATTCTCTTTCAAGACCATTTATGGTGTTTAGTTAGATCTTACTGTTTTCCTTCCTCCCAGGCTTAAGTTCCCTTTGGGAACCAAATGTTGCCCAAGTGACCTAAACCAGTTGAAATCATACATAAATGGAACATGTCCATCATATATATATATATATATGCATGTATGTATGTATATATATACACATACAGAAGCCCAGGACTTAATACTATGATGCAAATTCTGGGTTCTGAGAAATTCCCTCAAACTAGGTTAACAGCCTTGAGGGTCTTCTGATTGCCAGTGGAGGCAAGCCCTCTGCCATCCAACCATCCTTCTTCCTTCAAAGATTATGTCTATTTTTTCTGTAGTCACAAGAAACTCAGGTACCCCCCTCCCCAGGGATCCCAGCACACCTCTCTCTGTCACCACGTGCACTAATCTGCTCCTGTCCTACTTAAAACACAAATTGCCGATTGCAACTGACTCAAGCCAAAAATAATCATGCTTTCTATGGAGTTGCAGACAGGGCAAAGATTGCATAAACATTCCCTCCCTGGACCACGCTTCTAGCTCCACTGAAACTACTGTGTTTACCACCTTCCTCTGGCTGATTCAAATTACATGGGTAACCATTGTCTTCGCATTGTGTAGTTTTTGTCAGAAACAAAAGTGTGAAAAGCAGTAAGAACTGATTTGGCACATAATTGAAAAGCTTTGTTGCCTTTATTTCTGAAACCCGGCCTTTGCATGTCTGTTTTTCTCAGTTTTGATCACGCTAGAATTGCTCATGGTAGGTTTTTAGGTGTTCAGAGTAGGAAGGAGTTGAAAGCCAATGGATCGGGATGCTCAGTGCCATTTGCCCGTAGTATTTGACAGATGTGTTTGTCCCTCCTCCTCTTTGTATCCTTATTTCATCTAGTGTCTCAGCTCTGTGTCGTCTTCAGTAAATACCATTTGCTAATTTGCCAGAAGGCGCAGGCTTAATAGAAACTTACCACCTCAAAACTGTTTTTTGAAGGCCATGTACATATGGTTCTGGACAATATCTGTCTGTCTGTCTGTCTCTTTTCTCTCTCGACAGTTTCTTCCATTCCAGAAAGCTGTCTGCAGTAATGCCATATATGATGCTGCATCCACTTTTCATATCCTAACACAACTGCCATGTGTTTTGCCTTTTGCATTAGCAGAACATTTTGGGGTTTTCCTCCCTCTTCAATTTGAAGGTCTGTGATGATTTCTGATAGCTTAACAGTGATTATATTGTTGGAAATGTGATTCTAGCTTTAAAGCTCCCTTTCCTTGTAAGTGGTTGTGTTTGCTTTTCTTGATGAAGTGTTTCTGGATGACATGTAGAAGACAGTTTCTGCCATGGATGTGAGTGTGTGTGTGAGTACCTTTTATTAGCCTTCCTTATGGATGTTAACTTTTTAGTGACCATCTCTGAGTTGCAGAATGTTTCCCAAAACATTTCATAATCAGAGTTGAAATGATTCTGAAATTGCTTAGATATGTTTAGCACATATCAACTTGGCATATAAAAAGGGAAGAATATAATGGACTGTTCAAAAAGCAGCAGCTCTTCATTGAAATTCTGTGGTTCAAATGAAGTTCATCTGTTTCCCCTGCTTGCCTCAGTGTAAAGAAGAAAGAAAATCTTGAAGCAAAAAAATTTACCATTTTAAATTTTATAAAGTTCTCTTTTCTTTCAGCCTCATTAGTTTAGTTTAATGATACTCAGCATGCTCACAGCAGTTATTTCATTGGTTTATTCCAATCCCATGAGTTCTTAGGGTCTGATCAGATTAAATGTTGACTTCCGTACATGTTGCACTGGGACAGAAAAGCACTGTCTTGCAGCTTTGAAAATATGCATTTTTTTAATTAAAAAAGCAGCATTATAACAAAAGAAGCCAAGCTACAAAGGGGTTGAAGATCGGGTAGTTTGCCAGTTTTTAAGTGAATTCTGAATGTAGCTAAAGAGTTAAAAAACCCTGTGTGTCTGTGTTGTGTATGCCAGGTGGTATAGTAGTAGGCAATTGACTTAGCTGTAAGTGTGTTTTAAAAGTGTAAAAAAATAAACAGAAAAACTCACTTGCACGGGTTGAAAAGTACAGAAATGACACTTGTGAACGTAACACTGTAGTTTATAGATCTTAAGCTGCTAATTGTTGAGAGAGATTTACATTTGTCTTGTCTGATTGTCACAGATTTATCTGTGACACTTTTACTGTATATAAAAAACTTTAAATAAAGACCTCAGCTATTAACACTGGCCTAATTTGCGTGTTTCCATGGGGGAGGGGAGGGTGGGGAGGGATGGTTGGGAATTAAAAAAGGGGTGTGTTGTGCTGAGCCCTAATAGCTTAAAATTTGAGCAAGTTGGCCATAGATGCAGTCACCAGACTTCATCCTATAATCAGCCATGCACCACCTGGGCATGGCAAGAATTGGCTGGCAGCGTTTGGTCTCTGTGGGCAGAGGAGGAGGAAGAGCAGCACTGCACTCTTCATCTGTTTCCTTCCAGTCCACCCTGGAGCCTGGGACAGCCTCTTTTGCAGGGTCACGGCCATCCCTGCAGGTGTCCGACCTGTTTGTGTGGCTCACACATCATGGCATTTCTCTACCCTCCCTGCCTGCAATCCTCAGTTTGGAGGTGGGTACAGTTGGATAAGGTGACCTGCCCAAAAGGTGCCTGTAGCTGGAGAACCGGGAGTTGGTCCCGTATTTTCTACCTCAGCAGGCCTGTAACCCAGACTGCCCCAGCTGAGAAGGGGTCAGGGCTGGCTCTTGCTTCTTTTCTCCTGACTGGGATGGATCAGCTGGGTGCTCAGCTGCATGTGCAAAGCAAGGTGTGATGCTAGCCTCACCTGTATTTCTCACCTGAATCTTGTAATGGAGCAGCTCCAGGCCCCAGCTGCACTTTGATGAGGAAGAGTTCAGCTGGCAGGACAGCATTCACGCACCAAAAGCCCACTCCCTCTGATGAAAGGTGAGAGTCTATATGATGTCGGTTGGGCCACCGCTCTAAACATAAGTATTTTGTCTGCCACATTTCACAGAAGAATTTCTGAATTCTTGATTGTATAAGCTGGAAGTGAGCAGATTCCTCACCAACATGGAGAAAGTACTCATTCCTCCTGGGTTTTGGTCATGTGGCCACAAGAACACAGAACTGAGGAGGGAATGGCAACAACTTTTTTAAGGGGAAAGCGAGCAAGTCGTTATCTCTGTTCTCACAGAGGTGCAAGTGCTGTAAAACCAGCAAAAGATCAAAAAGCAAAAGCAGCTGTTTCTAGCGATTTTCTCCCCATAGTCTCCCCACAAGCAGAATGCAAATTCCAGCAGATTATGGATTAAGCAAGTGCATGGGACTGCTTTTGCTAGAGCTGTCTGGCTCAAGATAGGATGTGGGTGCTAGTTCTGAAGTTTAATGTTTCTGTGTTCTTTCAGGGCAGCCACGTGATGGGCACTGGGTGGGCTTGGTGTGGTTGTTGAACATGGCTCAGGATCGACAGGGGGGCATGATGACCAAGGGCGAAAGCAGTGGCCAACTCCCACATCGAGTTTTAATCCCATAATTTGGAGGATTAGGAGTCATTACTCAGCTTTTCGGTTAGTCTGTGGGAAGCGGTTGGATAGCTCCACCCAGGTCCTGGGAGACAAACAGGGATGTGGCAAGGGTACGGCTGTGCTGGGTCGCCACAGTGGAGATGAAGAACTGGCCGATCTTTCTTGCTGGAGCAGTCGTTCTCCCAGGTCAAATCGCAACACATCGGTGCGTTTCGGTAGTCGGAGCCTGGGCAAACAGACAGCCGCCGGCCACGGACAGCCGTCTGCACGCTGTTTCTTGACACCACCAAATCCACTTTCTGCTGCGAGGGACAGTTTCGGTTAGCGGCTTGCTGGCCTCGGTGGAGCCCCCCTTGCTGGCCGGGGCTCAGCAGAAGTGCGAGCGGCTGTTCTGCTGCCGGGTCGGCGTGCAGCGGCCCGTCCGCGGGCGACCCAGCCCCG
>JAVJGI010000050.1:23546845-23562577 GCA_035590275.1 Ibycter americanus | reverse complement strand
CCCTGGCTCGCGCGGCCGGCGTCTCCGCCGGCTCCTGGGCGACGGGTTGACCTGTTGGCTGACTTGCCCCGGCAGCCGAGGGGAGCCGCGCTGGCTGAACTCCCCGGGGGCCAGCCTCGGCCCTGCTCTGGCGGGGTTGTGCATCCTGCGGCAGAGACCACGCACAAAAGTGCCTTTTCTCTGGTGCGGGGCAGGCTCCTAACAGAAAAACAAGGGGAACAAATCGTATGAGATACGGAGGTTCTCCGGGGACGGCACAGAGGGAGCGCAGGAACAACGGCCGCATTGATAAATTCCCCGTTTCCTGACGCTGGCCAGGGAAGGCGGGACCTCGGCAGCGGGGGCACCGCAGAGCGGAGGGGCTGGAGGTGGCAGCTGTGCCAGCCCAGCAGGGGGTGGCCCACGGGGCTGGCAGGGACCAGCTGCCCGCTCCCCCTCGGGCCTGCAGAGGTTCAGCCTGGAGACGCTCTCTCCTGTTAGCAAAATGCCCGTCATGTTTCTGCCGCGTCCCCCTCCCAGGCACTGCTTGCAGCTGGCACCTTTTGCCAAGTGCTGACAGTGCGGTTAATTACGGGGGGCAGGGCGCGGGCGCAGCTGGCACTGGGGAGGGTGCGGTGTGCCTGTGGTGTGGGAACAGGGGGCACAGCTGTGAGCCGGCAAATGCAGGGTGCCAGCTGGGAAATGTCTTTTAACTGGGCGGCTGAAAATCCTTCCCCTTCTCCCCATCGGCAAAAGGAAATCTGGGGCTCCGCTGTCCCAGACACCCTTTTTTTTGGCTCCGGCACATGGGTGGTCGCAGGAGCTGCTCATGGACCCCCACACAGGAATTCACCGGCTCAAAGAGTGAGCGAGCCGGAATGTCCTATCTGACCCCCCAAATGACTCGGGCCCTTCTGTGGGGCTCCACGAGGACAGCTTAGCCCCACAGCGTGTTGCCTGGGAAGCCTGTGAACAGAGGCTCGATTCCGGGGCTGAGACTCAGTGGTGCTGGGGGCGGTGGCTTGTGACAGGGCTTGCGGCCGGCACGGCTGGCTCTCATGGAGCGCTGCAGCGGTGAAGCCGTTCCTGCTGCGGGTGTTCGCGGACAGGCCCGGAGCCAGCTGCTGTGGAATGCTGATACACAGGGAAGCGTCTGCTTTTCCTCTCCACTGCGCTGGCTGATAAGCACAAAGTGTATAAAGAGGAGAGGCAAAGATGGACTTGCCCAGTCTCGCCATCTGATACAGAAAAATGGGCAAGGCACGGTTTGCAGGTCGAGATAATAGCTCTCGCTAGGCTAACCTAAACATGTTTTACGCACAGACATAGCAGTGAGCCAGAGTGATAATGGCAGCGGAGTAGATAGATTGCTACTATCTGGGTTACAAAAGGGGCTTTTATTTAATTATGCTCAATTTGCTTCCTCTGCTTCTGGATTCCTGAGCTGCCGGCACAGAGGCCGCAGCAGGCGGTGAGGCAGCGGGTGCCGGTGCCCCAGGGACCTGCCCTGGGGTGGCTGCAGCAGCCTTGTGTGGGAGGGGGACCTGAGCCCGGTGCAGCGGTGCCACAGGACCCCTTGCACGCCGTGCCAGCCAGCGTCCCGGGGCCCTGCGGGAGGGTGAAGCCCACGCTCTCCTGGCTGGCCTGGCTCCAGCCCCACGCTCGTTTTATTACGCTGTGGCACCTGGCAGAGCTGGCACCCGCTCTGCTGTCTTCTATTTTAATGACTTCGCTTTGAGTGTGTGCATGGGATACCTGCTGTCCCCGTGGATATTGTCGGGGTGATGGTGAGGCTCAGCTGGTGGGAGGCTGCTGCCCCATTCCAAGATGAAGGCACCCAGAAGAGTCACAGGTCCAGGGGTGGCCAAGGCCAGCTGGGACCACGAAGGTCTTCCCGGCTGCACCACCCAGACCAGAACGTTTCATGCTGGGGTTTCCCCTTGCTGAGGCATCTCCCCCTGGCAAGGCCAGGGATGGGGTGGGAGGAGGTCTGCCCAGGGTGCCCCACCGAGGCCCCTGGAGCCAGTGCTGGTGCCCCCGAGTCCCTCCCCAGTGACACCAGGCGGGGCCATGGCCAGGCTCAAGGTGCAGACCGAGGCCTGGGAAAGTCCCAACAGCCGCTGGCCAGGCGGCCCCAGGGCTCACAGCCCACCCCCTGGGCAGCAGCACTGGAGCCTCCGCTGGGCCCGGGTTCGCTTCCAGAGGCTGGAGGTCTGGTGCTGGGCCCCAGCCGGGGGTCTCACCCCGTGGGTGTGGGCTTTGGGCGGGGAGTGGAGGCAGAAGACAGCAGGAACTAGCTGTTTTTTCTTGCCAGACTACCCGTTTCCAGCACTTGTGGCCATCCCCGCAGCCCAAAGCCAGACCATGGCTTTGAATGGCGCTGGTTTTGCTTCTCTGTTGGCACGCTTAGCACTGACTCACTTCCTTTCCCACCGCCGCTCCTCGCTGGAGAATGTGGCAGGAGGTCCCCCTGCGAGCTGCTGTCCAGGAGCGCGGTGGAGCAGCCGCTGCCCTGCTTTGGTCTGTTTCCTTCAGCATGAGCGGTTTTGGTAACTTGCTGTGTCACCGGCGCACAGGCTGGGGTTCAGGATGTACCCGTGCTCCCCTAAACCCTGCTCCCACCCATGGGCTTCTTACGAGGAGCAAGCCAACACTAAGCAGTGCTCATGTTTCTTTCCATTTATTGTTGGCTTTGAGCTTGTGGGCTTGTGCCCAGGATGTTTGATTATTTTTTGTTTGGTTTGGGTCGGGGTTTTTTTTTTTTACCTGGAGCACCTGGAAACCCTGAGAATTTCAGATGGTGCAGGTAGTTGTCACAACATAGAGGTGATCTATCCCTGAGCTTTCAGAGAAGGAGGATCTGGGGAGGGCTGCAGTTTTCCACCAAGGAAGCTTCTAACACGTGCTTGAAGCTCTGGCTAAGGATGCGTTAAATAATATTCAGGGACTCCTGCCAAGCAGCCTGGCAGAGCAGTCGTCCTCCAGCCAGGCACAGGGGCATGGGATGACACCCCCGAGGTCACTGATGGCATGGGTGACAGGTCTGGGGACAGGACCCAGGAGCCCTCTGGGCCGCTGGCAGTAAGATGGGCTGCTGAAGGGCCTCACAGCGTGCCAGGCGCCGAGCCCAAGTCCTCAAGGGTGCACACGGGCTGCCCCCATGCTGGGGCTCGGAGCTTCCTGCTGTGTCCCTGGTGTGGCCACAGGCAGGGTCCCTGCTCCCCCAGCAAGTCATGCCGGTCTCCAGCCACTGCCTAAAGCCTCTTTGGGAGGCAGGAGAGGTTTTGAAGCACCCGCCAGCCCCCACTGCATCCCCGCTGCCCCACAGGCAGGGGCAGGGAGCAGGTTTTGTCATGCTCAGAAGCAAAATCGCATGAAGCCTGGTTGCTTTTCCACCTTGATTTACTATCAGCTTTGACAAGCTTTCTCTCTTGGCTCCTCCGATACTGTCAGCCGTGTCTAATGCTGTTGATTTTATAACATATCTAATCTGGCTTTCTTGAAAACGCCCAGTATCTCAGAGCTGCTGTTCTCCTCCTTGAACCATCTTCCTTCCTTGCCTTCTTTCTGTCTTTCCCAGCTGGGGCCAATCTGTCCGGGAAATAGTCCAATTTGCTTCCATCTGATGGGAGCGGATTCCAGCTCCGTTCCCTTCATCTACTCCAGAGCTGAAATCAGCCTAGGTCATTATTTTGAAATCCTTCATTTTCCTCCTCTGTGTTTTTGCTGCTGCTTTTCTCCCTTAGCAGAGGCACTGGTGAAAATACCTCCAAATACCCCTTCCTTTGGCATTTCTGCAGGGCAACCAGCATCTACTCGGCGTGACATGGACCTTTGAGGTCCAGACAAGATATTCCCCGCTTCTTAGACCCCCCTGTGCTTTGAGGAGCAGCACCGGCGTCCCATGTTAGATACAACTTTAATTAGCGGGTCTGGGCCAGGTCTGAATCTCTCCGCAGGTGTCCCCCGATGGCCGGGGGCACCTGACGTGCGGCAGAGCCCCTGGAGCCTGGCGCCGGCCATCGTGCACCTCCCGCAGCTGCCAGTCGCCGCCTGGGGAGGCTGGGATCTCTGTTACCTGGCGGTCTGTTGCCCAAGAACTTCTCGGCTCCTCTCGCTCCATCAGCACTCGCTGGGAAGGACAGGGAAGGGCCTGTCTGAGCTCGCTGTCGGCCAGCGCGGGTTTGGTGTGGGCAGCATCAGGCCTTAACAGCCCCAGGCAGCCCCACCTCCCCCCCTGGGGGGGCCACGGGCGGCATGTTACAGCGTTCTCCGGTTGTGCCTTTAGCGCTGTCTTCTGGGTGGGCTTCAGAGCTATGCTGTAGCCTTGTCTGGCTCCTGATGGGGTCCCCTGGAGGGACCTGGTGCCATTGAAGGACCCTGCCACCAGCACCTGCCTCTGCCCGCTGTGGCCAAGCCTGCAGGGCTGTGCCCCATCGGCAAGGGCTCTGCCTGGGCTGGGGCTGCCCTCGCTGCTCCCCAGTGCTCAGCGTGGGGAGAAAGACTTGCTGTTTCTGCGCCACCAGCATCCTTCCACCTTTCATGGTGCTCAGCCCCCCAGGACAGTGATTTAAGTGGAGCCATTAACACAGCCAGCGCCGTGTACCCAGGGTCTCTGGATGCAGCATGAGCATGTTAACCTTATTTACGCAGTATTTCCTGATCTGAAACACTGCAGCTTCAGTCAGCCTTTGCAGAAGAGGGTGTAGCTCAGCCTGAAGTAAATGGCATCTCTGCTGTAAGAGACCTCGCAGGAGGGGATGGGGCAGAGTGGCTGTGTCAGGGCCCAGGAGACGCAGCCAGCCTGAGGGGCAGTTCCCCGGCAGCCCTCTGACTGTTGGCACAGCGAGAGCCGGCACCCGGCTGCTCTGACCACCCGTGGCAAGGAGACTGTGTTGGAGTTGTCCCCCAGACAAAACCGCTGGGGATGCTATAACCACGCATGGAGCTTCACCCGGAGCTTGCCCTTGTTCAACACAGGGGCCCACCACCATGAGACCTGGGTCTGTCCTGCTGCTGCTCAGGGATCAGCTGGAGGCATGGGCTGTGCACACGGAGCCATATCAAACGGTTGGATCTGTGGGCCCCAAGATGCATCATCAGGAGACATCACGGGAAACTCCAGCTAGAGAGGCAAACGTGGCCTGTTGAGGAGTGCAGACCAAGGCTGTGTGGGGCCCAGGGGCGGGCTGTGGAGGAGCTGGATGCATCCCGCAGAGCTGCTGGGAACAGCAGGTGAATGATGTGCAGATACATGAGAAGCTGCCAGGACATCCTTCTCTTGCTGGATAGGTCTTCAAGCACTACAACCACAGCAGCGCTGCCCATCCGTGTCTCTGCCGTCCTGGGGAACTGAAACTGGTAATGTCTCTGAGGAAGTGCTCCCAGTTTGCATGACTCAGGGCTTCCAGGGCATTGCTGGTCCCCACGACGTGGCGCAGGAGGCCCTGCTGACACAGCTGGGGGTGGCCCTCGTGCAGCTCCCTGGGATCAGAGCCATGCCCCTGAAAAGTGGTACAGCCCTCGTTTGGGGACCGTCCAGGGAACAAGGCTTCCAGCACCCTCATCTGGGCACAGGAGGGGAAGGGGAGAGGGCGGGCAGCTTGGCCCCTGCTTTGGGGCACCAAGTTCAGAGCGATCTTGGCAGGGTGTGCACATCAGTGCTTGTGAAAATAATGAATTGGCCAGCGTAGCTGGTTGGACGCTACGGGTAACTGCGCGTCCATTTGGCCTACAGTCAGAAGTGCTTTAAGCTTGTAAACAAATGAATGCAAGTCTGTAGCAAAGTCTAGCCCTCAGAAAGGAGGTGAGGAAACACAGCAGAAAGCGGGGAGAGACGGACGTAATGCACCCATCCATGTGCGGGCTGAAGCGTCCCCGCCGAGCGCGAGGGAGCTCTGCGCTTCGGTTACTGCGCTGCCTGCGGAGGACAGGCTGCTGCGTCTGAAATGGTCGCTAAGCTTTTTCTAACTTGATCGTGGTGAAAAGAGAACTGCCACTGATTTGTCTAGTTTATGGATCCACCAAGGTAATTAAACGTGATTGATAAGCCACTGCCAGAATGAACCATACTGCAGGCTTATCTGTGTAATCCCTGTTTGTGTGCCAAAAAAAAAAAAATTCTAGACAAAATGATAAGGCTGAAGATGCATGGTGATGTCTTGGAAATTTAATTTAGAAGGGAAAATATCCCTTTTAAAGCTCCATTATTAACTGCTGTCAAGTGACAGCCATTTGGCCTTCACATGCCGTAGATGAATTCAGCCAAGTTGTACCAGACCTCTCCTGAAAGCACGGTGTACGCTGCTAACCAGGCTTCTTCCTCGGTGCTCTGGATGCATAAAATCTGCATGATTGCTTTGCGATGGGGCTTGTCAACAGAGACTGCAGCTGGGTCATGAATCACTTTAATTCGTCATGTGAGCTGGTTTCACACCAATACCTCTGGAGGGAAAATGCTGGAAAGTTGGGGGAGGGAGGAGAGGAGATGTCAGATGCAACCACCCGCCCCACTTCTTGATGGAAACATTTCTCCCTCTCCACC
Organism: Ibycter americanus; assembly: GCA_035590275.1. Classification (NCBI taxonomy): domain Eukaryota; kingdom Metazoa; phylum Chordata; class Aves; order Falconiformes; family Falconidae; genus Ibycter; species Ibycter americanus. The sequence goes on along the minus strand of JAVJGI010000050.1, from coordinate 23,556,054 downwards.
AGCTAATGACTAGTCCTAATTTAATAAAATGGAGCGAAGTGGCCAACATAAAATGTGTGTGTTTTGTTTTCACATTTGAGTCTAACATGGCCACAAGTCATCGTCTGAAACGATTGGGGGTGTTATCAGTCACGCAATCTGACATTTTGCCAAAAGGTCTCTTTTGTCTCTTCTCTGAAGTGTGAAAACAAGGGATGCTGTTTCTTGTGTTCTGTAAAGAAAAATGTGGGTTGCAGAGTCTTAAGGAGCCATCAGATGAAGGAAACCAAAGGAAGAAAGAAAAATCAAGACCTCTTCCTTCCGATAATCACACAAATACTGGACCTCTGGGGACACTTAATGGAAAACATTTTAGGAAGCACCTGAATATCTGCCATGGATGGAAATTTCCCAGCCCAGCCAGCATCCTTTACTGCGATAATCTTAAGGAAAATCCAAGAATCAGATCATAATTTGATATTTTTCTTTATTTTGTATTTATTTATTCAGTTGCCATTAATAACAATAAAAATGAAATTACCCACTCCTGACTGTGAGTTCCCTTGACACTTAGTTAAAGTACACAATTATGCAAAACAGGCGGACTCCCACTGCACGTTAACCTAAGCAGCAAAAGCATAAACCAAACATAAGCCCCTCCACAGAGACAAATTACTCACCTATCGAAAGAATTACTTGCTGTGGACAAGTAGACTTTAAAAGGTTGATTTTTAAGTGTGCAGATGACTGTTACAGCTGGTAAGAATTTGTTAGTCAATGAATCTGCAGTGAAGGGAAAGAACGAGTTGTAGATTTGTTTTTCTGAAGTGGAAGGGGTTATATACCGTGCTGCTGGAAAACGAAATGCCCTATTCTCTTCCTTTCTCAAACCAGGAAGGTGTTTGATCGTGTGTTTAGCTTCGAGCTCACAGTTAGCCCTCCTGAAATTAAAAGAATTATTTGTTTTCTTCAGTGGAGTTGCATTGTTAGACATCTTGCAAAGATGACTGCGCCCTACAAGAGGGGCAATGAGTGCAAAGGTATAATACAAATGCCTTTTTCTGATGCTCTCCGTCAACATGGTGCCGTTTCACTCCTGGTGTGTGCAGAGGCAGGGAGCTGTGCGGCCACCTTGCAGTCTGGCTGGTTTGTGGCTCTGTCGGCATTTGCCAACAGCAGGGCTGATGCAGGTGCTATCGAAAACCATCCCCTCCTGGTCCTGAGCAGCCAGCCCAACACTTTGGCTCTTCCCAACAAATTACTAATCTGGCCTTGCAACAAGCAGCTCCCCACAGCAGCCTTACTGCAATCCTGGTAAACAACATATGTGAGGATGAGCTGGTGAAGCCGCTGTAAAGGCATTTGCTGCTTTCCTATCCCAGCTCGCGTGTTGTGTGCAGCCCTGCTGTTTCGGCAGGCAGAGCCCACCTGTGGGCAGCATGAATGCGGAGGCTAAAATTCAGTGTACGTGCGTGTGTGGTGACTGCAGGGTACCGCAGGGTCCCTCCAGATGAGGATGGTCAGATACTGCAGCAGCAGAGCACAGCTGGGCATCAGGCTGCGTACCTCACACTGAAGGCTATTTTGTGGCTAGTGGAAAATACAGTGTCTGTGCCTAGCACCTTTACTGAGTGCTACACAGGCATAATGCTAACCAGTGCTGTGCTGGGACCAGCTTCCTCGGTTACTTGGTATTTCCTAAATCTGTTCATTCTTCCGTTGCTGCTTCTGCTGCTTCCCTCCGCAGGCTGTGCCCATGGAGGGGACACACGTGGAAGGAGGGAAGGACTGGCCCCTTGGGGAGGAAGTAGGCATTGGCTTTTTTGTCTGATTCCGAAACAAAAAACTCCAGACAGGAGCTGTTCTGATGAGGTCATAGCGTAAAACAGATGCAAAGTTTCATGCAACAAGTGAAGTGGCACAGGGAAACGGATACCTTTTTACATGCTGTCTTTCCCCATCCCTTGCAGGGGATCAGAGCTATTAGAGCTGAAGCTGATTAAGTGTGAGGCCCCAGCACAATAGCAAAAGCATTGGCCACCAGTTTCTTAATGATCGTCTGGGAGCTGGAGTGCAATGTTCCTTTGAAATACAGGCCAGAAACGAGCTCTTCCCATTTTTACCCCCCACTTTCTGTCTGAGAAAGAATGAAAGAAAAACAGGTTTGCTAGTAGTGCCAGATCTGGAGGCAAGAGGTACATTTACATTCAAAACCTTACGTGAATGTCCAGCTGCAAGAGCTTCCGAGCAAGGCAAAAGCTAGCGAGCGAAAGAAGTTGGACAATTACACTCATTTGTCTGCCTTGTTTTCATTGAAGTAATTCAGGCAAGGCCAACTGTGTTACTTGGATTCTCTAAGGTATAATTTAGGCATGAGATGTTTACAATCAACTCTCATTTGCATTAACCGGGAGGAAAATGGGATCTATTGGATATTTCAACTGGCGGATTAATTACTAGTTTAACCACTAGCATTTATTCAACCTTGTGCATCTGAACTGCTACCAGGCCAGGTCCTGCCACTCCTGCAGCAGTGCTTACTCCGCAGGCTTCACGCAAGCGAGAGCGCAGTGCGGGACAGAGCCCTGCGAGTGCCGTTCTAGTTTTGCTAAGTGTAATTGGTGCCAAAGTTTGGTGTCCAGCTGCAAGCCCTGGAGATGTTAGATCTGCTGGGAACAACGTGTGCTTCCCTTTTGTGGTCCCAGGAATGTGCTTAAACAAAGATACTGTTCACAATGGGCTGCTCTCTGTCGTCCCTGCTAGGGATGGTTATGGAACCGCTTAGCAAATAACTTGACAAAATCAATGCGACTGTTTGTGAGATAGGAAGCCTCTCCGTGTGCGCAGGGAGCTTGGGGACTGGCCCCCAGACTCTTTCGTGAGCACCACACAGAAGTCTAAATGCTGCTAAGCAAGGCTAAAATGAGCAAGGCAATTGATCGACAGTTTTGATTGAAACCAGAAGTAAGCGTTGCTGGTTGTTTTTTTAAACCCAGGCTTAAATAGATATCACTTAGAAGAAGAACATCGATCAAAAGATAAACCCAGTGCTCGACAGGACCCTGAAGGTGAAAAGTACCATTAAGTAGGTTAAAGGAGCCTGCCCTTGTATGACAAGCTGCTCTCTGTGTGAGAGGACGGAGAGCACCGAGAGGGAGATAAGAAGATTACGAGGTCAGATTCCAGGTTACGGAAACCTCGGTGGCTCACTCCGTCTCGGGCACCTCGGCATGGGCTGCAGGCGAGAGCCTAATGAGTGCCAGCTGTGATGGTTTTGGTGCTGCTCGCACCTCTCCTCCGGGAGCTGACCCAAACCTGTCAACTCATTCCTGTATGCCAGCGGCTCTCTGGGTGGCAACAAATTTGGGGTATTTAGCCGCCTGGCCTGAAAGGACTTGCTGGCAGGGAGGAGAAAGGCCCTGTATGTCATGACATGTCCTAAAGTCACCTAGTGAAATGCATGTTTTCCCACGGCGACCCCTGACAGACCCTTGGTTGCCCCCCTGCCCGGCAGGGGCAGCTGAGGCGCTCACTGGGGAGGAGCGAAGCAAAGCTGGGCTCGGCCCCGAGCGCGTGGGGCTGGGTGGTCCCGCGGAGCGGGAGGGGGACAAACCCGGGTCCTGCCCTGGGTAGGATAGGTGTTCTGCTGCTGATCGCAGGAGATCAAAATCCCAGGTTCAGGTCTGGGAGGACGCAAAAGCTGACGGAGCCCAAACCTGACCCAAGGGTGTGAGTGAACTGGGTTTGTCTCCATTCAGCCCCCAGTGAACAAATCCTCCCGACACTCACCTCGTCTCGAGGGGCAGAGGGGCTCAGCACCCAGGCTGTCACCTTCAGCACAGAGCCCACGCCTGCAGCTCATTACTCATCATTATTACTAAAGCTCATTATTGTTCTTTCTTCAGATGAACGCTGTGAAGCGAAGGGTTGCTGCCGTTTCCCCAGCCTTTCCGGGGCGAGGCAGGCCGTTGGATTCCATGGAGCTATCGCTCTGCACCCTGTGTAAGCAGCTACGTCACTTACGTTGAACTCAGGTAAGACAGCAGTGCTATTGGTATGATTCCTTCTACCCTTGTGGGGCTGAAGGCTGAGGAAAGGGAGTCCCCTGTGACATCCACGACCCCTGAAATACACTGTGCACCTATGTACGATGTGATACGTGGATGTGAAAACAGCAAAAAGACTGCTGTTTAGGTAGGAAGATGGAAGAGCTGACATCCCAGTGATAGAAGTATCCCAATCTTTAATTGTACGATGTTTACATTTTAAAACAGGGTGAGTGCTGAAAGGTCTTTTTAACTATTTAGGCTGTTTGATTACCTTTTCCACTTTCCTCAGTTGTATTGGCAGGTTGGTCTCTCTCTCTTTGCTTTGCCAGTGCTTCTGCTCAGTTTCACAGTCACTTCACTGGTGGGTGAAGCACTTTGGGTGCCCATTCTCCTGGGTTATCCAGACAGTCCAAAGAAAAAGCTGGTCTGACTTGTATAAAGATTCAGGTGCGTGTTCCCATTAATATGCAGTTTTGTAACACTGCATATTTTACATCATTGATTTTGTGGTGAGTTCAGACACAAATACATATATATGCACAGAAGCATTGCAGATTGTACGTAGACAGGATCTTTGCAGGCTAAACTGAAACTGCCTGGTCGCTCTCCTTTTCTGCTTTTCTGCCACAAAATTCAAAATGCTGCAACTAGCCCAGTATAGGACTTGCTGACATTTTAAATGTGTACGTGCGCACATGTCTTTTTTCTTTTTTATATATATACATGTATGTGTGTGTGTGTGACTTTCAACTTTTGGCTTATCTCTAAGATTAATGAATGTGTTGACTGCACATGAGAAATGTGTAAGCATTTAAGACTGTTGGGGTCACCAGGGAAATGTCAAGAACGAGATCACACTGTTTACAATATGTCCAAAAATATTCAACACCAGATGACACCCCACAAGTGACATTATAATGTGAGACAGCTATTGGAGGCAATATAAAACACATGCCGCTGGATACTGCATGTCAAAGGTTTATCTGGGAATTGCAGATAGCAGACCATTGCAAAACATAGGTACGAAAAGGTTTCAGTTTTCCTCTTAAAGAGCAGTGGGCACATCCATTTGTGACTGATGCCTGCTCATAAATTACTCGGAGGGGCTGACCCTGCGCCTCTATTCAAATGCCAGGGCATGGCACAAGGGCTGCAGGACCTGATCGGCCCATGTGGGGTGCGGCAAGGCTGGGAATGAGGAGGGTCTTCCCGTAACGTCCGGGTACTGCCTTGCCTTTGGCACGGAGGCATTGGGGTGCAGGTGGGGTGCAGGGGAAGGGCTTGGAGCTGGCTACAGGGGGGTCGCTGGCAGGGACCTCTGGGATGGAGTTCAAGCGGGGATGGTGCAGGGAGCAAAGGTCGGGGTGCTGGAGGACAGGACCAGTGGGCTGGGGCTGGGTAAATGCCAGGAGGGTCCCTGGTGGAGGTAGCCTGGTGCTGGTACCCAGCTCGGTTCACTGCTGGGTGCGGCAGTTACTGCTCGGGTAGGTTTTGGAGATGATGCTGTCAAGGGCTATCTGAACAAGGCTTGTGGCTGGGGCTGGCTGGCCTTAGGAGACTGGGGTTAAAACCAGCTGAGGACCAGGCACCATGGCTGGATGCAGAAGATACGGGACGGCGCGCAGGGCTGCGTTTGGCAAGGGCTAAGTGCCTGACCGAAGGTCACAGCAGTGACAAGTGACCTGAATTCAGGGCTGACCTTGGCAGAAGCCCATGATTTCACACGGGCGCTAGGTCCGGCACCGTCTGCGGAGCTGGTTCAGGGCAAGTGGCAGCTGTGACTGCTGGGCTGGGAACCGAGGACAAAGGATGCAGCCGGGAGGTGCCACCTGAGGTATACAGAGGTCTGACAGTGGCAGGCCCTGCCAAGTTGAGGGCACATCTGGAGCTGGTCTGGGGTCTTCTCCGTTCAGCCAGGCGGAGACCAGAGATGCTTAGAGCTGAACATGCCAAATACAGAGCTGACCCAGAGCTCACTGCAACACAGTCCATCTTTTAAAGCAATATGAGATTTTAACCAAAATGCTTGGAATTGCATTAAGATGTACAAAGAAAACAATGGTTTTAGGATTAACTGCGTTTAACCCTTTCACTTCAAAGCGCATAATGAGCATCAACACTGAAGCCTCAACAAGCCCAGTGAACATGGGAGAGAGTAACACTGAAGCCACTGAGGTTAAGTCAAATTGGTTGGAATTAACAAGGGTAGTGTGGGCTGTAATAATGTATTTACGGCCTGGTGATTATACTATAGGAAGGAACGGAAGGGGATTTAATCCCTGTTTAGTTTAAGCTGCATTGCAGTCCAGCCAGTTCTTCAGTAGTACACAGTTAAAAGTGTAGTCTGTCAAATCTGGCTGACATATTTTGGCAACAGATATTTCCTCTAATTGAAAGCAATTGTTGTGTTGTAAGCTTTCCCCCTTTCCCATTTGTTTTGGTTAACGAGTAGCGGTGGCCTGTCTGCTTAAGCACGTATTGAGCAACTGCTCACTGGAAAGTTAGCATATTGCAAAGAGTGCGGCACGATCCCGCCTGACTTCATAAGGAAAAACTTCCTCCAGGCTTTAGCGGAGGATGTTTGAACAAAGCTGGTAGGATGAGCCTCGCTGGTTGTTATTGCAGGGCTTTGCTGTTTGGGTCAGCTAGGGCCTTCATGTGTGAATCCTGAGGCAAAAACCAGGCTCGTTTCCAACGCAGCCACGCTTTGTTTTGAACAATCAGCATGGCCCCCGCTGTGGATCCCACGAGGGGATGCTCTGCTTTATGTTGCATTCACTTCCTTTGCTCAGAGCCAAGAACTGCATCCTGCACCGCTGGAAGGCAGTCAAGGCATGCAGGGCCTGCGCGGACAGCCTGACGCAGGCTAGACGTGGCCAGCAATAGCCTTAGTGCCCTGGGCGGGCAGGGCCCTGCCGCCCTCACGGGGGCTTAGCAAGACCCCCAGTCTAGGCAAAACGGTCCTAAAGCCACCGCTGCCCGCAGCAACGGCGCCAGCATGGCTGCTTCCCTGCGGCGTGGGTGGTGGGGCACCGCCGCGTGCGGCACGGGCCAGTCAGCGGCAGCCATGGCTCGCGGGACCTGGTGGGAAGCAGCTGCCCAGCCCCCGCGGGGCGTCAAGGCCGGTGCTGGGATGGGACCCACAAAGCAGGGCATCCTCCCACTTCTGTGCTGTGGGGAACATGTCCATACTGTCCTCGTAGGATGTCACTCAGGGTGCTCGGTCTTGAAACACCCGTTCCTGGCACCCCTCTGGGGCTCAGAGAGCTGCCATGTCCCTCGGTTTCCCTGGAGCTCAGAGCAGAACTGGATGAAACCCTCCTTGACCCTGCAGCCGCACTGAGCCAGACCCTCTGGCCAGAAACCCCCTCTGGCTGTTGCTGGTCGGCTCCCAGCCCAGGGAGGGACCTTCTGCCATGCCCGCCTGCCTGTGGTGCCCCCAGTCTGCGCGGACAGGGACGGGTAGGGATGCGAGGCCGTTCGCGTAGCGAGGCTAGGGCTCGGAGGGATTGTCTCTTCACCCCACCACTAGCCCCAGCACATGCTGCATTTCCCACAGAGTGGAACTGGCAACGCTTTTGAGCTCACCAGCCATGTTTCCAGCCCTGACTGGTGCAAAACTGGGGCGATTGAGCGCTGACCCCTTCCTAAGCCTCTAAGGAAAGCAAAAGCAACAGGTCACCAAGGAGACCTGTGGGAAACCAGGGAATAGGCTGCTTTTGCATCCTGGCTGAGGGCCCAAATGGTGAAAGCACTCCTTTCCACCCACAGCACCCCGGTCAAACCCCAGCTCAGGCTACAAAAGACTCATGTTTTTTTATTGCCTTGTGATAAACCTCCTGGTCTGGAAAATCTTGCCATTATTGTGTGTGTGAACTTTCACCAGCACCGTATCTGTCATTAACCTAGAAGGAGACCTTTTCATGCTCACAACCTCTGTCTGCACAGCTCCTCTCTGGAGGCGAATCCCTCACGGTGAACACGTCAGCCGGCTGCATGCTGCAGACAAGGTTATGACTGCTTCACATACTGTGAAGGGAGCAACGCTCTCTATTACACTGGGAAAGGTTCATCTTTGAAAACAAAGAGGCTTGGGGGGAAAAAAAGCATGATTTTACTCAGAAAGTGCCTCAGGTCCCCATAAATCCCGCTCCCCCTTGCTCAGACTGGGGCTGCGGGCCGGCAGCAGGGTGGCAGTGGAGCATGGCTGTAGCCATTTGCAGCGAAGCCTGAGACCACACCGGAGCATGTGTTTAGATTAAAGGAGGTTTGGGAAGTGATCTTGCCTTAATCTTTCTGCTAAGCACCTAGCAGACTCCCAGTGTGATAAATCATTAGTAATAACAGTAATGACAATCTGGCCTCCTTCCCCATGAGCAGTGCCCGCAATACAGATTAATAACAATAAAACAGGGACTGGGTCCACGCTCATCCAAAATTATACGGAGGATAGCTAATCAGTCTATTTCCAAGCTCTGTGTTATTTCTGAGTGCCCTGAAGTGCCTTAGCGAGCACTTTGCTGATGCATCCAGCCTGATGACACCAGACACTGACGACTGACTGGACAAAGGCAGGGTGGCAGGCAGGACTGGGGAGCATCGGATGAGTGTGGTGATCAGGGAACAGCTCTTGTTCAGGTGATGATTTCTCGGTGTCCAAGTGCTTCTCAGCTCCTCCTCAGCTCCCCTTGCGTTTCCCTGGTCCATGGCTCCTCTCCGCTCGGAAACACTGCTCCAGGGAGAGCCCTGTCCTGGCCAGCTCTGGGCTGGGCTGGTGGAGACCAAGCGGGACTGCTCCGCTCCCACCTGCCTCTGACCCTCTTCTCTTGGAAAACCGCTAGCAGCCTTTCTCAGGATGGGGAAGGGGCAGGAGCTGCACTCCTGCTCCGATCCAGTGTAGCTATTCAATGGCCATTTTCCATCAGCATGGGTTTCCAAGAGGGAAAGTGAGCGGCCAGAAGGATTCAAAACACGTGTCAGCTAAGCGTTTGTGAATGCACCTTGTGGTCTCCTGCCAACCTGCCCTGCAATCATACAGAAAAATGACCCAAATAGCACGCTTAGCGGCAAAGAGTGAAGGAGATGAGAAAAAAATAAAAGGACTGGCTGCCTGGGTCAGAGCATATGCACTGCCTGGGCTGCTGCGCAGCGGCAGCTGGGATGTCCCTGCAGCAGCTCCAG
>JAVJGI010000050.1:23513743-23541586 GCA_035590275.1 Ibycter americanus | reverse complement strand
CAGGGGCGCACAGGCTGCCGCGGCTCCTCGCCGTCGGGGGAGTTCGCCACGGTCGCGGTTTGCTACCGAGTGGCTGTAAATGTTGCCGCCAGATAAAGGCGCCTGTTTTCCCTTTCACCGAGGGTATGCGATGCTTGGGAAAGGCAGAAAGAAAGAAGGGCTGCTTTAAGACTGCATTTTTCCCTTCCTCTGGGAAGGATGCATAACTCAGCTCCGTCAAAGATCGTAAAAACATCTGTGTGATTTCCAAGGTAAGATAGAGCGTTTGGGCTTGGGCTTCCCTGTGCAATGCCAGTGGCAAAGAGAGAAAGGTTTCCCATGGTAACCGGAGTGTTTAGTGTGGCATCTCCACGCTGCGTTAAAATATGTAGTCTTAATGCACTGGTTCATAGACCTACTTTAGCAAAGTTGAATTGTTTTTCCCTGGTGGCAAAGTACAGGCTGCTTGACAGCTGGGAAATCTGGTAGTTGTCCTGGCTTTGGAGTTAATTCCACAAAGACTGGGTGTCTTAAACACTGGGAGCCCAGTCATGAAGCCTTGGCGAGGTCACAGCTCTCAGGGGAGTCACTGGGAGTCAGGAATCCTATTTACAGGATGAGGAGGCACCCGCAGTGCTTGTTGGCTGCGGCTGAAGCTCAGCATAGCTGCGAATCAGCCCCTCAGCCCCTAGCAGGATCGAACTGTCTCTGCCAGGCGGGTCGAGAGGACGCATTGAGGCTGAGACTTGTGGAGGGTGCTCAGAGAGTTTGACAGCCCAGCTGTCACAGGAAGGCAAGGGCAGAAAGACACCTGCTTCCCTTGAGCTTCCTCAGTGCTCCAGGACTCTTGGGAAGATACTGGTTTTTCTGACTTTGGCTCAGTAAAGAAAGTAATAATGACTTAACACTGGTCTGTTAACGTTGAAAATATCAAGGGCAGTATCCAGTGGGGTATTTGGACAGCAAATTCCCTGGCGACTCCAAGGACACCCAGCACAGAAATGAGATTTCACTCTGTCTTTGGGTCTGGCCACTAATGCTGACTGCTGTAAAGTGCGTCCCTGGTAGCATCCTTCTTTCCCAGCGCTCCCTGGCTAGGCGAGGAAGGCGTCTAGGAGCACGTTGTCAGTTGATGCCACAAAGGCAGTCTGTGAAGGACGGCAGTGTTCTTGAAGGGGTGAGGCATCGGGGTGTGAGGTTGAGAGGAGGAAGCTAGAAATCGCCGAGCCTTGCCGGTTCCATAGAAGTCAGCAGAAACCCTCCATGTTTACCATTGTGGTGAGATCAGGCTGCGAGAACATTTGTCACATGGAGGCAGCGGTACGGCTGGTGGTTATATAGTGTGGACAGGGTTCTAGCCCTGACTGACAGTGCTGTGTCGCTGACCTTGAACCAGTCATTTAACCTAGGTGCCTCAGTTTCCTGATTTGCCGCATGCTCCTGTAGTTATTACTATTATTCAGAAACCTAACTCACACGTAGCGTGAGATTGCATTTGTAAAGCTGCTTTGAGATCCTTTGATGTCAAGTACAGCAGGATATAAGTGAAGCATACCATTAATATTCGTTCATGCCTAATATTTCTACGCTTTCCATTTACTTGAAGCGTATTCCTCTAAAACCGCTGACCAAGCCTGCTGGGAAGCCTTCCTACCAGTCAAAAGGAGAGCCTTTCATGGGTTTTTTTGCCTTTTCCTTAATCATTAGAATTGCCAACAAGTTAACAAGCTGTTTTCAAGTCCCAGACTGGCAGTGTCAAGAGAAGAGTTGTAATATTGTGTTTCTTTGTGCTGCAAAAACCTAACATCAATTTCCACCTTCAAGACAATGAAATACTCTAATAATTTTGTGTCCCAGCGCTGGGAACGCAGCAGGAAAATGTATTAAAGCAGCAGCTGGTTTGGCAAAGCAGATCAGCATCTAGCTGCCTTCCCATTATGAGCTCCATGTCTCCACCCGTTAGTGGGTTTCCAGATTTTCTTTTGCCTATGCATCACTGATAGGTGCTTTGGTATTATCAAAAGCGTGGTTCATTAGTTCTTCCTGTGGACTAGGTGGTTGGTTTTAAGCTCCTTCTGGAAGAAAAAATAAAAAGCTAATGACGGCCTGATTCATTCCGAGCGCGCATTCGGCTGAAGTAGTGGCTTGTTACAAATATGGAGCACGGGCTGTTAGGCGTAATGCGGTGTGAAAGGAAAATCATTGCCCCCTTGTGTGCTCTTCTGTCTAATTGAATGCTCCTCTTCAGCACTCGGCTGTGACTCAGCCGGGGAGCTGCAGCACTCTGCTGCCGGCGGTGGGGTTTGGGAGCGGGCGCTCGGCACGCCGGCCGGCCCCGGCTGTCCCCATGGCACCGCTGCAGCAGCGCTCACCGACGAGGGGCCAGGCTCCTTACCCCTCAGTGTCGTGAGGAGAGGTCTGGTGGGAGGCTGGCACTGCACAGAGGGGCTTCGTTCCTGTGCAGGGGAGCGCTCTTGAGTGGTTGGGGCTGGCATGGTGGAGGCTCCTTGTTCAGCTCCCGCTGTGACCGCCCGGGACTGGCCGCGTGGGGGGCTGCGGAGAGGGGATGGGGCGGGTAGACCTGGGAATGGCACATCTCTGCCGGCTGGCAGGGGAGCCTGGGTGGCCCCTTAGCCTGCATCCCCCAGGCTGGGCGAGGGGAGTCACCGGCTTGGCCCAGGAGCGGGCCCATCGCTTTGATGGAAGAGCTAACTTGCAATTAAGCACATGCTTAACGGCTTTGTGAGACGTGGAGAAAATGTGCAGAGGAGGATAGTCTGGGTCAGGAGTGGAGGCTGGTGGGTTGTTCTTGGTGAGTCCTGCTGTAAAGTCATTTACCGAGGAGGTGAATTTGCAGCGGCAGCTTAGGGGAAGGAGGATGTATTAGGGAAGGATTTAGTTTGATTGGGTTCTTGTACTGAGAGTGAGTGGGTGAGCTCTAGGATTGCTTTCCCTCAACAGAAATAGCTTTTTATAATGAATTTTGTGTCAAATACTGGGCTATCTTTGTAACGCATGCAGTTAAAATGAAATACTCGCACGGGGTCACTGCTGCATTTTGCCCACTCGAAGCCTGGGTGGAATTTGGACCTGAGACCCCAGGAGAGAAGAGGAGTATGAGCTGTCTGTAGCAGACTGTCTTTAACATCATTTGCAGCCATGCACTGACAGAGCTTATCAAATCCTGAGGCCACTGAGTGGGTTTACTTCATGTTTGCACTGTTCTGCCCCAGCAGGATTACGGCCCAGTAGGCTTGAAGGTCACGCCGGCCGCGTGGCTGGAGCACGGCACAGCTGTGGCACGCCAGAGCCCTTGCGGAAGCAGAGCTGGTGAGACCCTGACCCCGGCTTCCCACTGGCCCGAGAGGAGCTGTGCGGGGTGTCCCAGGGCCTCCCGCCTCAACGCCACTGAAAATAGAAGTACGTCCGTTCCTGTGGCGCGGGTGGCCATGCTGCCTCTCAGCGAAGGGAAGCCTCCGTGGCATCCCCTCGCCACTGCCCCATCTCTCGGTCTGGTGTTTGGGACAGGGAGACACAGCGGGGTACCTTCGTGCTGCTCCAGCTGGCAGCTGCCTTTTTGGCCAGGGAAATGAGGACGGCTGCTAGGCAGTCCTAGCCCTGCTCTCCCGGATGTGGTCACAGCGGAAGGGCAAGCAAATGTGGATTTCCAGGCATCTCTGCAAACCTTCCCACTCTGCGTGTCTAAGTGGTGGCTGACTTGGGGGTCTGAGTTTAACACAAAGTAAAATGCACCGCGTAACAAGCAAGCACGCTGGAGGAAAAGCTGAGCTGGTAAGCCCATCCCACGCTCCCAGCTGTGCTGGACTCCTTGTCTTCTGTGGTTTCTGCTCCGAGCCCCACGCTCTCCTTCTAAAAACTCCCGGAGAGGTAATGGGGGAAAGCCGGCTTGTATTCATTAGGCTTAGATTTGCTAGCCAGGGATCTGTGTCTCTCCTGGGAAATGTTTCGGGGTCTGCAACTCAAAAACGGCTGAAAATCCGGTTTGTTTTCTGTGCTGAAAAACACAGGCACAGCGGCATGGGATAATGATGCGTTTCAGCATTAATTCTCAAGTTTCTGGCTCTTGTGGCTTTATGTCAGATCCTGCATGCTCATTGAGCACAGTGTTTTGTGGTGTAATGATGAGACACCCACCAGTGAGCTTTACTATAACGGGTTGTTAAATAAAACGAACTCCTTGGGTAGACTGTATAAACAGTCTCGGTATATATGTATGCCTGGGCATGGAAATGTGGTTTGAAACCAGTCAGAAAATGTTCCCAAAGAAAAAAACCCCTCATATACACGTGGGAATATGACAAAGCATCTACTTACTGTCCAAATAGACTGTGGCATCTCCATGGGATTGGGTTTTATAGGAGCTGAGTTACTTTGAAGTGCTGGTTTACACTAATTTAGAAATTCCAAACATGAAAATAAATGTGCTCTAACCTTACATCTACTCAAATAAATCTGGAGGATTAGCCACAGAAAGGAAACTGGGAATTTACACTTAATTTCTACATTAAAAAGGAGGCAGGAGTTCTTGTAGCAGGCTTAATTTCTGCTTTTCACAGAACGTGTTGTGTTTGGAGTTGCTAGCATGCACCTGAAAGTGCAAATGCCCCATTACTGCCAAGCTGCACTGTGCTGTTCTATCACTGTAATTTGTTTTGCTTCTGGACGTCGTTTTAGAAGCAGCGGGAAGTTGGTGTCTCTCCAACCCGCTGTACGAGGGCTGGTCGGCGAGGGGCTGGTCTGCCCACGGAGGGGCTGGCAGGACCTGAGATGCCCCAGATGAGAGGTTCAAGCCACAGCCTGAGCTTTGTCGGGCTTTGCAAGACTTCAGACCCAGACCTGAGTACTGCGTACCTGCTCTGTCTCTCACCTGGTATTAGCAAGCTGTGGGCAACTGTTGGGTATGTTTCCTTGGGAATTTCTGTGGAAATATGACCTTCTGCTTGCAGTCCAAGTACTCACAGGCAGAGCCGGAGCCGTGTGAATCTTGTCCTTCCTGGGAAGGCAGGCTCAGCTCCGTGGGCTGCCTGTGCCCGGGGGCTTTCCCGCTGCCGAGGGCAGGTGCAGCCCCGGCACAGGGGAGTCTCCCAGGGAGCAGATCTGTGCCCCCAAGCCTAAGGTGGGTGGTGGGAACACACCACCCGGGAGCCCCGGGGCTCACCGCTGCTTTGCATGTGAAGCTCAAACAGATCCCAAATTGCAAAGGGAAATTCAGTTGGGGTGGCAGAGGTTTCTGTGCCTGGAAGCCAGGAGTTGTGCTGCTTTGGGTGAGAGAACAGAAAGCGGCTCCTGGCTGTGGCAGATGGAGCCTTGGGACCGTGGTGCTGGCTGACGCCAGGTCCCTCGGCAGGGGGGGATCAGAGCCGCTCCCTGGGTTTCTGGAGAGCTGAAACAACAGCTGGCTGCGCAGGCCTTGTCCTTCTCGGGAGCTAGGCACTCAGACTAACTGATCCATTGAGCTCATCACATCTCCTGTAACTAAATAGTGGTTTAGGTGAGGAACAGGGAAGGGATCATTTTGGCCAAGTCCGGTGTTGCACGTGGAAGGTACATCGCAGCTGGGAGGACAGTGGAGCACTCTGGAGAGGTGCTCACACGACTGTGTGGAAGTGGTGATCGTATCTCACCAGCAGTCCCTTCATTCAGGGGTTCTCAACCATTTGTGTCTGCGTAGCCCCAGATGTTCTCCAGAGCGAGTGTTTGGCTCCCATGTGTGAATGTGAGCCCGCTCACCAGGAGTTCCGACGGGTCCTAGCTCAGCTCTGGGTCCTCAGTGGGTGGAAATGAAGGGATTTGCCATTTCCTTCCTGATTTTTCAAAGTCTATTTTATAGTGATTGAGAGAGAAGATTGGTGGGGCTGCGGGCACCTGGAGAGGTGAATAAGGCACCTAGAGATGTGGATGGGTGCCTGGGAATGCTGTAAAAACACGTCGCTATGCCTTGTAAATCCCAACAGGTGCCTATTCAAACTCGCAGGCAACGGCACAGTTGTGATATTCTGGTCTGATGACCTCTTCCAGCAAGTTGTTGGAAACATAATAGGTCTGAGCCCCTGGCTGTGGTAATTGAATGCAAACACTGGGCAAGCTGGAGCCAGCAGCCGTTGGAAAGAATCAATTACAGCCACCTGAGTGCCACCACGCTACCTACAGCAGCGCAGCTGTGCCTCCCGGCTCAGGCTCCTGCGCAGCACAAGCGAGGGGTCGCCTGTCACGGCTGGCGGCTCCTCAGCGACAGGGATGGCATGTGCAGGCGCCTGACTGCTCGTTTGCACCAAGGAGGTGATGGACAGGGGTCAGCGTTCTTGACCGGGAGGAAGAAACGGCTCCGTGCCCAGGGGCACGCAGCTGATGCCCGGAGGCGTGACTGCCCGTGCTGTGCCCCTTGTGCAAGGAGCGGCAGGGCTGTGCCTGCGGTGTGGCTGCAGCCCCCTGCGCTCCCAGATCCGTCTGTCGTGCAGCCTCGGCACAGCCACCACTCCGTGCCAGGGGAGCGTTACTGCCCGCTCTTCACGGGGGGAGGTAGGTGGTCGGAGCCGCCTGGTCAATGCCTTGTCGTTGATGATGGGTGGCTGCGTCAGGGTTTGAATTGAGGTCCTGAGTGCTGGGGTGCTGCTGTGCCACCGTCCCCAGCACACACGCCCGGGGGCATGGCGCAGCACGGGGTGTGAGCCAACCCCTGCAGCTGCAGGAGGGATCCACTTTGCTTTTCTCTTTTTTGTTTTGTTTTCTTGTGGGGTTGGTAAAGAAATGCCTGCAAGTCCCTATTTTCAAGTTGGGCTCTAACACGTTGCAGCAAGTGGAGGAGGTGGCAGGCTGTCTACAGCAATCTCCCACTTCGGGAGACCGGTAGAATTTATCGACATTTTTGAGCAGAGGGAGCAGTACTAATTTCTAACATCTGGATAGCAGCTCTGCTGGCAGCTGCCACTCCGGCGGAGCGGGGCCGGCGGGGGCGTGGGACGGTTCGCTCCCCAGAAGGCCCCTATCAAACAGAGCCTGGATGAGCCCCTGTTAGTTGTGGTGCACTGATGAGCCCAGCTGGTATCAAAGCCTGTGAGATGATTTGGCCTCGTTACCCGCTGGGTGTCAGTGGGGTTGTCCAGTGTGGGGAGCGTACACTGGCTCCTCGCACAGGTCTGTGCTGAGGTTGGGACCGGGACGTCCCCAGGGGCAGGGGGCACAGGGGCCACGGCATCCTGCAGCAACAGGGGTGCGACAGTGATGGCCTGTGGTGTGAGCGGAGCTGATCTGCTGTTGCCAGCCCCTGTGCCTCCCTCCGGTTCAGGATGCATTGGTGTTTGGAGGAAGGGTCTTACGGATAAGCACAGCCTTGCAGGCGAGGGGTAGGTGGGACAAGAGGTGTGTTGGCTTGGGGTGTTTCTCTGGTGGGCAGCGGGACAGGGGTTAACTTGGGTCTTCAGGCTTTTTTCCGTACCGGGAGTCTCATTCTGCTGTGCCCTCCTCTGAAGGTGGCATGGCCAGAGTGGCAGTCCCTGGGTTTGCTGCCGTGCTCCCGAGGGTGCTGCCGCATGGGTGAGCGGGGCCACAGTTGCTGCGGGACCCAGAGGGAGCTCAGGGCTCACGGTGGGGCTGGTCAAGTCCAGGGCGCAAACCCCAGTTTGAGTCTCGGGTCTCGGCAAAGCTGCAGGCTCGTGTTTGGATCTGCAGCCACCAAACCTGCGCCGGCTGCTGTGCCACCGGCAGCGGGAGGCAGCAGCAGCCTGGCCAGGCCCGACCAGCTGTGGGAACAAGGCTGCCCATTTTTCGAACCTGAACTATTGGAGGGTCATTGCTCTGACAAGATGTCTGTGGCTTATGCATTGCATAGTGGTGCTGGAATACAAATCTTTTGATTCTAACCCAGAAGCAAAGTTGCCTGAAAGTCTGCATTTTGCAAATATGTACCTCTATTATTTGAAGGAAATTTGGAACTTGTCCTCCCGTTTTTGTCTCATCTCTGTTTAAAGTATTATACTGCTTCGTACTGCTCCCTTCTGGAGCAAAAGCCCTTCGGCTATTAGATTTTTATCCCACCGTCTGCTGACTGCTGCCAGCATTCAATGGGTTGTGAGCTGCTAGTGGCCAAAAGCCATCGCTGGTGGATTGCCTAATTAAAAGGGACCATTGAAAACCTGGCATGTTCTAGAAAACAGCTGTGTGTAGAGTGAACTTTTTAGGAAGAACTGGGAAAAGTTTGCAGTACAATGATAGCAGTTGATGAAGAAGAGGAGATGTGAAAGATGAGGGGTTTTTAATGTAAAATAAAATAGCAGTTTCCAAGTTAGACATGTGAGTCCCTGCTATCCTTCAGTATGTCTCGTGGGTCCAGTGTAGAGAGATTGTAGAAGGTTAATCAGCTTTGATTGTATACAGTTGCTTCTGGGGCGATGGGCTGGCTGATGTGGCTAATCTACAGCTGTGGCTCGTTCAGGCTAAGTAGCTAAATAGCCCTGAGGACTGTGGGAAGATGGAGCTGGTTGGAGGAGGGGTAGTGTGGACTTGCTCCCAAAGAGATGAGTTGCAGCTCGGACAGTGAGGGCTGGATATTGCCTACTAACCTGTGCGTGCTTGCAACAATCCAGATATGAACTGCAAGTGATACCAAGGTACCAGGACTGGTGTGCTGCTGCATGTGGCTCTTTGGAGAGTGGTGGACTCCAATCTGGGAGCTGGCTCACGCAGGGCGTGAGCTCTGGTCAGGCTTTTGGCAATCAGTGTGGCAGGTCGTTGCATGGGAAGGAAATTGTGGCTGAATCTCTGCCTCTGTGGCTGAGGGGACAGATATCCGCATCTGGAGAGCAACTGATGCAGATGATTTCTTCCCTGCACTTTTTCATTTGGTTTGAATCACGTGCATCCCTGGGGTGAGCCACATGGCAGAAGGCTAGGATGGGTGTTCCCATGCATTCCTCCTGGGATTCCCCCTGCCAGGAGAGCGCCGGCCTCTTGGCACACTGGGGCTCCCTGACTGTGGAAAGGCTCCTTGGCCACTGTCAAATAAGCTGCTGAAGAAAGGTTTCAAGCTTCAGGGAGGAGCTGGGGTTGCAGTGTTATGTTCCTGGGATCTCCTAACTGTAGTGTCATTTTTTGCTGAGATTTGGTATCACAGCAAGCTGCAAAGCTCAGTGGATCTTTCCAAACAGCTTTGGAAGCACCTACAAATCTTGAAGACAAGATAAAAAATGGTAGAGAAAAGGAAAGCCTTCCCTACTTCAACCAAGGAAGAGAGGTGCTCAGTTGCTGAATCCAGTAGGACCACTGATTTTTAACAAACTTTGAAATTATTCTGCTGATATTAATTTCCTAGCTGGGGGGGACAGGTGGGGAGAGATGGAATACTGGCAAGTCAACAGGCACAGTGCTTTCAGAGAGGCGTCTGGAGAATGTCTTTGGCTTCATACAGGCACTGCCTGTGAGAGGAGGCTGTGTCTCTGTGAGTCCAGGGGCTGGCTGCAGGTTGGAGGACCTTCATTCTTCGCACTTTCCATAACCATCTTTTTAACCTGCTTACTTGGATTTTCTCAGTCCCCAAAATGAGGCTGGAGGTCTCTGTCTCGTGCGTTAAGAGTGGAGGAAGGGTACAGCTGTGAGCTGGGGAAGCAGTGCGTCTGCCGTAGACCACATCTTTATGCCTTGGTCACTTCTGCATGTGGAGTGCTTGGTTAATGAGCAAAAAGGCTTTTTTCAACATTGCCATGCCAAGCTACTACAGCTGGCTGGGTGCTGGGAGCAAGCAGTGTTGTTTTGTTTCTGGACACCTGTGCTAATGCTGCTGAGCAGGCGATGCTCACAGTGGTACCCATGCAGGATGCCTCTGCAGCACGGCGGTATGGGGCAGCGCTACTGTTCAGGGGCAGGTTTTACTGAGGATGCATAAAAGTAGAGTTCTGCTCGTTATCTCTGAGCTTAATTGATTTGGCAGAACTAATGAGGAAGATACAGGAAAACATTTCCTATGAACTATTGCTGAATGCAGATTTGAACTGACACATGCAAAAGACCAGTTGTGTTAGGTAAGAAGTTGTTACTTTAATGGATGCTTTTTTCAGCCCTGAGTCACACAGATATGCCTTCAGAGCATTTTGAGCATGTGAAGTGCTAAGTGTTAGTAGTAGCAATAGTAAAAAAATAACCCCCAAAGACTGAGGAACCAAACTCATGGTTCACCCAGGACTCTTCCCTGTGAGAAGGAGTAATAGTTTGACATTGGTTACTGAAGCCAAAGCTCAACATAAATGAGAAACACAGCTTGAGTGGTGGAAAGGGGGGCTCTCCCAAGGAAAGAGCAGCTAAGAAAATACAACCTGAATAAATCAGCTGTCTTACTGCAAACAGTTTCGAGGGCGACATGTTAGTTTGGCTTTGAGAGCAGTGCGGGTGTCCTTGGGACAAGGCACGCTCGTCTGATCTGCTCCGCTCCTTGTCCCTGGGGAGCGGGGCAGAGGAGCCGTGTTTCCAACAGGGCGGAATTTAAAGGACATACAAACTCTTGCTGCTTAAATGCATGCTATTTTGGCTATGACAACCCCTTTGGAGTCTGTTGTTCGTTAATCCCTCTGCTTGCCCATTCCTGAGGGATTTGATTGTATAATCTGAAGTATTGTATTTAATGCAGGATGAAGGCTAACATAATAAGCTTGACCAGTCTTCCTGGTGGCATGAAGGATGTATAATTTCAGTTAAAAGACTGCTACTTTTTTATGAGCTCCCCGTGCAGTCGCACGTGCTGCTTCAGCTCCCTGCAGCGTGAAGTACCGGTGTGTGCCAGACCCCCGGCTCGTGTGGAGCGAGGAAGGAGACCTGTGCTTGGACTGCCTGGGCTGGGGGGAGGTGTCCTGGGGACTGGCTGTGCAGAGCAGGTCCTGCCAGGCTCCTGCCCACATTGCCCTCAGTGTTCTTTACCAGTTGTTCAGCCTCAGGGTCAGCACGATGGGGCTGGGGCTGATGGGGTGGTGGATGTCCACAAGTCTGGCCAGTTCCTGCTGGAGGACGTGGCAGAGGAGACCAAGGGGGTGATCGCACTGTCTAGCTGCAAGCGTCCAGCTTCGGTGCCACCACTGGAGCCTCTGGGGACTCCTCAGGGCTCTTACATCCTTCCTAACACCCCAAGGAGGGCTCACATTGTGGACACCCCCTGTCCTTCCCTCCTGCCCCTGCAGTGATGCAGCAGAGGATCGATGGCCGCAGGAAGTCTGTGCTTGTTCCAGCCGTTGTCAGGCTGTGGCCTCACTGTAGCAGACAGACTGGCTTTGCCTACAGCCCAGCTCTTCCCTGGTCCTGTCCCAGCCTTTGGGCTCACCTGCGTCTTCCCTCTGAGGTGGGTTCTTGAAGGCAGCAGCCGAGCAGGTGTACGTGAGGGCTGCTGCTGCTGGAACAGCAGCCAGAGCTTGGCATTCGCCCTCTGAGATGAGACACAGTGCTGGGAGCATCCTGCGGCATTTCCAACCCCCTCACCTCTGGTGGTTTGAGGTCTGCGGCCACAGCGGGAGTGAACGCGGCTGCTGCTGCTTAGATGCCAACAGTTTGGCCAGACCCAGGCTTGGCCTTGAGCTGGCTGCAGGTCTGTGTCTTTGCAGACTCACTGAAAACACTTTCTCCTTTGCTTTCAGGGCGCTGGTGGGCTCAGCCTGTTGGGTCAGCTCTGGCCCCAAGTCTGGCTTCAGGCACACGGTCTGCAAAGCCCGTCACCTTCCAATGGGCGAGCACCTCGACCATTGCCAAAAACTCAGAAGTCGGTGAAGGGCAGGACAAGTGACACGGGCTCCCAGGGCTGCCAGGCATCTTGTGCCTCTGATTGTGCAGGTTCCCCAGTAATTCTTGCGCATCACAAACAGGTCTAAGGAGACGCAGAGTCCAAGAGAACCGCTTGCCTGCAGAGTGCTTGCTGCGCCCTGCTTCCCCAACGGCCACCGGTCCTGTGCTTGCTGGTGGACATCCTTCCCAGCTCACTCTGCTGCCTTCACGCAAGGGACACAAGCCTGAATTCTTCAGTCATTTTAATCGGGTGAATGTCCCATGTGAAACTGTTGAGAGTGAATGTTAGGAGCTGGCAGGAAAGAAAAGGGTTGAAGTCGAGAGTAGAGAGAGGGAAGAATGAGTTTTATAAGACAGGGGGAAAAAAAGCTTTCCTGTAAAATAAAAATGAAGATAAGAGGCTGAAAAACTGCCAGGCATCAGGAGCTCAGCAGAAGCCAAAGGAATGCTTTCGGGCATGGGGTGACATTTGTCTGCGGTGGAGGGAGGAGTGGGTGCGCTGACGCGGTCATTTTTCTCTCCAGGCGGCCGGTGCAGCTCTGCTGCTGGTGCCGCTGGCTGTGGTGTGGCAGATGCGCGTTTGGCCGGGCAGCGGTGCTTCCTGGGGCTTTGGCAGAGGGAAGCTGGTGGTAGTGTTTCATTAGCAATTACTCCTCTTCAGCAAGATGTTAACTTTCCCAGTTTGGGGCTGGAGGCAATAGTTGTCCCAGGCGTCGTCTGTGCCGGGGCAAGGTGCGCGGGGCTGCACGTGGATCGTTTTGGTCTCCCAGGGAGTGACCCAACACGGGGGTCTGCAGGAGGGGTCCGCAGAGCTGCTGCCGCGCGGCTCGCGCTCAGGGGGGCATCTGGGCAGGTCCTGCGGATGTGGACAGGCCCCTGGCATCAGTTGGGCAGTGCTGATTTACCCCCCAGGGCTCCGCCTGCCGCCGTGTCTCAGTGCCATCCGGCTGGAAAAGCCGCTGGCCTGGTGGAGCCAGGGCCAGGGCTCCCTGCAGGCAGGACGTGTCCAGGTGGCTGCTAAGAGCAGTCAGATGGGTGCTTGGACAGTCCCGTACTGGTGTCACGCTGCTGGCTTGCAGAGCACTGTGAGCCAGGCTGACACTGTGCAAATGTGTGAAACGCTGCAAACCCACCGCTGCCTCGCTTGAGAAACTTGTGGTCTAAGCAAACAGTGAAACCATGGTGCAAATCTCATTTTAAGCTTTTTTTTTTTTTAAAGGACATGTGCTGTTCTGTGGGGGTGCTGATTGCTTAGTGTGGATGATTCTCAAGAAAAATTCAGCAAGATTCATTTTATCAGAGGTTCTCAGCCTGAGTGCCTCGACTGGCCAAGAGTGCATGTTGATTTGCCTCCTGTTGCCAGAGAAATACGATGGGAAGTTAGAGGAGCTCTGTGATAATGCCTGCCCTTGCAGCAGCACTACAATTAGAGACCGCTTACGTCTCAAGTGCCTTAACAGTAGAGTCCTCTTCCGAGGATGACATTTTCTTCCAGGCATCCCAAAAAGCCTGATTTTGACAGCTCTGGTTGCGACGCTCCAGCAGATAAACGCGTGATTGTGTGTACAAACTGCTGGCAGCACGGGGGGGGCTCCGGGATGAATGGGCTCTGCCTGGGAGGGGTTTCGCGGCCAGTCTGGGCTCTGCCCGACACAGAGGAGAGCTTGTACTTCATGTTATCGTAATGCAGCCGGGCTGGCTTGCCACCATCTCTGCCCGTTTCCCTACGGTGTCTACGCAGTATTTCCACATTGGTTTTTAGCCTCTCCCCACTGTTCAACTTTTAAGTCTGTGTCCTGCTATTCTCTTCGGACAGCGTCCAAATTATTTTGCATATTCCCTCTGCAGTCAGAGATTTCCCTGAGTCATACCTAAATGTTAATAAAAGCCTAATGGTTTATGTTAAGGAAGGAGAGAGATAAAGCTAGAGCCCTTTTATCACAGACTTTAATGGCCTGAAAATGTCAGTTGTGTGGGAGCAGCTGCCAAATTTTGAGCCTATGAAGACGATGGCTAAGTCCCACAAATCAACAAGTTTGGAGCGGATTATCGGATGCTGGCTGTGTCATTTTCCCAGGACTCCAGGCCTGCTAGAAGCCAACGCTTTAATCCGCTCTGATAGGATGCATGAAGGGGGCCGGACTCCCTTCCCACTGACTGCTGCTGGGCGAAGCTTCCCGACCTGCTGCAGTGGAGTCAGAAAAGCCTGGCTGAAAGCAAAAGCTGCAGGGCTTTTTTTCTGAACTGCAGCCTGCTTTTGATTCAGAAATAAACTCCATCTTTGCTTAAGAACTATTTTTAAGGTCACAAACACAGGATGCAGAAATCAGTACGTTCCATGGCTTTCCTGAGTGCTGCCTCACCGCTCCTCTTCCTCCTTCTGTTTCCAGCTGACTTCCTTCCCGAAGGGACATCCTGCGCGCCTGCCTCTGGGGAGCAGCGCCCAGGGCTGGGGAGCTGCAATGGAAATTCTGGGAAATCGCTTTTTCTGCTCCTTTTAGGCCTGGGATAAAGAACTGAACTTGCACCGTGAAAATAGCTGAAACTTGAGTCTGATGTGGCTGGAAATCTTTTATCTCTGTCCCGCTTTGTTTTTGCAATCATGCTCAGGGGTTAATCTGACTAACCCGCCTCTTAGATGTGGCTCCTTGGTTTGAATTAATTTACATCACGTGTGAAATTTTGCAGAAATATCAAGTATGCCCTCCTCGCAAGTGCGCGGGGTGAGAGCGGCGCTGCTGGGCTGGTGCTGGCTGTGGGTCGTCTCCAGCTTGTACCAGGGGTGGCTCTTCATTAGCGTCAAAGTGACAGAGTCAAATGTTTTGGGTGCAGAAGGATTCGAACCTAGAGGCACCCAAGATTTCTGTGGGTTACCAAGTATCCGGAGCGTGAAGCAGAAGAATGGTGGCAGTACAATAAATGACCACGGGGTTGTTTTAAAATGCAAATGATAGAAGGGGATCAGTTATGGAAGAAAATGTTTGTGCTTTGTCCGCTTCGGGGTAGGGCAGTTTGATTTAGGACGGAGTGAGATTTAACCCATTGCGCATGGTGAAAGCCTTTTAGCCCAACCTTTAAGTGCAGTTTCCCCAGCTGCAGTGGTTGCCTGGTGCCTGCAGAAGGATGTGACTTGGCCATATCCTGTTTACTGTAACGTGACAGAGTTAAGATGTCCCCTCGGTGCTGTGGCGTACAGACAGCAGCAGCACAGTGTGTCACCCCATGCTGGGACCCGAGAGAGGGAAACACCATATGTCTCCCCCTGCCCGTCTGTCGGAAGAGCTGATGTCATGTAAAGAAAGGTGTTTCAGAGGAAGGATGTGTGTGGCCAAAATAAAGCTTGGCCTGCATTAGAATATCCTGTTTACCATGGAAAACACTTTGCGCTGATATTAGCTCTGAAATGCGTGATTTATAAGCGGGCAGGGGAGCAGATAAGGAACTTCCCATGCTTTTGGCCACCTGTGAGAAGAAAGGGCTGTGTCCCTTGGGCTGGGAGGCGGCGAAGCTGCCGGCAGACAAATGCCGGTACTGGCTCCACGGGCAGCTGCTGTGGGGATGAGGTGCTGAGCATCCCTTGGGCTCCCAGGTGGCCTGAGGTCCCCCTGTGCCTCAGTTTCCCAGCAGGAAGGAGCCTTGTGAGCTTCAGGTGATTAATATGGTAAAGCATAATGAAGAGGGGCTAGAGATAATCATCCCCAAGACAAATAAGTAAACCCAAGTGCATTTTTAAAGGTCTGGCTGTGAATGGAAGGGACCATTGAATCAGAAGGGTGAACGGCTTGCTGTATCCTCTGTATGGTTTTAAAAAGTTGTGTTGCCCAGTTGCAGGGGGGGGAGCATACACACTTAAGAATTTGGGTTACAATTTTATTTTTAATAGAATGAAATGCTGTAACACTGCAAAATGCCTTTAGCAACAAGTCACTTGCATCTACAACACTTGATCCTTTCGTCTCAGTCCCACGTGAACCGAGCTGCAGCTCTGAGCGTGTTGCCTCCTGCTTGGCACTCGCTTCAGCAGAGGAAGTTTTTCAAATCAGTCTTTGTTACCGCACATCTGACGCGCCCGGCAGCAGCAGCGGACGCGGGGTCTGGTGTCTGCTGGGGCGCAGGGGACCGAGGCCAGGGCGGTTTCATGGAGAGGACCCAGTCTGCCGTTGGCGGCAGCGTGCTGGCGCTGCTCCGGCAGTGGGGAAGTGAGCCCTGGACAGTCTCAGTGGCGCCCCCTCTGGGCAGGGGTATGAGCCTGGGTCTGCAGGACGGGGGCATTGCCTGCTGTGGGTGCCGTTGCGCAGGGGGTGCTGTGTGTCTGTGATGGCACCGGGTGCTCGGGAGGCCAGTGCCGACCGGCTGCTACACAAGACAGGGCGGGGCTGGCACTGCAGTTCCACCCAGCCTCGTGAGGTTTGCTGCTGTCTTCTCCCATGCAAAGAGGAGGAGTGGCAGTGCCATGTCCTGCAGTCCCCACACTGGCTGCCACTCCATGGGCCAGCCCTGGCCACTGCAGAGCGGTCACCAGCCCTGGGGGAGTCTGCCAACCCTGGTGGGGGGTGCCGTCCCTCGCTCCCGGAGACACAACCCAGCTGCTTCATGTGCATTGTGGGTTTGAACAAGTTTCTTCCCCATTTCTGTGCAGGGATGTGTTGCTGTTGTGTGGCACCAACCCGAGACGGGTGGCCGTGGCCGGGAGGGTGGCCAGCACCAGGCGGGAGGCGCCCCCCGCACCGGGGCCAGAGCAGAGGGGTGGTCCTGCCCAGGTCTCACGCTCTCGCTGCGAAGCCTGAAGATTTGCCTAATCTTCTAAACCGTCTGGAGAGAGGGGAGAGCTGAAGATTTAGTCTGGTTCCATTAATGAAATAATAACGATAATAAGGGAATTAAAGTACAGGCCCTGGCGCACTCAGCCCAGGGAGGAGGGACCACTGAACAGGCTGGTTGTCAACTTCTCTTGCCTGCTGGAAGCACGTGGTCCAGTTTCTTAACAGGCACGGCCTCAAATCCTTGCATTTGTTCTGCTTAAATTAGCACTCCTGATGATTATTTTGGAAGGAATATCCATGTTATGGCTGAGTTCAGTAAGGTGTAAAATGTGCTTAGTTCTAGGGGTGTGGGCTGCAGTCCACCGTCGGTCCCTTGCCTAGAGTTCTGTACCGGCCGGCAGCGCCAGCCCCCGCCCCAGGAGGGGTGAGGGCGCAGTGGTAGGATTGTAGCTTCTCTTAAGATGAGCCTGAAATGACACTGTAGATGATGCGGTAATGGCCCTTGAAACATGCCCATCACTTGAACGACTTCGGCTGCACCCACAGCACTTCATAAAAACTGCTGCACGAGTGACAGCAGGCGAATTGTCAGCAGTGAGACTGTTGTGATGTTCAGATGTTGTTGAATCCATCCACATTGTCTGAGCAGAAAGTGTAAGGAAAGCCTCAGAGGACTGGGGGTGAGAGCGGTTATAAATCTTGGGTGTGTCTCGACAGGGCAAGAGGAATGAGGCATCGGTCCTGTTTTCAAATGCTGCTGTCATGCAGCAACTGTGTTAATTAATTTAGCACAGGATACTAAAGTCTGTTGTCTTGCTTTGGGCCAGATGAGCCAAATGCCTGCTCGCGGACAAGGCTCAAGTTGTACCCTGCCTTTGCCCCTTGGCACCTGATCGTGAATGGACGCAGGAGCTTTGATACTGGCCCCGTGCCCCTGGTCGCCGGCCCTTGTGCTGGGCAGCTCGCTTGCTGGGGCCAGCCCCGGCAGTGCTGCTCACCGCGGCGGTTCTGCCAGAGCCGGGCACCTGCTTGAGCTGCAGCGCCTGGCGTCCTGCTGTCTTAATTTTTCTGTAGCAAAGGCAGTTCCTGCTCCCCCAGAGCTTCGAGGAACAGCTTGAGAGCAGAAGCCGTAGGCAAATAACGAGCATCTTGTGGTCTTGGGCACAGGGCACAGCTGTACTTGCTCCCCAGGGCAGGGTGAGCGGCTGTGGGCTGAGGCTGGATGGGTCGCTGGCTCCGGCCGTTCTGGGCAGAGTTTTGCAGCCGCGGCTCTTCCCTCGGTGTCCCACAGCACAGTGCCTCCTCCCACTCAGCAGCTCCCCTATCCCATCCCATCCCAGTGGAAGACCAATGGAAATTTTGCTGCTGACTGCAGTAGCAGCAAGATCAGAGCCAGGATTTACAGTCCTGAGAGTCGCCAACAAGTTGTTTCCCCCCCACACCCCTTAGCTCTCTTCTTAGTCACTTCCTGACTTACTAGCATGGAAATAATATTTTGAGTTCTTTTATTGGAGAAACTTTTTTGCTTCACCTTTTGTTTGAGAAGGGAGGAGTGGGAGATGGCTGCTGGGCTTGCAGCTGTCGCAGCTGAGCGTGGCTCTGTGTGTCCCTGAGCACCGATGCTGCGCGCCAGCTCGTGGCAAGGGGACCCCTCGCAGCACTGGGGCGGCGCGTGGGACCAGCCCTCCGCAAGGGCAGGTGGCTGCTGGGGAGGGCTCGTCTTTGGCGGGCTGAGAAGCATCCCCTGTGTGCAGCCCCCAGCAGTGAGGGGCTTCCAGCACTGTGCTGGAGAAGGGACCTCTGACCACTTTGGTGGGGGGGGGCGGGCAAGGAGAGCCCTTGTCCCCTTCTACCGTCGTACCAGATTTTTGTGTTGAGTTGAGGGTGCTGCTACAGTAAATGGGCCTTTGGCTGGAGGACACCCTGCCAGGTCCCCCAGGACCCCATCCTGGGGTGCGCTGCACCTGGATGGCTCCAGCAGCGACTCTGGTGCTGCCCTGATGCCACCTGTGCCATAGCACGGGCAAGGGCAGAGCTCCTCTGACAGCCCATCTCCAGCAAAGTCCGGTCTGGATTTGGCTCTGAGGGTAGGTCTGGCAAGCATGAAGGAGGCTCTATTACAGCTCTCCGCTCCCGTATTAACCAGTTACACTTTCCTATTCCACGGCTCGGCGGTGAGGAGCTTTCCTGGGGTGCAGCGGGGCCATCAGCTCGGCCACGCTGAGCCCGAGGTGGTGATGGGGGGGAGCTGTCGGGGTCCGCTGCCGCCCACTGACGTGTGTGTCTCTCCGCAGCTGCAGCCGGAGCAGCTGGACTGTGGAGCCGCGCACCTTCAGCACCCGCTAGCCATCGTGAACCCCGTCACGGCCACCCCCGTGTTCACCTACAGCGGCCTGACCGCCGTGGCGGTGGCCAGCGTCAATAACTACACCGTTGTGTTCCTGGGCACCGCCAGCGGAGGACTCCTGAAGGCAAGTGGAGCCCGGCAGCACCAGCACGGGGCAGGCAGGGCTGGGGGGCCGGGCAGGGCGGCGGGTCTTCCCCTTCCAGCACCTCTGGTTTGCACAGAGGACAGCGTCTGCGGCCGGGTTTGTCTGAGCACCTGCTTTCATCTGGCAGTGAAGAAGTGGATGCCGCTGTAATCTGTGCAGTGATACATGCTGCCCAGCGACTGGTGGCCGTTAATTACTGTTCAAGGCTGCCATGTGAGCAGAATGTTCTTGATGAACCCTGTGCTGAAAACGTTATTGTGCAGCATTTAATTATTAACGGCTCTTCTAATAAATTCTCCCTCTGAGCTGATGGCTTTTGAAGGCTCCACGTACACAGGGGAATCACCAAGAGATGCTTCATCACAGCTGAGTCTGAAGCAGGTGTGAATCCGTGTGTCTGGTGGAGTGTCTCTTAAATAACGTGCCAAAGGCAATGCAATACCCTGGCTCCAGAGCCAGGGTGCAAGGCCAAGGTTTCAGTAACTTTGGCGCTTGGAGTTTGCCAAAGTTAGTTTTGATGCCAGCCAGCCACAACAGTTTGGTGCGCTCTCAGCATCAGAAGTCCCTAGAGGAGAGGGGGAAAAAAGCCCTGGAGCAGAGACATGGCTGGTACCTGCTTTGTCTCATCAGCCTGGGGTGAGTGGTGCATAATGTGGAATATTGAATCAAAATGCTTGGAGAGAAGAAGACTGATCTAGCCTCTTCCCTTGCGTCCAAGCGCTCCTGGCAAAAATGTGGGAACGACCGCAAAGAAACTCACCCCTTTGATTTTTGCCCGCAGGGGCAGGTAACTGAGGAGGGTGGGAGGAAGCCGCAGCCCGGCCAGGTGCACCAAGCTGCAGAGGCACATGCCACACGCAGCGCAGCCTCTGTTCACACAGTATTAACAGCTCTGCTTCCATTATCATCTCGGAGAAAGCAGCCTTATCTGCTGCGCCTCCATTAGGGAGAGGCTCCTGGCTACCCTTTGCTGGGATAATTTGCTCAGATAGCTCTAATCTAATTCTACAACACAGCTGCATAACCAGAAGCCCTTTTACCTTGGGGGCTCCTTGTTATTTGGCACAGGATACAAGATACTTTGCGTGAGTTATCATTCAGATTTTCTGCCTGAGAAAAGACAGCAAAGGGGCAGAAATAGTGTTCCACCAGCTCCTGCCAGCAGCAGGTGTGGCTGCTAGGGGTATGTATGGGGAATTAATCAGATAGGCTGTGGACGGGCATTTCCTGAGGGCAGTTACCAGTGCCACATCCAGCAGTCATTAAGAGGAAAACCAGCACTCCGAAAGCGGCGGCCTGGGCAAGGTGTGCTACGGTGCAGTGCCCTTGAAGAAGATGGGAGGTGCGAAGGGTCTGTTCTGGCGAGACCCTGCGTGTCCAGGTCTGGAAGTCTGCAGACATGGTTACCCAGAACTTCAGCCCACTCTGCTCTTGCCAGCACTGGCACAGCACATGTCCTCTGGCGCGTCCCAACCCTGCCGCAGCGAGGGGATGGGTGCTCTCTGCCCCTCTGTGCTGCTGCGGGGGCTCTCCCCCAGGGGCCCCCAGCTCACGGGGATCCAGGGAAAGTGCCTGCCCAGTGAAAGCACAGGGTAAATGCGCCCAGGAGGCAGAGGGACCTAGGGGCAGGCACCTAGAAACAGCCAAGCGTAGAGCAAATCTCAGCAAGAAGGGAGAGTGGATGGTCGCAAAGCTAAAGTGGAGGGTGCTGGGACTTGGTTCATGGACGTCTACGTCTTGGGTGATCCCAGGCAAATTATTTAGCTTCTAGATAGCCAGCTTTTAAAATGGGGATAATTATAGTTCTCTTCTTTTCCTGCACAGTAGCTTGCAGTGCTTGCCTATCGTTAAAGAGAGAGAAGCCCTCTGCTTTGAGCTGGTGCTGTCTTACTAGGACGTGTCGGTGCTGCTCTAGTGTAAGAATTAATTAATCCTATGTTAATTAATTAATCCAGACTTGAGAGAGCAGAGGCACGCTTGGTCCTTACAATTATTGCCCTCCTTTGCTAGTAAGGAGGCAGGAATTTTCCTTGCTCCCTTTCTGTTTTAAGCTGAAAAGTGACTGTCACGCAGAATTGTGTAGCCCTATTGTTATTTCCTCTCAGCAATGCCACATTTAATTTGCTGAGTTTTCAAGTCAAATGCCAAGACATTCTGAGATCTGAAAGGCAGGCTGATGCTTTGCAGCCTCTTCCATCACTGCCAGCGCTTCAGCTGGTGATTCATGAGGCAAGGTAGGATTCGGCTCTCTTGCAGCAGCTGCCATGGTCTTCTGGAGTTAGCAGGGATAAAAGCTGGTTTTGGCCGGGGAGTGACAGCGCTAATTTTTCAAATACGCAAGGAGCAGGGGATGCCATGTTGTACGGCCCTGTTGCTGATTTTCACTGTTTTTCATTAAGCTCTGGAAATGCAATTTTCTTTGCAACAGAAGTGCACATATGTATGTGGTGAGGGCTGAAGGCTGGTGCCACTTAAATTAGGGTAAAGGGAGAGTAACGCTGCTGTGGCCGCCTGGAAACAGCCGTGCAGTCATGCTGTGCAGTGTGTAGAGCCTTAGACTCGAAGTTTTCCAGGTAGCCTCTCGAGCAGAGGGACCAAGGGCTGCGAGGGCTGTTCATCACTGAGCAGGGCTCCTGGCCACGGCCTGGGCTTTCTGGACCACCGAGTGCCTCAGCCTGTAGCACAGAGCTGGCTCTGCAGTAAAGTTTTGTGTGTGCAGCCTGCAAACTGTGTAGAGACTGAGCACTTGAAAATGTGGAACACCATTAGATACCACTTTGATTCTTGTTTATAACTGAGGAAAAATAATCTTCTCCCCATAGTGTTTGAAAGATGGTCTCAGTGAGTGGCTTCTTCTCGCTACAGATTAATCTGGACAGTACCATGAAGGTTATTAGCAGGAGATCCATTTCAGTGGCTTACGGAGAGCCTGTCCACCCCATCATGCAGTTCGACCCTTCTGATTCCACCTACCTCTATCTGATGACCTCCTATCAGGTGAGATCTTTAGTATTCAGCAAAATAGTCCTTTGAGCATCGTGCATTTGATTTGGCATTCAGCACTGAGCTGGGAGCAGGAAGGGACGATAAAATTTGCTTTAATATTAATGGGCAGAGCCAAGGGGTTCAGAGCTTTGGCTGAGGTGTCCAGGGGCTTTCCGGGGGGTTACCTGTGCCTGTCCATTCTCCTGTGTGGGGTGGGGGTCACACCAAGCAGATCAGCTTGTCAGGCTTTCTTGTCTTTGTGGTGGCCCCGTAAAAAGGAGAGTGAAAGATACTGAAACCCATCCCACTTACAGGAGTGCAGGAATAAGCAGAGGCTGTTCCTGTATAGGAACCCCAAAATTACAGTACGCTTTAAGGAGGCTTTTAGGAAAAAGACAAGAAGTCTGCCTGTCAGAAGTGGTCCTTGGGGAAGGTTTCTGCTCAGCCTGGCCGGCAGGAGGGCTGGATGGGAGGGGGGCTCTGCAGAGGGTGGGAATGCTGCAGCAGGTAGAAACAGACAGTCTCATCTCCGTCATGTGAGCAGAGAAGGAAGACGAGAGCTGAGCGCTCCAGGCGCTGGTGGTTTGTCCTGAATTACATTTTAA
The DNA here is from genome assembly GCA_035590275.1 of Ibycter americanus. Taxonomy (NCBI): domain Eukaryota; kingdom Metazoa; phylum Chordata; class Aves; order Falconiformes; family Falconidae; genus Ibycter; species Ibycter americanus. The sequence continues at coordinate 23,518,987 of JAVJGI010000050.1, read as the reverse complement.
TCTGTCAAAACAGATGCACAACCACAAATGTTATATGTTGCTTTTATATTTTTCAAGCCCTAATTCCCTGCAGATTGGTCATTATCATTTCACAGAACCCTCCCGGGATGCCTCTTTAGCTGATGTTTCAGACTGTCTCGTCTCAGCTCCCAGGCTGGGCTGTGCACCTCATTCAGGCTTGATCAAACAGCCAGTGCAGCACTCATGATGCTCTGCTCTGTCTGTTTCTTTTTCAGTAAACCAGATGAGTTATTTTCTCTTCGGTGGAATTAGCATCCTGGGAATCTCCCCAGGAGCTCGATGGGGCTGGGGTGGAAGGGTGCTGAGCACCACAGGGCTGGGGAGCACTGAAGTTCTGTGAGTAAAGCGGAGGTCAGGCCAAGGAGCCCATGGTCCAGGGTGTACTTGCCTGGTGGGAGCTCCGGGCTCCAGCATGTCACATTGTCAGTCACCACTGTACCAAACGACTCAGCTTTCCTTCCCAAATGTTTAGAGATTGACAGAGGAAAAAGCACAAACTGACATGTGCTTTCCCTCCAACTGCTCCCGCTGAGCAAGTCCCCGGAGGTACTTTAATTTCTTTACAAATCAAGGTTTCCAGAGAGGTGTTGCTTTCTGGTAATTTTGTAAATAGCCAGATAGCCTTCAGCACTCTCTAGAAAGGAGCTTTCTGCAGGTCTGAGTAAGAGCTTTTCACAGGGACGGACAAGCTGTGAAACCATCTCCATCTGACGCATCGGAAAGGTGTGGTGTTGCTCTCTGTAGCCTGGCCATCACACATCTATTGCCAAGGTGCCGGCTGAAAAGGAGCAGCTCAGCTCGGTGCTGCTGCGTGCCCCATGGGGTGACTGCGCCAGCGGCAGCGTGCCCCATCCCTTGGGTGTCCTTACCTGCCCTGGGGCACACGGCCCCCAGGCTGGGACGGGCTTTGCTGGGGGCGCTGGTCCCCGTGGGGCAGGTCGTACACAGAGCACCGGCCTCTGAGCGGTGTGGCGTGGGGGGTGACAGTGCCAGGGTCAGCTCCTCACTGTCCGTTCTGTAAGGCTCGGTCCAGGCTATCAGGTACAGCAGCCTGAGACCGTGGTGTCTCGTTGCTGGCTACGTGTGGCCGCGCCGGCACATCCCGCTCGAGTTGAGTGTTTCTGTGGTGGTGTAAAACATTTGGAAGCAGTTGTGCTGTTGTCGTGCAGATGATGCGGGTGAAGGTGGCTGCCTGCAACCAGTACTCGACGTGCATGGAGTGCTTGGCCGCCGCTGATGCTTACTGCGGGTGGTGCACGATGGAGACCAGGTAGGACTGGTTGCGTCCCGGTGCGCTTTGGCATGTCCTTCGGCCCTCCAGCCCAGGCAGGGATTTCTGCTGCCTTTTATATTTCCACACAGTTGCACTACCATTAGTCTTTGTCCATCCCTTACGAAATATGTCCTTTTAAAAACAATCGCATCTGGTCTGAAATGGTTGGGATACTCTTCAGAGCCAGGATTTAACTGTTGCTGCATTGTATGCCGCAGTCAGCTGCCAGTGCAAAGACTATCTTGCAGGCATCCAACCATGGGACTGAGAGCCAACACCCTGCTAAAGAGTGTCTTTTGCCCTTGCAATTATAATTTATGAGTAGGAGACAACAATCCCTCAAGAAGGGATTTACAAAATTAGACTCTGCATTTACAAATTGAAGAAGCTGGACAAAATGTCACCTTCTTCTCTTCAGTTCTGGATTCAGCCGGGCCTGCTCTCACCTCCCCTGAATCGTGGTGTTCTGTTGGTGCTGGTGGGAGTACGTGCTCTTATTGTGGCAACCAGACACTTCAAATATAGCAGCAAAGCTTTAGGCTTAGCTGCATGGATGTAGGCACAGGATTTTCTTGTGACCTTCCCTCACAAGGAAGTCAACATTTTTATCACCTGTTTTAAAAATAATCAACTGCAAATTGCCCCCCTGTTCGTTGCAGGTGTTCTCTGCAGCACGAGTGCACAAACTTCACAGGGGCCAACTTCTGGGCGAGTGCAAGCGAAGGAGTGCAGCAGTGCCCTTCCATGACCATCTTGGAGCCTGAGATTAATATCGACAAAGAGAACCCGGTGTGTTTGATGTGAATACCAAATTAATCACGTGCAGCATCCCGCAGAGTCATTACCTGTTCTCAGGGCTGATAAATGTCCGTGCTCCTGTAGCACAGCAGCACGGCTCCATGCAGCTTGGATATGGGTCGTGGGGATGCTGAGCTCTGTTGTATGCTACCGGCTCAGGCCAAGGCTCTCAAAAGCGCCTGGAGGTGACCTCCTGCGCCTCAACGCCCTGGAAACCAGCAGGACCCCAGCTGCTGAGCCTGTAGGCGAACAGGACTTCTGAAGCTGCTACACTAAACATGCTGGAGAGATCTGCGAAATTTCAAAATACGGAAGATCAGCTGCAGGCAGCTGAATCAACTCGTTTTCTGGATTTCTATTGTTGCTATATTTAACAGTATTTTAATGATGTTTTCAGTGTTTTCATCAAAATATTTTTTGTTTAAAGACAGACCCTCTCCCAATGGCAAAAATCTGTCTGTGCCAAAAGTTCTCCACCAGCCCTAACATGGGGAAATCGCTCGTAAGCATGCGGTGGTTGGGGCAGAGCACGGGGCGAGGCTGGCGAGAGGGATCCCACGGGACCCCAGCACTGGTCTGGCTCCACTTCTGCCGCGCAGGAGCGGTGGGCTGGGGTCCCCAGGGAGTCACCCCGCTGACGGTGGGGGAAGCCAGCTGAGCACAGGGGCTGTGCGTTTTCCTGAGTCACCCTCCTCAAAAGCATTCCCTTTCTGCAAAAGTTCCCGTCCCTTCCCCTCGGAGGCTGACGGCAACAAGCAGCCCCTGCAGCCAGCTCGGCCCTGGTGTGCCCGCGCAGGATGCTGCTGGCGGCCGGCTCCCCGCAGCCCTCCCCGCAGGCTCCTGCCAGCTCCACACCTCCCGTCACCCTCACCGGTACCTGGTACGCGCTGGTGCCAGCCGGGAGGTTCAGGCACTCAGAAGTGGGGTTAACGTTGTTCTGCTCTTCCTCCTCCTCCTCCTCCCCCCTCCCCAGAGCTTTGGGGGGCAGGGGTCGGGACAGCCAGGGCTTGCGCAGGCAGTGTGGGTGGAGGGCAGCTGGGGAGGGCTCAGCCTTTGCCTCCTGCTTCCCCTGAGTGCTCTCCCAGGGAAGCCCTGGGCTGGGCTTTCGTGCCAGCTGCAGTGTCGGGGTTCGTGGTGACAGAGCTCTCCCTCCTGAAGAAGGTTTTGCACGCAGATGGCTTTCAGAGTTCAAAGTGCATAAAGTGAAAGAAAACGTCTGTCTTATCTGTGGACTTGTTTTGGAGTCGCTTGCCTAGGAAGAGCTTGTAAAACATTGGCAATTTCTAAACAGAATTTTCTGTGATAATAACTGATTTGTTTTTTTGTCCAATATAGGCCCTGATAATACAAATAAATGGGACTATCCCAAACCTGAATGGAACAAATATTTCCTGTGACTATGGAAATGATATCCACACGGTAGCCAGAGTTGCTGGAGATTATGTAAACCAATTTATTTATTGCGGTTTACTTCCACGTGAGAAATATCCAGCATTTCCAGATGACCAAGGTATGTAGAGGAAAACAAGCTTGGCTCATTCTAACCGCTTTTATGGACATAATTTTTCATAGGCTTTGTTTGTTCTTCCAGTAGTATGTGCAGGTAACGCATACAGGAATAAAAAGAAGACCCAAGCTGCTTCTGTTTTATAGGGCTTATGACTTCAAAGTGTAGGAGTTCCACCATCTTAACATGAATTAACAGTATTTCAAATCTACCAATTTTTGTTTTAAACATCAGAATTTACAAGCCAGTTCATGTACTTATTTTATTAAGATTTATCTGGTTAGAGCTTCTGCTTTAGATGTAGCAAGCACTAAAAGAAAAATATTTTAGCCCTGCAGAAATAGTGTTGCTACTTATACTGATATTTTCAATTGCTTTTGTTTAATTTACCTCCCGAACATGCGCTACTTTTCAGGAGAAGTTCTGGAAGAAGAGCAAGTGCATACCTAAAGGCAGCTCAGAAGCTCTTCATCCCATTTATGCGATCAAAAGCCAGGCTGAGGTGTTCTAGTATCGCCCCGGTTTCAGATGGCACCAGGCAGGGCGCCCATCCCCAGGCTCTGCAGAGCTGCGTTCCGGGGGTGACAAGCGCCTGCAGATCTGCTGGAGTCGGCCGAGCCTTGACGGCCGAGCTGACCAGATCTGATCCTGGCCACTTAGCGGTGGAGATGCCCCATTTTATAGCTCCTTCTGAAGAGGTTGATGCTTCATTCCAGACTTGAGTGCTTGTTAAATTTTCATCTTTCAAGCCTGGAGTGAATGCTCTATTGAAGATGGCTGACTTCAGTAGGAGAAGAATTAGCCAGTCCTTTTGAAAATCCCACTTTTCATAGGCAAGTTTGTAAAGCTGCATTGTTTTTCTCCGTAGCTATCCAAAGAATGGGAGATCATAAACTGTTCTGTATTGTTGGTTACGGCAATGTCCAAATGAATTTCTGGAATCCAGTGCGCTGATTTATTGTACATACTCTGAAAGAGGCATTGTCTCTTGTCCCTGGTGCTTATATGGCAAAATGGCAAAGGAAAAAAAAATTAAGCAGTTCTGGGGGAGGGGGGAGACCGTGTAGTGTATTAAGTCACCAAAAAAGGGATTTCCACTCTTCTCTGTGGGTTTGTTGTCATGGGGAAAGTAAGCGGGGTTTTAAAACACGGTAACTAACATGTTTTAATTACCACATCTTTTTTAAATATCATTTAACACCAACTGTAAGCGAAGACAATAATTAACTCTGCTAATTAACACTTGCACAACACACTGGAATTTTCTGCTGAAAGTCGCAATGTTCTTTTCTGGTGAGGGTGATGTAAAGCGTTGATTTAAGAGGGAAGAGCTGAAAGTCAGAGGGCAAAAGACAAATGGTCCAAGCTCTGAAATGCAGCTCGGAGGAAGCCTTGGAGAAAACAAATCAGATTTAGCCCTTGTTTTCCCAAGGGTCTGTCTTGCCTTCTAAGCGCGAGTGCGAGCGAGGGGCTCTCAATATTCTTTGGCTTGATTCTCTCAGACCACGTGGTTGTCGAAACTGCTCTCCGGGTCAACAGCAAAAACATTATCCGGGCCAATTTCACCATCTACGATTCCAAAAGAACTGGGAACATTTACCCGAAGAGAGCGTAAGTGGCCCGGTGTGCGGGCGGCGGGCGGGGG
>JAVJGI010000050.1:23491446-23513688 GCA_035590275.1 Ibycter americanus | reverse complement strand
GCATGCGCGCGGCCGGAGGGTCCCCCGCGCGGGGCTGACGGGGGGCACAGCATCCCCACCAGCGGGGCGCAGGGGGCCTGGGCAGCGTTTGGCAGGAGCTAGGGGGGGCGCTGCCAGCGATTTGCAAAGGAGGGTCCTCGCACCGTCTTGAGCCATCTGGACGTGTTGAGCTTTTTTAAACATGAATAATATTTTTATATGAAGCTTGTTCTGTTAACCCTTACGCAGCAGAGCCGGCCTCTCTGGCAATCCCTGGAGGGGATCTGTGGGGCGGTGAGGGAGGGGCACGCTCCCTCTGCTCTCTTGCCCCTTCCAGCCCTGGGTGGGAGCAGCTGCCTACCCCTCACCAGCTCGGTGGGCTGGGGGGGGTCTGGTGCCACCCACGGAAATTCATCCGCTTTTCAGGAGCACAGCAGTGGAGGCTGACACAGGGATCCCCATGCCCTGTGCGAACCGCGGAGGCAGGTGTGAGCGTGCCTGGCTCCCCGGAGAGATGGATGGGGGGGGAAAGAGCATTCTGGGGGAAAAGAGCGTTTATCACTAAGGATGGGAGAGTGGCTCCTGGTCTGCGGGGGCCTGGGGCCAGGCAGTGGCACCGCAGGTGGTGACACCCCGGAGCTGCCCTTGAAGCGGCACAGGGGACAGTGGGCTCTGCCCGCATCCCCCACCAGCTCCCAGGGAGAGGAGGAGAAGAAAACCCAGCAACTGCCACGGGTTTTTCTGGGCACTATTAAAGACTGAACACAAAGTGTGAAGATCAATTGCACAGCAGAGGTTTGGCTCCCCTGAGCAGCCTGAAAGCTCCTTTTCTCACCGCTCCATTTCTCACCTTTGCAATTTCAGCTGTACCAGCTGCCTCTCGACCAGGTGGAAGTGTCACTGGTGCCCCTCCACCTACACCTGCGTCTCCAACCGCTCACAGTGTGACGATGCTCTGCAGATGAAGGTAAAGCCTGTCAAACTTTGCTGCTTCGGGATACCTGCCCATGTCATGGTGCTGTGGCTGCTGTTTCCCTTCACCCGGGGATGGAGGCAGGTGGCTGGAGTTTGGCAGCACTGCCCCAGTGCTTGGGGGACGGCTCCAAGGATGGCACTGCTCGGCACCGCTGATGTGCTGCCTGGCCTTGGGGAGTCTCTGCAGCCCAAAATGCAGTGATACGCATCTCACTTCCAAAGGCTTTGCAGGTGGCGAGCTGGAGGCCCACCCTGGAGCACTGCTCTGTGTGTGTCTGGTTGCAGCGCTCCCCAGCAGCACGGGTGAGCATGAGGCTGAGGCCGGGCTCACACCATCTTGCCTTGGGTCTCCAGGCTGAGCCTCGCTTTGTTTAGTGACCGTGGCGGGTCTTCAGGCGCTGGCACTCAGCAGGGTCTCAGCCGCTCCTCTTGGCAAGCTCTGAGTCTCCTCCACCCGTGTCTGGCACTTGCTGGCCAGGGCTTGTCCTGGGCTGGAGTTGGGGCACCCTCCTCTGCTGGTGTCCAGGAGCCGGACACATGCAGGGCAGATGAGCTGCAACTGTGCCGTACTGTGCCATGCCGTGCCGCGCCGCACCCAGAGGCCTGTGTGTGTGAGGAGCTGGCAGCCTGGCTAAAGCATTTGGCTGTCCCGGTGCCCTCAGCAGGCTCCATCCCTTGGCTCTTCACCACCCCTCACGTCTGGAGCAATGCCACTGCTTCTCCACATCCTGGGACGCCTGGGTTTGAGTAATACAATAAATACAGCAATACTTTACAATTCATTTAGCTTTGGCTAGGCTGTTGCAGTATGTTAATAATTTGCTGGAGCACCGCTGGTGGTGCTTGTCAAAAGGAGAAAATAGCCCCTTTCCAAATTATAGCTTTAATAACCCAGAGGCTCAGTGTGTTCCTGCTTCTGAAATTTAAATTGAAGTTAATTTAAATAAAATTGGCTTTTTAGCAATCAATCTGCCATATTTCTAAGCCAGGCTTTTACACTGTAAATTGAATATCCCTTTAGCACCGGTGCTCTGCTCTCATCTCAGCTCTTCCAGCGTTCCCCATGCTCATCACCGGCAGGAGTCTGTCCCTGTGTCAACATCCCACCCTCACCCCCTGGGCTGACCCCAGGCCGGCCCTGCCATCTGCTCCCCTCCAGCAGGGAGGAGGTGGACGGCTGCAAGTGCAGGGGACAGGGATGGAGATGGGACTACCATGCCACGGCTCCGTGCGGTCGTGTCTGGTGTAAAACCCCAGGAAACGTTTCCCGTCCCTGCTGGGTGGCAGCTGGGCGAGGGCTCCTGGCAGCGCAGGACAGCGCTGGGCTGTCCTCTGGCTTGTGAAGCGTGTCTGGATCGGTTGTGCTTCCCTCTGCGCACCCGGGCAGCTCGTACCGGGTGGCGTGGGGAGGCACCCTCCGCTTTGTCAGCTTCCTAGGATTCAGGAAGTACCTGGATTTTTCTCTGTCTGGATAGGTGCAGGGCACAGGAAAGCCATCACCAGTGGCTGTTCCTAGTGTGGCACCCACGTGCTGGGTTGCCGCTCGGGGCTGGGGCACTGCCTGCCTGCGGCACTGGGTGACGTCGGGGCTGTGGGGGTGGCTGGGGACCACCACGGATGAGTCCTCAATCAGTGTTTTCAGTCGTGGCTGGTACGCGTTGTGTTTCTCATTATATGTAGAGGAAGAGCTTGGGCTGCAAGAGGACTTCTGAAGAAGGTTCTGCATTACTGAATTGACTTTTTCCTTGACAAAGCGCCGTGTAGCCTGTGACTTAGCTGGCAAACACAAAAATTGCCTGAGATAATTTGTGTCCTTTGGCTCAAGTGTAGCTGCTGCTTGAAAGGCAGGGGAAGAGCAGTTACTCGGCGGAGCAGGGAGCCTTGTGTTTTCCTGGCTCAGCCTAGGTGTCCCTCCCAGCCTGCATCTGGGGAGATGCCAGGGAGGGTTTGAGAACCAGGTCTTGCTGAGTCTGGCTGCTCCCTCATTCCCTGTCCCTGACCCCTCCCCTGCATGGGGCTGCTGGAGGGGGCACAAGCCATAAAACTGACGCTGTGGGGGTAAGACCCTGCTACAGTGCCTGTGCCGCTGGTGGGAGGGCACCGGGCTTCTCGCATGGAGCCTCCTGGGGCCAGACCCAAGCGATGCCTTGTAAACCCGAACCCGAGCGGTGCTGCCAACCAGTGATGCCTGCCACAGCGCTGGAGTTGCTGTGGGACCTGGCGTGCCAGCCGTTGGGTCTGACGGGTCTGCATGGGATGTCCCAGGGTGCAGAAGCAACCGGTGAGCGAGGTGAGGGTGGCAGTTAGGGCACAGCAAACAGGGAGCAGTCCAAGCTAGGAGTGCAGGGACCATGGCCACCTGGTCCCTCTGAGCTGGTAGGGCATCCCTGCCCTGTCTGAGCTGGCTCCTGCACCAGCGTGCCTGCCGGCACCCAGCACCCGTGCAGCCACCCGACCAAACCCAGCAGAGACATCGTTCTGCTCCTGGGCGCCAGTGCCGCTGTGGAGGGGGAGCACGCAGATGCTGGGGCGGCTGGACCCTGGCAGCCCAGCATTTGATCTGCCTCCGTGGCCACAGGGACCGTGTGGACAGCGTGGCACTGGGTGCTGCTGTGTCATCACAGGGAACAGCTGCTCTTCTGCCTGGAGAGAGGAAGTTAGGGTTGCGGACATGGGTCTTGAGAAGCCTTGCCTATGTGTTAGGGAGAGCTGCACCCAGTCTTCCCACTCTGCTCCCATCGCCTCGAGCATACAGCAAGTCCTCTGGCAGGGATAACTGTGCCTATCCTTCCTTAAGGGTAACCATGCCTGTCCTTGCTTTCTTGCCTCTGATTTCTTACTCCAGAGGTGCAGTTCAGTTGGATGCTGGGCCTGGTTTGGTCACATTCCCATTTTATCTCTGCCTTCCTTAGCTCTTCCCGCTGATCTCAGTGAGCAGCCTGCAGGACGAGGTGCTCTGTAGCCCTGGAAACATGGTGCCTTGTCCTACACTCCGAGCTTTCAGTAAACAAACCATTGCTGGCGTGGCTGCACCTGAAAACTGGTCCGCTGGGAAGCCAGCATCATAGTGGCTTCATCCGCAGCATTTTAAACATTCAGACCCTTTGCCCTGATCCAGACGTGAATGATAAAATCAGCTGGAAAGCTCTATTTCTAGCTGCTGATGAACAGCAGGAGAAGGGGCTGCAAGACGACAAGTTAATCAGTCCTCTAAAGTGTATTTATCTGGCAAGCTATGCCAGCTGCTGTGACATGCAAGGACACACCAGGCTATAGGAGCTTTTGCATGAATTTTCAGTTGTAGCCCTGCTGGTTTTATTTTAACTCTTTTGATTCTCCCAGAAGAGGCTTGGGACTGAAATCTCTCTCCAGTGCTTTGCTTTGTTGTTTTACTTCTCTTATCATGTGCATCTCTGTTATTTAATCCCCTTGTTTAGGCAGCACCAACTGTGCTTGGTTAAGATGAGTGTCCTGATAAAAATGAAGCGTGTTTTCCACAGTCAAACAGGCACTTCCAGATAGTTCCTGACCACTGGCTAGGTCTGGGGAAGGCGAGAAATAAACCTCATGCTCACTGCGTGTACGGCACCAGGGATGTGTCCTGCCAGGCATCTCGGCTCTAGGAGGGCAGGCTCTACCTCTCATCAGCACAGCAGCAGCGTTGCCATCAGCGGAGTCACAGTGGGGTAACCCTTAATGCAAGTGGGAAGGAAATCTTGCCTGCTGCAAATTATTCTGCATAATGGACCAAATATTTTGTTGTCTTTTACCCCAATGGCTCCACTGTCAAAAGCATTAATCTGGATGTACCCTGGGGCAACGGAGAATCTGGCTTCATTTTTGCTGTAGTTTTGCAGCATGATTTACATCTCATGAGAGAACAGGATGGGCTTGTCATACAGACTTGAATTCTGAGTCAGCTCCAGTATCTGAGCCATCAATTTAAAGTGAGAACAAAAGTAGGGGGACAGATGACCTTTCAAAATAATTTTTCAGCTTCATTTAGGCCTCTCATTTCAGCTGTCCTGCTGCAGTCCCCTTGCTGAAGCCCCCGTAGCTCATTATACCCTTTCCTCTGCGCGCAGACGCATGCACACACAAACCCCCGCACACTTCTGAAACAACACTGAGCAGGAGGGAGACCGCTGGAAAGTGAAATCTCTGCAGGGGCTTGCAGAAACGCACGTTGCAATGTATGAGACATCAGCTTCCAGCTGGCAGGAGGGGGATCACACCGGCAGATTTGCTGTTGTAGGCTGCAGTGCCTCCTTTCAGTGTCACTTCAGCCCCGTCTTCTAACATTTAAGTGCATGTAGTGAGGGAGCTGCCCAGAGTGGCAGCTGAGGAGTGTGTACGCATTCGCTTTTTACCTGGGAGTAAGGTTTTTTCCAGTGCAGGAAGATGAAAGTGCAGGCTTGGCAGCCCCACTGCCCAGGGGCCGGGAGCTGCCGATGTCCCCAAGCTGGCGGCGAAGCCTGGCAGCAGCGAGAGGGGAATTCCTGCTGTTCCTGCTGTGCTCCTGCCTGTGCCCGGCCGTGGCTGCCAGCCCCGCTGCTGCCCGCGAGCCCTCCTGGAGACCTGGCCACCACCGTGCTGTGGCGATCTGGCAGCTAGAGGAGGGGTGGATTTTAAGGCAGTGCCACGCTGGGCTGGACGTGAAGCCTTCCTTGCAGGGAGGAAAGCTGCACGTGGCATTACCACTCTGTGCATCACGGTGCCGTTTTGATATTTCACTTTCTGGGGTTACAGTGTGATCTGACTTTACAGATGTAGTGAAACTAATCTTACCAAGGGCCCTGATGTGTCGTCTTGCCTCATTGTTGAGGATGCTCAGTGTGCACCCAGCTAACCTCTCTTTTTTTTTTTCTTTTTTTTTTTTTTTTTCCCTTCTTGTTTTGTACCTAACAGAAGAAAATTGACTGTCCACGAATTGTACCTGCCTCTTTGGACCCAATGCCCACGGGAGTATCTCGGGACGTCACGATCTCAGTGGCTAATGCGCCTTTCTCTAAGGTAAATGAGTTCCTAGAGAGACTGGGACGGCTCAGATGAGCCTAGGGCAGAGCGTCCTGTGTTGGCTAAGCCACTGCTTGGAGTACAGCGTGGAAATATGTTTTAACTTAACTGCTGGTTGTCACTGCAGAGCTCTTTTTTTGGTGAAAAAATCCTTTCTGTGAAATTTTATGGAATGAAAATTGTCATAGGGCAAAAAACAGGAGTGGACATCAAATGGTGCTTTTGGAGATGCATTGCACACCAGCAGGAACCAGAGGAATTTGAGGCAGAGAGGCTGGACACTGGGAAAGTAGTTGACAGAGCTCTGGTATTTGTAGAAAGCTGCCCTGTGTCACTTTGGGTCAAGGCTTCAGCGGTGCCCGTGGGGCCTGGCTGGCCGTGCCCCTGCCAAGAATACCTGCACACCGGCAGCTCTTCTTTCTGCAGGGAAGGGAGAAGGTTGGGAATGCTGTGGCACTGCCCGGCTTGCTGCGCCGGGGGTGCTGCCAGGCGCCACGCAGGCACCGCTTCCATCGGACCTCCTGCCCTTCGGCACGGGGCAGAAGGGAGCTCTCCCCGCCTGGCTGGGGCTGCTGCTTCCCGCACCCGTCCGGCTGCTGTGAGGGAGGATGTGCCCTCTGCAATCAGCAAAACAGGGCGAGAAACCCTTCTTCCTCTGTGGATGCTGGAGGTGGCTGAAGAGGAAGCAATACCGTGTGTAACCCCATAGGAAATGAAGTCAGCAGGAAAGGGGCCAAGGCACCGCGCTCCTGGTGCGGCTGCGGGGGCTCCGGCAGTCCGGCTTCCTCCCGCCGCCACCCACAAGCTGTCCCGGGGCACCGGGCAAGGTTCCTTCCCCTTTCATCTCTGCAGGAGCTCACGAGGGCTGCCAGAGCTCAGGGCATCAGAGCCGCTGCGTGCCCCGACACCTTCGCTGCTGCGGGGCGCTGCCGGGGTGGCGGGCGAGGGGCAAGGGGCATGGGCCAGCCCGCAGAGCAGAAGCTGCCTGGGCGCAGGCGATGCACTGGAGGAGATTCCAGTTTCCCCCTCATGGCCACGTGTGTGTTCACTGAGCCAGCAGCTGCCTGCCAGGAGTCTGGTGCTTTCTTTCATGTCTTTTATCAGATCTGTCAGTTTTCAAAGGATAGTTAGACCTCAGTAGTGGTGGAGCATCAACCTGCTTGGAGATAGGAGTTTTGACTGCAGGATGGGGGCACAGCAGTAACTCGGGGCAGGATATCATCCTTCTGTTATCAGGAAAGCAGCACAGAAGATCTGCCTTTGAACGTACTCCTGGCTGGGTCCTCATTTGAATTAGAGATTTGCTCTGTGCCGTTGTTGGGAGGAGGAGGAAGGTGGCTTTGAGCCCAATTCACGGACTGGTTTGGTCTGATTTGGGTGAGGCAGCTTGGGACCACATTTGCTCTCAGTCTGCATTGCACCATTGCAGCATGAGCTGCAAAACACCCCCAACCCAGAGGAACCCAGGTACCCTGCTGGTGGGGGCTACGAGAGCATAGCCGAGCCAGGCACATCTCCTGCTCTGTGCGTGCACCATGTTCCCGAGTGCAGGCGGCTGCCCCACGCCCGGTCATCACACTTCACAGCAGCATGCTGGGCGAGACCAAGGGACGGGGCTCCACGTGCGATGCTCAGCCCGCAGCAGTTGTACGTGTAGGTGTGTGGCAGAGCAGGGTTAATGAGGCACAGACCACAGCCCGTTTACAGTGTCGAGTTCTAATCTCCTGTTTGACTTGAGTGCAGTCAGGTGCCGATGGCAGCAAGGTGAGACACTGGCACCTGCCATATCAGCTGACTGAGACAGAGAACTGCACAAAACGGTTGTTGCAGCCGTCCTACCCTTGTCTTCCCTCTGCCAGGAGACAGCTCTGGAGTGCCATTTTGGGACAGACAGGACATTTGAAGCCCGATGGGTGAACTCCTCCACCGTGGAGTGCGTACACGTGCTGGTGAGTCAGGGAGTAAGGCTGCCAGCCCCTGCTCCCCCTGTGGCATGGTGCAGGTCCAAGGGTGAGAGGGTCTTGCCCCCAGCCTCCCACCCGGCAACTGGGATGCTGCCTCCCCTCCTGCTTCCCTCCACTTCCAGCGGAAAAAAGTGCAAACCGGGTTCACCCCTCCAGCAAGCGGCTTTTTGCGTGTGCTGGTGCTGGAAGGGCGTTCACGAGTTGCTGATGTTGCGGTGTCTGCTCCGTGGGTGTCTGCAGTGGCTCCAGCCCCTGCTCCACTGGGGTCCACTGGAGTGTGGGAAGGAGCTGCTTGTTTACCTTTCTAAATGGGAAGAGTTCAGTTCAGGCAAAAAATTTGGCCACCTTTCAGTGTTGCTATTTCTGTAGCTTTTATGCTGAACTAGGAATTGGCCTGAGAAAATGCTCAGGCGCTCACTGAAGAGTGGTGGGGGCAAACTGCACCTCTGAAATGCAGCAAACGTTCGGGCTTCCACCGATGGGAATACTGTGAGTAGAAGCTGGAGAGGAGCACTTTCCCATCACGTCACCTGCAAAACTCTGTATCGTAGCCTGGCGCTGAAAATGTGCAGACTGGCCAGTCTGTTAGTTTTCCTGTCCATTTCCTCTAAAAATAGCAGCGAGCCAGGGCTCTGCTCTGCCGTGTGCGCCGTGCCCCAGTGCCCTGCGTTGGGACCTCAGCAAAATAATTAAAACAGAAAACGAGCCTTCCCTCTCTTTCTCTCTGCTAAAGACGAGACCCTCCTGTACTGAGAAGCAGTGGTCAGAGAAGTCTCACGAGGAATGTTAATCCATGTAATGTGTGTATGGAACCTTGTATTTTACTACGTTTTCTAAGCTTTTGTTTATTTGGTTTTTGTGTGCAGCTCCACACATCAGAAAAAAGCCATCTCTTCCCAGTGAACCTTCAGCTGAAGGACAGACCGGACAGATTTATCGACAGTCCAGAGATGATGACAGGTCTGAGTTGAAAATATTTTTATTCTGCTCTCATCTGGTCAGCTTGAATGACTCTCAAATCCTGGCAAAGTTTATGGGTTCAGGAGAGACGCCATGGCTCAGGCGGGCACAGGTCGGTTCCTTCCCTTGGGCACACGCAAAAGACGTGTTTCCACGGAGCGGCAGCCGTGCAAACGTGTGCCCAGGGACCAGGCGGGTGCCCGCGGACATCCATCCCTTTAGATTCAGGGAAAGGCGAGCTCTGTCCTTGAGCGCAGGCAGCGGTTGAGGTCTTGCCTGCCACGGGACAGTGCGTGCCGGTGCTCTGGGTCACAGCAGAGATGTGGGGCATCCCCAGGGTCAGGGAGGAATTCTTCCGGGGGGAGATAAGGGATGGGGGAGGGCTCTGCCCTGCCCTCTCACAGGAGTGTGGCATCAAGGTTCAGCACGCTGTAAACACTGAGTCCTTTCTTTTTTTCTTTCTCCTGTGCTGAGAAGGAATAAAATGTGTAAACACATTTCACCCCTGGCCCACTCTCTGTCTCTGGGAAGAATGCTCGGATTCCCAAAAAAGCCCTTGCTACATCAGCAGACTAAGGCAGGCAGGCAAAGAGTCAGATTAGGAGTGCACTCAGACAAGGCATTTAGATAGGACAAGCCCAGCCAGACGGCCAAGAGAGCCAGCGTTTGCACAACAGCCGCCTCTCCCTGCCCGGCCGAGGCTCCGTGTTGCACCCAGCCACGCGCCTCGCGGGGCGCAGCAGCTCTGGGCTCTTCTCCCTCTCGGTAGTGTCGGCAGTTGTAGTAGAAGGAACTGATTCACCTTAGATACAAATGAGAACTGGATGCCTGAAGTGATATTTTTCTTTGGAGGCAGAGAAACATTAACACCATCAGACCCAGGATAAAAAGGTTTCCCCACAGCAAATCCCAGTGTATAAGGGAGGCGTATCTTGCAAAGCATTCCATGTTGGTGAAATAACCTCTGAAATACCAGCACGGGTAGGCATGAGACATGACTTCCTTGCAGAAGGAAGAAGGCATCCGTATTTGTGAGATACAGAGGTGACCCCAAGGAAAGGGGTGGGAGGTCTGAGCTCAGACTGTTTTGATGTGCAAGAGAAGACTCTTAGTCTCAGCGTGGGTGGTGCTGGGAGCAGGAATGACAGCGGAAAGACCGTGGTGGAATGCCCCCTCCTCCTGCGCGGAGGATCTCGCTTACACAGACTGTGTGTGCATCGATCTGAATTTGCCAGAATATTTGGAGTTCCCGTGGGACCCTTAGACTGCTCTGGCTCCTCCTTGCCTTGTTCAGATTGGTCCAAGTTAAATTGGAGAGGCTGACTTGCAAGCAGAGACAGAGATCTGCCTGGCCAATTATAAATCTGTGCATCTTTTATACTGTCTTTAATGGAATTGCTGTTATTAGTGTTTATTATTTCCATATTTATTAGCTTTTATTGTAAACTGCATTTTGGTAGTCTGCCGAAGGAATCCCAGCTCTTTGCTGTTGAGTGGAAAACTAACCAGTGTAACTCACTGGGTGGACTCAACATGAGGTGAAATAAGCTCATTTTTTGGTGGAGAATGGGGGACCCCCCCCCAGTGCTGATGACGTTTCATTAGCACAGGCACAGGCAGACAGCTGAAGGCTGAGGGATTCATTAGTTGCTTATGAAGCGCCTTGAGATCCTCCCATGAAGAGAAGTGCAAAATGTGACTGTTTCTTTGTTTTATGTTCTCCTGCAAAGTCTCCTCTGGGGAAAAGGGTGTGAAAGCAACGTTTCCTGAGTGTTTCTGGCTGTTTATCTCAGCGGATACCCACACTCCAGCAGCAGGAGTCTTTAGGCTGGAGAGGAAATGTAACCTAGGGCACCAGCTAATGAAGAGGTGAAAGCGATGTAGGAAAAAGATGTGGAAGCTGAGCTGAGCAGATCTGAAGGGAAAAGTCAATGAAAGGGGCCTGTGGTCACCGGGGGGGAAGGAAAGGAACTGTAAACACCGTACAAAGCACTGTAACCATCCGATTTTTGTCAGTGTGTGGAGGCAATGTGATTGCTTTGCTAACAGGATGGAGCCAGCTTTGCCAAGCAGCTTCCCATGTGGATGCTGAGAGTCGGAAACATGTAGCATAAATCGACAAAAGGTTCCGAGTTTGAGTGTTGTTTGTTTTTTAAGGGGAAGAAAAAGGAAAAGAAAGTGCTAAATTACATTGCAGTGAGAACAAGCACCTAGTCCTTCTGGGAAATCTTCGGGATGGTAGCCAAGCACTCCCTCATCTTGCTGTATGTGCAAGATGCTCTGCTCATCCACTGGATTTCAGCTGTTACTTGGATTAATATAGGTGGGGGTGGGGGGCTGTTTGCCTCGCGCTAAGCAAAGCTGTGAAAGTCTCAGGCCCAGGAGCTCACATTTTCTGTTGTCTCTGGTGGTTTAGTGGAGGTGTACAACTGTGCGACTGGGAGTGCTGACTGTTCTCAGTGCCTGGGGAGGGAGGACCTGGGGCACCACTGCATCTGGAGCGAGAGCAGCTCCAGCTGCAGGCTGCACAGCGAGCCCCCACAGGTCTCGGATGTCTGCCCAGCGCCAGAGATTAAGAAGGTAAGACCCAAACGCAACAGGGTAAGACCCAAATGCAACGCGGAGGGCGTGCATGGTGTGGTAGGCAGTGCAGGGGACCAGAAGCCTTCTGCCCAGCTGGGGGCAAAGGAGAAACCACGCTTTGCCCCTGGCGTAGGACAGAGTCAAGACCAGCACTGAATTATTCACTGAGTTTCCGTGGTGTTGAGTCACCTGATGCCAAGGGCATTTTGCTAGTGACAAGATCCAATCTTCATCATGTTAGTGAGAAAAACAACAGCAGCACGATCAAAATGTCCCAGGGTTCCTGGGGTTGGTAAAAGCGAGAAAGATTTGCAGGGTCGGCTGAAGGATTCTTATCAGGAATAGCGTTTAATGGAGCATAGCTGAAATGTGAACGTGAGCCCTATCTCCAGGCACATGTGCTCTGCAGTTCTGCTGAGATTAATTGTGGCAGAGGGACCTTTTGGCATTATGCCTTTTGAAATGAGTTTTATTTAAATTGTAGTTGAATGAATGTTTGTTGGGGGTATTTGGATCTGGGGTTCTGCTTAGAGGTATGGTATGAGCTGACAAATTTGTCCCTGACAAGTAGCAAAGAAAGTATATAGAGCAAATCTTAAAACGAGCTCCCTAGGAAAGGAGAAGCTGGAGAGGCAAAACAGCTGATGTCAACATCAAAATCAGCAAGGATGAGGGATTTCTGTACTTAGGGAGGCATGTAGTGATAGCTGCTTGAAATTCGGGTGCTGTAACACTGCATGGAGGGACTGCAGGATCCCCATCGCCTGCCTCTTCCCTCTCGTCACCATGGCAGAGGGGTGCTCCCCCCGAGCCTGTCCTTCCACAGCACACGTCAAGTGTTATCAGCACCTCACCAGAAAATAATGGAAGGAAACTACAGTTCAGGTTGCAGAGCGTCACAGGGCTCTGTCGCTATTTCCTTAGCAAATAGTAGCTGGTAAACCCGAATCCTCTGGAGTCACGCAAGCAGACAAGCCGGCACAGAGCCCTCCGGCGGGTCGTGGGGCAACACAGCAGGTGAAAGTGGGTGCTGGGTCCTGGCCAGCCCTGGCCAGCTGGTGCCACCAGGCACATTGTGCTGGCTTTGTGTGCCATTGCCTTGGCAAAGGGCAAAGAGCCATTTCTGAATTGGAGGAGTTTTCTCACCTGGTGAATGATGCAGTTGCCCTGCCTGGGGATGCCCCTGGCGCGGTGGAATGGCATCACACCCAGCACCCCGTCCCTTTACAGTGGTGGGGTCAGCAGCTGCCGGGTGAAGAACCAGTGGCGTGGGAGATGGGTGGGGAGCAGCCTTGTCCCACGGCGCTGGACTCGTCCTGCGCCCCACAGTGCTGGTGTCTTGGCCATGCTCCTCGCATCAGGACACTTCTTGTCTTGTTTTTGTCATGAAGGGCCCTGCTGTGTTCAGGACAGCCCTTGAAAATGTGGTGGCAGGACTCTCTCCTTCCAGTATGCTAGCATCCCTCCTCTGGGTTTGTCCCTACCCCAATGCCATTCCAAGCTGTGGTGCGGAAGGAGTGATGGTTCACCCCAGACGTGTTTGCAGCTGGAGTAATCCGTGACCAAACCCAACACAGAAGTGCGATGGCTTCTTGTTTGCAAAGCTGCAGCAAAGGAAGCATGGCTACGGGCACGCTGTGGGGGGAGCAGGAGCACGAGGAGCAATTCTGTTTTCTTCACGGGGGGCCAAGCGGGACATAGGCGCAGGCTCAGGGATGAAGGCAAGAAGCTTCCTGGTGGTTCTCCTCCGACCTTTCCCTCGGTGCCACAGATCGAGCCGCTGCACGGGCCACTGGAGGGGGGCACCCTGCTGACCATCCGCGGGAGGAACCTGGGCCGCCGCTTCAGCGATGTCCTCGGCGCCGTCAGGATAGGCAGCGTGCAGTGCGCCCCGCTGCCCGACAGATACGTCGTCTCCGAGGCGTGAGTGTCGGAGGAGCTGGCGGGGGAGGTCCCTGTCCCCATCGTGTCCCCCGCCCCTGCCTGTCCCCACCGCTTGCCCCGTTCCTGCCTGCCGGCTTCGGGCTGCCTGGCGCTGCACCCAGGTGGGACGCGGGTGCCCTCAGCCATGCGCGGGGCAGCGGGTGCCCGCTCTGCAGCAGGCGCCAGGCAGGGCGCAGGGGAGCAGGAGGAGGAGGCGGCCGTGGGCTCTGCCCCTCTGCTCTGGTGGAGCAGCCCCTCTGCCGCCAGCGCTGCTGCCAACCTCCTCTTTCCCATCCGCAGGATCGTGTGCCAGACTGGAGAGGCACAGGAGGCATTTTCAGATGTGGTGACGGTTAACGTGAGCCGGGAAGGGAAGTCCAGGGAGCGGTACGCCTACGTGGTGAGTAGCTGCTTGCTGGGTGTTCCTTTGGTGATGCTTGCAGCCCCCGCACCCCCAGCTGCCTTAGAAAGAGGATGTATGACCAAGCGTGCTGGGGTCCTTGAGGAGCAGCTGATGTGTCTCCTCACCTGTGGTTTCATGAGTGAGGGCTGGCAGACCCGGGCTCGAGCGCAAGGGGCAGGACGGCAGCCAGGTTTTCATCGGGCACAGCCTTGCTCCCATCTCAGCTCCAGCAGTGGTTCATCACTCATCCTGGCTGTATTGCCGCTTCTCCTGCTATAAAAAGGAGCTCGTTTTTCTTCCTCCTCTTTTGCTAACATGCCATTACAACCTGTGAGATTTTTTGAGGCTTGCAATGTCTCTTTGTGCTAAGTTACATACCACACACTCGCATTATTTAGAATGGGTATCTTTTGCTGCAGAGATAGTCTTATTTTTTTGCATGAGAATAATGTGTAGGGATTAGACTTGAGCTAACCCTGTGTCATTATACAAAGAAAAGCCCTTTATAGCTTTGTACTGTACCATCTCACAAAGATAATTTTCATCTCTGTAAACCTGAAAGAAACCCATGCATTTCTTCTCTTTCCTGCAAGCACCCTTATCTCTGGCTAGACGCTATTCACAGGCAGCCCCATGCGTCCAGGGCAAACACAGCAGGCTGGGTGCCAAGGGCATGCTGTTTACTCGGAGCCTTTGTGCTTCTGCTGTCGCTTTAGCTGGAGAATAGACTGTGCTGCAGTCTAGTGGCTTGAAAGACTTGAGCCTTCGGAAACGACGTTTGATTCCTGGTAGCCACTGTGAGGAATTTAGGGCAGGATCATGGGGTGCAGTCCCCCACCCCGTACCCAATCATGTGTTAGGCATTTAGTTCAAGGAGGTTTACACAGTGTGCAGCCAGCGCGGGCACGGCACATCCCGGCGCCCTGTAGCAGAGCCAGGTCTGGCAGCGCACGCGGAGGGCAGTGGTGAGGCGAGGGCTCTGCCAGGCTTGGCTCAGCAGTAGTTCCCAGGAGGATGCTTGCTCTGGGACCCATCCCCATTGTTTCCAGGCATCCATGTGCCCACCCAAAACGTCTTAGAGATCCAGCAGTCCAGAGTGGAGCAGGGTACCGCAGGGGTACGACCCAGTAACGGGCCCTGGGTTTGGGATTTCTGGCATGTTGCCATCAGGATGTGTGCGCTGACTCGCTGCTGGGCTGGTGGTGTGGTTGGCATCAACAAGGGCCCGAAGAGTGGGAAAGGGCTGGGCGGCTTCTTCACTGGCCTTCAGCGTGCAAGGAAAAGCCATGTCAGGAAACACCTGTAAAAGCACCAGTGCTAAACAAAGCCAGACGAGCAAAACCCAGTCGCTGAGCTCAGATTGGGTCTGTGACAGCTCTGTGCTGGCAGCTCCTCGGCAGGCTTAGGGAGAAGGCTATCCTCCCAGGAGGTGGAGAGGAGCCGCTTTCTGCTCGAGCGGCACAGCAGAAAGCTGTCTTGTGGCTGTTTATCTCAGCCAGGCTTGGGGAAGAGATGAGGGAGTGCCCTGCTTTGTGCACACGTGTGTCGGGGAGTGAAGGTGCAGGATGTGTAGCTGGTGTGTGTTGCAAACTAAGCAATGTTCTTTAGTTTTCTTGATTCTCCTCTCACATACGACGGCATGAAGATGGAGTAGAGTACACCATGCGAGGCTGGTCTTGGTGAAACCTGAGTTTGAGCACTGATGATAGCAGTTTACCTGAAAAACTTTAAAAGCCTTTTAGACCTGCCCTTCCAAAGAAGGTCCTTTGTAAAATCCCAAATATTGTTTGTGTGCTACATCTTTCAAAGTCCCCGTTAGACGTATCTAGAAGAGACAGGATTCAGCTGTAATTTTGTTGAGGGGGAGGGAGAAACGTGATTGAGAGGCTTTTCCAGGACATTATAGCAGGCTACAGATGAGCTGAATTTGCAGAAGTTGCAGTGGAGGCAGTTGGTGCTGGCAGTGCACTGAGAGCAGCAGCCACTGGCTCTTGCTGAGGGGAAGAGCTGGAGGGCTTTGGGGAACGTGAATAATCCTCTCTGCTGTTGTAACTGCACATTTGGATGCATAGGTTAGGGGCCAAGGGCAGGAGACAGCTGCTTGCAGACACTCAGAGAAATACAAATTAACAAAATGAATCCTGTGGAAATGGGTAATGATCAGAAACAACAGAGGAAATGGCTGTAGAGGAGTAAAGTAGTCCTGAGTGTAGGACAAGGGCAAGGATTAATAAGCGTGTTTGTGTGGCTGGGATGGAGAGGGAAGGGCGCTGGCACCAGGCAGTACAAAGCAGCTTAGCCCGTGTTCCTCAGCCCGCCCCGGCGGGGTTTGGCACTGCGGCTGCAGCGAGGGAGGCGAGGGACGGGCTGCAGCAGCGAGCAGGCTTCAGCCACCCTCCACAGCCCAGCAGGTCTCGTGCCTCCAGGGTTTGTGGGGTTTGATGGGGAATTACCAAGTGCCTTATGAAAGCATCTTGAAATAATTATTTGGTCTGCCCTTGGTGTCCTGTTCAAGCCAGAGCAGGGAAGTTGCCCAACAGACTCTCCTGGGGCACTCTGTGTAGCAGACATGAGGGTTCAGCGCTGCATTAGTTATCAAAGCCTCAAGCTCATGAATCTCAGGAAGATTTCCAGGGGCTGCAAATGCAGATAACACATATGCTGATTTCTGCTGAAAATGGTGAGAGGCAAGGTAGCTTCCCCCTTGGATCCTGTCACCTCAAGAGTTTCAGATTTGAAGCTTCCTTAAGGAGTTTGATATTCAATTATCTAGACCCAGATGGCTCTTTTCACAGATCTCAAGGCCATCATCCAGCAGAGCTTTAGCATTATCTTCGTATTCAGGAGGATGGGTCTGGAATGGCAGGGATGGTGGGAGCTGGAATGTGAATGAGAAATTTCCTGTTGTTGACCGACCCTGAGCTGTCGCTAGCTCTGGACCCTCCATTGGAAATCTGAAGGGACTGGTGGGATCCTGGGCTCCCGTTTGGACTCATGTCTCATCTACTGTATCTAGAGACTGCAGAGTCACAGAGGTTTTATATGATCTCACTCCTCAGTGCTTGTACCTCTCCCCTTGTTCTGAAACCCTGCCAGTGAAAGCTTTTGCTGTGCTGCTGTTTCAGAGCCTCACAATACCGGATACTTAAATTTACTGAAGCAATTTCCATGTGCAACGTGGAGTATCCAACTGTGGATTTACTAGGCTAGAAAACAGATTTCCCCTTTGTTTTTAGCTTCCTGTGGTGCAATCCATAGCTCCCGTGAATGGTCCAAAGGCAGGAGGAACCAGAGTGACCATCAGAGGCAGCAGGCTCGACGTCGGCTCTGAGCTCCATGTCCTCGTCAATACCTCCAAGCAGTGCACTGACCTCAGGTGGGACTGGGTCTGGGGACCGGTGCTGAACTAGGGACAAGAGCCAAAGCGTTAGGTAGGGTGATACTGTTCCCCAGGAGATTAGGAAGAGCTGGGGTTTTGGTGGGGGGCACCAGCGCACACTGCTGCTAAGCCTGGGAGCCAGCACAGCATCCCCACCAGCCTGCTCGGCTGCTGCCTGCCCCCTTCCCAGCGCCCCGTCAGCCCGGTGCCTGCGGCGTGGGTGTCTGACACAGGGTGGGGCCAGGATCTTTGGCAAAGTGGCTCTGCTGGTGTTGCCGTGACATGGTGGCAGCGACCAGCAGCAGACCAAGTGCTTCTCATGCACCATTCGCAGCACGCTGCCAGGCCCCTTGGGTGGTCTGGGACCAGGACCAAAATGCTGGGAGCGAAGCAGACGTGGGCTTTGTTCCCATATCTGCCGGAGGCAGAAGGCACCTGCACGCCTAGGGTCGTGCTCCCGCAGCAGCTTGCTGGTTGGAAGAATCCCCTCCCCTGTATGTTCCCGTCTCACCAGTGGGAAGAAGTAGGAGCCTGCCCTTTCCCTTCGGCTGTACGGGAAATCAGTCTGGCAGGCCGGGGTGGTGTGTGCTGAGAAGTGCTCCTCAGTAGGCCATGCGGTTAATAGGCAATGGGCGTGTGACTGGACGCTCCTTGCCTGTGTCTGCCATCTGCCTCGCTTCTGAGGCGGTGCTCAGGGCCACGGTGCCTGGCTCCGGCTGCTTTGTCTGCCATGGCTTTCTGCAGCTCACTCTGCCTTTCCCTGCGCAGCCGCAACGACAGCACCATCACCTGCACCATGCCGTCTGCGGAGCTCACCACGGCCGTGCGAGTCTGCGTCCAGTTCGATAACAAGTCTTGTGCCAGCTACAACATCACGTTCAAGTATGAGAAGAACCCGATTATATCAGACATCAACCCCAAGAAGAGCCAGATCAGGTGAGATCCCTCCCCCAGCTGAGACAGCCAAGTCCACCACAATTTGTCCTTCCTTTTGTGGCCTTTGTTGAGATCAGCCTCTTAATTTTTGCTGAATGCAGAAGCGAACAGTGCTCTCCCATCAAAGTGCAGGGGTAATAGGAGTACCCTGGTGTAGCCTGCTGCAGGCAAGGCGAGCTCACCCTGTCTGTGCTTCAAGCCACCTAGATGCAGAAGGTCCTGTGCAAACCCCGTGTCAGGAGCCCCAGGAATCACTGAAGCACAGCCAGGAGCCAGGAGGCAGGGTACAGTATCATGGCCCTGTGCCAGGCTGTTGTAGCATCATGACTTCCATTTCAGAGCTGGCACGTGTCTGCATCTGCCAGCAAAAGAGAGGGTCAGCTCCAGGCTGGTGCGAGAGGGTCCTGCAGGGAGAAAGGGGCTTTCTCAGCCCTGGGGTTTGGCACATTGCCTTGCAGACAGGTACGGAAGGGCACCCAGCATGCTCTCGGGGTGCTTTGGGGTCCCCCAGCACTGGAGTGGAGGAGGTCTTACACACCAGGACTGTCCCTAGCTCATTTCAGTGCATTTAGGACATGGAAAAAGGTTAGCCTTGGTAATGTGCTGTGTACACGTGGTAGGTGCTTTAGGAAGGTTCAGGTGCGGGGCTCTATGAGACCCTGAGGATTTTTCTTGGCAGTAAAACTGCTGGAGGATAAGTTGAGATTTGTATTTTGGATTTCAGCCTTCCCTGAGGTCATAGTATTTCATTTTTAAAGTGTGTTGCTTTTAATTTCACGTCTCTCTGTGGAGCTCTTAGGCTCCTGTTCCTTTGGATACCATGGTGAAATCTCACCTTCCTCGGCTGCAGCGCCTGGAAAACCCAGGGCTGACCAAGAAATCTGAGAGTCCAGTGCCTGTGCCTGCAGGACCATGGTGAAAGCGGCATGCTTGGGACGCAGGGGATGCAGCAGGCTCTGACGGTCCGGTCCCCTTGGAGCAAAGCCGTGTCTCGGCATTCCCAAGCACAGCGCCAGAGATGCAGGCTGTGGGAAAGCTAATGACAAGGCACAGCAGTGACTCAGCCAACCTCAGCTCCTAGCAGGCTGGCGAACTGTGCCGAGTGGCGAAAGCGGTATCTAAACACAGAGACAGTGGAAGAATGCCACTGCCCGTATTCACAAGGGAAACCACCAGGGTATTTCTCCATCACCTTAGTCTGCTTTCTTAGTATTTATAGCAGTTTCCAAATTTCAGACCACTGAAAACACGACAGCAGCCTCTCTCTTCGGACTGCTCAGTGGCTCGTGTAGTCTGACTGCTCCGGCACTTTGCTGGGCTGTTGACCATGAGGGGTCCTTAACTCGTGTGAAAATTTAGCTGGATCTGATTTATCTTGCCGTAGTGCTAAAATAATTTGTGTAAGCAAAGTTTAAAAGCAAACAGAAGTTGTAAACTAGTCTGCAGATATGACAGGCTCTTAGAAGCTTGGATCATAACTGTGTGGTAATAGCCACCGATTTCAGGAAACCTGACTCACAGGGTCTTGGGCCCAAAGTCGCGGTGTCTGCAGTGGCCTTCAGGTAACAGCATCTGTACATCCTGACTGTTGCCTGACAGATACTCCAAACAGAGCAGATGTGATGCGGAGGAAGGGGAAGGTAAACCCGGGGTGTAGCTTCTGCTGTCCGGAACAGACAGGCGGTGCCGGTTCTCCACCCCGTGCTCTGCCCAGCAGTACTGTGTGCATCAGGGCCTTCTCGTTACTCTCGTTAATTGACTGCACATTGAGAGGCCCATGTTCCACATTCCCCAGGCATTGGATCCAAAATACAAAACAACTTTCACATTTTGATCTAAATCAGAAGTGTCTGGGAGATGCAGGATCCCTGTCAACCTTAAAGGGGTCTCCTCCCTCTCCAAGGCTTACAGTTCTCTGTGGGGCAGGGGATATCTCCTGGCCCTTGCTTTGAGCAGCTGGAGGCCAGCCTCGTACACAGCCAGTGGCCTGGGCAACCTGCTGCGTACCCTGGCATGCAGAGGCAGGCTGCTCCGCTGCGGGGTGGCAGCAAGGGGGACGCTTTGCTGCTGCTGGGAGAGGTCCCTCCTTTCCACCACAGCAGTTGCTGTTCCTCCTTCCTTCCCTGATGTCTTGGTAGCAGTGTGGATGCTTGCTGTAAGTGGGGAGGCGACTTCGGCTGCTGGGTTACGTTTTCTGCCCAAGCAGCTGGGAAGCATCCCTGGGAAAATGACAGTAGGGAGACCCAGCCCTTGCACCTCACTGCTGTGTTGTCCTCTGCACTCACCCTCTCTTTCTTCCCTTCTCCTCAAAGCGGGGGCAGGACCATCACCCTGGAAGGAAGAGGCTTTGAGCTGGTCCAGAACGTGTCCATGGTTGTGCGTGGCATTGGCAGAGAGCAAACGGTGGGTGTCCGGGTGGGCTGTCGCCCAGTAACTGGGAGCAGGGCTGCGTGCCCGGTGCCTGAAGGTGTTCAGGGTGTGAAGCTGAGGCCATAGCCCGTGCTACGCGTCGGGGTGGGAGCGCTCGGCGTGTCCGTTGCTTGATGTGTGTGCTCTCTCCTGCTTTCAGAGGTGTAAGGTTCACACCGACACCGCAATCACCTGCCCCTCTCCGGCTGCCTCCAACATCACTGTGGGGAGCAAGCCCGCACCCGTCGATTTCTATCTCAACGGTCGCCTCTATGCAGACGACCGTCCGGCTCTGGATGAGGAGATGTACCCCGAGGAGGCTCTGCACATCAGCAAGTTCAGCCTGGAGTACTATACCGATCCCCAGTTCTTCACAGCCAAGAAGGAGAAGTGGATCAAGCACCATCCTGGCGAGCCCTTAACTCTGGTTATACACGTAAGAGAACGGCACTCACAGCTCTGCTTCTTTCGGGGTCTGGCCTGCTCCCCGCTGGGAAACTCTTCAGTCCCAAGTATGAGCACAGTGACTGTCCCCACACACAGGGGAGAGAAGCGGGGTGGGGGAGGCTGGGGGAGGCAGGAGCCACACAGGAGCAGGCAGTTCTTGCTCAGCCTGCTGCACCTGCATCTCCCTTCACGAGGAGAGGCAGCCTGACCTGAGGATGCCCTTTGAGGCATGATGACAGAGAGCTGTGTTTGAAGGATGTAATAGCAAGAAGCTAAATAAAATACTGGACATGTGAAAAAGAATGATAATACACTGGCCTGAAATCAGGCAGGTACTCCAGAAGGTCCTGACAATAGATATTTATTCCTGCAGAAACAGGTTGTGCATTCTTCCCTTTTGGCCACTGAATTCCGCTCAGTTAACAAGGAAGTTGGGGTGCAGCAATTGAGTGGCTTGGACAATGCGCAGTAGTAATTCAAAGGCCATTGTTCACTGCAGGATATCCTCACTGGCTGCAACGTGCTTCAGAAACGCACTCCCCCTTTCTCAGGCTCTGCAGACGCATCCCCTGGCTATCTCCTCTGTTGTACATCCTTCCCCCCTCCCAGGTGGGCGCTTAGATCCTTATCTGCAGCGCACAGCAGGGCAGATCAAAAGCAGATTTTTCCAGGTTCCATGAGGGGCTTGCTCGTCCCCTGCCCCATGCTGAGTGAGGAATGGGAAACAGGAAAATGGGGAATGGCCTGGTTCTGGGTTTCCCGTGGAGTGCTGGAAAAATGTCCTTGGTGAGGGAGAGTCCTCCCGGGTCTGAAAAACTGCAGGGAGTAAGAAAAGTAAAGCAGGAAAATCCATTGCAATTCCAACTGCTACTCTAAAGACTGACATCCTGATTCTATTTTTGTCATTAGAAAGAGCCTGACAGCCTGGGCCTGGAAAGCAATGAGTACCAAGTGAAAATTGGCCTTATCTCATGTGAGATACAGATTGTTTCAGACAAAGTCATCCACTGCTCTGTCAACGAGTCGCTGAGCACCTCGGAAAGACAGTTGCCAGTGACGGTGAGTTCCAGGAGCCTGCAGGCTCGGAGCACGGGGCAGGTGGGGTCCCTCTTGCAGACCCTGCGTGCAGGCGGCGTGCGTGGGCAGCACCGGGCACGCTGGCGGGCAGCACCGGGCACGCTGGCGGGCAGCACTGGGCACGCTGATGGCACTGGCAGGCAGCACCGGGTGCACTGGCGCGCAGCACCGGGCATGCTGGCAGGCAGCAC
>JAVJGI010000050.1:23480906-23491346 GCA_035590275.1 Ibycter americanus | reverse complement strand
GGCAGCACTGGCAGGCAGCACCGGGCACGCTGGCGGGCAGCCTTGCAGAGCCAGGGACGGAAGGGTGGGCAGCAGTGGCTGCCCCTGCGGCTGTCCCCCGGGCGGCTCGCTGGCGGGGCGCAGGCTACGGCCGCCCCGAGTCACGCAGAGGGGCTGCCACCCCCTGAACCGGGGGCACCGGCAGCTGCCTGCTGGGTTAACTGTGCCGTAGGCTGGCAGGGGAAGATTTTGTCAGTTCTTGTAAGGCACTGTGAAATCCCAGGCATGTGAGTTTTAGTCATTTGCAGTAGGTTTTTTTCTGTGCCTCATGAGGTAGGTTTGGGGATTTCCATGCAGTTTTCAGTCAGCTGGCCTCCCGCTGCCGGTGGAAGAGCTTCCAGTGGACACGAGAAGCCGGCCCGCAGCGAGCTGCAGGAAGCCACTGGGGATGGGTCCCTGCGTGTGGCCGGGCGCGCAGGCGGGGCAGGCAGGGCTGGGAGGTTTCGTGGTGCTTCCCAGGGGCTGCTGTTCTGTCACGGCAAAGAGGTCGGTGTTCAGGACTGTTGTTCATCTTTGTGTCTGCAAGATTCCAACACTGTTCCTGTCATTTTTTCCACGGAGGGCTTGGTTTAACTGTTCTGCTCGCCCTCAGTTTCCCTCATGTCCTACGCAGCCCGTTGCCGCACAGGGATGCGAGCGTGGCTCTGCATAACTGGAGAGCAAATGCCTCTGTCTCCATGGTCTGAGACCCTGCAGCCCCCTCCCAGTCTGTGTGGTGTAACAGGGAATGGGTGGGAGCCTGCAGCATGGGTGGGGAGGAGGAGGAAGGCTGCAAAGGGGGTTGAGGAGGCTGTGGACTTGGTGCTGCCCGGAAGAAAGGAAGATGCCCCAGCAATTCGCTGACAGGGCTATCCAGTTTACCAGTTATGGTCTGTGGTGCATGAAATTCTGTTGCAAACTGGAAACATGGAAATGCAGAAGTAGCAGAATTTCCCAAGTGATTTTAATGGAAATTTTAAATAGGGTAATTTTGCTTTTAGTAAGAACTGAGAAACAGGGAAATCCCTTTGGGGAAGAAAAGGAATTTATGAGTTTGCTAGTCTTGGTTTGACATAAAACGTTCAGGGCAGTGCCCTAGTAGGTCCCTAGGAAGCATGAGAATGATACCCAGCCCTAAAGTATCACATACCTGTTAAGAGGGTACCAGCAGTGAGAGTGCAGCTAAATAATCAACTTGTATTCATGCCTGTGCACACTTGTTAAACCTTTGTATGTGGTTTGTTGTCGCCTGCTGGACATTTCATAGGCAACAGCTGCCTTTATAACATACTTGTAATATCTTTGATAACACGGGGCCAGACTTGTGCAGTGGCCCCTGCCTGATTTGCGTCAACGACAGTTACTGGGGGCTGCAGAAGCCTTGCCTGCTGGTGCAAGTTTTCTCTTCTGGCAAGCTGAGATGCCTGCTGTTGTGTCTGCCCAGTTTGTTCTTGTTAGATTGTAGAGCTCACATCTGCACCGATCGGAGTGCAGAAAGGCAGCGCTTTAAAACGTTGATCTTAATTCTGACTGTGATTTTGGGTATGCCCATTCCTCGAAGGTGTTCTTGGGCCAGGTCCATGTTAGCAGGTCACACAGAGCAGCAGGAGCTGTCTGTAGAGAGAAGGAGACGGTGATGAAGATGAGGCTCCTCAGCCTCCCTGTGTTTTGGGGTCACTTTTGAGTTGCTCTCCTGGGAATGCCTTAGGTGAGCTGGGGCTTGGTTTTGGTCTGGTTTAGTCCCAAGGGGTCCCGTTCACACCCTGGGAGGCTGCAGGACAGCTATATCCCGTAAGCCAGAGCACAGTTCCCAGTGACACCTGAGCTGGCCCCAGCAGCTCTTCCCAGGAGCAGGGTGTCCTCCAGCCCTGGCCTTTTCTGCACCCCCTGCCAAGTGCTGGTCACAGGCACTGTTGCCATTTAACCTGTGGCCTGATTAATTCTCCTTACAAAAAATTGTATTGAATAGACCTGTCCAAATAAATCAGAGCAAGCTTGCTGAGGCCTTCAAACCCATTTTTGTTCATGACCAAACTGTTTAAACACTGAATTAAACAACAAGCATGGGATTTCTCCTCTGGCAAATGGAAGAGGTTGAGTTGGTGGGGGGAAAAAAAGGCTCAAAATGCATCGAGGACTTGCCTCATTGCAGTATTTCAGATGAAAGAGGTGGAAATCTTGATGCTAGACAGGGTGCTGTGCAGACCGTCAAACGAACCTCTGTAGATGCTTGTGTGGTGCTTGTGACTCCTCGTCCTCATTCAGCATCTTGGCTCCCAGCCAGCATGCAGTGGGGACGAGACTGAAGGTCTTAGTGTTGGACGCTGCCGGGAGGCACCACCCCAGAAATCGCCAGCACCAGAGTCCGTCTGAGGGCTGATCCCAGGGCACACTGGGGCTTGGAGCCACGGGAGCCGGGCCACGTGGTCCAGCAGCGGTGGTCAGAGGCACGGAAGGTTTCCCTGAGCCCAGGTGAAGGCAGCTGACGTTGCCCACGGCAGGGCAGCCCTCCCGTGCAGGGGCAGAGCTTGGAGCTTGTCCGGATGCCTTCAGCTGGCAATGTCAGTGTCCCCACCAGTGCTCCCCAGAGCAAGGGCTTGGATTTCCTGGCAGGCATGGAGCTGTGCGCTGCGTGGTGTTGGATGCGTGGTGGGACAGCCCTGGTTGTGGCACTACTTTGGCCCAGCTGTTGAGAGCTGGCTGTCATTTAACCACAGTGTGCACCTTTCCCAGGGCTGCTCCATGACACAGATGTAATCATAAGGTTATTCCATCTCTTCCCTGCCTTGTTTCAGGGGTTTTTTTTGCTCAAGTTCCTCTCGCTTCTCATTCCTTGAGAGAAGTGAAACTCGCATTTCCAGAAGCAAAAGACTTGCGTGGTCATGAGTTTTCCTTATCAGACGATGCTGTTGAACCCTTTCATCCCAGGGGTCTAAAGCACCGTTCATAAACAGCACTAGGTAAACTCGCCAACCTGCCTGTGATGTGCATTGGCCTCTCCCCTTCTAGTGATCAGGAGACCAAGGAACCGAGCTCAAGTTGTTTGTGTTTGGTGTCACAAGAAGTACAGGTTGGGAGTAGAGCCAGCACCTCCTGATGCCCCATCCACTGCTTTAGCCACAAGATCATTACTCATCTCTGGTCTCATTATTATTTATTTTTATTCCCTTACTTTATTTGTATTTCAAAGACTTTAAAGTTTCTTTAGAAGGAGCTCCTTCTCCCGAGTGGCAGCAGTTCTGCTTTTGGAGGAGAAAGGAGAGTGCAGCTGGGATTCAAAGGCCATTCAGAGGCATAACACAGTCGGATGATTAATGGAAGTGGTTTTCTAGTAAAAGTAGTAGAGGCACTACTGTATGGTGCAGTGAGCTCTCTCAGAAAGGGTTGTCTCGTGCTCTGGGTGGGCATGGGGGGGCCATGACATGGGCTGGAGCCCGTGGCTCTGCCACCAAAGCCTTGTCAGGGGTGCCTAGGCTGGCCACCGCTGCAGTACCGCAGCCTGCTGTGAGCCGGCCTCAGCTTTCCACCAGAGCACGCACGAAGGGAATTGGGCTCTTAAGAGACATACAAAGTCCCCCACATCCAGCAGTGAAAGGCACAGCTCAGCTTTCCTGCCAAGCCTGGTGGGCTGAGCCAGCGTGCTCGGTATGTCCTTGGGTGAAGGTCCGCCAGGCACTGCCCTGTGGTCTCCCTCCTTGCTCGACCTCTGAGCTGCTTGGCAATGTGCTGATCAGCTGCTGCTTTTCCACCTTCCCTAGATCCAAGTTGGAAAGTTCAACTACACAATTGCAATGCTGCACCTTGGGGGAGGAGAGACTGCAATCATCGTCTCCATTGTCATCTGTAGCATCTTGCTGGTCCTCTCGGTTGTAGGTAAGGGAACAGAACGGTGAATTTCCAGGCTGTGCCGAGGTTTTTTTCTCATTGCGTGCGGAGGGGTGAAGATGACTCACTCACACATTAGGAAACCTCTGAGTACTGCAGTTCTGCAGTATCTGAAACTGCTCTGGGTGCAGCAAGTAGCCGCTCCTCTCTGTATGGGGACCAAGCCAGGATCGAAGCTTCCTGCAGTGTGGAGCATTTGCTGGGTGAATCCATCATTCGGCTCTGTTACTTGAGCCTGTGATATTTATAAACTTACCCTTTCCCCCAAATGCTTAGTAGCTACTATAATACAAAATAAAGGGTGTGAGAAACTGGTCTTGGACTTGTGCTGACTTGAACAGGGCTCACTCACAGGCATGATTGTCCCAGAGCATCCTAAAGGTCCACCTCGCCTAAGGTCCTGTCATCAGTAACAGCCAGTGACAGGCACCTGGCAAAGAGCATGAAGAACAGAGCAAGCGTCTTTTGCTGCAGATCTGGAGCAGACACAACAGTTTGCTAACCTCGCTGGAAGCTGTGCAACACACCTGTGTCCTCTGGCTAGGGTATCTTCTCATCACATGCCCAGAAGGGCTGTGCAGCAAGAAACCTGTCAGCTCACAGCAAATGAGGTGTTTCTGATAGGGATTTAATTTATTTTTAATAAAGGTTACAATGGACACTATTTATTAAATGCACCACCCATCCTTAAAACATATTTCTGGAGGCATGGGAAGACTGTCAGACATGAACACTGTGATACAGGTGGTAAATGTCTTAAAATCTGTATTCATTAATCAGCTGGAATACATTAATATACAGTAAAGCTGAATGTAGACAGCCCAGACCTAAATTGAAGATGACAGTTACAACATGATCATTAAATTCCAGCTGGTTCTACTTATTTACAGATAATCGGCAACTGCCTGATCAGTTACTGGTCTTGTAGGTGTTAAACCAACGCTGAGTTTAGCTTTCTGCACCCGTGTCAGCAGAGGACTGTGCTGATCCCAGCTGCAGCTGCTCCTAAGCCCTAGTCCAAAAGGCTTGTTCCCTTCCTCTTTTCCAGCTCTCTTTGTGTTTTGCACAAAGAGCCGCAGAGCGGAGCGCTACTGGCAGAAAACCCTGCTCCAGATGGAGGAGATGGAGTCGCAGATCCGGGAGGAAATCCGCAAAGGTAAGCCGCTCTGCGCTGGGCACCGAGGGGGAGCCAGAACGAGGAGGGAGATGCCGGGATAGCAGGCTTGAGGCTGCTCACCTTCTGCTCTGTAGAAGTTTATAGAATTATTTATAGGAGAATTTCTGTCGTCGCTGCCGAGCTTCAGCAGGGTTTGTGAATGAGGCTCAGTGGCTGGAGGTGTATCTCCTCTGCTGTCTTGCTGCCTGGCTTGGGCAAGCCACTGATCGTCAGTGCCACTGATTTCCCTGTCTTGGGGTTAATGGCCCTTGGCCTTGTCGGGGGGTTGCTTGAGGGCCCCATGGGTCTGCAGTGTGCTTTACAAGGGTGCAACAAAGACTGCAGCATGCTCCTGCTAGAGCAATGGGAGAAGCAGTCCCAGCATCTGCATCTGCTGTCCCCGCGGTAGGTGGCTGCAGCGCAGGCTGAGGTCCTGCTCCCATGGAGGCGGCGCGAGGGCTGCTCTGCTGGAGGCGGGGGATGTCCTCTCCACCGGCACGGCGTGGCGTCGTGTGTGGTGCTGACAGTAATGTGCTGCTCGTCGAGAAACCCCTGCTTTAGCCCACTCGAGGGAGAGGCTCAAGGAGGCAGAGATGAGGCGTGCCATGTTTTTCAGTGCCAGCCTGCTTACTGTCTCAGCTGGTAGAGTATCAGCGCTCTTACCATCTGTGGGTCTCTCTGTGTAAGGTTTTGCGGAACTGCAAACAGACATGACAGACCTGACCAAGGAGTTAAACCGCAGCCAGGGGATCCCATTCCTGGAGTACAAGCACTTTGTCACCCGAACGTTCTTCCCCAAAGTAAGGCGATACCGCGTTTCACGGGCACCTAATCGCTCCCAGGTCCGTCCTAACCAGATCAGGGCTCTGCTTTCCCTCTGCTCAAGGGTTATTACAGTGTAACAAAATCATTCTGCTGTTATATATTCAGTTGTCACATATTTCAGTCTCAATTATCGTCAAAAGTGGAGGCACAGTTCCTGGGGTGTGAAGTAAGGTCGGGCTTGCTGGCACACGATGGGATTCCGGTGGCAGCACCGTCCCGGGAGCTGCTCTGGCTCAGCCGCTCCTCTGAAAGCGCATTTTCACTTGAGCAGAGATTGCTGGGGGCTCCCCGGGGGCTGCAGTGTCACCCTGCTCTGCTCGGCGGAGGCTGGAGCGCGGCTGAAGAGCACATCTGCCCTCGGCATTCAGGGAGAGGGGGCTTTTTGTCCCACGCAGTGTGCCACCAAACATTCCCAGCTGCTGTGCCAGGCCTCAGGACTCATTAGAGGTCTGTCTCCCCCTTTTTTTCTCCTCTCTGTCAAAGGCTGGGTGCACGGTGCTCCCAGTAAGACATCCCTTGGGCCCCCAGACCCAGTCTGTCTACCCAGAGTCCTCCTCCAGGGCCGCACCAGACGCGCCGGTGCCGTAATTCCCGTCACCGGCTGCTCCGCTGTGTCACTGTGTGCCCTCAACAGCGGCCGTATTTCACCCCTGAGGCAGTTGCATTTCAGTGGTGAGGAGTGAGATGATGATTTATGACTGCGGAGTGTTTCATTAGGAGTTGTTACTCAGGTTTTTAAGTTATCCAATGTCTATGTATCTGCACACTGGAGTCTTTAAGATTCAGGCTGCTATAAGAATGTTAGAGATTTAAACATTTTTCCCATCTGTTTCAAAAGTTACATATGTTAAAACACCCAGTACTCCTCTATTTTGACTTAGTCTTCTATAATGCTTTCTCTTCTGGGATTTTTCTAGCTGTCAAATTAGTCTATTTGCAGTCTCCCCACCCTAACAGCCTTGTGTCTGTGCAGACGTCTGCCTCCCCCCATTCTTGTGGTGTTTGCTCATTCAAGAGGCTCTTGCAAAGTGTTTAAAGGCTTTGTAAACCATACCAATGCATTTCTTCATAATGGGTGGTCTTCAGTCCCGATGACATGTCTCTCCGTCTTGTTCCCTTGTGGTGCACGGCAAACGAGGAGGTCCCCGGCCGGGTGCAGCCACCCTCCCCTAACGCTGTGCTTGGTTGCAGTGTTCCTCGCTCTACGAGGAGTGCTACATCCTGCCGTCCCAGCAGCTCAGCTCCCAGGTGGGCTCCCAGGTCCAGGAAACTCATCCACTCCTGGTGGGGGAATGGAAAGTGAGTAACTCGCTAACAAAACAAATGCTTTTGAGTGGTTGCTAACCATGCTCGCGTGTGTTGACACTGCCATCCGTTTTGTTGTGGTACGTGGGGGTGCTCGATCACTGAAAACAATTAACACATACCACTGTCAGCTCAGCTTTGGCTGAGTGGAGAAGGCAGATCTGTGGATCGGCTCTCGCATGAAGGAGCATTGTCCCGAGAGCCTCCCCAGCTCCATTGCAGGCTTTTCTTCCTGGGTGTTACTGTATTATATGTCACTTCAGTCCCATACGCAGCTCATCATAAATGAGGTTCCTCCCAAGCAGGGATTTTGTAAAAGCTGTTGTTGTCCCAGAGCTGCGTTTCGTGCGGACAAGAAGTAGGAGTCGAAGAATCAGGGAGTCACTCTAGGTTGGAAGGGAGATCTGCTGAAAGCAGCTCCAGCTAGGTGGGGTTGCTGAGGGCCTTGTCCAGCTGTGTCAAACATCTTCAAGGATGGAAATTCCACAGCCTTTTGGGGCCCTGTTCCAGTGCCCGACCACCTTAAAGGTGGAAACTTCCTTCCTTATATTTAATCAGTGTCCCGTGCTCCATCTGGTGTCCCTTGCTTCTCATCCTAGCAGTGTACCAGTAGAGCGCCGCAGGCAGAGCCTGGCTCTGTCTTCTTTGCCCTCCCATGAGACAGCTGAAGGCTGCAGCAAGATCTCCCCTTAGAACTTCTTCTTAAGGCTGACCAAACCCAGACCTCTCTGCCTCTCCGCCTGTGCCCACTGGCTGTTTCGGCAGCTCTCAGCTGCACTTGCTCCGGTTTGCCAACGTCTTGTCTCATAGTGGGGAGCCCAAAACTGGCCACAGCACTCCAGGTAGCCTCACGAGTGCCAAACAGAGAGGAGTGGCCACTGCCACCACCCCACTGACCAAGCTGCTTCTGATACAGCCGTGTGGTGCACAGTCATGCCTGCGCTGGGAGAGCGTGCTGCTGACCTGTGTCGAGCGGAGGGAGGAAGGGGTCTTCAGCTCAGTGCCTCCACCTTCAGCAGAGACGTCCTTGCAGTCAGGAAGGATAAAAGCTGGAGGAAAACAACAAGCAGGGTCTTTCTCACTCTGCTCTCTTAAATTTTTCCTTAGATCCCTGAAAACTGCAGACCCAATATGGAAGAAGGGATCTCACTGTTCTCCACCTTACTCAACAATAAGCACTTTCTCATCGTGTTTGTCCATGCTCTCGAGCAACAGAAGGACTTTGCTGTTAGAGACAGGTATGAGATTCAGAGCCAAAGACTTGGCAGCTGGAGGAGACTGATTTATTCCTTCCCTGTAAGCGATCCAGCCCGCGTCTGGTGCCATGCATTTCAGTTAAAGGTTGGGTTACACTTGCCTCCTGCTTTTTGGTTAGAAACAGACGGCCATAAACCTCCGTTATTCTAAAGAGCACCAAAAGGTACGACGAGCAACTCGCTCCTGAGTGTTTTGTGTCCCTGAACACTTGGTTCACCAGTAAGAGGGTGCGTGCCAGCCCAAGGTCCGGCAGCACTGACAGAGGGTTTGAAGTTTTAAAGCCATTGAGAAGGCTCATGAAAATTGTCTGAAATACTACCTTCCTGTTTTGGGGGCTTTTTATGCCAGTCGGCAGTTTAGTCTTGTTGGGTTGGTGCTTGAGTCATCTACAATTTTGTGTTCCAGATGTAACCTGGCCTCCCTGCTTACTATTGCGTTGCATGGGAAACTGGAGTATTACACCAGCATCATGAAGGACCTCTTGGTGGATCTAATAGATGCTTCAGCTTCCAAAAACCCCAAGCTGATGCTGAGGAGAACGGAATCCGTGGTGGAGAAGATGCTCACCAACTGGATGTCCATCTGCATGTACAGCTATCTCAGAGTAAGAGAACCAGATGGCTGCTGTTGTGGGTGCGAGTCCCGCGCTGCATGCAGTGGTGATGAGGGAAGCGTGGGACAGCTGAGGACCTAAGTACCTGCCAGCATTGCCACTTGAACAGTCACTAATGGTTGACAAACTCCAGTGTATTGAAAGGTTGAAGTGTGGAAAAGCAACATTAAGTTCAGTTGCTTCTCCACTTCTGCCTGGGGATTTGGTGAGATCAGACTTCTCAGCAGGCCCTTCCTAAGGCCAGAGCACGAACTAACGTTTTCACCATGCTTGAGAGGAGAGCCCTAGGGGAGTTGAAAAATAACCAGAATGGCTTGAGGTTTTGGAAACGGTTCCAGTTATTTGTTGTTTTCCCTGACCAGCTCGCGCAGCCGTGCTGATGGTCGCCAGCCAGTTCAGCACTGTCTGCCTCGAGCCCCGGCTGTCCGGGGGGGGCTGGGGCAAGGGATGCTCCGTGTCGGTGTGCGTCGGTGTGGGGGGCTTCTCATGTGGGAGGCATCCTCTGCTTCCACACAGGCTGGACAGGTCATAGCAGGAGAGGTGGGATGTCTGTCCCAGCAGCTCTTGACTGTCTTCCCATGGTAGGGAAAAGGAATATATTTGGCATCTCAGAGCACATCAACAGTCCATCTGCTCAGTGCTTTATCTCCAACGTTTGCCAGTTCTGGTTGGAACTTCTCAGAAGAATTGAGCAATAACTTAATTGATTCCATGGCAGTTAATTGGAGGACACCCCATTATACCCACAGGGGAGAGCCTTGAAAAAGCCTTTGAAAAATCTCTTTTCCCAATGTGTTTGCTATAGCCACAGAAGCAATACTGT
Source organism: Ibycter americanus (assembly GCA_035590275.1). Taxonomy (NCBI): domain Eukaryota; kingdom Metazoa; phylum Chordata; class Aves; order Falconiformes; family Falconidae; genus Ibycter; species Ibycter americanus. The sequence continues at coordinate 23,481,464 of JAVJGI010000050.1, read as the reverse complement.
ATTGTCCTCATACATATTGTAATGACTTCTGATCCCAGCTGATGATCACTTTTTGTCCTAAAGCCCGTGGTTTTGTAGTTCATAATCTTTCATTTTAGCTCACATAATTAGCCAGTAGAATGCAAGAAAAGTTACAGGAGTGAATACGGATGGCTGTGCCAATGCAGCACAGCTATCCAGCCTGAAAGAGCAGAAAGGAGTGACTTAGTGAATTTTTTTTAATCTTCAGTTTTTGTGCCTGTAGTTAAACGATTGCAGGAAAAAAGTGCTGATCTCTCCTTTTGGAGAGTGGAGACCACATGTGAGGCATCTGATCCAACTCCAGTTTGTGCTAAAAATGGACATTGTGCAAGAAGGCTTTCTCAGGGGAAAAAAAGAAAAAAGAGGAAAGAAAGTTGAGCCTTACTTATCACCTGGACCTGAAGACTTGGGCACGTTGTGCAGCTGATTAGTGGCGAGGAGCTGCCGAGTGCCGGCATGCTGCCCTGCCCCGGGCGCCCGGCGGGGATGGCGGGGCTGCGGCGAGCCGTCCGCAGGAGGCAGGAGGCCGGACGGGGT
>JAVJGI010000050.1:23464880-23480882 GCA_035590275.1 Ibycter americanus | reverse complement strand
CCGTCCGCAGGAGGCAGGAGGCCGGACGGGGTAGGGACGGGCGCGGGGCTGCGGCGGTGGCCTCTGCAGAGCGGAGGGGCCACCAGCTGAACCCGCGTTTCCAGCCGCCTGCGGGCGGCTCAGCAGGGGCTAACGGCACCTTGGGTTTGCAGCCCCCTCCCTGCTCCGCACGCTCGGCCTGAAGCCATGGCCGCAGAGGCCATCGCAGCACCGCCTGCCGCGGCCGGTCTCCCATTGCTGAAAAGCACACAGTCCCATACTAGAGCGCAGTGCAGAGTTGATGTCCAAGAGATGTTCACATCACGTGTGCTCCACGGTGAGGGCAGAGGGACCGGGTCAGAGGAGAAGCCGTGCTGCCTGCTGAAGCGCGGAGGAGGGAGAGAATTATTCAGACAGCAGCGTCCCGAGAGGCCCCTTGACTGTCCCGGGCGGACAGGAGCTGGGCTCTGCGGAGGGACGGGGGTCTGGCTCGGGGTCAGCAGAGCCGGGACCCTCCCGGCCGCGCAGGTGAGCAGGTTGCCACTGCGCTCAGGCGGGCGGCACGTCCTCACACGCGGGCCGGGTTCAGCTCAGGGCTGTGATTTAAATACTAGCGATAGTCAAACACCTCCCCTGTGCCTTGCGTTCCTCTGGGTCAGGCTCTGTTGCCTTCAGAGAGGCATTTCTTGGTTAAAAGAAAAGGCTGCCTGCCTGCCTGTAGCATTGGTCTGTCAGACGTGTGACGATGGGTCTGGTTTTCATTCCTGAATTATCCCCATTAATCACAACGTCTATTCGAAACAGCTGCTGCAAAGGTCCCTGCCGTTGTGCAGTGGAAAGATTCCAAGCGCTTGTATTTTCCCTTGTAAGTCAACGCTACATGCTCGAAACATTTGTTTCGTATTAATGCTCTGCCTAACAGTCCGTCCATTTGTGTTTTGGGGGAAAATGATTTGAAGGAGCTGTCTTCAACTGGGAGGGAGTTGCAGGCCACAGTCGCTAGTGGTCTGAACATGTGGAGGGCACCTGAAGGCAATGGAGTCACCGCTGACAGCGGGAGGTTTGGCTCCCTGCGTGCAGGAGATACGATGGAGAGCTAGCAGGAGGCTTGCTGCTTGGGACTGGATTCAGAGGAATCTTGCAGCATTTGCACAATCAATGCAGACCTCTGTTTCTGCAGAACTGACTGGGAATCATAGATAAAGCAGTCCACGTCCCTGCCTTCTGCTCCAGCTTTGGTGGAAAATGCTGAAAGAAAAGCCTCCCCCACGAGATACCGTGGTGTCATTGTGCCTGGCTCCTAACAGGATCAGGGGACAGACAGGGAGTTAAGGGAAAATTAAGGTCCTGGAATTCAGCTTTTAGGTCTCGGTCCAAGCTTCCCAAAGTTTTGCATGTGGAATGGAGCTGAGGTTTGGTTCTTCACAGAACGCAAATAAATAGATAATCATCCCAAAATTAGCAGGCACTTGGGATAAGCAGCTGTTTTCTGTGCTTTTCCCACCCCAGTCTCACCAAGACCTTTTGGAAATGGCTGTAACGTGTTCCTGGGAGGACATCTCTGATGACTTGTCAGCCTTGTTAATAGGGCAGCAACATGTGAATCCAGTCTGTGCTCTAAACCTCTTTTTTTTTGTTCCCAAGCATATAAAAAACAAGCCCTCCCACGCTCATCGTGCGTGAAACAGTTCAAGTAGTGCCAGCCTGAACTGTGCTTTCCATTACTGCAAAGTTATTTCAGTGCCCTGGGTAGCTTTAAGAGCCCGTAACAGTTCAGTCAAAAATGAAAATGAAGTCTCATTAAAATACATTCACAATAGGAGGAAAAAAGGCCCCAGACTGTGTTTTTTTAAGTATTTTTTTGTCCTGAATCAGCACTGATCTCTTCTAGTTAAACTTCCTTTCTTCCAACTAGCCAAGTCCAAAGACAGTTTTGATTTGTTTCCAGACAAGTTTTCCGAACAATGCTTGAGGTTTCCAAGTTTACCATTTTATCTCTAGTCCCTGCCTGCCAGACCTTCTTTCCTCTCTTTGAAATTTGCTGTCTGATTAGCACTTTTGCAGATTTCCATATCATCCCACAGTTCCTGAGCCTAAAAACCAAACAGAAATAGTATCTCGCCCGCGGAGCGCTGTCATTATTTCCCACGTGGCCAGTCCCGGGGCTCTCCTGCTCATGCACGCTGCTGCAGCTCCGGAGCTCCTCGGCTTCCCCCGCTGCCCCTTCCAGCACAGCTTTACATCTGCAGGAAGGTGCCGCGCCGTCAGCCCCTTCGCGTGCAGCCTGTGCTGGTTTCAAGCCGTAAAGGACTCCTGTATCAGCAGGACTCACACTTTTTAAATGTTTTTGGAGGCAGCCAGCTGCGTGGCCATTGGCAGCCCCGTCGTGTCCCTCTGCGGCCAGGGCCAGAGCTTCCCACGGTGGGGACGGGGCAGGCTCCAAAACCCGGTGCTGAATTTAGCCTTGGGTTCATCCCCGCTGTGTGCTCACGCACATGCGATATAAACAGCTCCTCTTCGTAGCAGGGCCAGCATCAGGAGCTGTTGGCGCTTCTTGTGTAGGGTCACCGTGGCAGTGCTCCACAGATCATGTTATGGGGCAAGCAGGTGCTGCAGCCTGGGGGTGTCTCTGTGCCAGTGTCACCCCCTTGCTTGTTACCTTGTATGCCCACCTTTTCCCTCAGAAACTAACTCTTTTTTATGTCTTCTGACACTTTCTGTGCTCTGTTTGTGGTCCTCAGCTTCTCCGCGTCCCCACGACTTCACATCTTTCTCTGCTTGCTGGAAGCTGTGCCTCCTTCCACTTCCCGCGCCGGCAGCTCTGTTGCTGAGCCCATTCCGGGCTGCACACTCAGAAGGAGCATTGCAGGAAGTCATTAAACCGCAGCAGAAGGCCCAAGGAGCTTCCCAGTGTTGATAAAAAAAGTTGCCCTCAGAAAAGAAAGTGGGTGCACCATTGGCACAGATGGTGCATGCCCACCTACAGCCCTGCTGTAGTGTCTTACCGTCAACTGCGCTGAATGCAGCCGAATCAAAATTGACATCGAACTAATTGCTTTAGCAATTATTGGGCAATTAGAATAAAAGAATCACCAGGTCCTAATTAAGAAGCAGATTGAACAGGATTTAGCAGCTCCTAGCTGATAAATATCAAAATCATCTGATATCTGTTATCTTGAGTAGGATTTCAGATGGCAGGAGTGTTTGCGCAGGGTGTGTGCAAGGCTCAGAAAGTACATAAATGTTGCACTTGCCTCGTTGGAAGGAAATTGTACATGAACAATAGGGAGAATGGGATGTACTCCAGTACTGAAAAGTTTTTTAAGAAAGTACCTTACGTTTTACTTGCACATCAGCGTAGCAGGTAGAAGTGGATCAGAAATCTGACATTAAATCAGGTAGCTGAACCGCATTGCAAATAGCTGGGCCCTGTTCTGTTTTTTGTTTTCATTGCAGCAGTGTCACAATTCGCCTCTCTCCTGTAAAATGAAGTTTGATGAATGTAAGGAGTTAAATGGTGTGTTTGCTTGCTGTCGCATGGGAACAGCTTGTTGACCCTGATCCTTTCTATTTTGCTGTGATCAGAGCTCTGCTGTGGTATGAGAAGTATGAACGCGAGTTCCCAGAGCCACAGGCACACACAGTGGGCGCACTTCCATGGATTTCAATGGCAAACCAGGCAGTGCAAAGAGGGGCTCGGCTGACACCTTCACGAGAAAGCTGGGCACCCAAATATCTCTGTAGACCTGGATTTTTGTGCACATTAGCCCTGTCCTTGTCCTGCTGAATGCAGTATGTTATACGGTGTGTGCCCTGTCAGACTGCAAGAAACATCTCTGTACCAGGGTACGCCAGATTCTCCCTGAAGTTCATGTGTAATTTCACATGTAAATTAATGCACGTTTGTAGTTTGCTGAGCATCGTGCATTCATGTACCCACTCAGCACAGCTACGCATATGCCCCTACCTTCTGAGCAGTACCCGAGCACTCTGCCCGTGAGGCAGCAAATGCTGGCGCAGCCTGTTGTGGCAGTCCTCAGCCCTGGGTACCTGCTGGAGAAGTCGGACGGGGTATGTTGGTGCTGACAGTTACAGTTCACCCACCCCACCCCCCGAAAATTGCCTGTGGCTGTTGTCGACTGTCATGTCCTCTTCCCCGTCTGTGCTGTCACATTGCCACAAGTCTGAAAACTTCTGAGCAGCCTCAGAGAGATGCTGGTGGGGGCGACGGCACTGAGCACCTGCCAGGGGTTTGCAGCCCCAGGGGTCGACCGGTCCTGCTCCGCAATGCGCAGGGGCACCTTCAGTGTCTGCACAGAGCCTGTCCTTGCCACACTGCTGGAAGGAGCTACCACCACCAGGTCCAGTCTGCTCACTCAGTCTTCTTTCCTTACCCAGGAGACGGTCGGAGAGCCCTTCTTCCTCTTGATCTGTGCCATCAAACAGCAGATTAACAAAGGTTCCATCGATGCCATTACGGGGAAAGCGAGGTACACCCTCAATGAGGAGTGGCTCCTGAGGGAGAACATCGAGGCAAAGCCGAGGGTGAGTACCTACACCCCGGGGCTCTGACGGGTGTGTACCCCAGTGGGGTAGCTGTGCAAGCAGCTGATTTGGTACCTGTGCAGGCACAATAATAACCACATAAATTACATACCTGCAGAGGCACTTGCCACTGCCTAAGCTGTCAACTGCAGAACAAGGCTTGTAGTGACTGCTTGTTTTCACCTCCGTCCCTTGGTGGGTCACCTAAGTAGCTCAGATTAGCAGTGCAGGGGGGTAAGGAAATTTGTTTTGCCATATTCAGCAAGTTAAAGCAACAGGTTTGTCGTTGCCAGCAAAAGAGCATCTTTGCTAGCAGTGGGAAGGTGCTGGCTGTAAACGTGAGTCCCAGGGTGAGGGCTTTGCCCAGGCTGTTGCAGGAGTGAATCTGAAAAGCGGTTCTGCAAAACGCCTCCTGTGGGAACAGAGCAGGCAAGGGCTGTACATGTGAAGGACTCAGTTCCCTCCAGCGCCTGATGCAGAATTCAGCAGACACCTTTCCACAGCCTGGGTCAAATACTGCTTTCAATTACCTGGCATAAATCTGGAGCAACTTCACTGAAGTCAGTAGATTACCCCAGTTGTGCATCACTGTAACTCAGAGCAGGTTTGAGCTCCACATCCTCTGCAGATTCCTGTTACCAATTGACCTGTAAGTTTACAGTGCAGACCGAGAGGGGTGAGCAGCAGGGCGCAAAGTATTAGCTTTCTTGGCAGAAATGGTAACTTCATAAGTCTGAGCAGGGGAAGCGTGGCTGCTTCCTACTTTGCAGAAAAAGAATAGTATGAACAGGGTATGTCAGAGGGAGGAGAGCAACTGTAGGTTGCTCGCTGCAGTCCCCCACATTGCTGGTAACTGAACCTCTGCTTTGAAGAGCACCTGCATAGTATACAGTGTGAGATAACATCTTCATTTCATGCTATGGGGAAAACGCGGACTTCACCTGTGCATTCACAGCATTCATGGCCAAGGATGCTGACTCTGTATCCTGATACTGAAAAGCAGTGTTTGTAAAGGAACCTCTAGGCTGTGAAAATCCCAGCCATAACTCACATGTACCAGGTGTTGTCCTAAGAGGCAGCTGTGCTTATGCCCAAGCAATGCTCCTGGCACCTGCAGCTTCCCGCCCTGGGCTTGCCAGTCAGGCAGTGAGATGGCTTCAGGGTTGCATTAACCATTAAACGAAGGCGCAGCATTGCCCTCAGGTTTGGGCGCACCAGGGAGCGGAGGGCACAAGCAGAGGCAGAGCTGAGGCTGTCCCACCCCTGGGCGGGAGGGAGACACCATGCTCGTAGCATTTAGGTCTGCACGGCTTGTGAGAGGAGGAGGCTCTTGGGCTCTGCCGCTCCTTGCTTGACTGGTGTGGTGGCTGATCCCAAAAGAGGACAGGATTTTTTTTTTGTAAGAAGTGAGTTGCTCTTGTTGCCCTGCAGCTTTCTGCTGCGACTGTGGCAGTGGGTGTGCATGCCTAAGGTCCGAGCTGGTGCTCGTGGAAGCCTGCAGCCCCTCGCAGCTGCTTGTCCCGCTGCTCCGTGCGTTCTCCAGCAGGTTATTGAGTGATGCTGGTGGAGGGCTCCAGCACTGCAGCAGACCTAGCCTGCGGCATGCTTAAAGCTTGTTTAAACAAAGGAGCTCAGCCCATTGCATCAGTGAGAGGCTGAGCAATGAGCCTTGGCGGTCCCATTAGTCACCGGTCGGAGCCAAGAAGCTGAGGACATGACTAGTTATGGGGGCTGACCTTTCCTCCAACCCCGAGGTGGTCTCTGCATGTCAGGGCTAAGGCCCATTAGCAAGGCAGCGTGAGAGGAGGTTACAGCGTCGCTCCGTGTGTCCTCCTGGCTCCGTCAACAAACGTGCCTTCAGCCTCCGGGGGCTATAAATCAGTACCTCTCACTTGCGGTAAAGCCTAGATGACTGCATTTCAGCCTGATTTCCAGCAGCACGGAGCCCAGGGCACTCCAGGGAGAGCTGGGCAGGTGCTGCAGCCTCCGTGTGTCCTCAGGAGCCCACAGAACTGGGCAGGTCGCCCCTAACACAGCCTCTGCCTGCAGAACCTCAACGTCTCCTTCCAAGGCTGTGGGATGGACTCCCTGAGCGTCAGGGCCATGGACACGGACACACTCAGCCAAGTGAAGGAGAAGATTTTGGAGGCCTTCTGCAAGAACGTCCCCTACTCCCAGTGGCCAAGAGTGGAAGACGTTGACCTCGGTAAGGACCACATGCGTTGGACCAGCCAGTCCTTAAAACCAGATCAAGCACGCAATGGTGCATGGTAGCTCTTGGTGTCTGTCAAAGGGCTGTGGGGGAGGCGGCACTGACGAGAGAGCAGATGTCAGGGCAGCCTTTTGCTGAGGGTGGTCTTCAGGAATGAGCGATGGGACCAGATGCTGGTGGGCAGGAATAACTGGGCATGTAACTGCAAAGGAGCTTTAGGAAAGCCCACGTGCAGCAGAGGGATGCTTGGACTTGCACCCTTTAAAGCCTATAGTCTTAGCTCCAGAACAGGTACCCTCCAAAACACCCCTGGGCCTGTAGATGGCTAGTTAATACATGTCTCCATAAGCAGCTAGAATTGAGCTCATGGACTCTTGTCCGGCCATAGATTCAGATCTGTCATTTGTCTACCCAGTGGCCAACTCCTTCTCCCAAAATTTAAGAAGGATCCAAGCCCAATGCTGGTGAGAGAAACCCATGCTGCCGGTGGTGCCTCAGTGCCATGCAGCAGGCTGTGGAGACATGCCCTGGCTGGCCGCGGTCGCAAGGCGAATGTCCTCGGTGCCAGAGGGTCTCTGTGGAACGCCCCAGGCTGGAGCGGTGGCAGGGCCCTGCTCCTCCCTGCTGGTGTGTGTGGCATGTCTCCAGCTCACAGGCTCGTGGCCAGCTCTGCCCTGCGGGAGCTGCCACCAGCCTTCAGTGGCCATGTGCAAGCATGCAGCATCTCACCTGCCTGGTGCTCCACGTGGCAGGTCCCACACGGTCCCCAGGGGTGAGACGGGGAGAGGGGAAGGGAGAGGTGTGCTCTTCCTCGCCTCTCCAAGCACAGCCTTTGTCACCTCTCCCAGGTCCATCCAGGTCTGCTCTGGTCTGGAAGTATCCACTCCAGGGGCTAACCATGGAGGCCACTGCTGAACATCTGCTGTGGTTTCACAGAGCTCCGGAGGCCTTGGCAGTGGGGCTGTGCAGCCCCCGAGCGCTGTGTGCCCCGTGCCCAGAGCCCCCAGCCCCGCTGCACGTGCCTCCTTCAGGCTGGTGCCTCACTTCTCCCTCCTCTGTGTTCAGAGTGGTTCGCCACCAGCACCGACAGCTACATCCTCCGGGACCTCGATGACACCTCAGTGGTGGAGGACGGCAGGAAGAAACTCAACACGTTAGCACATTACAAGGTAAACCTGCCAGCGCTGCGGGAAGGCTTTGCTTCCTTGGAGCCTGCCTGGCCTCAGGGGCGAGCTGCAGTTCCCCCTCCAAAAACAGGATCTTTGGGAACAAACAGGGAGGTTGCCATAGCTCCGCAAGCGCTTCCAGGGAATAGACATCTGCCCTGGCGAGAAGCTCGTTAATATTGCAACACACTGAAACTAATTAAACACTCTTCATGCAAAACAAGTTATTACTGACAACAGAAAGAGGAAGGGAAAAAAGCTCCTATTCCCAACGGCCACCAGCTTGGCTGATTAGTATCACTCTGCTCTTGATCCGTGCTCCTGCTGAAATCACTGGCGCAATTGTCACTGCCTGCCCTGAGAGCAGGGGCTAGGGATGCCATCGAGGAGCAGGGGCCAAAAGCGTGAGGAAATGTGGTGAATCAAATTGTTTTCTTGACCGTTTTTCCTTTTAAAATTAAATGAAACCAGAAATTCTTAGATAATTTCCATATTCTCCAGTATGCCTGGAAGCGTAATCCTCAGTGTTCTGTAACAGTGCATGGAAAATCAAAACTGGAGCTGAGTATTTATTAGTAGTATTATTTGGGTAACAACCGTGCCACGGAGCCCCACCGCTGGCGCAGTGCCCCTCAGCGCAGAGAGGTAGTACCAGCCCCAGGGGTCCGGGCTGCGGCAGGGTTCCTTCTCCCCTTCTGGGGAAAGGCAGAACAACATCTGCACAGCGTAACACTCTTTCCTCTTGGAATTACCTGGTGTCAACATCCAGAAATGTATCTTGAATACATGTATTTGCCTGATTCTCGTCAGATCTGAGAACCTCACTATCTTGTATTTGCATTTAAAAAACCCATTCCACATAGGGCAGTGCCATTGCTGCCTGTTTCCAAGGTGGGGAGCAGGGGCAGGGCAGGCACAGAGGATGTTTGTGGCAGAGCAGCGACTGCGCTAGCATCCCGCAGCTCCCGGGATCTGTGGATCTGTGGGAGGCACCATTACAGACCCCATCACTGAAGTCTGCTCTTCCCTTCCTCTGCAGATCCCCGAAGGGGCGTCACTGGCCATGAGTTTGTCAGACAAGAAAGACACCACGCTGAGCAGAGGTAATGTCTCACTTCTCTTCCCCTGTTGCTGGTGACCGGGCAGGAACACTTTTGTTTTTAGAGGGGTGTCTTCAGCCAGGGATGCTGGGAGCTGGGAGCCGGCTGCCAGCAGCCTTGTCCGGACGTTGGGGTGTGGTGTTAGCCCATGCAGGGCTGGCTCTGGTTACCAGCACTCGCAGAGCACCCTTTCATCGCGGTGCGTTGTGCAGAGCTGGGCATCGGTCGGGGCACCATTGTGCCAGGGAAGATGCTGTACATGGAGTGGGACTGGCGCGGCCGAGCGAGCTGGCTGGCCAGCAGCCTGGGACATGCTCAGGAAGCCCTCCGGGTCCTGCAGCGTCTCCACTGCTCTCCTGCAGACCCCTTTGCCGCCACTGTGGCATACATTTGGGACAGAGAGAGCTGTGGAGCTGCAGGAGATGCAGCTCCCTCCTTCCCACGGGGTTCCTCCTTGCTACAGCTGAGCAACGCGCCCGTGCGCCCCGCGGGGACTGCAGGTCGGAGTCCTGCCATGCAGGCGGTGGCGGCGCAGCTGTCCCAGGTGGGACTGACAGCAAGACAGGCAGGCGGAGTGGAGGCACTTAGCGCTTTAATGACTGCTGTGCATGGTGGCATTGCCTGAACCACAGCCAGCATCTGGGGGGAAGAGGGGTGCAGGGAGCTGGGAGCAGGGTTTCTGCAGGGCACAGGTAGAGCCAGCATGCTGGCCTGCAGGCAGCCGGGACTGTAATGGCCTCGGCACGAGGGCATCTGAGTTGGTGCTGCAGAACAGCCCTGTCCATCGCTGCCCATCCCTGCATGGCTGCTGCTAAGCTGTGCACTGCCCCTTCCCCTTTGCCCTCCCAGCCAACACAGGCAGGGAGCTCCAGCCGGACCGGGGCCAGGCAGCAGGTCGGAGCTGCTGTGCCACTGGAGAGGTCACAGATCCCCAAGGGTCTGGGACTGATTCTGGAGGGTGGGTGGCTTCCACACCCCTTCTAACTTTAAGGCTTGTATATGTCACTTGCAAAAGTGGGGGTTTGTGACTGTGTTTCCTTCTGTAGGAGAAATGAATGTCTGGGATGTACGCATTCCTGATACATTGTGGGAGATGCAAGAGTCATGATTGCAGTTTTGCTTTAGAAATGTGGTGACCAGCATCACTTCTCTCTCCACTGGCTGGGGTCCTGAGTGCTGTCCTGGCCCTTAAAAGACAGGTGTTTACACCTTTCATATCACATCCTCATTAGGGGTTTGCTTTCAATTTGTGCTAACAAAGTGAAAAAAAGGAAGGATCCGAAACCACTTGATGGGAAGAGCCCTTTCCCTCCCAGCTGCACATGTTCAGTTCCTTGCCAGCATATTGCCAGGTTTCAGACTGTGCAGAAAGTCAAAACAGACCAGGGAGACAAAAATTCATATTGAACAAGAAGTTTCAAACCCCGTCTACAGGCTGCCCGCAAGGAGCCCGTCTCTGTGGTGGGACTCCTTTCACCCACTGGAGCGAGGAGCTGCTCGGGGCTGCAGCTGCCCCAGGGATGAGGCTGGGAGACGGCGTGGGGCTGTGGGGCATCACAGGGCATCACGATGCAGGAGTGCTCCTGTGCTGATACTGTTCTCCTGCCCTCTTGGGTCCCTCTTAAACCTCAACTCTTCCTTAAAATACTTCCTGAGGTACTTGCCACGTGCCCTAGAAGGCAATAAACAACCCCAAACCAAAGAAAAATGCCGAGGCCACTTGGGATGGGAACGCCAGCTCAGTGTAGGGGTTCCTGGGGAAAGCAAAGGCATGGAGGGTGTCTGCAGAGGCAGGTTTCAGTTTGAGTCCCCCGACTGAGCCGCTGTGTCTCTTCTTCTTCACAGTGAAAGATTTGGACACCGAGAAGTACTTCCACTTGGTAAGCATCCTGCTCCTGGCTGCAGAGGCTGGTGGCTGCGTGGCGGGGGGCCGGGGATCGCTCTGCCTTCCTGCCCTCCCAGGGGAGCAGAGCCATTGCTCCAGGACACCTGCTCTGCAGCATGGCACCAGCACGCAAAGGGATGGTCCACAGCAGCTGCTGCGCTCCCCGGACCTCTCCTGCTGCCAGGGCAGTGAGGATGCTGGCAGAGCATGGGTGGGCAGCACAGTCCAGCCCAGGGGTGCCAGCAGGGTGCTGGAGGCAGGGCTCCTTGCAGCAGTGGAGGGAAGCCCATCTAACCTCCTGTGTATTTAGACGTGTTTCACCTTTACGGTGGCTGCCTGTTTGCAGACAACAGAAGCTGTTGCTTTTGTCCCTGCCGAACAGGCTGTTTCATCCCCGGCAGCAGCCGGTCCCTGTCACACTGGGGCGGGCCCTGGGCTGCGGTGAGCCCTCCGCCAGGCAGGGGTCCAGGTTGTCCTCTGCTGCCAGGCTGGCTGTTGAGGAGAGCCTGGAAAGTGCTGGGAGCAATGAGGTGACCAGCCAGGCTGGCTGCACGCAGCGATCCCTCATCTCTCCTGCATTTAAGTCTGTGGGTCCTGGTTTTTCAGTGTATGTGATAAAAGAGGAGAAAATCTTCCCAGCCTTGCTGATATTAACTTAATTCATCTCCGTGGGCTGGAACGTCAGGCATGATGAACAAGCTGGATTAGGGCTCGTTAGTTTTCTTCAGAGGGGCTCAGAGAGGCGCAGAAGGGTTATCTGTAGACAAGCTTTAGTACTGTGGAACACAATAAAAAATCACCAGGATGGCAAAGTCGTTGTTGTGCCTGATCTATCTGTCAGCAGCCAGAGAGAGTTCAGGAGCACAGTCGGAGCACGGTGCAATGCTGCCGCTAGCACCCTGCGCAGCCTTGGTCGGGTCACCTACTGGGAGCCCCTGGCATCCCGCCTGCTTCCCAGAGCAGGGGGGATTTATTAGTTCCTGCTTGTGCACCACACTGGAGGTACAAAGTACTAAATGTTGCTAAAAGCTGTTATGAAAAAAAGTGTTATGGACAACAGTATTTTATAGCCTATTTTTTTTCTCTGCTGCAGGCTCTGTGCTCAAATAGAGTACATACACACAACGTGTGCACACAGAGCAAGGAGGGAGAATGGTTGGGAAACCGAATGTGCATGTGCAGAACAATGCCAAGATGGACTTAAATGGCTTGCTAGGTCATTACAGAGCAGTAGTTAACTGACCTGACCAGGGGAATATTTATTTTTGTTTTTAAAAAGGCCAGGGTAGGAATATTGGCTGATTGTTCTCACACTTTTTCCAAATCTAAGAAAAGCTGGTTTCCGTGGAAGCCTTGTGCGTTGCTTCCAGGAGCCTGAACTGCAGCCGCACAGGAGTAGCACAGAGACCAGGCAGGCGAGCAGCCTGACATGCAAAGTGAGATTGAGTGTTTAATATTCTTTGTCTAGCTTGAGAGAGGCAATAAAGAGCGCAAGAGAAACAAATGTCAGAAAACCCGAGTATTATGAATCACTTTTTTAAAGCCATATAAGGGTGTATTTATGACACAGTAACTGCTTTTTAATTGAATTTTATATGTAGTTGAAATTCTATACTTAAAGGAAAATTCAGTGTGACACTTCCAGAGAGGAGCACTCTGAACGTGTGTTTTATATCGGACCAGGTTCTCCCAACTGATGAATCCGTTGAACATAAGAAGTCCCACAGACAGAGCCATCGGAAGAAAGTCCTACCAGAGATCTACCTGACCAGGCTGCTCTCCACAAAGGTAGGGGACGGGACGCCTCGTTCGCGGCGGGGGGTTGTCCGCGGTCTGTAGCAAGAAGCCTGCTCCAGGGAAGGAGCGCTGCGGGGCCAGTCGCTCTTGAATGGTGGTGGGACAGTTCCGTCCTGTACGGCTGGAGCACATTAACAAGGCTGCTGGGCACCACCAGCTCCTTGGGTTCCCTCCGGCTGTCCAGCTCGCCCTCGGAGCAGCAGCACTGCTGCATGAAGCCCTACACCATCTCCCCAGGCTGGGCTGGGCTCTGTGCACATGGAAGGGATGCTGACCACCTCAGGGCTTGTGAGGCACAGTTTAGACCTGAACCTGTCTCCCCAGCAAGAGATCCTGCTGGGAAAGGAGATGGAGATGCTCAGCTCTGGGAGCAGGGGAATATCTGTGTGATCTTAATTCAGATTTGAACTTCCCCACTCTCTGCAAGTGCTCAGCTACAGCGGTTGGGCTCCCAGCCCATCTTTAATCCCAGCATGATGCCTCACTGGAGCAGAGATCACAAGAATGGCCAGCAGTCTCTAGTCTTCTTTGTATTTACTGTGCAGAACAATCACAGATGTGAGATCCTAGCAGTAAGAAAGAAAATCTCGATGCCAAAAGAAACTAAACCCAAATGCAAGCTAATTATATCGCTATGCACAAACAAACCCTCCCTGCTTCAGCATCCCCTTTCTCTTCTGATTTATCCCAACTGGCAGCAAAGGACTTCCCCTTGTGCACAGCAGTGGCAGCCCCTCACACTGTTCTCCTGGGCTTGGGTGCCGCTGCTTTCCCCAGTTCTCCATCATTGTGTGCACTTGTTCCGCAGGGCACGCTGCAGAAGTTCCTGGACGACTTGTTCAAAGCCATTCTCAGTATCCGAGATGATAAGCCACCTGTGGCCGTGAAGTATTTCTTTGACTTCCTAGAGGAGCAAGCAGAGAAAAGAGGGATCACAGACCCTGACACCATGCACATCTGGAAGACTAACAGGTTTGGAAGGGGAAATCGCTTCTTTCTTTCCTTCCTTCCATCCATCCCTCTGGAGCAGCAGCTGCCAAAGCCTTGGTGTCCTGGACTAATCATTAGGTTGCTAAAAGTAGAAGAGGGACTTGGAAAACAGGAGTGGCAGAGTGCATGGCGAAAGATGAGGCCAAACACAGGCTTGGAAAGCTTTGAACACAGAGCTCAGAGGAATGGTGAGCTGGAAGAGGAGGCACGGGCAGATAAAGGGCAGAACGAACTGGCACACTACTACAAATAACTAAAGGGGAAACAGAAGAGGGATGGGACAACAGGAGACAGCAATAGTGTTAGCTCCAAACACTGGAGATCTGAGATAGAGTCCAAAATCATGTCAGGTCTTAAAACATCATGGAGACTTTAAAAACAGCATATTTGGCTCCTTTTCATTCACTTTCTGGCTTTTCAGCCCTTGGGGGCACTTTTCCCGACTTATCTCTGTAACCAAGCTGAGGCTCCAGGGTATTCGCAGGACTCCAGGAGCTGGTGCTGTGACAGTAGCGTGCTGGCAGGCAGTGCAGCACTGGGGACCAGCCAGGAGCGGTGCTGAGGGATGTGATGAGCAGCAGGAATGCGGCAGGGGAGCCAAAGTCAAGGGGGAAATGGCGTCGGGGGGGGAACCAGATGATTTAACTGGGGAGAGCAGGGAGCTCGGGGTGAGTGGTGAGGAGAGGCCAGTGCTTCTGAGGCTGCAGGGACAGTAACTGTTTCCAGCCCAACATGTGAAAATTAAAACCAAATTTGGCTGGGATAGGAGGCCTGCAGACACGACCATTGAGCTACAGATTTGCCTACCCTTCATTACCTTTAATTGCCAGTAGAGCAAAGACTTACAGCAGCTTTCACTCCTCAGCTGCTGAGGAGGGATTGTAGGGAGGGCGAGTGATATACTGAAACTGTGTTGTGGCCAAATGAGCAACAAAATAACTGGAGGAGAAAATTATGAGAAAGCAGGAAAAAACACACATGAAATGCATTTCACAGGGCCAGGCTTACCATCAGAACCAGATGATGGTTACTGTCAGGGGAGAAGGAGAAGGAGCCGACACCATTGCTACAAAAGCCAGGAAGTGGGGAAGCCTGATTCACAGCCCCATGCAGGCAAACCTGCCACTGTCCGTCCTGGACCACAGCTGGCTCGGGGAGCTGCTGAAGGAGCAAGGGTACACGCTCGCCTAGACAAGACTGTGCATGAAGTCTCCTGGCCGTGCCATGTGCTCCAGCCTGAAGAAATGTCTCTTCAGGGTGAAGACATGCACCTGCCCCTCTAGCGAGGCAGTAGGGCTCTGTGCTACCAGGGCGCAGTTAAATAGCAGAACCTGTCTCCTCAGTTTTTTCCTCCCTACTGTTCACTTTCTGTCATCATCTTTCCTGCATTTCCTCCTGTTTCCCTCTGGAGTACAAAAGTGTTCCTGGCTTGTTTCCTCCGCAGCCTACCTCTGAGGTTTTGGGTCAACATCCTGAAGAACCCCCAGTTCGTCTTTGACATCGACAAGACAGACCACATCGACGCGTGTCTCTCTGTGATAGCCCAGGCCTTCATTGACGCCTGCTCCCTGTCTGACCTGCAGCTGGGCAAGGTACCGTCCAGAGAGGACATCTCGCTCCTGCTCCGGCATCACAGACGCAGACCGGGCTGGGTGGGAAGGGGCTGCTGGAGGCCACCCAGCCCAACCTCCCCCAGCAGCGGGGCTGGCTGGCAGCCACTTGCTCCGGTTCATGCCATGCAGTTTTGGCTGTCTCCAAGGATGGGGTTCTCCCCCTCCCTTCCCCACCACTTCATACAGGCTTGAGCTTGAAATTTGCACCCTCCCTGTCACAAGCAGCAGTCAGGGAGTGGGAACACAGAGTCGCAGCCAAAGGCCCCAGCCCGGAAGGTTCGGAGGATGCAGGGAGGGCCAGCCGCCGGCTTGTCTGCTCGGCGTTACCCAGTGGCCGTACGAGTTGCCCTGTGGTCGCAAGGGAGCACAGCTCCCTCAGTCAGGGCTGCTGTGAGGGACAGCATTAGTGTAACAGTCCCATAACAGCAGCTGAGGGGTGATGTAAACCCCCAGTGGCAGGGTGGAAAGTGACCTAGCTTCAGGTGAAGCTTTGCTCATCACCGCCAGTGGTTTCCGCACAGCCTCTCACCTGGGCGAGCCGTGAGCCGCTGTGAACACGGGCTGCGCCTGCCCCGGCAGCACAGACCAGCCTGGCTCACACGGAGGTGCGGGGCCTGCCGGGGGACAGCCCGGCGACACCGACCCTCAGCACCCAGCGGGCACTGCCGCAGCTGTGCCGGAGCAGCCACGGGTGCGCCCCGCCGGCGGCAGCGTC
>JAVJGI010000050.1:23428502-23452422 GCA_035590275.1 Ibycter americanus | reverse complement strand
TCCTGCCCCCTGCCAGCCTGGGCCGGGGCGGCCGCAGCCCCAGCTCCTCCGCCAGCCCAGCCCCCGGGCCATTTCGGACGCCTTACTGCATTTATGCCGTATCGCATCTTGCATGTGGGAGAGTTTGGCAGTGCCAAGGACGAGCTGCACAGTTGCCCCCCTGGGCGCCAGAACAAGACCACCTGGACACAACCCCCCTCCCAGCCCAGCGGCACCTCAAGGTGCCGTACGCTCCGCAAGCGGTTACAGCAAAACACCAACAAGGAGCCGGCCAGCCCCCTGCCAGTTACCTGTTTGTTCATTACGATGTAAATCACGGGGTTGTAGATGGCAGAGCTCTTGGCAAAGAAAGCCGGGATGGTCATGAAGATGGGCCCAAAGTCTGATCCCTGGTTGGTGAAGATGTAGAAAGCGACGCTGGCATAGGGGACCCAGCAGATCAGGAAGGCGATGACCATGATGATGACCATGCGGGTCACTTCTTTCTCTGCCTTCTGGGTGGTGGCAGACTCCTGCTGCTGGGCGGCAGCCTGCGGGCAGAGGGGAACAGAAACGTGATGGAGCTGGGGAGGGCTGCGCTGGCGTGGGACGTGGGGTCAGGGCTTGGGGTAGCTGAGCTGCACATCTGGAGTTTGCTATTTCCCCCTTTGCAGAGAGCCAGCCTTCCTGTCACCAGTCTGGAGCCTGGCACGGGCCCCTTCCCAGCACTGGGGACCGGGGTGGCCCCTGGCCCACCGCCACTGACAGGTACCCACCTCCTTGACAGTGCAAACCAGGTTCCCGTAGCAGAAGAAAATGACCAACAGCGGGATGGTGAAGTGAACCACAAACATGTAGATGACGAAAGATTCATTGTTGACCTCTGGCTTTAGAGTGTAATAGTCGATCCCGCACGAGCACTGCATGCCCTCGGGGATGTACCTGCAAGGTGAGCCAGGCAGGTCAGCGCCCAGCAGAGGAGACCAGCTGGAAGCCACGGCGGGGCCGCAGCCAGCCAGGCTCCCACAGCCCCCGGTGCCAGGCACAGCACCCTCCCTACCTGGACCAGCCAAACAGCGGGGGAGCGGCACACGCCAAGGCCATGATCCAGGAGAAGGCAACGCCCATGATGGCATGGTTCTCCCCGAAGCGGAAGTTGCTCATGGGCTTGCAGACCACTACGTATCTTTCAATAGCCAGGACAACCAGTGACCAGAGAGCAATTTCACCTGCGCCATGGAGAAAGATGGATAGGGACACAGGGACTTTGAGCATCAGGAGGAGGAAAAACGCGCTGATGGCAGCACAAGACCTCCTCAGACTGTTGTTCCCGAGGAAGACCCCTGGCAGCAGGTGAATCTCCACCAGGGGTTCATCTGCCAAGTGCAATAGGAAGGCATGAGGAGACACCTCCTCGGTGCACTGCTGACCCACAGTAACCACTTTGCTGCTGTGTTTTGAGTGGCTGGATCCTACCACTCATCCCAGACATCACCTGCACCTGCAAGCCTACGGTCCCTCTCTCAGGTGCAGTGAGCGCCCATCATCCCAGGATTTCCCCTCACTACCCACAGCTTCCCAGGAAACTTGTGCCACAAGGCACAAGTGCCTGCCCATGGCTGAAGGCTGAGCTGAATGGAGGAGAGCATTTTTAGACACACAATTTAACATGTTTCGGTCAGAGCCTGGCTGGCACAGGGAGGAGAGCCAGCTTTGCTAGCCTGCGCCACCATGAACCGCATCAGAGCGAATGACAGATGCACGAAACAGGAAGAACAAATTTGTCATCTCAAGTCAGAAAGCAAGCCAAAAAGATGTGCAAATCCAACAACTGCAAAATCTGCTACTGGTTGTTTTTCATTGCTGCACTGTTGTTCTCAGGATACTGAGCAGGTGGCTACCAAAATAAGGTCAAAAAAAGAAAAAAAAGGTGTCATTTGTCACTTTCTTCACCTCCCACCCTGAAACACTGCAACTGCCTTGGCCCACATCAGCAGCAAAGGACCTTCCAGATACCATGCTTTTCCAAGATCATCTGGGTGTCTTCCCTCCCCCTCGTAAAAGCTGGGGCAATTCCTGGCAGAATATTTTTGAATATTTGGAAAACTCACCGCCCAGCGTAGCAAAGAATCCTTCAATGTAGCACCCTGTTACTCCAAAGACAAAGTACCCATTCATCGAAGTGTACATGGTGGTCGTGAAGCCTCCAAAAACCATGAAAAGATCGGCGACTGCCAGGTTCAGAAGGATGTAGTTTAGAGGCGTCCGGAGCTTCTTGTGCTGGATGGTGACGTACAGAGTGAGGAAGTTGATGGGGAAGCCAAGCAGGATCAGCATGAACATGTAGGCAGCCAGTGCCGAGAACTTCCAGGGCTCAGCCAGGTAGTACTGGGGGTACTCGAAGGGGCTCCGCACCACCCCGGTCTTGTTGGACATGGGCACGTAGAAGTCTTGGCCTTCTGTCCCATTCATGGTTGTGGTTCGTGAGGTGCCTTTTGCTTTTACTCAGGTGTTTCTTTTGCACGCAGGGGGATTGCCTCTGAAGTGGGGCTCCCGCCACGTCTCGGCCTTTGTCGTCACCCTGAGGAGAGGTGGCTTTGCTCACCTCCACAGGGCACCTCTTTTAAAGTGCCCCTGGGGTAAGCTCCAGGCATTGGTGTCAGCGCGATTAGGGCTTAGGTAATTATTAATCATAATCATCTAGGGGTAATTGGCTTTCCTGGGAAGGCATTAAGGTGACACCTGTTTCTGGCCCACACTGTCATTGTTGGAGACCACTGCTCATGGTCATATATAAAGAGGTAGCTCTGCACCACACCTTTCATTTGGGGGGGCCCAAACCAGACAGCAGCTCCACTCACACAGCCTCGCTCCTCAGCACGGTGTGTGGGAACAAGGGTTTGGGGTGGGCCCTGCACCCGTGGCAGCCTGTGCACCGCACAGTCCAGAGCTGGACATCCACAGCTCATGCTGCCGTCGCCCTGGGGAGGCACTCGCCCCCCAGGACCCCCAGTCCACCCTCCATGGGCACTCAGGGGTGCGCTGCCCAGCCATATGAAACGCCTCCCTTGGTTTCCCCACAGAGAGGTATCAGGAACGGGGTGCGTTACCATCAGGTTGCCAAGGGAAGACAAGGCACATGGGGATCCTTCTCTTGGCTGCGCTTTCTCAAAGCTCCCGGGCTGAGCTTTTGGCTCTTGCTAACAAACAGAAGCTCCTTTCCGTCCCACAATAACAGGAGGGAAGTTTGCAGTTCAGAACCCCACAGCTGTGGGTTTGGGGGCTGCAGATGGTGGCTGTGCTGGGCAGGTGTGGCCTGTCAGTGATAGAGGGCTGTCCCAGGCCTGTTCTTACAAGGGGAAAGCGGATCCATGATGCCAGCTACTCCCCACTAGAAAGCCATCCCCACCATGACTGCCGTTCCCTGTGGGAGGCTGCAGAAGGGTGCTCTCAGCCAGCATGAGCATCACCAGCCCTTCTTCCACAGGCTCTCAGCCACCTCTTTCTCTGCTACTGGATTTGGCTGGGGAGGTTTGAACACCACAGTGAAACACTGACCCCGCTGGCAGGCTTCCAGTTGTACCATCTCCTCTGTGCCTGGCTTTACATTTGGTTGGGGTCATGACAATTACATTGGCAACACCTAATAAATAACCTAGTCCATCTGTCTGGAGAGGCAGCATTCTGCACTGGTGCTGAGAAGGCTGCTGGACAAGGGCACTGAGGGGAGGTTCTGAGCTGAAGCCAACACTCAGCTTCATATGCTGGTTAACAGACACCTTTGGTGTCCCTGAAACCTTGCAGAATCATCAAATTCCATAGGGGAAGCTGCCACTTGGGCCTCCCATGTCCTCCCTGTCTCTGCCTCCCCACTCAGCTGTACTTGAAATGTTCTTTGTGCTTGAAACAGCAACTGAGTTAGATATTATATGTTCTTCATTTTTCAGAGGCAACGGGACAACACATACAGCAGAGCGAGCACAACAAAGCCAACTGCAGAGGATCTATCTTCGGGAGAAGGTGGCCCTTTACAGTTCACACCATCATGATTAATCTTTTAAATGCCAAAACTATTTTCCCCATCTCCTCTTTGGTTTTTTTCCCCCACCATTTCCCACCTTTCTCATTAGCAGTCAGTAACATTCCAGCTGGCAGGCAGGTACCAGCTGGCTCCCATGCAGAGGCTAGGCAAGGACTGCCTGCTCTGCCCCTAGGTAGGGGACCTGACACTCACCCCCCCTTGCTGTTTTGCCAGCAGCTGGGGGCTGAGCTGAGCATTCCTTGCAGACAGGAGCAGGTAATTGCGAGTGCCTCATCCACACAGGAGGATGTGCCAGAGCCACTGGAGTTCACAGGTGCGAGGTGGGCAGAAGCTCACGTCCTCTTGGCCTTCAGTCCTGGCCTAGTTTTAATCAGTGTTCCCTGTAGGTTAGATTAGCACGTGCAAAAAGTTTAAAGGAGGAAAGCACAAAGCACTACACTCTCTTTAAAGAAGAGACCAGGCTGGGAAACCTTCACTCTGAGTGGGGAAGGTCTGAAAGAACTGAAGTGCTGGCAGCACAGACAAAGGAAGACCTGGCTCGCTGTAGCCAAAGGCAAGCTGCGATCACTCCGGACAGTCCCAAAGGTCTTCTTTCACGTTAACGTAAAAATACCACGTCCTCACACACACTCCACTCATCCCAAGTCCCTCTCAATTAACTTTTCACACGTGTTGCCAAGGCCAGAGCAGTACTACTACCTAATTGCAAAAGCAGCTCTTCATACTTGTACCTGGGCATACAAGAAGGATTAGAGATTTATCTTCCCAATACATAAATGTGACACCTTAAGCTGTGATGCAATAAGCCACTGCTGAGGTTAGCAACTGCTGCTCGGAGCTTAGGGCCTGGCATGCGTCACCACTGGAGCACAGCAGTGGGACAGGCAAGCAGTAATGGGGTAGAATGGTGCAAATCAAAGAAAACCATTGGTCAGCCACTCACAATAGCTTCAGACAAAAGTGCTGTGGTGGGACTCCAGGGACTCCTTATCATAAGGGTACCTGAGAGTTTCAGAGGCACAGGGCAGTCCGGAATCAGAGCATCTTCCCAATGTACGAGATATGTCAAGTATGTTTTCGCCTGGAAAAGCCCAATACACTTTTCAAACCTAGACTGTATTCACAGAGTTGTTTAAAAAAAGAAGGCTTTTTGACACTGTGTCACAGCAAACCCTATCTATTTATTTTTATAATTTTTCATTTCCCCTAGCTCTACAAAGCCAGCTCAGTTCCGGGGGAACAAGCCGAATTCCATTCTGGCTCACATCTCAAACAGCATTGTTTATCCATGTCAACAGCAAAGTCTTCATTGCAAACAGTGACAGATGAGTCAAAAAGCAGACAAGCGGTAATTAGAACAGAATGTTTTTAAAGTGGTAAATTAAGCAAACTTGGTCAGGAACCACTGAGGGACCCAGAAACCCTGTAGTGCCATTGCAGGGTGTCACTTTCAAGAGGAACTCGAGGAGACACAGAGACATCACTGGCTTCATGTGCAAAGTGCTGCTTACACAGTAGCTGCTTTACCAGCACCCAACAGCCTCAGCCAATAGCTTAAGACAGTGAAGTAGAATATCATTTCCCACTCAAAACAAAGGGAGGCTGTGACAGATGGGATGTCATAACAACAATAGAACTCATGGTAACATGGGCACAATTAAAGTCAACAGACCTATCGCTTCCCAGCTCCAATCCAGCCTAGCTGGTTACCTACACAAATTCTCCCACTGCCAGAGAACCACTCAGTGACCGCCCTCAGGAGATTCAACCACCTGGGAGTGTGTTGGCATGGGGGTCTGGCTGGGACAGAGTTAACTTTCCTCATAGCAGCCACCTGGTGCTGTGTTTTGGAGCTGTGTCTAAAGCAGTATTGGTTACACACCAGTATCATAGCTACAGCTGAGCAATGCTTGCACAGCACTGAGGTTTTCCTCCTGCCCCAACCCCAGCAACAGGCCAGAGCTAGGCAAGAAGTGGGGAGGGGACAGCACTGGGACAGCTGGCCAAAGGACTATTCCACACTAGAGAATGTTGTGCTCAGAAATAAAAGCACAGGGAAAGGAGGAAGAAGGGAGGATGTTGTGTTTGTGGTGTTTGCCTTCCCAAGTAACATTACTCATGCCAAGGCCCTGCTCCCCAGGAAGCAAGCTGGACATCTGCCTGCCACTGGGAAGCCGTGAATAAACTCCTTATTGCTTTGCTTGCACACACAGCTTTGCTACACTTAAACTGTCTTTATTTCAACCCATAAGCTTCTTTGCTTTTGCTCTTCTGATTTTCTCCCAGTCCTGTGGGGAGGCAGGCAGGGAGTGCATGGAGGCTTAGTTGCTGCCTGGGACTGACCCACCATTTGGTCAAGCAGCTGCATCATGACAATCCCCTCAGCCTCAGCAAGAGGCTACAGTAGAAGGTAGCAGGTCATCTCCTCTCACATTGTCTGCCCATGCCTCTAGGGCAATAACTGCTCAGAAATGCTCCTTCAGCACATCACTGTTGGTCATCATGACAGCCAAGGGACGTGCACGAGCTCAGGCAGGTGCACATATCTACACCACAAAGGTACACTGAGATCACAAATGCCACGAGAATCGACAGGATAGCAGGAGTCATGGGAACTATCCCATGATATTAGCATCACAGCAATTTACATCAGTTACAGCTGTCTCTTGACAACAGTGCAGAACTTTCCTACCTTGGGTACAGAGGAGGTGCTGTGGGAAACCACTGCCTGACTACAAGCCATCAGCTGCTTTGGTATTCCTGCCTGGCACCCTGGCATATTTATAACTGTGCAAACATACTCAGTTTAGCCCATCAGGTCAGTGGTGTTTCTTTTGTCAGTGGTGAAGATGCCAACATTATCAGGATTACATACGTGGCAGCAGGCAGTTGAGGTACTTCTGTCTGGGTAGCTTGGTTAACATGAAATGTATGCTTCCACACGCAACCTGGCATTCTGCATTTTAACAAGGGTGAATTCTACACAGATTAAAAGCTTCGCCCTGCCTTCTCTTGCTGTGGCTGTGAGATGGTCCTCAGTGCCAAGATCAGTGTAACTCAAGATCACATTTTAAGAGCTCTAAACACTAAAGCTTTTCTTGCCTAAATCCAATAGAAAGCAAAAAAAAAAAAAAAAAAAAAAAAAAATCAAGCTCAGAAACAGCAGCATTATAGCAAATCCCGAGACAAAGACTAGTGGAAAATAGTCCCATTTATTTGAAGATCTGTCAATAACTG
Source organism: Ibycter americanus (assembly GCA_035590275.1). Taxonomy (NCBI): domain Eukaryota; kingdom Metazoa; phylum Chordata; class Aves; order Falconiformes; family Falconidae; genus Ibycter; species Ibycter americanus. Next base: position 23,445,164 of record JAVJGI010000050.1, on the reverse strand, counting down.
GTACATGCTAAGGAGCAGATCAAGTCCTAACACAAGCTGGAGTAAAAACAACAACTACTTCAAGGCTGAAGTTGACCTGGAAACATTCCTGTAAAAATCAGTGTTGCTTCAGCTGCTTGCCTGGGAAATGTAGAGGACATTCACAGACATTTTCATTTAAAAAGAATAGTTACATTTCTTCAACTCACTTGTGCTCTTATGTACAAAATGGAACAAGATGACTTAACTAAGTTGTTAGGAAAACTCTGTGAATCTAAGAAGTGTTTTGCCAAGACAATAGATGAAGATGAGTCTGTCAGTTGAGGTAAAAGATTGTATTTCTTCATGGGTTTGACTCATCTATTCTTCGTCGACAGAATGGACAACAGTTATGCTGGAGTATAAGAAGCTCATAGTCTTCTGTGTGAAACATCTGTTAATTAGGAACAGATTTAGGGAAAAGTTAGCCTGTGACTTGCTCAAAGGAAATGCAAACTGAGCTCAACAGCTTCTCTATGGCACAGACATTCTGAAGCTACCATTACAAGAGAATTGGTCCTTTTACTTTCAATTTCTTGAGTGCGCTACAACCTGGTATAGAGCAGCAAGCATTTCACAGACCTCTGCCAGTGTTGCCAGAGAAGCACAAACTAATTAATTACTTTTGCAGAAGGAAGGACAAAAATTAGACAGTTTCTGTGTAAGCAAACATGATTGAATTCCAGCATTTCAAAAAGCCATTCCTGAGAGGGACTGAACCACAAGCTAACTTGGTTACTAACTGATTTTCCTTGCTAGACCAGGCTGAAAGTCAGAGACACTGAGCAAAAAGAAATAAATACAAATCATCATTTGTTGTTCAGCCAAGGTTTGCTTGAGAGGCTCTGACTTGCTGTCAGTGCAACTTCTCAGGTTCAGCTACCTCAAACTTTTCAGAAGGCAACTGTTCCTCTGTGCATGACACAGCCTAGTTTTTGGTTCTCATCACCTTCTCTGTCTCTGCATTGTTCAGGAATTTGTTGAATACATTATGAAGTATGAGGTTTCAATGATTAAATTGTTTCAGCCATAGTGTTCTCAGTAGGGTTTTTTGATTGTGTGGTGGTGTTTTTTTTTAAATCTCTCCAATGAAAACACTACCTGAAAACATGATGGACACATGGTAATGGAGGCATCTGGTAGCAGCGAACGGTAGTACTGCCAGCGCAGTGGCTTTGGCCAGCGTTTAATCAGGACGTCTCTCCGGCTCATTGACTGGAGAACAGCACGATTCACAATCACTGGAGCAAACTCTGAGCCTCCTTGCTGCAGGAGAGCAGGTTTAGAAAGAATTACTGTTACCAGCTGCAAAGCCCTTTGAGGATTAATAAGATGTTGTAAGAAGCAAAGTAAAATTCAGTAGAAAAAGCTAATATAGAATTGGCCTGAGTCTAGTGTCACCAAACTCACTGTCAGTTTTATCAGTACCTTCAGCGACAGCAGCATCCAGCCACATCTCTAACTCTGTTTTCAGTGAGCTTCCATTATTCATTTAAACACAATTACTTGTGAATAACACCCATGCCTACAGTCTTTATTAAAAGCTCACAATAATGACTGTTTTATAGGTATACTGCCTAGACACAGAAATACCCTGGGGGACTGCCCTGTGGTATCACTGTATGATGATAAAACCAAATTCCAGGAATGTTTACTTTTAGATCTTTGTTGTTTTGAGGATTGTGTGTGTGTGTGTGGTTTTTTGTTTGTGTGTGTGTTTTTTTTTTTTTTTTTTTTAAGAGACGAGTTAACTGGTACTTTCCCTCTCAACTGCTGTCCCTCTCTTCCAGTCTCCTGCCTTGTATCTCTCTTGTCTTTGTAACATTCACACCAGAAGAACGACATGGATTGCAAATTAAAATTTTCTATTAATTTTTGTTGGTAGAAAGAAACAAACAACTGGAAGATACAGGTAAGGCTCTTACCTCAAAACTCAGTTTTGCTGTAAAGGGATCATCATCTTCAGTAATATCTGGATTGTCATTAAGCCTCAAACTCTGCGCATCTAAATGCATTTCTTAAGGAAGAAAAACAGTTCCTGTAAAATTAGCTGTCCTCACAGTAGCTAGCACTTAGAATAAATATGAAAGCGTACCAGCAGGACTGGTATCCTTGTTGATCCAGAGCATTCTCAAGCTGCTACAGTGCCTAGATTATTATAGAAAGTACGAGAGAAGGGCTTGCTGTGATTCACAGCAACTGGGGAAATTCATCATCGCAGCTGCTGTAGAATGGCAAAACTGACCACGACCAAGTATGACATCAGCTCTGCCTTCTTTCTCTCTCTGCCCTCTTCTGACAGATAACAAAAGCAAATGAAGCAGCCTATTTAAATTGCATTGTTGAGCAGCTTTAGTCAGAGATTGTGTTTTCTTGTACATTACACTGTACCTAATATTATATGGCCCCCACAGCAAGTGGGAGCTCTGGATGCCAAGGAATTACAAACAGATTCCAACAGGAACAGTTACAAAGAAAGTCCATGCTGGTTTCCCTTGGCTAAAAGAAGGTAGCCTCTAAAGCAAACTGTTATTGGAAGTGAATAACACACCTCAGATTTTCCCCATTCTTTACAGAAAGGAGTTAAAACAGAATAGGTGAAACAGGGCATTCCATTGTTAAAAACAACTATTTCACATGATTAGAAACAAACTGTCCTGATGAAAAACTTTACGAAAATATTAGGTTTAATTAAAACATCACTTTGGCTGTTATACTAACTTGAAAAGGAAACATGATGCAATTGTACTCGCATCAGTCATATGACAAACAGAAAATGTTAAACCTAAGGGGGGAGGTAGAATTCAAAATTGTTGCTTTTTTTCCTAAGAAAAGGACTGAAAACCAATTTTAGTCAAAAGGATACGGTCAGTCATCATCTCTTGCCATTTATTCTCTCCTTTATTCAATGCTGGAGCTTCAAGATCAATGAGAGCTATAGCTTCTTCATCTGTGATGCCATCTTCCAAATAGAACTCAACCAGATGCAGTACTTCTAAAGGAGTGTGAAAAGCAAGGTGCATTTGACCTGCAAGAGCTCATAAAATGCCTCCTAGAAGATACTGTACCCCTTAAGAAATGAACACCCTCTGGCTTCTATGACAGTGGTGTTCTGCCCACGTGTTCTCATGAAGCAAGTTAAATAAGAAAAATTAAAACAAATGAAAACCCCCTTCAGCTTCTCAAAGGATTGCATCTGTGTTAATGAAACACTTCATACGTTCGGTGTCTCACAATAAAGCAACGATTTACTGCTGCTGCTATCCTGCGATGAAATCCAACAATCCCTGGGACAAAAGGCAGCCACTTAGTCAAATCTAACGTTAAGAGGAAAGATTTGTTTGACCAAATAATTTGTTCTCTCTGCAGTGTTAAGTACTAACCTACTCTGTTCAGTTAACGTTTACCTACTTAAAAAGCACAGTGAAATGTGATATTCCAACGCACCATAGGAGGAAGCGGAGAAGACGAAAGGTTGCCTGCAGTTAATGCAGACATTCCCCAAGTTATTTAGCAAAGGGTTGTTGGTAGAGCACCTATAACACAAGGGCACAAGCTCCTGCAAAGACACATACAGAGCACAGTAATCATCAACAGGTCGGCACATCCTGAACTCTTTGCTTTCAACTAAATATGGACTCCTTCAGTTTACACCGCTGATACTACATCCACGCTAATCTGGAGAAATACTGCTGTAAAATCAGATGCTTTAACAACTGAAAATGCTTTCCTTTTTTAATAAAACAGCAAGTTTTCCACATTAAAAATAGCTATCTTCACCATTCTAACAATTAAATTTTCACCTTCCCCTTGCAGTAACAGAAGGAGAATTCTGCATCAAATACACAGTGACAAAAGAAGTTGAAAAGAAGGTTACCGAAGCAGGTTTTTTGCTCTAAGGCTTGGTCAAATTTAAGTTCTCTAATTCATCCCTCTTCAAGAGCAGTTATTTTGGGCAGTTCTTAAGATTGTACTTCTATTATTTCAGGTGGCCAGGTGCATGTTCACTTGCACAATACAATTTATTTTTAGTGAGTACTCCATGAGACATGGCTTTATAGAACACTGCAGAAAGTCAGACTTCAGTTAAAGAAAAGGTGTTAAAGTAAGACTTAAGGAAGGAAGGTCATTCAAGGGATAAGGGGAGGAGGGAAGGAGTGCTAGGAGTGGGACAAATGAAAGTGACCTCCACCTAGAGAGAGAGAGACAAAGACTGTGGAGTAATTGCATGTGGATCAGAGAGAAAAAGGCTTGAAAGAATTAATAGGCAGAGAGGAAGGTAGACGCAAGACAGGAGAGGGAGGATGGAAGCTGCCCATAAAGAAAGGACTTATTTTAATTTGTTCTCAGGAGCAAAAGCAAGTCTAACTTGAAGAATAACAACAGAAGGACTGTGCTTCCAGCAGAAATATAATTATATCACAGAGCTATACATAATATATTTCAGATTTTTTTGTGCATGCAGCAACTCAGATTCTTGGATTAGGCCACATACTAATGATTAACATGAAACACATTACAGCTTACTTCACTGTCATGGAATGGCTTGGATCGGATTGTCAGGCTGCCCAGCTCAATTGATTTCTGGAACCTAGCTGGGATCTGCAGTCCCTGTAACTTGTCATAGGCATGACGAGCCAGTTTATATGCACCAAGAGCTTTACTCTGTTTTGCCAGGGCAAATAATGTATTGCTATAATTTAATTAAGGAATAAAAATACATATGGCATTTAGGAAAACCTGCAATACTCTCTCTAATCAGAGAAGTTGTGCAATGAAGCATATCCAACACCAGTATTTTAAACAGGCATTAACAAGAGAAATCTGTTTACATAACTCCATTTAAAAACAAGTGTGAAAGGACTATCCAAATGCCTGTAGGCAATTGTTAGCAAGGTAAGGAATTGACCATACATAAACATTGCTTTGGTTAAATATTCTGACTCCACTTACAAAGTTTCAGTAATTTTAGGGTGAATGGGTATATCCATTGTAAAATAAATCTTACAACACCAGCAACCCACTGACACCAACTAAATACACATGATCTTATTGGAAATAAAGCATATGCTCTGTGTCATTGACCAAGGGTTGTCTTTCCCTCTCATCAGTGTATAACAGTAACTGCTGTTTAGAAAGCTACTGATCACAAGGCACATTATGAAAGACTTTATGTAAGATTAGACATTTACAAGTGAGGAAGTTAGGAAAAGGAAAGCTAACATCCCATCTAAAGCCATAAATGAAGTGAAAACCAAGAAAATTGGGCCTCCCTGTGGCATCCAGTGACTCTTCTTGTTATCTTTTACAGACAGGTGCATTTCCACAGGGTTCACACAGACAGTTTATGAAGTACTCTCCAAAGATGCAATATGCACTAACAAAGCTGTGCAAATGTTAGCCTGACAGACACTACACAGCTATACCAGCCTCATGTGAAGCAAAAGCTCCTGGTTTTTTTTCCCCTGCTCCTGTCTCAGTTCAGTCTCCTTGCAACAACACTGTCAAGATTGTGAGCCAACATCCTGTTGCAGCGACTGGTATCCTAGAACTTGATTCTCTGACAAAGGTGATACACCAGACTGGGTGGGTGGTTTTGAGAATTACATGTTAAGACTATACAGCTCTCCAAAACTATTAAAATAAAAAGGTAGTGCAATTAAACACACAATGGTTTGAAGATGTTGATTATTTCCTTAGTAACAAAAGTCAGTTTCCATTAACTATAACCAACAGCTGAAACTGAAGATACCCTACAGGAGATCTCTGCATTGTGGATCAACATCAATTATTCCTTTCATGTATCTTGCAAGATAACTTCTAGATTTTGTACTGTATTTGAAGGATACACTTTCGAGATCCCCAAAGGAGTCTCCTTTGTTAAGCTGTGAAGCAGAAACCTGGAAATATTGAAGAGGGTTTCAGGCAAGTGGAAACTGAAAGGCTCCTCCTGCAGTATTAAAAATACAGACATATTTCTAAGCTGAAAAACCAACAACTCATTTCACTAAGCATCACAGCACTAGGCATCTCAAGTACTGTGTTTCTTTCATACCGTTTCAAAGAGAAGAGGTGCTGACAGAATATAGCAAGTAGATTTTGCATGTCTTCATCACCAAAGCTTTCTGCATGTAGCAGGCATAAAAGAGAGAAAAAGAGGTGCACGTAGCTAAAGCAGAATCTTTAACAGACTGTTTTAAAATGAGGGCAGATTGGCCAGCAGTAGTGTGGAATCTCCACTGCTGTAAGGTCTGAAGCAGTCTGACCAGCAAAGACCTCCACAGCACAGTCTTCTTTTGGGCAAGGGCACAGACCAAGGGTTCCGAAATGTTTTACAAAAGGTATCTCCACCAAGAGTGGTGGCAACATTACTGTAATTGCTGGAAGTAGCAGGAGCTCCTCACTCATGACTGCTTATCATTTTGGAGTAGTTTACAGACATCATTACTGACTGATACTCATACCACATTGTGGGAAACCCTAAGCTAGGGTGCCTTCTTCTGTTCAATCTTGTTTTCCCATGATTAAAGGCAAAGCCAGCCATAGCCTGTGTAGGACCAGAGGCTCAAGGTGACTGTGGAACCAAACTGATGTAACTAGCAAAAAAGGGCTGAGGGTGGACAGTCAGTCATTGTCACAGTCTACTCACACTGAGACAAGCAGAGATCTGCTAAAACCGCACCACAGTTTTTAGGAACTAAGACAACATAAGTACAGTACAGCAGAAGGCTGTATAATAAAATAAAGAAATAAAGTTACTATACAGTATCACTAATCTACACTCAATATTTAATACCCTGAAAAGTCATTAATTATTCCTAGTTATTTATGAACTCCCTAAAGAAAAATACTCAGGAAGCATAAATACACAACTTCTAAAGTGAGTATCTTACAGTGTATCTTTGAATAGAGTGATAGACATGGTAAACTTCTGCCAAATGCTGGAAGTGATGAAACTTCTGTAACATTTCAGTCTTCTGTTGTTCATTCTCTGCAGGAGGCAAAGGCATTAGTGTAAGTCTCCAAGATGAGTCTATGAGACTCAGCTGGAAGAAAACGGCATACTATGATTTCAGAGCCAGCACTTCCAAGAGAGATATGTACCAGTTCATGTGTGTCCCATCCACCTGTGCAAACCACACATTATACAGACTTGCCATTTTTCTGAGCGATTTTCTGGTCTAAAAACCAGCATGGTAAAACACAAGACAGTGAGGCAATGGTTCTAATACAGCTAGAGGCTATAGCTTAGTTAAGGGTAGAAAATAGTATGCGCATCACTGGAAACCTCATCTGAAACTTCAGAGTTTACGAATAAAATTAGTTTTGAAACATTTGTTTCAGAAATACCAAATACGCTACTAAGCCATTTGGAAAAATCTGCATCTCTATAAAATATCTGAGGGGTATCAGATCAGCACTATTATGCATCAGCTGAACTAAAAAAAAGATACTTACAGCACCAGGCAAAAGGTACTATTATCAATCGTCTGTATTCGTCATTACTAAATTACACCTATTAACTATTGGCTCCACCTCTCTCCCAGTGAAATACATTCCGAAGACAAGATGATAGCTAATGAACAATCAATTTTATCTCTGTTGGCAGGAAATATTTTGTAAAGTACCTCTCCAACCTATGTTCACTCAAATACTAGATGTATCTTACACTCCAAGATCAACTTTTATTTACTAGTACGTTAACCTTCCAGTCACTTCTCTAGTTAATGTGTGTTGTGGGAAGGTACATGAGGATACATGGTCCCAGGAGACAGGCTTTTGACTCTAGTCAGATTTCAAAAGGAGGCCTAAGCATGCTGATGTTGCCATTTTACTTATTTGTTTTAAATAAGCACATAGCAAAATGAGGGGGACTACAAAAATAGCACAAGCCAGAGTTATGCACAGCATTAAAAAGACCCCCAAAACAAAGCCACACAACAGTGAAGTAGTTGCAGCAATGCTATCACAATTCAGTAACTCTTTGTCTACATGCACGAGAACGTAACAAATACAAACTTCCTTTCAGTTACTTACCTTGGGCTATATCTAAACACTGCATGGAAAGCATCCAATAATAATAGGCTGCATCATTAAATCTGCTTTCAACCACAGCATTGTGTGTTAGCTGCTCCAGCACTCTCACAGCTTCACTCTGCCTGCCAGCCTTGTGAAACGCTACAAAGAAAGCCAAAACAAAGAGGATTTTACAGTGCCATTATATCAATTAACTGAAATTAATGTTTTTAAATTAAGAGCAGTCTATTCACCCAGTATCAAATAGTCTATCCAGGGCAGGATAAAAAGGATTATTATACACTGGTATTTTTCTCCTTGAAAGCAGCAACAGTAATGGAACATGAGAAGCATCTGTAGGTATTCTGTGGCTTTTGCACCGTCACAGCAGCTCTTGTACAACGCTGGCTGCTTTTATTTAAATATAGAAAAGGGCAAAAATACTATGATGATTAGATCTCGATACAAACAATGGCAATCTCTAAACACTGCAAATCACAACTTCATTCAGAACTACAATAAATTAACGTTTGAAGTTAGTGCTCTGGTTTGTAATGCTGAATATCTTGAAAGAGTACAGCATTTGTTATATCCTTCTATGATTTATTAACAGCATTTATTTATTTGATGCTGAGGAACCAGTATAAAGACCCCGAATTCTCACTTGGTAAACATGCATTTGGCAAACACAGTCTTCACAGAGGGTAACAAGGATGGGGGAAACTGACCCCAAAAAAACCAACCCCAGAGCACAATTACCTCCGGACTTCACTAGCTCAGCTATAACCAGATTCTCACATAACTACACAATGACCCCCAGCTCACCCAGTTCTGGGGCATTTATATCTGCTGAGCCACAGCAGCACAGAGCTTTGTGGAACAAACTGGAAATAATATACCTATATTCACAGAGTTCTATGTGCAAACTACCAAACTGCCCTCAAGCCAGGTGCTCAAAGCTTTGGTGCAGAGATGCACAAACTAGTTTGTCTGGCATGTTCACTAGCATGGCCCTTATAAGCAAATACAGTTACATGCTTAGATCTGAGCTGGCTCTGGAAACAGCAGATGCAACAGTCACATGGAGCTGCACCTGAGAAAGTAACCATACTAAAAACGTGCTGGCTCCACATGGAGCTTGCTTCAACATCTCCTTGTCCCTGGAACAGTTTATGAATTAAATTTTGAAGCCTGTCCACATGATGGAAGGTTGACAGTTCTCTTTAAAGGCAATTTTATAAACCTAACAAAATTCATGAAAAATTCTTAAAGAAACAGGAAAATTTTACTTGTACAAACCCATTACCTAACAATAAGAAAAAACTATGCTTTTCACTCAGGTTTAGAACATGACTGCCATACTTTGAATTCTATTATGATAGAAATATTTAAAAAGACAGTTCAGATTATATGCCAAATACTGTTGCCACACTCAGATATATGAGATGGAAAGTCTGGGCATTTACTTAGATACCATAATTTTTGACAGATCCATCAAATTTTCTTAACAAAGAAGGAGACTTCCAGCTACTTCAAGACCAGTATGGAAACACGGATTCTATTTTGTTTTGAATCCCACTGATAAGAAACTCTGCAGGGCAGAGACTGCATATTCTGTATTGAAATTTACTCCATACTTCTGCAAGTGAGCAATGGTGTGTCAGTGACATTCCTACCTTTTTGGGCTTCTTCAAATCTATCATTCTCTGCTAGCCACTGAGCATAAGGGACATAGACATCATCTTTGAATTCAGGATGCTTTTCACTCAAAGCAAATGCCTGAGGTAAATAAAAAATTCATTTTTAGAATACTGCATGGTTTAAACAGTTAAAGGGTTTAGAATACTCCATGGGATCAATCCTTTAGCTCTAAGTAAATTCACAATAAAAATTTATACACAGAATAGGGAGCGTAATCCGTATTTTCTCCAGTATGAAACAAATGTATTTTAAAATAAAAAGCCATCAACAACAAAAGACAAAAGTTAAGCACAGTAACAGTCTGGTTATTGAAACAGGGAAACTTGAAGGTGATTATCTAGGAAATTTAGTAGATTTCACAGCAGGAGACAAATATTTTTATTTTTACTGAATATATCTTTTAAAGTAATTGAAGTAACACTATAAATGTAGTTTAGATTCACTGTCTAAATTCACTCACTCATCAGCAAAGCACTAAGTCTACAATTTTCCAAGGTACCCATATAATTGGGGGAAGGGGGCTTTGTCTAGTCCAGCAGTACTTTGAAAGCACTTCCTTAAGAAACTACACCTATCAAAAACTTCCTGTGAAGAAACAAGAACAAAATTAATGGTGACCCCAACTGTGAAGCGGGTGGTACTGGTAGACTCATGTTTTTATGGAAAAAAACAGCAACGTCAGAAGTTTACCTAATCAGGAACATAAATCCAGTTACAGAGTGGAGTCCACACTACCACAGCACACATTCATCAGATCTAAATTATATGTGTGGTATTCTCACTCAGGTGTGTCCAAATTATAAATAATACAGTTCAAAACAGAATTTCCCATGATATAATTACTATTTATTCTTTCTAATGGGCTAGAAGCATCCCCTGAATTACCGTTGGAAGTGGGCAACTATACCAACAGGCAAAAAAGGTGCTTAGAAGCGAGACCAAGAAATATTCAGCTAGAAAACAAATAAACAAAAAAAGAAAAACAAAACCAGCACCAAATAAATGCTGGCATACAAAAGTAACTTAAATACTCTGAATCACATTCTACAGAAGCCTCCCTCCTTGCCTCTCCCTTCACTACAGTGGTGGGGGAGTGAGACATTTATCTCCCTTTCTTGCAGCCAGAGACAGTAAGAAGTAGTGGTTTTAAAAACAGAAATCAAGTGCATGCTTACTTCCTCCCAGCGATGAGTGTCTACGTGGAGATGGACCAATGCTTTCAGGTCACCAACCTTCATGTAGGTTTCTGCTGCATAGCCAGGGTTATCAAGTTTCTTAAAATAGAAGGCACATTTTGACAAAGGCTCACGCTCAGCTTTATCCAGTTTTCGAGCAATTTCAATTAACCTACACTCAGTGAAAAGAAGTCAGATGTTTCAGGTTCTGCCTTGTGTTGCCTTTTCATTATTTAATAACTTCACGTTTAATCAGTTATTTAATATCATAATAGTTGTACCATGCAACACTGTTTAGACAGTTTTCAGTAAACATTGCAACTTTCCCCCCGCCCTTTTACAAACTCAAAGCAAATTCCTTCAGTCTTCACTCATACATGCAACTCCGTCTCTCAGACTCTGCATGGTCATGAAGACAGAGGGAAGGAGTAGATCCTAAATGACTAAGTGACATGGGACACATTTCCTCAATCCTGACCTAAACAAAATGACTCCCAAATAAACATTACCCACTTTGCCTCAAAAAAAGGTGAAACTGAGGCAAAGGAAAGCTGAGTGACCTGTCCAAGATCTTATGGCAACTCAGCAAATGACCTAAAGTGTCACCTGTTGCAAATCAGGGAGAATTTGACCAGTGACAGGAGTAGCCACAGAATTCCTAGGGATTCTGTGCTCAAGTTCTCTTCTCTACTCACTAGATGATTATCCTTAACAGTTTAAAACAACAGAAATAGGTTCCCATATATAAGCACTCCTGTGATGATTACTCTGAAAAGCCTGAGGCATGCATATTTTAGAAGACAGTCTCATACAACAGACAAATGCATTCATACTCTTTACCATTGTAATGCATTTGTTTTTGTAACATATTGATGTCCTGACCCTCTAAACATGTAACTTTTAAAACATTTTTAATTGTAGATGTGCTCCAAATACCCAATTTGATATAAACACAGGCACATATCAAACAAGTTTTGTCTTATTTTAAAATTATGCAGAATTCATAACAACTCATTTGAGATTTTTATCATACATTATCTGAGATGGAACTAAAACCTACATATCAACCCAGCCATGGTCCCCGCTGATTTCTATGGCCTTCATGTGCTCGCCTGCAGAGAGGTACATCTCCACTGCTGCTTTTGGTTCATTGATATTCTTGGCCCAATCTGCTTGTTTTTTTATTAGCATCTTTGTGTCTTTGGGGTCTCCAGATCCCAAAAAATCCTGAAACAGTGCAACACAAAAGTTTGCATTACCTTCTGGTCACAAACATTGTTACACTCAACATTCTAAAATACACAAAAGTTTTTTTAATTAATATCGTTATGCCTCCTAAGAAAAGAAACACTGCATATAAAGCAACATGTACAGATCCAGCCTTCAGCAATTTATCATCAAGGCCCAATGTTTGGTAGGAAACAATGGTAAGTCTCCCATTTAGATGGTTTTCAATTAAAAAAAGAGAAAAAAAGTGGGAGATTCTGGGAGGGCCAGGAGAAAGACAATACAGATGCCTCAGAGGTAATAAATGTCCCCACTTGGTTTCTGGAAAGCTTGCTCTCTGTTGAGCCTGTTTAAGTGGACACAAATTATTATTTCTGCATGCTTTTCAGGAACATGCCTTTCCAAAACAAAATGGTACTAACGTCAAAAACTGTAATAGATCAATTTCAAGTTTTAGATTTTCTTTCGCAAGCCAAAAAGGTAGTTTCATTCTCAAAGATGCCCCAGCCCCACCCCATGCTTAGTTAACAGTAGTATACCCACTTAGTCGTATGTTAGCATCAGGATACCCAGCCACAAATCAGTTAAAGGCTGAAATTTTGTTTTCTGCAAAGACGCTTTATAATTATATTACAATATATCAAAGAAGTTCTTTTATAAGGACAGAACGACAGCTGCTCAAAAGCGAGAGTGACTCTAACTACTGGTTGGACTTCAGCAAGGAATGCAAACACCAAGCCTGGATGCTGTGACGATGACCATTTTGGAAGTATTTCTAATAGTTTGTTTAGCTTCTCCTGCCAATACCAAAGCCCTGGCACCATATGGCTTGCATCTGTTGACATCATGTGCCAGGGGTGGTGGTGGTGATGGTGAGAAAAGAAAAAAAAAAAAAGAGGAAGTACTTCAACACTGGAAGATCAATTAAGGGCAATTTTGCCTGTTAACAGGCTACTGTCCATTAAAACAGCTTCTATCAAATGAAAAATTGTAACAGAGGAGAAATGGAAGGGTGAGAAGAGAGTGGAAAATTACCTTATCCTCTGTGTTTCTGGTAAATTTTGACTGAGATTTAAAAAAACCCAAAACAACAAACAGGCAAAAAAACCCACAAAAAGCACCCACACAGATCTGTTCCACTACCACAATTCAGCAGCTTCCCTGATGCAGCCAGCTGACAGGTACAGAACTACACCCCATCACAGAGAAGACAAAGAGAATGTCACCTCTTAAATGAGCTCCACATAAGATTTTGCTCTAGTATTATCTACTGCAACGCAGCCCTGATTCAAACGAATAACTATAGAGATGCCATGATAATCTTTGAATATGAAAAACCAAAGCAAAAGGATAAAGTTGAACCACATCTTTCACAGAAATTGTTTTCCAGCTTAGGTCACCAAAATAAGTCCAAAATCAAAAGCTCAGCTTCTTACTGTATAAAGACCGTTTTGTGAGTTCTTAGTAACTTGTGATCTGGTACTGCAATAACAAGCCTATGACCAGATATCAAAGGGCTTCCTGACCTCTGCCTCCAGTCTGGACTCTCTAGCCAGAGCTAATCAAAGCCAAGCCCAAGATATCAGATTCTGTAAGGGTTCCTTTGCTTAATTCTGGCAGCATTAAAATGCCACCTCCACCACCCAACACAGAAACACCCCACACCCCCTATAGATCTTTCCTCAAAAAAATAACTAGCAAACAAGGGCGTTTTACAGATTCTTCCACATACTGTGTACTCCCGGCACAAGAAGCTTCCTTCATGTGCTATGAAGTACCTTTAATTTCCTCTGCATGGAGTTACTCTCAAGGATAGGAGACACAAGACCTTTTGCTCTCCACTAGTTAAATATAGACACGACTATGGCCAAGAGTTAAAAGATTCTTATGAAGACTTATGGGAAAATTTTCATCTATGAATTACATTTATGTTCAAGAGGAGCCAAAACCACTGAAGCTAACAAAGACTCATCAGCCAAAAATAGTGGAAGTCAGACTTACATCAGCAAAGCCCCAAAGTATTTATATTAAGCTCTTGGAAGAAAAAGATCTCTCTGTAGCACAGTTTGTGGAATCTATGCTAAAACAGTTTATATGCATGTCATGGTAAAGTCTTTGTCCTGTATTGGGCAGAATAAGGCTCTGATGAGTGATGAATGAGACTAAACAGTGCATGCATTCTCAGGGATTTTGATAAGAAAACACCATAGAAGACTTAAAAGCCACGTAATGCTTTCTTATTGCCATATAAAACCATCAGTTTTTAAGACCATATTCAATTCATTTCTACATGGAAACAGAATTTTTAAAAAAAAAAATCTTCGGAAGAAAATTTTCTAGTAAACAAATATATACTAGGTTATTATATTATACACTTTATAAAATACATTAATATAGAACCAACATACCTTATTTAAGTTCAAACTCTGAAAGAAAAATATTTTTATTATAATATGGAAGTGAATTAAATGCATGGTGCACTCTCCTCCACTTTGCATGTGCACTATTTTATCATCTTTGGAAGACAAAAAAGGGACTCTTGAGTGAGGTAATGGGGAACAAAGCCATAAAAACAATTTTATTTTTTTTAAAAAAAGGAAAATTACTAAGGATACTACTATATAATCACAATGAAAGTCACCTTTGGTGGCAGCCAACAAAAAATACACTGAAAAGCCATGAATTCCATGGACACATTTGAGATTACACAAAACAATCTGCTACTTCAGTAGCAGACTCTGAAGAAAAAGGCTACCACTACACTGAGGCACAAAAGATAGCCATTTTTCTCCACATAAGCCAAACAAACTTCAACTAAGAAAATAAAAGCTGGAATTCAAAGCCTGCATTTCATCTAATCTTTTTGTAGGATCATACTTTGAAAACAATTACAGGTACATTAATATTTCTGCATTTAAATACTTAGTTGCAAACTATTACCTTTGCATAGTCAAACATCCGCAAATCAGAGTACATATCAAGAGCTAGGTTTTCATGTCCACTCTTTTTGTATAACTTTGCTGCCTCATGGAATTTTCCCTGGTAGGCATAAACATCTGCTAGGAACAGTTCATTGTTGTTCTCTCCATGCTTCTTCCGCTCCTGGAAAAAAAACCCAAAACCCAACATACAGAGAGAGATGTAGAAAATACTCTAGATTATCAGGACCTAGGTGAGAAATAGTCATTGAAGAATTAGATTCTCAGGCTTAGATTTTAACTGTTAATAAAAACCTGCAACAGGATATCACAATTATGCCTCTCCTACATTTCTGGTGAATTTATAATTAAAGGATTAAATCCCTTCTTAATTAAAATTAGGAAGAGCAAAATTAAATGTCACTATACAAACCAAAGTGATGAAAAATCACTTTGCCTGATTTCACACAGGAAAATGAACACATGCTGTCATTATGCTATGCTATTTTAAAAAAGGCATCTGATGGGTGCCTCATTTTTTCCTGTAAAAACTCACTAGCATATAATTTGGCTAAATTAACAATATGTGCGGGTGGGATGACAAACATGAAAATAATTGCTAGCCATAAGCACATTCAAAAAGCATGTTAACCTGCCTCTGAATAAAAACCAGTGTCACTGCCACTGTCCCCACATGCAAAAGCTCCTGATTTCAGGTAGGCAGCAGTTGCTTTCAGAGCACCTGTACATACTCTCCTGCTAATCGGAACTGCTCACTGTTGTTGGGAAGGGACCACAGAGGCAGAGTGTGTGCAGTGCCACAGAGCAATGCCTTATGTGAATCACACCCAGCGGTACACCGACTTCAAGGGACCAATACCATATATATACACAGTAAAACACACACACATGTGTGCATGTTTTATCCTATAACTTGGAAACACTGCTTTGGATAAAATTATTACTACATTAGCGCACCTCATATGGAAATATATAGATGTGAATTGAATTTAAAGAAAACTGCACAAAAGGGGTAAAAGCATTCCATGAGCATATAAATTCAATTGTCTGCTGCCGAAAGAGACTCAGCCATCATGCCTTCTCATCACACTTACTGACTAGGCTGATACTGGACTGGTGCTGAAGGTTTGCTTTAAAATCTTAGTTAAAAGCATAGTCAGAGGAATTGTTACACCATTTTTTAAAGACTTCACAGAATCTTGCCAGAGAGAGATTTCTGGCAGTTATGTTTCTTGCTGTCACCAATCAGAAAAAAAAAAAAAAAAAAAGTGTCATTACTGAGAGAAAACCATGACATTAATGGAACATGTGTGCTTAGTTACACCCTTACAAGCCTTAAAAGAAATCCAATACACCACAACCAACAGTAAGCAATGATGTAGAACTCTCACTTCAGAAGGAGCATTTTCAAGAAGTCTGAAAGTAAGTTTATGCCTATTTACAAAGGGATTTTTTCCTCATTAAGCAGAATGTGACAATTCCGGAATATCCTCAACAGACACAGATCTGGACAGGCGTATGTGGAAAACAAAGGTTAGTAGTGGTGAGAGACTGCTAAAAAAGGGGGGGGGGGGGGGGGGGGGGGC